>CM075990.1:11344846-11402617 GCA_038087875.1 Malacoraja senta | reverse complement strand
CAGATTTTCCTGTGACTTTCATAATTCATGCAATATTCATACAGTCATAGAGTCTTAAACATTTAGACAGGTAAAGTACCTGCAATAGTACCTTAATCGTACAAAATCATGAGGGAAATACATAGATAGGGTGAATGCATAGCATCTTTTATCCAGAGTAGTGGAATCAAGAACCAGAGGTCATATGTTTAAGGTGAGAGGGGAAATATTTAATAAAAATCTGAGGGGCAACCTTTTCACACAGAGGGTTGTGGGTATATGGAATGAGCTGCCAGAGAAGGTAGTTGAGTCAGGTGCTACAATAACATTTAATGGCAGATACATTGAAAGGAAAGTTTTTGAGGGATATGGGCCAGGAATGGGCAGGTGGGACTAGGATAGATGGGGCATCTGTGTCGGCATGGCCACGTTGGGCTAAAGGGCCCATTTCTGTGCTGTATGACTCTATGACTATATTTCAAAACTTCACGGTTTGTGAAATACTTTGGGCTGACTTGAAGTAGTAAGAGCTGCTATAGAAATGGAAGCCTTTCTTCATTGTACTAATCCTATTGATGATTCAATTCAATGTCACCCAATATTTTATTTAGATGCAGTTCAGAACCAGATGCAAAAGCCTACGCACTCGATTCCTTCTCTAAATCTGTAATTAGTCTGAATGCAATGTATGATTTTGAATGTAATATCCATGACTAACACAGAAAACATTAAAATCATTCTTCATTGTTTTTGGACAACTTAATAATCAAAAATTTAGATTAGTGCATAAATGAATTTCGGAGGCAGGCTATTAGCAGGCAATTAAGACACCATCTGTAAAACTGAGATATAGGTTTTGAGAAGGATTAGTAAACTATGTGAGTGTTTTAACTTGATAAAGAGTGGTGTGGGAATTGCTGACGAGTAATCTCAGGTTGTGATTCTCACCTGCTGTGTTCGTGGGCAAGTGGACTGTGGGCGGAAGTTAGTGAAATAGAAAGAAAAGTCGGGCAATTGAAGATTTTTGGTGGATAAATGAGAATCACAATTATTTGGCTCCAGCTGAAAGCAACAGGCGTAAAGTAGTTGGCTTTCCTCTCAATTCCTATTAAAATGAAGCAAAGCTCTTCTCATTCTGTCACATTGTGGAATGCTTTCAGGACATGACAATTGCAGGTTAGTTCTAGGCCACGGAAGGGATTGTTCAGATAATACTGCAACTGGTCCACCCCAGCACAGGTTTCAGCTACAGTAAGGTACAGGATAGACAATGGTATATCTAAATTACTATAGTCTGCTTATGTTTCATACACGTTATAGTAGGAAGGTTTAGGATGTAGATTATTCTGGCTGACAGGGAATGGAAAAATTGAACTAGTTTCAATAGTTGACATTGTGAGGGAATTGGTTTTAAAAATGAAGGGAAAGAAGCCCAGGATGAGAGCAAGACCAATTGAAAGAGGACATTTTGTGGGTTGAGTCATCTTCATCTACGGTACTATTTTGTGATTCCATATAACAACTGTACTGTTCTATGCTCTATAACGCCTGATTCACGGCAGATTGGGAGCTTGATAGAAACATAGAAACATAGAAAATAGGTGGAGGAGTTAGCCATTCAGCCCTTGATGCTTTTGGTCTGCCATCAATCATATCATCACACCTCCTCCTTTGACAGGAACAACAAAGATAAACTACAGTGCAGGAGTACATTCATCAGCCCACGGAGAATGAGGACAACCTGCTTCCACTCTGCTTTTTGAGTGTCTGAAGGTGGCCGATGAAGCCACGGACATGGGGACCAGGGACCCTTCCACAGAAGGGTATGTGCTAGCTGATCTAGATAATGTAAATGTGAAGTGGTGAGATGTTCGGTCAGTTATACAGGTCAATATCAATCAATGGTCAATATCACAGGTCAATGTACTCTGTGTGAATGGCCCCAAGCTTCTCAAGACCATCCCAAACACTTCTTCTCTTCCTTGAAGACCATGGGACAAAGATTCCCAAGATCACAGGAGATGTCGCATTTCTTCCAGGGAATACCAAACGATAAATCTTTGTTTCTTGTATCTTCTTCCCTTAACATTGCTTGGAATAGAGTGTCTGCTTCATGTCAAATGGTGGGCATATGACTGACATGGCCTGCCCAACGTAGCCAGTTGAGTCTACTTGGGATGATATTGCTGGGGGCATTGGACTCAGAAGGACCTCGACGTTGGTTCACCTACTGTTCCACTGCATATGGAGGAATTTAAAGAGACGCCGTTGACCTGCTCTTTTTAGGTTATTTGACTTCCATAAAATTTGCCCTAATGTGTACAAATGTGGATGAAAAAGTTGCATAACAAAGAAGTGTGTGATTTGCTGATCGCTGGTCAGCAGTTTACAGTTTAGTTTATTGTCACGTGTACCGAGGTACAATGAAAAGCTTGTGTTGCATGCTATCCAGTCAGTGGAAAGGCAATACATTCGAGCCATCTACAGTGTACAGATACATGATAAGGGAGTAACGTTTAGGACTCAGTGGGCCAAAAGGCCTGTATCCATGCTGTATTGCTACACTAAACAAGGAACTGGAGATGTTGGAATCTTAAGCAAAACAAAACACTGTGCTGGAGTAACTCTGTGGGGCAGGAAGCATCTCTGGAGAACATGGATAGATGACATTTGAAGAAGGGTCCGACATGAAATGCCACTTATCCACGTTCTCCAGAGATGCTGCCTGACCCGCCGAGTTACTCCAGCATTCTGTGTTTGATGTTTAACTGTATTTTATGAAATGGATATGTCACCACTGGGTCTGCTTTGAGATTATCCAGATTCATTTTACTTGGATTGAAATAAACTGCAGCTGCTGGAAATATGACATCAAAATAGAAAACGCTGGACACATTCAACAGACCAGGCACTGTCTATGAACAGAGAAACTGAGCTAATGTTTCAGGTCAAAGTGTTCACCAAAACTTATCAAATGTGAAATATCCTGATGGGGAATCGTCAATCAGAAACATTAACTTTATTTCTCTTTCCACAGAAATTCCCAGATCGTCTGCTGAGTATTTCCTGAATTTTCTGCTTATCTAATATGTAAGAGTTTAGGGATTAGCGATACAGCATGGAAACAGACCGTTTGCTCTCCGAGTCCATGCCGACTTTCGATTCCCCTCCACACTATTTCTATGTTATCCCATTTTAGCATCCACTCCCGACACACTCGGTGTGATTTACAGAGGCCAATTAACCTACAAACCCGCACGTCTTTAGAATGTGGAAGGAAATCAGAGCACCCCGGAGGAAACCCATGCAGTCAGAGGGAGGACGTGCAAACTCTGTGCGGACAGCACCCGAGGTCAAGATAAAACCTGGGTCTTTAAGGCTGTGAGACAGCAGCTCTACCAGCTGTGCCACCGCTAAATTATTCTGCACTTATTTCGTTTAGGTTAGTTTCGTTTTTAGTTTAGACATACAGCATGGAAACAGGCCCTTTGGCCCACCGAGACTGTGCCAACCAGCAATCCCCGCATACTAATACTATCTTGCAACCGCTGGGGACAATTTACCATGACACCAAGCCAATTAACCTACAAACCTGTACGTCTTTGGAGTGTGGGAGGAAATCAGAGATCCCGGAGAAAACCCGGGCAGGTCACGGGGAGAACGTACAAACTCCATACAGACATTACCCGTAGTCAGGATCGAACCCAGGTCTCTGGCGCTGGAAGACAGCAAATCTACCACCACGCCACCATGCTGCCCTTTCATTTCATTTCATATTTCATTTCACTGGGACCTCTTTCAGGCAATGTTGATCCAGTCTGTTATAAGATTCATGTTAAAATATTGCAAATCTTGGCCAACTCTCTGACCCGCTGTGTCCCTTTCGGGAGATTAGCAATGCAACACTTATCAAATTCCCAGGCTCGAGGATGTGAGGAGCTCTACAAGGAGTCAGCCTGGCTGTATCTCCGCAATAAGTCAAACACTGTAATGGCGCGTTACTTCTGTAGGGCAGAAATTTGATCTCAGCAGCCTGTGCTCAGTCTGTGATATACCAGTGGCTGCACATCGCATTCCTTTTCTGAAATGTGGCTCCATTGAAAAGTACACACAATTGGCACACATGGTGCATGATAGATTTGTAAGTGCTCCTATTCTCAGCTCAAGCATTACAATCCTCGTGTGTAGGAAAGAATTGTAGATGCTGGTTTAACTCGAAGATAGACACAAAACGCTGGAGTAACTCAGCGGGACAGGCAGCATCTCTGGAGAGAAGGAATAGGTGACGTTTCGGGTCGAGACCCTTCTTCAGACTGATATCAGGGGAGTGGGCGGTACAGTCCTCATTATACATGAGTTCCCGGCTTTCTTATAGCAGAGTTTTAGGGCATTGTTGGCTTTTATTTCTAATTGCACTTTGGATCAACATCACAAAAATAGACCATCGATTAATTGGTGTCATTGGAATATCTCCTGCACAATTTGCCAGCCATGCACCTTGAAAATACACCTTCACTAAATTTAATCTTCTTCTTCTTTTCCTCCTCCTTCTTCTCCTCCTCCTCCTCTTTGGGTTTGGCTCATGAAACCAATATGGCAACTAAACCATCCTGTCACCACTAGAGAGTGGTCCTGACCTGCCATCTACCTCATTGCAGACCCACGGACTAACTTTAATCGAACTTTATCTTGCACTAAATGTTATTCCCTTTATCCTGTATCTGTACACTGTGGGCAGTTTGATTGTAATCATGTATAGCCTTTCCACTGACTGGACAACACACAACAAAAATGCTTTTCGCTGTACCTCGGTACAAGGGATAATATACTAAACTAAGCTAAACTAGACGTGGAAACTGCAGATACGTCTAGGTTTAGGCCAAACAATGGCAAATTGGTTTGGGCAGGCGTGTAATTATATTCAGCAGCAACGATAAACCATTCTACAATGCTGTGAGGATGTGAAAAGCGCTACATGAATGTAAGTTTTTCTCTGTTAGTGTAGACCTCTCAGTCTTTTCTGGATCTCTTTTAAAAGCAGGCTGGAATGATTGTCGACAGCATCCTTCAAGCAGCTCAGCCTGAAATTTAATGCAGCTTTAAGAGATGAAATGTACCTTTCCATTGCTAAAAATATAATTGCACTAGGCTTGATTTCCACTGGAAGTTCAGAACAAAAGACTACGGAGCCGGCCGGAAAAAAAACTGTACAACATGAAAATTGCTGGTCAATCTGTTTGTAACATCGGTCTATTTTTAAGGACTATTCCCCTGGATCTTGTCTAGTAAGAGTTTCAATGTATCTCTGTCACGAGGAATATTGATTGTCAATCTGTCCAATGGGCAATAGCAGAAAATATAGGCTGGTGTGTTTGCCACAGGCATTTCTAATTTGTGTTTTATTTTATTTCTGTGTTTTTTTCCCACTTTCGAGAAAAAATATCTCTGCATGTTCCAAAGCACTTCCGAATCTCTGGATTATTACAGCACTAGAACAAGCTGTATGCCCTTTTGGATAGCTTGATGTGCAGGAATTGGAGGGATATCGATTATGTGCAGGCACATAAGAGTTGGCCTTGGCATCATGTTAGGCACAGACATTGTGGGTTGAACTGTTCTATGAAGTCAAACTGGCCTGGTCTATCTCAATCTCATTTCCCTCATAACTCTGCAACTATTTTCCAATGAATCGGAACCATCAAATCTTGAGAAGTAAACAGGGAGTTGATTTGCCTTCTGCTACAAGGTCAATTTTAAGGCAGATGAAGTTCAGTGTAGGAAAGTGCAGAGTCATGCATTTTGGTAATAAGAATAAAGGCGGAATTTATTTTCTAAATGGAGAGAGAATCCGGAAATCGGGGGTGCAAAGGGACTTGGGAGTGCTGGTGCAGGACTTGTAAAAAGTTAATTTGCAAGTTGAATCGGTAGTAAGTAACAAATTCAATGCTAGCATTTATATCAAGAGGACTGGAATACAAAAACAGAGATGTAATGCTGAGGCTCTATAAGGCTCAGCATTACATCTGGTGCATTACATCTTGGTGGTCGGGCTGTATTAGTGTGAGCAAATTTGGGCCCCATATCTAAGGAAGGCTGTGCTGGCTCTGGAGAGGGTCCAGAGAAGGTTTACAAGAATGATTCCAGGAATGAGTGGGTCAGCAGAGATAGACAAATTCTAGATTAGAAAGGGGGTCAAGGGTTATGGGGGGGGAAGGCAGGAAAACGGGATTAGGAGGCAGAGATCAGCCATGATTGAATGGTGGAGTGGACTCGATGGGCCGAATGGCCTAATTCTACTTCTATAACTTGTGAACGTGAACATGTGAAGGCAATGTGGTAGTTTGTATCTTTGATCATTTCCTCCTCAATTTTATTTTTGCTTTAGATATCGGCTCAGGATCTTCTTCTTATCGAATCCACACACAGGATTAGAAGTTGTTCAGCCAGAGCTGAACGCACTTCTCGGCATCTGCATACAATGGTGTCTGTCTTGTCACTCCTTGTGCTTCTTGTGAGTAGTGGTGTAAAGATTGGTGGAAACAGGGCCGTGACGTGAACGCTCTTTCCTTGACCCCGGCTTCAGGATAACTGAGGGGTTTTCTGTGAATGCACCTCTGTGGCTTCGCATTTCCCCTTGGTTGCTGACCCACAGCACAGCTTGTTGACCAAATACAATCTGTAGTTCGAACCATGGACAAGAATGGTTCAAAGGTTTCGCAGGGGTTTCAGAAAACTACAGATAATGAAGTAGATTTCAAGCAGTCTCATCTCCATAGTGCATTGATCTGTACTTCATTTTATTTCCAATGCTTCTCCATCTCTTCAAACCTCTTTCCACCCCAAAAATGCATCAATTGCTTCAGGAATTTACTTCGATCCTTTGCATCAACAGCCTTCTGGGGGAGAGTTATTCAGATTTATATCACACTTTCTGTGAAACAGACACACTTTGCAAAACAAAATATTTTTGCTGGATTGTATCGCCATATCCAACACAATAATTCTCAACCCGAAACATCATCTATTCCTTTTCTCCAGAGATGCTGCATGTCCCGCTAAGTTACTCCATCTTTTTGTGTCCATCTTCAGTTTAAGCTAGCATCTGCAGTTCCTGCCTACGTAATAATTCCATTCTAGCCTTCCGATGGCTCCGGAATGTGTTTCTTCCTGCTTTATGGGGGTTCCTATTTGTTAGCTTGCTGGAATTTCAAAAGACATTCCACTTCAGATCAATGTTGCAGATCCTGAAGTGTTTAAAGACCAGCAGAGTAAAAAGACTCGGCCATTGAAAGGCCATTGGTAGGTGAGGAAGAAAATATTAATATTCTTGTTTACTTAATTTTGATTGGAATTGAACAAGATAATGAAAGGGTGTTTGGATGTGACAATTGGCATCTCTCATTGACCAGGTGCAGAAGAGGATCGTTAGAATGGGCAAAATAAGCTTTAGACGCATTACCTCTTGTCTGGGAATGGTGAATGTAAAGGGCCTGTCCCTCTTCGGCGATTTTTCAGTGGACTGCAGGCGACTGTCAAGTTCGTGGCGCTTACCTGAAAAACCTGGAACTGGAACGGCGACTGTCAGAGTGGAACACACACACATAAACACATCGTAAAGGCGGGGGCCAGGGAAAGCGGGGGAGCACTGTCTGAAATTCACATGGTGCAAAGCCAAGGTGATACCGCAATGAACAGGAAGGTTAAGACGGCTAGCACAGTGTACGGTAAGTCCTTTAAAAGAGGGGTGTGGGGGGAGGAGGGGGGAGAAGGGGGGAGAAGGAGTGAAGACACTTTTAAGAAGCTAGACAACTTTTAATAAGCCAGAGATACACAGCTGTGAAGTTCGGCGGACATTTAATATTACCGGTCGGTTATCTTTGGTTCTGAAAACTCGTGCTTACGTTTTTTTTCCCCCAATGAGCCAATGAAAATGCCCAGTCAGCAAAGGCGATTAGCTAAAACTACCTACGACTACCTCAACTGCCAATAACTACATGGCGACCCCACTACAACTGCACCTACGACTACAGGATTACCGATTTTCTCCATGGCGACCAATTTTCGTCGCAGAATAATTTTCAACATGTTGAAAAATTTGCGGCGACCATAGTGAGGCCGTGACTAGTTCCCAGAATGCGGGAACTCCTCGTGACCATGAAGGAGACTCACCAGAGACCACCAGCGAACATGTGGCGACCATGTGGCGATCATGAGACGAGCGCAGAGTCTCCTGCACTCGCCTAAAAAGTCACCTAAGTGGGACAGGCCCTTAAACATAACAAAGATAGGACAGAGATAAGGAAGCTTGTTTTCCTCTGTGGGAAGTTACAGTAGACCACTACCACTAGTAGCATAGCAATGTTGCAGTAAATACGGGTTCATGATTGGCTCGGAGAGGGGATGGTGGCGTGTTCCGCATAAAAGGTGAGATAGAAGAATGTCAAGATGCCCTTGTATTATGTTTCACTTTTATTAACCATCTGTAGATGAATAAGATTGGCATAAAAAAACAAAAAGTATGTTGTGACTAGTGAAATAAATGGTACCCATGTCGTAGATACTAATAACAGGACAAAGTATATTTTCGTATAGTTGTATCTAACAAAAACAAAAGTTGTTTACTGCACAGTATAACTGTCGGCTAATTCTGCTGTGAAGTCAGAGAACTGGTGAGCAGTTAACTGCCGCCATCGCTCCATGATATCATGCAATAAAGTCTCTTGAAGTAAACCTGCGAAGTCTCCGTTTTTCATTTTCCTTTAATTTCCCTCTAAATTAATTTCTTCCACAGTAGGGGATTCTCTTGATGATTCCTAGTTTGGTGATCTTGAGGAGGTATGTTAATCAAGACAACACTTTGTGCATAACCTGCCCAATGAGTTTGCTTCTTCTTAGACGATCCGCTGGATTATTAAACACCCTGCAACCCACTCTGCTGACATACAAGGTCAATGTGGGAACTGCAGACACTTCCACAGGTGGGCCAACGTGGTTAATAGGACTAATGGGTGGACTATGATGTGCTCACTCACACCATCCTGAATGCGCCTTCTCCACTTAGATGTTGTGAGTTCATCTACAAAGAAGCTTGCATTCCAATAGTACCTATCAAGCCAACAGAAATAGTTATCCAACTATTTCTTGCACCCAAAGAAATAGTTATCAGGGCTGTAATTTAGGAAACAAACACTGCAATGAGTATGGTCCACCCCTATCTCCCTACACAGTGCAGACTGTATCCTCTTTAGACTTTACAACATTGACATTGAAGCAGAATTCCACAATGCCAGAAATGTGTCTTTGAATCTATGTGAGCCTCTATAGGTTTTAGATATCATGAAGACATTGGCCGTGACATTTACTTGCAAGAAGGCTTGAGTTCTTAATCCATCAAGCATGACCATTTAACAAGGATTTTGTTTCTGAATGATACCCTCAACCAATTTGACTTCTCAATTAAAACGAATCAAGAAAGACAACACTTTAGCTTCAAGGTGAAAGAAAACACTACTTACCTCAATGTAAATGTTCAGCCAGCGAGCTTAGCTGACTAAATGTCAGTTACATTTTCAGGCAGCCAATGTTCCATCAATTCTTTAGAAATTCCAATATTTTTCAGACCGCATTTAGAAAATAGCCATTAAATCCTTCTAAAAAAAAAATACCTTTCTCTTGGTAGATTTGAATTGGCAAGATTTTCAGAATTGTAAAGATCTTCGATATCCCTTAATCTACTGTGTATCCACCGAAAATTACACCACAGCACATCTCAGTAAATCATAATTTTTTTTTATTTTTTTTTTTAATTTGTATTTTATTAGAAGTACATTACATTACAACCACATACATTAGTACTTGTCATTTATATCTTCTTACAATTAATGTACTCCATTTATTTTTTACACTAGAAAAGGAAAAGATTGAAAGAAAGAAGAAAGTGAAGGAAAAAGTGAAAGTGTAGGAAATGTGACAACAAAAAAGGACGAAGACCCTATAAGAGCAAAATTAAAAACAAAAGAAAAAGAGTTAAGAAATAGACCCTAGGAAAGAAAGAAAGAGAAAGAGGAAAAAGAGAGAAACAAATATTTTTATGAGCATTACGTAAATGGGACATACCAGCTCTAGTAAATCATAAATTAAGCAGAATTTTAATCTGATTTCAAATTCCATTATGGCAGATGTGGAATTGGAAATTGAATTAATAATCAGGAATATTTAAAAAAAACATGAACAGCTAGTCTCAGTAACGGGGTGACAATTATTGTGACCATTATTGCTGTAGAACTCACCAGGATCACTAATGGCCTGCAGAGCAGATTCTCGATTCTTACTTGGCCCATTAGGCTCCAAATGAAAAGAAAAACACTGACTGGGCAACAGCAAGGGAGGTCAGATGTCATTCCTCATGTTCGCTGATCTACACCCCCTCTCCGTCTAACAAATCTTAATTCTAAGACTTGCTGCCTGAAACAAATTTGTACATTCTCTCTGTGACCATGCAAGTTTCCTCCAAGTACTCCGCTTTCCAACCCACGACTCAAAGACATGTGGATTGGGGATGAGTGGTTAATTAGTCACTGTAAATTGCTTCTAGTGCATTTGGGAAAACTTGATGTGAATGCTGGAGGAATACAAATATATTAGTGTAGGGTTGCTGTGTGGCGGTTCGATGGATACACGGACTTGATGGAGCGAAGGGCCTTTTCTGTGAGGTATTATTTCATGGAGGTTAGGCCCGAAATGCTGGAGTAACTCAGCCTGACAGGCAGCATCTCTGAATAGTAGTAATGGGTGACGTTTCGAGTCAAGACCTTTCTTCAGACGTGACTCTGTAAGCCTCCAGTCTTTTTAATCTTCATCCTCATACTTACCTCAACATCTTTATCCATCTCTGTTACTTCTCCAGCCCTTCAACTATCCAGGATCACTGTGTTTCTCCAACACTGTACCCCTTGCTTAGCACTGACCGATGTATGTATAGCTGTGAAGGGTCCTAGCCCGAAACCTCCCTCTAAACTTCCTTCGTTTTCTTAGTTTAGTTTAGTTTAGTTTAGTTTAGTTTAGAGATTCTGTGCAGAAACAAGTCCTTTAGCCCACCGAGTCCGCTGCTGATCAGCGATCCCCACATATTAACAGTATCTATACACACTAGGGACAATTCAAAATGCCAATAAACTACAAACCTGTATGTCTTTGGAGTGTGGGATGAAAACTAACGCAGGTCACGGGGCGAACGTACAAACTCCGTACAGACGGCACCTGTAGTAGGGATTGAACCGGGTCTCTGATGCAATAAGGCAGCAACTCTACTCTTTCTTTTCAGAAACACATTAAAACCTAGTTTTCTGACCACGATTTGTGTTCATGCCTGCGCTTCTTGTTATGTAGCTGAAGTCAATTTAGTTCAATAATGCCTCTGTGAAGCATTGGAACATTTTACAATATTAAAGGCACAACATACAAACAAGTTATCGTCATTTTTACTGCATTTAGTGTGGTCCTACTTATTTCTTCTTTTGTTTTTGTCCATTTAGAATGTGGCTTCCAGTCCCTAAATAAAATTGCTTGTATAAGAAGAGATTTTTGGTCTTTTAAAACAAGTATTTTACCCATTCAATGTTGCAATTTCATTCATTTTCTGATGGAATTAATACTTGTGTCGATTTTATAGTTGGTGATGCTATGGCAGGATTTGTTCTTCATCATAATAGAGATTTTTGCTTATTTGAAACCAAGTGGCCCTGCAGGCAGATAGTTCTATTCAAATATTTCTGATGCCTGTTTTGATTATTGTATTATTTATTCACAGCTTGACATGGTGGCTTGAATAACATATTGTTTACAACCCACAGAACTCAAGGTCACACCGAATTTCCTTAAGCTAATGACATTGGGGTAATTTGCATATTAATATTCTTCTTCGCTACAAAATTAATACGAAAATTATCTCCACGCCTGTGAATGATTTTCACATTATATCCTTTGCCTTCAGCAGTTTGACCATCACCTTCTTCCATCTCATCAGAAAAGCCTTGTCAATTCTATCCATCCTAGCGGATTATTAATCATTTCACCTGGCAAAGTCCGACATAGTTAAATTACCAAGTGGTTAGAAAGGACATAAGGTGTAATGGAAATCATTACATCCTCAGCTCCACTGCCTATAGCCCACTTTAATCATCGCCCAAGCTAATATCTGCTCGGCGGTTGAAACAAAATACGAGCAATGTTATGTTGTCCTCTGAGGATTTCCGAATCTGCAGAGAGTGAAGAATCAGACTATATAAATGGGCAGTCAGCTTAACCTGATCTTCACTGGAGCTTGTAGCCATCTGTCTTCTGTCAATTCCACTTGTACCATTCCTCTGCAGTAGTCGGGGACTGCGCTGTGCCTCCAACAGAACGGTAATGTTATATGGCAGTCTAACAGGGCATTTTTTTGTGCATGATATTGCTTGCAATAATTCATAATAAAGCAAAATTGCACACCTAAATCACTGCGGCCTTTCAGAACTAAAATAGTGCCTCGCAATATTATTCAACTGCTCTACCCCATCCCTGTGAAGGAAGGAGAGGCCAAGAGAGATTTTGAGTCCATGCCGGCTCAAAGGGCAATCCCATTCCCCACTATTCTTCTCTGTAACTTGGAGACACAGGGAACTGTAGATGCGGGAATCTTGAGTAAATCACAACATGCTGGAGTAACCCAATGGGTCAGGCAGCAGCGGTGGAGGGAATGGATAGGTTGTGTAGGCCTGAGCCATTTTGGTATCGAACCGTCGTTGGTCGGGCTCGAAATCTCGCGTGGATCAGGCGTGATCTGGGCCGACCAATCACGTGGTCGGGGAGGGGGGCGTTAGGCGGTTGGAATCAAAGATCCTATAGCAAGCAAGATAGTCCACTCGACGAAAAAAAAAGTAGTACGGTCATGGGCAGATTCGTGGATAATTTTCGGCCCCATTTCCGTAACCGGCTTCCGTCTCCGCACCAAAGATCGCATAGCGGAGCAAAGATACTAGTTACGGATACCGGTTACGGAAACATCCTCGTAAAATTCAAAGTTCTTTGGTAAAAATCTTCTCCTCATTTTCAGAATTATAATTTATTAACACAAACTGTTCCCCCACAACATTGATTACACTGCGAGTCGGGTCGGGTCGGGTCGGGTCGGGTTACTGAAATGGATGAAAAAAAGGCCCACGTTCCGCTCCATTGCGTACTACACGTCAGCCATTGCATTTAGCAGGAGTGGTCTATCTTGCTCCGCTATAGGATCTTTGGTTGGAATTGGAAGGATTGGAGGTTGGAGTGGAACTCGGGTGTGCTCACGAGCGACGGCACAGTAGTAGTAAAATATTAACTTGATGCACGCGTGAGCGACGGGGCTGTATTGGTTAATTATTAAACAGAGTGTTTACACAACGCGTGGACCTCTACAGTGGTGATGTGCTGATCAGTCTCTATATTTAGTGCCTTGTCATTTTCAAGTTGAAGAAGAAATCAAGAACTTGCTGTAAGCATGTGTTTAACAAGAAATAACAGGTGACACTAGCACAGTGATTTATACGGGAGGCTCTGCTCTCAATTCAACTGCAAGGTTGGAAACTTTATGGTGGATAACTCACAGAGTATGCAGGAAGGACAGGGTGACAAAGCCACAGCAAAGTAAAGAGACAAAAGCATACTCACCCTCTGGTTTAGATTGCTTCATTTAGTTTGGTTTAGATACAGTGCGGAAACAGGCCCTTCGGCCCACCGAGTCTGCGCCAACCAACGATCCCCAAACACTATTATTATCCTACCCACACTAGGGGGAATTCACTATTTTACCAAACCAATTAACCTACAAGCCTGTCCATTTTTGGAGTGTGGGAGGAAACCTAAGATCTTGGAGAAAACCCATGGAGGTCATGGGGAGAACGTACAAACTCCATGCAAACAGCACCCGTAGTTAGGATCGAACCCGAGTCTCTGGCGCTGTTGGGCAGCAACTCTACCGCTGTGCCACCATGTTGCCCCAAATTCACCCCTTAGCTCAGTCACCTTCTCCTGCCCACATTTTCTGTGTTCCTCTCACATCCAAAGGAGATGTGGTTTGGTCGGTTACTTTGTTATTGTAAATTTCCCCGAATGTGCATGTGAGCGGTGCAATCTGGGGGAAATTGTTGGGAATGTCGGGAGAATGTCAGAGAAAAATGCAAAGTGCTGGAGAATCTCAGCAAGTCAGGCAGCTGTGGAGGGAATGAACAGTTGACTTTTTGGGGTTGGGGCTCAAATCGTCACCCATCCATTCCCTTCACAATGCTGCCTTACCTCCTTGAGTTACTGCGGCACTTGGTGTTTTACTCAATATTCCAGCATCTGCAGTTCGTGTTGGCTCTAAGTTAGAGAAAAATATTGGAGAATGGAATTGCTCTAGGAGCTGACATAGACTCAATGATCGACCCACGAGGTCAACAATTGAAAATTCACAACACTTTCCTCGACAAGGCATTGTTATGCTTCCCCTGGCTGCTCATGGAGCTCTTTATAATTAAGTCATGACTTATTTTCTTGCTAAAACTTCGCAAGCTTCGTATTGTGCTTATACCATGTTCCACACTGTTGATGACTATCACGGTGGCATGGCCAATAGACCTGCTATCTCACAGCAGTAGAGACCCAATCCTGACCAAAGGTGCTGCCCGTATGGAGTTTGCACGTTCTCCCTGTGACCGCGTGGGTTTCCTTTGGGTGCTCAGGTTTCATCCCACATCCTAAAGACGTGCAGGTTTGTAGGTTAATTGCCCTCTGTAAATTGTCTCTGGTGTGTAGGGAACTGGAAGCATAGAACCAGTATGTACAAAGATAGACACTAAATGCTGGAGTAACAGGCAGCATCTCTGGAGAGAAGGAATGGGTGACATTTCGGGTCGGGACCCTACTTCAGACTGAGAGTCAGGGGAGAGGGAAGCTAGAGATATGGAAGAGTACAACAAGCTTGTAAGGCGTGGAAAGGACAGATCAAAGCAGACGATGATCAAGGAAATGTACAATGGTTCATAAATACTAGTATGAGCGGTTGAGCGATGGTCAATATGAACTTGATGGGCCGAAAGTCCAGCTTCCATGCTGTATCTTTCAATCAAGGTGAGTTGCTGGTTCGTCATAATGAAGAAGCCATTTTGCAACTGCTACATAACAGTTATGTTTGAACTATTTAATATTTGAGCTGGTGGGCTCTGTTCCAATACGTCAACTAATGGAGCAATCAGAGTTAAATTACATTCCTGCCCTATGTTCTCATACACCACAGGTGACAATTGTTGACGTAAACTCCATCTAATAATTTTGAAGTCCTTTATGTGGCATTAGCTTCAAATTGTTTAAATTGAACTTTAATTTATCTTAAAAATGAGGTGGATGAGAGCCTGTTTTGCAGATGAAAGGTTATGAAGACTACACCGATAAATTGCCTAAACATATGCAAAATCAAATTAAAATTAATATCAGTAAGATTACTATGTGCAAAACTTCAGAAGGATGACTCAAGAACTGTTGCAGTGCGGGTGTCAGGGGATATGGGGAGAAGGCAGGAGAATGGGGTTGGGAAGGAGAGATAGATCAGCCATGATTGAAGGGTGGAGTAAAATTGATGGGCCAAGTGGCCTAATTCTGCTCCTATCACTTATGACCTTATGATCCAACATTCAATGTTACCATTGAAACCTGGTCCAGTAAGGCAGGCAGAACATTAACAAATCAAACTCAATCCAGGAAAGCACGAAGTCGGGGGGGGGGAACTGAGTCTAATGAAAAGTGAGAATGCAAAGGATCAGAGGAATGAACAATGAAAGTGGAGGGACAAATAGATAAGGTGGTTAAGAGAACAATTGGGAACATTTTCCTTTGTTGCAAGAGGTAAAATATAAAATCCAGAGGGTAATGCTCAAACTGTATAAAACAGATATCAACAAAAGAGTTGCCATTAATAGATTGGGAACTTCATTCAGATACATGATGATTGATAGGAAATGCCTAACATTGGAAATAGAGACAATATGCTGGAGTAACTCAGCGAGACAGGGAGCATCTCTGTAGAGAAGGAATGGGTGATGTTTTGCATCAAGACCTTTCTTCGGACTGAGAGTCAGGGGACAGGTCTGAAGAAGGGTCTCGACCCAAAATATCACCATTCCTTCTCTCCAGGCATGCTGCCTGTCCTGCTGAGTTACTGCAGTATTTTGTGTCTATGGTAAACCGGCATCTGCAGGTCCTTCCTATTCATTGGAGATAGAGCTTAGGTGTTGGCTTGTAGGCAGCTTTAGGGTTAAGGTTAATGGCTGCAGAAGCTATACATTCCTTTCTGGCATAATTCAACTGGAGATCGACTGAGAAAGGAAAAATAGGGCACTAAAGTTACCTTGGAAGCTACGTAAAAACAGACTCTGGGAGCTGTAAAAAGAAAAAATATATCAGTGAAGCCAAATTAAGGTCCCTTACATCCAAGAACAAGAGAATTTACCATAGCAGAGCAATTAAGCAACTTCTTTGGTTCTACCTTCACAGAAAAGGAGTCAACTAACTTTTGAGAAACACCATGGACAAATGCAAATTTCCTTTAATGCCTACTTTTCATTAGACTCATTAAATGAAAAAGGAAATTAGTTTTGGTGTAAAAAAAATGGCGCTGGAGAAATTAATGGGACTGAAAGACAATCAATCTTGAAGGTTTGGTAATCTGCAACCCAAAGTACTGAAGTGGGTAGTCATTGAAGTAGTGAATGTACTGGTGATGAACTTCCAAGATTACGTGTATTAGGGTTGGGTTCCTGCAGATTGAAGAATGCGAAAGGTAACTCCAGAAGAATGGAGAGACACATAGAGAAATAAAGACTATTTAGCCTAACATCTGTAGCAGGATAAATACCAGGGCCCAGTACAAAGAAAGTGATAATATGACATGGAGAAAATATGGAATTAGATGAATTTATGAAAGGCAATTCCTATTTGAAAAAACAGTATGGATTTTTTTAGGATAAAATAAATAAAGGACACACAATGAGTCTCACAATGAGAGGGGTGTGTTTAGATTGTTAGAAGATCTTTGATGAAGTCTCACATGAGTGTCAGTGTGCAGCATCAAAGCCCATGGGTTGGGATGGCACACTGGCAGGGGTCGATAATTAGTTGTTAGTAAGGAAACATGGAGGATAAATAAATGGGTCTTTCTCAGGGTTTCAGGCAATGACGTGGGCTACTCGAAAGATCAGTGTTTCCTGGGCCCAGCCATTTACAATATAGGTCAATCATTTAGACAAGCGGACAAGGTATTTCCAAGTTTGCCAAAGACAGAAAACTGGGTGGGTTCATGAGATGCGAGAAGGATGCAAAAGGGATTCATGGGTATTTCGACAGATTGGGTGAGTGGAGAAATACATGGCACGCACTGTTTTACATGGATAGATATTTATTTTGCTGAGAAGCAAATGATTATTTAAATAGTAACTGGTAATTGGAGGCATGTAACGGAACCTGGGGATGGGGATGAGAGGGAGAGAGGAAGAGATGAGAAGGGAGCAGAAGGGGAAGAGGGAGAGGGAAAAGGAGAGAAGGAAAGGGAAAGGTAGACAGTGAAGGAGAGGGATAGGTGAAGGCAAAGGGTGAGGGAGATGGCAAATGAGAAGGCGGGGACTGAGAAGGGGAGAGGGAAGGAGGAGAGAGTGGTAAAGGTGGGACAAGGGAGGGAGCAGGAGAGGGAGAGGACGAGGGGTGAGTGAGTGAAGATGGAGGAGGGGTGAGTGGGAAGAAAAGGGAGACGGTGAAGGGGGATGGAGGGGGAAGAATGGGAGGATGAGGGAGGGAGGGGAAGTTGGAGAAGGAGAGGTAAAGGAGAGGAGGGAGAGAAGATGGAGGAGGAGAGGGGGAGGGAGAGAGTGGAAAGGGGCAGTGATGGGAGGGAGAGGAGATTGGAGAGGAAAGGAAGTTGGGGAAGGAGAAGGAAGGGAGAGGAGGGAGAGAAGTTGGAGGGGAGAGGGAGAGGGAGAGGAAGAGAGAAATTACATTGGGAAGTTGTGGACATAACATGGCCAGTGCACCATTGCCCAGGGTAGGCAGTATAGTTGAGCACAGACATGGCACAAAGACAGCATCAGGAGTAACACCGTGAAGTCAACATAAGCAAAGAAAGTGCAAAATGCAATTTAAAAAAAAATTGATTACATGGAATGAAATAACCAGTTCACAGGTACTAATAGGGATTAGTGTCGAGACTGTGGACATTGGGTTGATTGGTGGCAGGGAAGAATATGATTGCGTTTGTCACTTTCATTTTGTTGTCTGGCAGGAAGGTGGTAATGTCAGGCTGATGTTGAAGCATATCACATCGCAGCACCACACACAGTCCCATAATGAGAAACTGAACCACACAATGAAATATTTAGATCTACAGTCAGACCCTTTACTGACTTGCCATCACATGCCATGACATTTACAAATACATTTGAAAAGCAATTAATCCCGAGGTTATCTGAATGAGGCCTCCATCAGTCACAGAATATCATTCCACACACACACACACACCAGTAAAAATCTCCTGCATGTTGCACACTGCCTCCATTCATGGGATGGAAATTCACGATTCTATATCTTGGTTGTGGAGCCGACCGTGATTTAAAACCTTGACTGTTCAGTTTAGTTCCGTTTATTGTCACGTGTACCGAGGTCTATTGACTCTTCACAAGCATTGAGGTTTAAGTAAATAATAGGATATAAAAAACAAACAACGGGAAATAATTAATTGCGCAATTCTAAACTGTTATCTAAATTACATTGTTAAATCTTAATTGAGAAAACAGTCATCTCAATGCTACCGGGTGGCATGTGGTAAGTGTATATCCAGAGGCTAAATCACTGGTTAAAAACCTTATCATTAAGACGAAGAATTCTTTGCCTTAAATTAATTGACATTAAAAGGTCCTTCTGCAGTTGTACAGGGCCCTGGTGAGACCACATCTGGAGTATTGTGTGCAGTTTTGGTCTCCTAATTTGAGGAAGGACATCCTTGCTATTGAGGCAGTGCAGCGTAGGTTCACGAGGTTAATCCCCGGAATGGCGGGAATGTCATAT
Source organism: Malacoraja senta (assembly GCA_038087875.1). NCBI lineage: Eukaryota > Metazoa > Chordata > Chondrichthyes > Rajiformes > Rajidae > Malacoraja > Malacoraja senta. The sequence continues at coordinate 11,383,531 of CM075990.1, read as the reverse complement.
GAGGAAAGATTGGAAAGACTGGGGTTGTACTCACTGGAATTTAGAAGGATGAGAGGATATCTTATAGAAACGTATAAAATTATAAAAGGACTGGTCAAGCTAGATGCAGGAAAAATGTTCCCAATGTTGGGGGAGTCCAGAACCCGGGGCCACAGTCTAAGAATTAAGGGGAGGCCATTTAAAACTGAGATGAGAAAAAACCTTTTCACCTAGAGAGTTGTGAGTTTGTGGAATTCTCTGCCACGGTGGCAGTAGAGGCCAATTCACTGGATGAATTTAAAAGAGAGTTAGATAGAGCTTTAGGGGCTATCGGAATCAAGGGATAAGGGGAGAAGGCAGGCCCGGGTTACTGATTGTGGATGATCAGCCATGAACACAATGAATGGCGGTACAGGCTCGAAGAGCCAAATGGCCTCCTCCTGTACCTATTTTCTGTGCTTCTGTGTATCTATGACATTCCAACATAATATTGAGGGAGCCCTGAACTGTCAATGGCTCTGATAGCAGAGGTCCCACTCTCTTGGGTGGCGATAAAGATCCCATAGCATTATTTTAATAAAGAGTAGGTGAGAACTGAGAACTGATCACATTGCTGCAAATTGGCTGGCAACTTTCTGATATTACAATATGACCACGTTTCTAATGTAGCAAAGCAATTTGGAAGAGCTCGGAAAAAGTTGGGAAAGGTGACGTGGAAATGGAAATCTTTTACAATCCAATCAGTTTACCATATAAGATATTTCTCCCTCAGCAAATCATGCATTGAAACCAAAGCTTGAGGTGAGAGGAAAGAGAAGGGTTTTGCACTTTGGAAGTCTGAAAGAGACAGAAATGTTTGAAATAGTAATGGAATTACAATCATTCGAACATCTATAGGTTAGCACCTCCAGCAATGAAACATTCCCTTAGAGATCAGAGAAATGTACTGAGAGAGAGTTACAAGGCATGGACATTGGCTTTTTGGCACATCAAGTCCTTGATGGCATTCAACACCAATTTACACAAATCCTACACTAATTTCATTATTTTCCCTACATTCCCATCAACACACCACCGATAGCCAATGAGCCCACAATGGTCCACTGTTGGCTGTGGAGGGGATGATAACAAACAGTAAAACTAGCAGGATAACTAGGGTGGGGGAGGGATGGAGAGAGAGAGAATGCAAGGGTTACTTGAAATTAAAGAAATAATTATTCATATCGCTGGGTTGTAAGATTCCCAAGTGAAATATCCTGGTGTGCTCTGAGGGTCAAGAAAGTGCAGGAGAGTTCATAAGGTCATAAGTGAGAGGAGTAGAATTAGGCCAGTAGTGGAAACACCCTCTCCACATCCACTCTATCCAAGCCTTTCACCATTCTTTATGTTTCAATGAGGTCCCCCCTCATTCATCCTCTACTCCTTTTAACTTCATTTTCCCCTCTCCATTTCCCCTTAAACAATCACAAGGTGCACCCCCACACTTCCACCTACCCTGATCTATGTAAAGAAACCCTCTTCCTAGTGAACACATCAGTAGTTCCTTTGCCGAGTTCAGAGGCTATGAAGAACTGCTACAACAGTTCCTGTTATTGCAAACATGCTGCTGGGAGTGATATAAATGGCCAAGATACATCGCGATACAGTGGGATAGTGGTAGAGCTACTGCCTTACAGGGCCAGACACCCGGGTTCAATCCTGACGAAGTTTGTACATTCTCCCCGTGACATGCGTGGGTTTTCTCTACGATCTTCGATTTCCTCCCACACTCCAATGAAGTGCTGGTTTGTAGATCAATTGGCTTGGTATAAATATAAAATTGTCCTAGTGTGCTTAGGATGGCGTTAATGTGCGGGGATTGCTGGTCGGTGCGGACTCGGTGGGCCGATGGTTTCCATGCTGTGTCTCTAAATTAACTAAACAAAATATCAAAACCCCATTCCTCATTAAATCGAATGCTAGAGATAGATAATCTCTGTCTAGTCACCTGCAGGATGACCTCTGGAGATGTTGCCTTCCCAATATTCCGTTGTCCAGGGGTAACAAAAGTCAAAGCTGACACTTCAGCCCTGAGGGAATATTACTTGATCAGATGTCCAAACATTTAAATGAGATACTATCACGCACCCTGTGGCACTGCCTCCCACATAGATGCTTCCCACACAACGGGATTTAAAGGTAAGAGTGCTTCCCCTCCAATAACTGCAGGTAAATGAGGCCAGCATAGAGGTGCACCTTGGTCAGCATGAATGAGTTGGGCCGAAGGGCCTGTTTCCGAGCTGTATGATTCTATGGCTGTTCTAGCAAAGACCTGCAATACTTCAGTTCAGTCCAGTTTATTGTCACAGAATATAATTCCACGCACACACACACACACACACACCAGGAAAAATCTCCTGCATGTTACAAACTGCCTCTAATCATTGGAAAAGCTTTTTGTTGCGTGCTAACCAGTCAGTGGAAAGACAATACATGATTACAATTGAGCCATTTACAATGTGTAGATAATAACGTTTTATGCAAGGTAAAGCCAGCAATGTTTAACTCTCTCCTTCTACACACAGATGCTCCCTGACCTGCTGGAGCAGTCTGACCTGAACCAGTCTGAAGAAGGGTTTCGGCCCGAAACGTTGCCTATTTCCTTCGCTCCATAGATGCTGCTGCACCCGCTGAGTTTCTCCAGCATTTTTGTGTACCTCCCTGACCTGCTGGGTGTTTTGAGCAATAACTGTTTGCCAGCATCAGCAGGCTCATTTTCAAAATTTCATCGAATATTTATACTCTGCTTGGCTTCACACAATGATGGAGGAATTCATTGATCGCTGGAATTATACGGGTTGTTACGCAGACTCAGGGCAAGTTAACATTTGTAATAAAAGCAGAAAATGCAGGAGAAATTCAGAAGATTAGGCAGCATGTTCACATATTCTGATTTCATTTCAGATTTTCAGCATCTGCAGCGTTTTCTTTGCTTTTACATTACTGGCTAGTACTTGAATGGGAGGTTGTGTTGGAATGCCAAATTGGGTAACATTACCATCTGGGGAAATAGCAGATCCAATGAATATACTGATGTCCTGTCTCAGTGGGAATATCACACATGTCGTAAATGCTTTAAAAAGAATACTCAGCATCGTAAAAATGAATGATCACATTGATGTTCATAGGAGTCCAAAATTGTCTGTCTCTATCTTACCGGTGACAACTCTTCAAGGAGTATTTCACTGGCTGTGAAATGAGAATGGATATGACTGGCCTTGTAGCGATGAAAATCTTTCTATTGAGTAAAAGAGGGAGCAGAAGCACCTCAAGTGGAAGTGTGTAGGAAGGAACTGTAGATGCTGGTTTACACCGAAAATAGACACAAAATGCTGGAGTAACTCAGCGGGACAGGCAGCATCTCTAGATAGAAGGAATAGGTGACGTTTCGGGTCGAGGCCCTTCTTCAGACTGAGAGGTCTCGACCCGAAACGTCACCCATCCCTTCCTTCCAGAGATGCTGCCTGTCCCGCTGAGTTACTCCAGCATTTTGTGTCTATCTTCACCTCAAGTCGATGACAGGAATGTTTAAGGTTGTCAAGATGAAATGTTGCAAACAGACCTGTTGACAGGAGCAGGCTGGTTTATATATTACAGATATATTTCACCATGTCTTCATTCCCCAGTCGACGTTCTCGGCCGCATTGCCAATCGGGTTTCTATTGTCTCACTGGCTTACTCGATATTTTCCCTGACCTCCTCAACTATTGACTACAGACCGGACTTCACAGGGGGTGTGACGGGTGCCCACTCGATGCTATTAGAAGTCTTTTGCCGACTCTGCCTTTTCATCAAATCACATAAAGCGCTAGCACGTCCGAAATGTCAAATATTGACGTATTTCGGTAATTAGTCAGGGACCACCTGAGGTGAAGTTAATACAAGCGGCAGAGCGGAGAAAGAGTCATTTATTGGTGCACTGCCCTTATTTGACTCATTGAGCCCTGCGTTGCCAGGAAGGGGTTGTTACATGGCAACAGAGCAACCATTCCGGTTTACCAGTCAAGTGCAGCCCTTATTGTTTACTTCTAGTTAAAAGTCGTTACCTGGTTTTATTTTGAAGAGACTGTGGTACTTGACATCAGCTCAAGGCCTTGATTTAACAGCGTCGTCCAAAGAGGGTTGAGAGCTTATTCATCATTCCATCACTTTGTCTGCACATTAATTGTACATTACATCAAAAATCTGAGTTGATGCACAAGAGCTCCGATGCCAAATCAAAATCCAATATTAATGCTAATTGAAAGCAGTAAAATAGCTTCATAACATCGCAGCATTGGTGTACCCAAAGAGTGTTCAATTAATGGCAATGCAATACAGTTGACATATGATAGATACTGTCAATACAGTGCATGACATTTACAGGAACAATGATATGTTCAACTCTTAATCAAGATAGAGAGAGTCAAGAGTGTTTTATTGTCCCAGATAGAACAATGAAATTCTTACTTGCGGCAGCACAATAGAATATGTAAATATAGTACACTATGAACAATATCATAAATGAGAAAAAAAAGTTCAGTGTAAATATACACATACCCACATATACATACATTGTACATATATGTGAATATATACGCACACACCTATATATATATATATTTAAATATATATATAAAGTATATATATATATATGTTTATATACGTGTGTGTGTGCGTGCGTGTGTGTGTGTGTGCGTGTGTGTGCGTGTGCGTGTGCGTGTGTGTGTGTGTGTGTGTGTGTGTGTGTGTGTGTGTGTGTGTGTGTGTATATATATATACACTGTATATACAAATGTGCATCTGTTAGAAGGCTATAAACACAAAGTGCTGCATATGTTGAAAATAGATACCAAATGCTGGAGAAGCACAACGGGTCAGGCAGTATCCCTGGAGAACGTGGATGGGTGACGTTTCAGGTTGGAACCCTTCTTCAGACTGATTGTAAAGGGGCAGGGACCAAAGCTGGGCGAGAGGAAGGGCAGGACAGAGAATGGCCAGTAATAGGTCAACATAGGCAAGGGGGTTATATGATAGGCAGATTGTTGGACAAAGGCCAGAAAGGAAGTTATGAGACTGAGGATGAAGAGTTGTGAATTACCAAGTGCGGGGTTAGAAAAGATGTGCATTGTGTATTCATTGTCAGGGTCAAGTGGATGGGGAGATGGGAGGGGAGAAACCAGTGAGAGGTCAGTGAGGCTTCAAGGGGGGGGGGATAATATGGTGGGGTGGGGGGGTTCTTGAGGGAGAAAAATCGTGTATTTCTGTACTGGTGAAAACACTTTAAAACCTTCTATGGACCCAACAGACAACTAATACCACCCGCACACTTTGGAACATTTCTAATGCTTTGAATTGAAATCTGCTTCAATTAATGGTGGATAAATCTGCCTTCTACCACCATAAAATAACTCTAAACCACCCATATGTATACAGAAATTTAGTGCTGGAACAGGGTGTTCACCTAATTGGTTCAAGTTGACATTTATGATCCACATGAGGCTCCTTTTTATCTTGCTTCTTCTCCTCTATCATCATCCAAATGTTCTTTTCTCTCTTATCTTCAACGGGTCTAATCAATTTACGTCATTAGTCATAGTGAAAATGAGTTTCGCATTCCCACCACACTCTAGGTTACAGACTTCGACTGAAATCCTCATTGAAGTCACTGGCCACCTTTGTGGCTATTTTTGTCTGTCCTACTGAACCCTTTAATAGTTTTTGAATACTTCTAACAACTCCAATTTTACATTTAATGTGCTCAAGTCAGCAGAGAGTACTGAAGAAATGGGAGCAAGAGAAGGCCATTAAGCCTCTCAAACTCACTGCATCATTTAATGAGATCATGGTTGATCAGACTGCGAGCTCAACTCTTCATTCCTCCTAAGACAGACACAAACCTGCTGGAGTAACTCAGCGGATCAGGCAGCACCTCTGGAGAAAACGACACTGTCCTCCTTACCTAAGGCCTCCTCCACCATAGATGAGGCTCGCACCAGGGTCTCTGCCATACCCCGCAACACTGCTCTCTCTCCCCATCCCCCCACTCACAACAAAGGCAGAGTCCCCCTAGTCCTCACCTTTCACCCCACCAGCTGTCACATACAACAAGTGATCCTCCGTCAGTTTCGCCACCTCCAACGTGACCCCACCACTCGCCACATCTTCCCATCTCCTCCCATGTCTGCCTTCCGCAAAGACCGCTCCCTCCGTAACTCCCTTGTCAATTCTTCCCTTCCCTCCCATACCACCTCCTCCCCTGGTACTTTCCCTTGCAACCGCAAGAGATGCAACACTTGTCCCTTCACCTCCCCCCTCCACTCCATTCAAGGACTCAAGCAGTCGTTCCAGGTGCGACAGAGGTTCACCTGCATCTCCTCCAACCTCATCTATTGCATTCGCTGCTCTAGATGCCAGCTGATCCACATCGGTGAGACCAAGCGGAGGCTTGGCGATCGTTTCGCCGAACACCTCCGGTCGGTCCGCAATAACCAACCTGAACTCCCGGTGGCTCAGCACTTCAACTCCCCCTCCCATTCCGTATCTGACCTCTCTGTCCTGGGTCTCCTCCATGGCCACAGCGAGCAACACCGTAAATTGGAGGAAATGCACCTCATATTCCGCTTGGGCAGTCTACATCCTGGTGGCCTGAACATTGAATTCTCCCAATTCTGCTAGCCCTTGCTGTCCCCTCCCCTTCATCAGCCATCTGGTTGTCTCCTCCCCTCCCCCAGCCCTCGGGCTCCTCCTCCGCCTTTTTCCTTTTTTCCTTTCTTCTCCCCACCCCCTATCAGTCTGAAGAAGGGTTTCGGCCCGAAACGTTACCTATTTCCTTCGCTCCATAGATGCTGCTGCACCCGCTGAGTTTCTCCAGCATTTTTGTGTACCTATAGATAGATTCTTGATTAGTACAGGTGTCAGAGGTTACGGGCAGAAGGCAGGAGAATGGGGTTAGGAGGGAGAGATAGCTCAGCCATGATTGAATGGCAGAGTAGACTTGATGGGCTGAATGGCCTAATTCTACTCCTATTCCTTATGACCTTACGATCTGTATTACTCCTGCCAGTGATAAACTTTCATCCCCTTTGGTTATCATACATTTATCTTCTTCTCCCTTAAAAATATAGAAGACCACTGGCTCCACTGCCCTTTGAGCCAGCGAGTGCCAGAGACTCATAACCCTCTGAGATTTAAAAAATATATATATTATTCTTGACGGACACTTTATTTTTAAATAGTGATCCCTAGTTCCAGAATCTCTCCCAAATGTCATCTCAACACCACCGCCACTCAACCAAGGTTCCTCATGGTCTGGTATACCTCACGAGTTGCCTCTCAATCTTCTATACTCCAGCAGATACAACCCTTGGCAAGCTGCGCTTCCAGATATTCATCTAGTAAACCTCTGAAGTGTCAACCACGGCTTCAGTGTTTTCGTGCAAGTCTTTTATCAAAGTTGTAAAACAACTGAGGCCCCAGCATCAAGCACTGTATCATATCACTTGTGTGGCAGCAGGTCTGGGGGTCCAAAAGGCCGCTGCCTGAAGGAGGGAGCTCAAAATCCCCAAAGACTGGAGAGTTTAGGAGGCAGCCGCAAGCGACAATGGGCGTAAGAGAGGACCAGGATATTGCCTCCACACCTTCAAGGCTGCAGGAGGTGCCCCCTGGGACACAGAGATGGTCGGGCGAGGAGAGGGACGTTGGATCGCTGGCCTGCAGCTGACTGGGGTTTACCTGGGCTCACCTGGATCGGGGACGCTCCAGTACTTCCAGCATGTGGACTGGACTTTGGACTCTGGACTTTTCATTTTCGTTGTAAATGGTGCCAAGATAAGGCAACTGTGCATTTGTGGGTGGTGCAAAAGAATTTCACTGTGCTGTACATACGTGACAATAAAAAAGCATTGCACCATTGAACACCTGGCCAACCATGTGCCTATTGACACCCATTTGTGTCTGCTCTGTGTTTGCTTTTAGCCAGCCAAGCTCCTGTCTGCATTAGTGTTAAGGGCCTGTCCCACTGTACGAGGTAATTCAAGAGTTCTCCCGAGTTCTACCCTGATTCGAGCTCGTGTAATGTGCGTAGCGGGTACGTAGGGGCTCGTACGAGTAAAAAGTAACCATTTTTTTCATCACGAGTATTATTTTACTCGTGGACATTTTTCACAGTGTTGAAAAAACGTCACGAGTTTACCGGATTTCCCGAGTACCTACCGTTACTCGTACGAGCCACTATGTAACATCAAGGCACATATTCCTTTTTCATTTTTCAATCAACACCAATAAATTGGTTAAACATAATATTTATCAAGGATATCTATGAAAGGCAGATATGTTTATATAGTCACAGGTTTTCACCATTTTAGTCAAATTGGGTGGAAATCAAAATTTGCTACGAACACCCAGCAGGTCAGATAGCATCCATGGAAAGAGAAACAGTTGGCATTTCAAGCTCGAGACACTTTGTCATATCCGTTTCTCTTTCCACAGATGCTGCTTAACATGCTGAGTGTTTCTAACATTTTCTGATTTTACTTCAAATTTCCAACAATCCCGTTAAAAAAAAAATAGAATCTGATGATTCAGCACAGATTCCTTCAAGTGAGTCATGGGTTACATTAATTGTTGCCATGCTTTTAATAACATTAAAGATAAATTGTCCTACTCTGCCCTGTACTGTGGGATAACCACTTTCACACACTTCATATAATCGTCTTCGATCATTGTCATTTTCTCTGGTGTCCACAAAGAAATTTGCATACTATGTTCTCTTGTGCTTTCCTGATTCAATGTTTGGATTTAGTCGTAGAATCGTACAGTGTGGAAATAGGCCCTTGGGCTCAACTTGCCCACATCAGCCAACGTGTCCCATCTACACTAGTCCCACCAGCCTGCATTTGGCCCATGTCCCTTTAAACCTGTCCTATCCATGGCCCTAACCAAATGATTCTAAAACATTGTGATAGTACCTGCCTCAACTACCTCCTCCGGCAGCGCGTGGCTCCTTAGAATGAAAAATGTGTAACATTCTAACTCAGACAGAAATAAGCAGAAGTAAACAAACCGGCGACAGCAAATGTATGTGCAATGTACAGTCAGCGGCATTCACAATCCCTAAATATATCTTTTATCTAGCTTTCACAGTGCGGTGAGATTAATACACATAGCCATGTACAGTCTGTTCATTTTTTCTATTTATTACATGGGTTTCACATGTCAACAGTCTTCAGCAGCACCATTTTGTTATGTAACTGAGATCGAGCTGTGAACAAGGCTGGGATTCTCGGTAAATTATGATTTCTATACCAGTATAGCACTTATCTTCAAAACAAGGCTGTGCAGCTTATATTTCATCAAAAACTGAAAATGACAGGAACACTCAGCAGTTCAGGCAGCGTCCATGGAAAGAGAAACCAAGGTAACGTTTCAGATCAAAGCCCCTTCATCAGTCTGAATTATTCCAGTCTCACATCAAAGCTCCCCAACAGGTAATAATAGACACTAACTGCTGTAGTAACTCAGCGGGTCAGGTAGCATCTCTGGAGAACATGGATAAGTGATATTTTGGGTCAGAACCCTTCTTCGGTAGGGTCCATGTTCTCCAGAAATGGTGCCCAACCTGCTGAGTAACTCCAGCATTTACTAAACTTGCATGTGCAATACCTTGTGAATGCCCCACCAGACAGTTGTCTGAAGAAGGATTAAGACCTGGAATTTTGTCTGCTCATTCCCTCCACTGATGCTGGCTGACCTGTTGAGTTCCTCCAGCACTTTGTTACTTGTACAAGGTTCCAACATCTGCTGTCTCTTGTGTCTCCATGAGGTAGTGCTTAAATCACATGCACATTAGTTTGTGATTGCTTTCTGCACTCAAGCGAATTATTTGAATATTGCATGTAAACACACTACGCTCACAAACTAGTGAGTTCCAACACCCAGAAGAACATAGACAGCAAGCAGAAGGAAAGACCATCTGAAAGCTTCACTACAAATTCTGACCTGTGGATGTGTTGCAGTTCCTTTGTCATCACTACACTGAAACCTTAGATCACACCACTCAACAATACTACACCATAAGGATTAGAAGGTATTACCTACAAGGAGGGGTTGGACAAACTTGGATTGTTTCTCTGGAACAGAAGTTGAGGGGAGACCTGATAGAAGAATATAAAATAATGAGAGGTATAGATAAGGTAGATTGTCAGAAACTTTTTTCCCAGGGTGGAAATGTCAAGGGCTAGAGGGCATAACTTTAAGTTGAGAGGGGCAAAGTTCAAAGGAGATCATGTGGCAGTTTTTTTTCTTTTTTTTATGCAGAGTGCTTAAAATTGCTCAAATTGCTTAAAATACGATGGCAGGAATATTGGTGGAGGCAGATACGACAGTGGCATTTAATCCGCTTTTAGATAGGTTCATGAATTTGTAGGGAATGGAGGGATATGGATCAAATGCAAGCAAAGGAGATTAGTTCAACCGGGCATCATGCTTGCAACAGACATTGTGGGTCGAAGGGCCTGTACCTGTGCCGCACTACATAGAATATAGAAACATAGAAAATAGGTGCAGGAGGAGGCCATTCGGCCCTTCGAGCCAGCACCGCCATTCAATGTGATCATGGCTGATCGTCCCCAATCAATAATCCGTGCCTGCTCCATGTTCTGATGTTTTAAGGACAGTTGTGTTTCAAAAAGGCATATCTCACTGACCTTCTTGTGTAGTTGAGTGTGAGCAGCCACGGTGCTGGCAATCTTACACCCAAAAACAATTTCCGTTTATATTATGAAAATGATTTTTTTTTTAAACAAATTGGAGCCAACAAACAGGCTGACATATTCCCGGCCTTTTTCTCAGGTCTAATTATTGTCATATGCAACTTTCAATAAAGGTCAACACAACATTATCACTTCTCTAGTAGCATGAAGAGCTGTTTTCATTACCTTGTAATGATCTGCAGCACGCAGGTTGTCAGGGATAATAAATGCCAGGACTGCATTAAATATGTCCTACACCAAACACAATTCAATAAGTGAAATTACAGATCGAGGTAATTTAACACAAGAAACTACAAATCCCAGAAGACACGGTAGTGCAGCGGTAGAGTTGCTGCCTTACAGCGCCAGAGACTCGGGTTCGATCCCGACTGCGGGTGCTGTCTGTACGGAGTTTGTACGTTCTCCCCGTGACCGCAAGGGTTTTCTCCGAGATCTTTCGGATTCCTCCCATGCTCCAAAGACAAACAGGTTTGTAGGTTAATACATAGATACATAGAAATTAGGTGCAGGAGTAGGCCATTCGGCCCTTCGAGCCTGCACCGCCATTCAATACGATCATGGCTGATCATCCAACTCAGTATCCCGTACCTGCCTTCTCTCCATACCCCCTGATCCCTTTAGCCACAAGGGCCACATCTAATTCCCTCTTAAATATAGCCAATGAACTGGCCTCAACTACCCTCTGTGGCAGAGAGTTCCAGAGATTCACCACTCTCTGTGTGAAAAAGTTTTTCCTCATCTCGGTCTTAAAGGATTTTCCCCTTATCCTTAAGCTGTGACCCCTTGTCCTGGACTTCCCCAACATCGGGAACAATCTTCCTGCATCTAGCCTGTCCAACCCCATAAGAATCTTGTACGTTTCTATAAGATCCCCTCTCAATCTCCTAAATTCTAGCGAGTATAAGCCAAGTCTATCCAGTCTTTCTTCATATGAGAGTCCTGACATCCCAGGAATCAGTCTGGTGAACCTTCTCTGCACTCCCTCTATGGCTATAATGTCCTTCCTCAGATTTGGAGACCAAAACTGTACGCAATACTCCAGGTGTGGTCTCACCAAGACCCTGTACAACTGCAGTAGAACCTCACTGCTCCTATACTCAAATCCTCTTGCTATGAAGGCCAACATACCATTCGCTTTCTTCACTGCCTGCTGCACCTGCATGCCTACTTTCAATGACTGGTGTACCATGACACCCAGGTCTCGCTGCATCTCCCCATTTCCTAATCGGCCACCATTTAGATAATAGTCTGCCTTCCCGTTTTTGCTACCAAAGTGGATAACCTCACATTTATCCACATTATACTGCATCTGCCAAACATTTGCCCACTCACCCAGCCTATCCAAGTCACCTTGCAGTCTCCTAGCATCCTCCTCACAGCTAACACTGCCCCCAAGCTTAGTGTCATCCGCAAACTTGGAGATGTTGCTTTCAATTCCCTCGTCCAGATCATTAATATAAATTGTAAATAGCTGGGGTCCCAGCACTGAGCCTTGTGGTACCCCACTAGTCACTGCCTGCCATTGTGAAAAGGACCCGTTTACTCCTACTCTTTGCTTCCTGTTTGCCAGCCAGTTCTCTATCCACATCAATACTGAACCCCCAATACCGTGTGATTTAAGTTTGTATCCTAATCTCTTATGTGGTACCTTGTCGAAAGCCTTCTGAAAGTCCAGATACAACACATCCACTGGTTCTCCCCTATCCACTCTACTAGTTACATCCTCGAAAAATTCTATAAGATTCGTCAGACACGATTTACCTTTCGTAAATCCATGCTGACTTTGTCCAATGATTTCACCACTTTCCAAATGTGCTGCTATCCCATCTTTAATAACTGACTCTAGCAGTTTCCCCACTACCGATGTTAGACTAACTGGTCTGTAATTCCCCGTTTTCTCTCTCCCTCCCTTCTTAAAAAGTGGGGTTACGTTTGCTACCCTCCAATCCTCAGGAACTACTCCAGAATCTAAAGAGTTTTGAAAAATTATCACTAATGCATCCACTATTTCTGGAGCTACTTCCTTAAGTACTCTGGGATGCAGCCTATCTGGCCCTGGTGATTTATCGGCCTTTAATCCATTCAATTTACCCAACACCACTTCCCGACTAACCTGGATTTCACTCAGTTCCTCCATCTCCTTTGACCCGCGGCCCCCTGCTATTTCCGGCAGATTATTTATGTCTTCCTTAGTGAAGACGGAACCAAAGTAGTTATTCAATTGGTCTGCCATATCCTTGTTCCCCATGATCAATTCACCTGTTTCTGACTGTAAGGGACCTACATTTGATTTAACTAATCTCTTTCTCTTCACATATCTATAAAAACTTTTGCAGTCAGTTTTTATGTTCCCTGCCAGTTTCCTTTCATAATCTATTTTCCCTTTCCTAATTAAGCCCTTTGTCCTCCTCTGCTGGTCTCTGAATTTCTCCCAGTCCTCTGGTATGCTGCTTTTTCTGGCTAATTTATACGCATCATCTTTTGCTTTGATACTATCCCTGATTTCCCTTGTTATCCACGGATGCACTACCTTCCTTGATTTATTCTTTTGCCAAACTGGGATGAACAATTTTTGTAGTTCATCCATGCAGTCTTTAAATGCCTTCCATTGCATATCCACCGTCAACCCTTTTAGAACTAATTGCCAGTCAATCTTGGCCAATTCATGTCTCATACCCTCAAAGTTACCTTTCTTTAAGTTCAGAACCGTTGTTTCTGAATTAACAATGTCACTCTCCATCCTAATGAAGAACTCAACCATATTATGATCACTCTTGCCCAAGGGGGCACGCACAACGAGTCTGCTAACTAACCCTTCCTCATTACTCAATACCCAGTCTAGAATAGCCTGCTCTCTCGTTGGTTCCTCTACATGTTGGTTTAGATAACTATCCCTCATACATTCCAAGAAATCCTCTTCCTCAGCACCCCTGCCAATTTGATTCACCCAATCTATATGTAGATTGAAGTCACCCATTATAACTGTTTTGCCTTTGTTGCACGCATTTCTAATTTCCTGTTTGATGCCATCCCCAACTTCACTACTACTGCTAGGTGGCCTGTACACAACGCCCACCAGCGTTTTCTGCCCCTTAGTGTTTCGCAGCTCTACCCATACCGATTCCACATCCTCCAAGCTAATGTCCTTCCTTTCCACTGCGTTAATCTCCTCTCTAACCAGCAACGCCACCCCACCTCCTTTTCCTTTCTCTCTATCCCTCCTGAATATTGAATATCCCTGGATGTTCAGCTCCCAGCCTTGGTCACCTTGGAGCCATGTCTCCGTGATCCCAACTATATCATAATCATTAATTGCTATCTGCACGTTCAACTCATCCACCTTATTACGAATGCTCCTTGCATTGAGACACAAAGCCTTCAGACTTGATTTTACAACGCTCTTACCCCTTATACAATTATGTTGAAAAGTGGCTCTTTTTGATTTTTGTCCTGGATTTGTCTGCCTGCCACTTTTACCTTTCACCTTGCTACCTATTGCTTCCGCCCGCATTTTACACCCCTCTGTTTCTCTGCTCACCCATTTAAGAACCCCACCACCTCTTATTCTCTGTTTATTATTGTTTTCTTCTTTCCCCCCTACATGTTGGGTCTGAGTGCTTTCCTTCTCTGCCTCCTGCCTCACACACTGTCTAATAGCATTCTCTATTTGAGTCCCTCCCCCCAATCATTCTAGTTTAAAGTCTCCCCAGTAGCCTTTGCAGATCTCCCCGCCAGGATATCGGTCCCCCTCAGGTTCAAGTGCAACCCATCCTTTTTGTACAGGTCGAACCTTCCACAAAAGAAGTCCCAATGATCCAGAAATTTGAATCCCTGCCTTCTGCACCAGTCCTTCAGCCACGCATTTATCCTCCACCTCGCTCCATTCCTACTCTCACTGTCGCGTGGTACAGGCAGTAATCCCGAGATTGTTACCTTTGCTGTCCTTCTCTTTAACTCCCCTCCTAACTCCCTAAATTCTCCTTTCAGGACCTCTTCTCTTTTTTTACCTATGTCATTGGTACCTATATGTATCACGACCTCGGGCTCCTCTCCCTGCCCTTTCAGGATGTCTTGGACACGTTGGGACACATCACAGACCCTGGCACCAGGGAGGCAAACTACCATCCGGGTCTCCCGACTGCGTCCACAGAATCGCCTGTCTGACCCCCTAACTATAGAGTCCCCTATTAATATTGCCCTCCTCTTCTTTTCCTTACCCTTCTGAGCAACAGGACCGGTCTCTATACTGGAGGCCCGGCCGCTGTCGCTACCCCCAGGTAGGCTGTCCACCCCAACAGTGCTCAAACAGGAGTACTTATTGTCAAGGTGTACAGCCACCGGGGTACTCTCTAGTCCCTGCCTGTGCCCCTTGCCTCTCCCAACCGTGATCCACTTGCCTGCCTCCTGTGGTGTTGGAGTGACCACATCCCTGTAACTCCTCTCAATGACTTCCTCGCTCTCCCTGACCAGACGGAGGTCATCGAGCTGCTGCTCCAGGTTCCTAATACGGTCCATTAGGAGCCCCATCTCGATACACCTGGCGCAGATGTGGACGTCTGGAGGGCTAACAGACTCCATGACTTCCCACATCTGACATCCAGAACAGTAAACTGCCCTGGCCGTCATACTCCCCTTACCCTGGATAGAATATAAAACAAACTGATAGAATACAAAACAAACTGCTACAATACAAAACAAACTGCTACAATACAAAACAAACTGCTACAATACAAAACAAACTGCTACAATACAAAACAAACTGCTACAATACAAAACAAACTGCTACAATACAAAACAAACTGCTACAATACAGTACAATCAGCAGGGATCTGACTCTCAATCAGCTGCTCTCTCTTATCTGCGTCCACCAATCAGCGGCTTCCTCAAACCCACTTGTTTTTGAAGTGGAACGTTGCCGATTTGGGTACTCCTTTTTAAGTCCTACCGCTCGGTTGTAGCTCCTCCCTCAGCGACCTCTCCAACGGCTTTCGGACCTCTGTAAGGAACAAGCCCCCGCGCTCCTTTTTAAGTCCTACCGCTCGGTTGTAGCTCCTCCCTCAGCGACCTCTCCAACGGCTTTCGGACCTCTGTAAGGAACAAGCCCCCGCGCTCCTTTTTAAGTCCTACCGCTCGGTTGTAGCTCCTCCCTCAGCGACCTCTCCAACGGCTAATTGGCTTGGTATAAATGTAAATTGTCCCCAGTGTGTGTAGGATCGGGTGCAAGTCGCACAGGGGCTCCCCAACCCTTTGACAACCCAAGATAGACACAAAATGCTGGAGAAACTCAGCGGGTTCGGCAGCATCTCTGGAGGAAAGGAATAGGTCACCTATTAGGTCACCTAGTAGTATGTAGGAAGGAACTGCAGATGCTGGTTGAAACCAAAGATAGACACAAAATGCTGGAGTAACTCAGATTACCTAGTAGGTCATACTGGGACCTACTTAAGTCCTACTTGGACCTACTTATCCCACCTTCTAACCACCGCATCACCTAATAGGTCACCTGAAGGAATAGGTCACCTATTCTATAGTCTGAAGAAGGGTCTCTACCCGAAACATCACCCATTCCTTCTCTGCAGAGATGCTGCCTGTCCCGCTGAGTTACCCCAGCTTTTTGTGTCTATCTTCGGTTTAAACCAGCATCTGCAGTTCCTTCCTTCACATTAGGGGGAGTTTGCAGAGCCCAATTAACCTACAAATCCACACATCTTTGGTATATGGGAGGAAACCAGATCGCCCGGAGGAAACCCATGCAGTCATCGGGAGAATATGCAAATTCACAAGGTCAGGATTGAACCTGGGTCTCTGGCACTGTGAGGTAGCAACTTTGCCAGCTAGGCCACTATGTTCCCCTAAATATTCCCAACAACTCCCCCAGATTTTACAAAATGGTGGAATGTATCGTGACCTATCAAGCTGCAAGATTTTGGGATGAGGGAAGAAATCATAGAAGCTGAAAGAAACCCAAGGCATGACAGGGATATCATGCAAACTCCATACAGACAGCATCAGAGATTGGGATTGAACTGGGGTAGCTAGAGCAGTGAGGCAGCAGCTCGCCACTGGGATGCCTCCACTATCCATAGCCTTTTGACAGAAGTTCCAAATTCATACTGACCCTTATGTGAAAAGGAGCATCCTGATTTTTTCTGTATCCCAAATAGCCTTGCTGTACTGCAGTGATCATCCAGGGAGATGGTTTCTCAGCAGCTATCCTGTTACATAAAAACACATGGAAAATGGCCAAGTGGTGAAAATTTCAAGCAAGCTGAAAGCATTTGGGTTAATTGCCCTGGGAATAGACAAGGTTGGCTTGACACCAGCTGAACAAGGGATAATGGAAAAGCACAGCAATTTGCTTTCTGTGACCCTGATAAAACACAGACTCTAGACAGTCAAGATAAGAGAATTGGCATTATCAGGCACAGTTACAGTTAAGAGAGGATTGCATGTCAGTTCGACTCAATTTATCTATCTTTGTTTGTTATTCTATACAGACGAGGGTGGTTTTAACCATGTTGGATTCCAGTGCTCAATATGTCATGAGCGATATTAGTGGAGAAATTCAATTTTCCATACTTTTTGTGCACAAAAACATTGTGGCGTGTAGTACTCGAACCCAAGTGAGTTGACTCGAAAAGATTGGGAAGTTGGTTAAACAGTCTCAAGTAGTTCCTGACAAGAGCTTATTTCAGTTAAACACAGCTACTGGCACTTCACTGTGCAACAATTACAAAGGACATTAATCCTTTAAGGTGCATTCCCTGAGGCAGCCACAGTTGTTTAGTTTATTGTCACGTGTACCGAGGTACAGTGAAAAGCATTTGTTGCGTGCTAACCTGTCAGCAGAAAGACAATACATGATACAACCCGCACGTCTTTGGGGTGTGTAAGGATGCCAGAGCACCCGGAGGAAACCCACGCGGTCACAAGGAGAACATGCAACACACAGACAGCACCCGAGGTTAGGAAAGAACCTAGGTCCCTGGTACTATGAGACAAAAGCTGTACCCGCTGCACCACTGTGCCAGGGCTTGTACCATTGTGTATAATTGATACTCTTGTACCTTGTATAGGGTATAATAACAGAAAATCTCAAAGCACTCAGCAGATCAGACAGCATCTGTGAAAAAGGAAACAGAATCTGTCTTCTGTTCTATGTCACAATTCAGCGTCTGCAGATTCTAATCAATTTTGTTTGGGTTTTATTCCGTTTTTACAGTTGTCTTGTGTAATCAGCTGGTGCTGCCAAATTTAGCAAGGATGCAGATTTCCAGAAGTGGTTTTCAAGCTGGTAACTTAATGGAAAGTATAAACCAAGTGGAAAACGACATCCAAAGTTTTCAGAAACACTGTTTTGTGCTTTGGGCAGAGAATGAAAGGTGATTCCAGGCACTGACTCTAAAAATAAAAGGCTTGGCATTCGCAAAACAACATATAACCGCTCTTTGAAACAATAATTGGCTTTTGCCAGTAATGTTAGCAAAGTTGGCAACTGTTCTCTCTTGACTCCACAAAGAACAACCATCAACTATTCACATTTCTGGTATTGTTAGTGGAAAGAAGAATGGACACTGGAAGGCAAGAACACTACTTTTTTTAATGTCTAGATGAATAGACACTCTTTACACCTCATTGCCCCACTGTAGATTTATTGAGCAACAGAATCTGTTTATTAGTTAAACCATTGCTAACAAGTTCTTTTCTAATCTTGGCTTTACTGATCGCTTGAGGTGTGAGTCTGACTCGAGATCGAACAAAGCCAAATGGGTTCCTAGGAAATGTGGTTGCTGTTCCAATATTGGAAACACACAACAAGTTAGGACACAGCAGGCTGCCACAAACATCAGTGTGGTTAAACAATACTCCTGTAGGCATAGTATAACTCTGTAAAGGTAGGTGCAAGCATGCAATGCATATGCACAAACACATGAGTGCACACACATACCTGCCTATATGTCCATGTATGCTTGTGCAAGCATGATTTTATGTGTGCATACTTTACATGTGAGAGTTGCTTATATCTTTGTACATGCATCTGTGTGCAGGTGGGTGGGGAGGAGGAGAAGTACAGATGAAATTCATCTGAGTTTGATGAGAAGGCAGTACAAAGGAAGGAAGGCGCCTCTCTATGGAGCCTATCATAAAGCGAGTTGCAGATCAGTCTGAAGAAGGGTTTCGGCCCGAATCGTTGCCTATTTCCTTCACTCCAGAGATGCTGCTGCACCCGCTGAGTTTCTCCAGCACTTTTGTCTACCTGCAGATAATTAAGTAGTTCCAAACTAGTTGTAGGAACACTTACGGTGCTTTCCTGGCAACAATGACTGGATACTCTCTTTCTGAGATATGAATTCAAGGTGAGGGACACAGGCAATAACTGTCCTATTCTTCTCCTGAGAGAGCAGGCAGGGACACAATTTAAAGTTACGGCTTCCATGTGGCAACTCCAATAGTGCAGCGCTTCCCTGGAACTGAGACACCAAAGTGTTTAATACTATAGTTTAACACCATAGTGTTTAATTGTAAAGGGTCAACTTTTTTGTTTAGACATAAAGGATGGTAGCTTCATGGAATGAGCTGCAGGAGTAGATAGGTGAGGCAGGTACTATCACAAAGTTTAAGAAACATTTGAACAGGTACATGGATAGGACAGGTTTAAAGGTATATGGACCAAATCCAGGCTGGTGGGGCCAGTGTAGATGGGGCATGTTGGTCGGTGTGGGCACATTGGGCCTAAGGACCTGTTTCCATGCTGTATGACACTATGGCTTTCTACGACACAAGAAATAATAGTCAATAGACAATAGGTGCAGGAGTAGGCCATTCGGCCCTTCGAGCCAGCACTAACATTATCTGCGATCATGGCTGATCATCCTCAATCAGTAACCCGTTCCTGTCTTCTCCCCATATCCCTTGTTCTCCCCATATCTATTGTTAAGAGCTCTATCTAACTCCCTCTTGAAAGCATCCAGAGAATCAGCCTCCACTGCCTTCTGAGGCAGAGATGTCCACAGATTCACAACTCTCTGGGTGAAAGAGTTTTCCCTCATCTCCGTTCTAAATGGCCTACCCCCTATTCTTAAACTGTGGCCCCTGGTTCTGAACTCCCCCAACATCGGGAACATGTTTCCTGCTTCTAGCGTGTCCAATCCCTTAACAATCTTACGTGTTTCAATAAGATTCCCTCTCATCCTTCTAAATTCCAGAGTATACAAGCCCAGTCGCTCCATTCTTTCAACATATGACAGTCCCGCCATCCCGGGAATTAACCTCGTGAACCCACGCTACGCTCCCTCAATAACAAGAATGCCCTTCCTCAAATTTGGAGGCCAAAACTGCACACAATACTCCAGGTGTGGTCTCATCATGGCCCTGTACAACTGCAGATGTGGAATCTGGACTGCAGATGTGGAATCTAGATCATTAAATAAACTGCTGGAGCAACTCAGTGGGTCAGGCAGCATCTGTGCAGGGATGGTGGATGTTTTGATCAAGATTCCGAATCAGAATGAGAATGCCTGCCTAGATTATTGTACTCATGTTTCTGCAGTCATCTAATGCAACAATTATGGAACCAAACTTTCCAGGCCATTATCTGCTCATTATCACAATGATGGTTGTAAGATCTTCCTCTGCACTAATTTCTAATATTACAACAGTGACCATACTTCAGAAGCTCAGACTCTTATTCACTCACACTTTCAGACTGAAAAACTGTTCCAACTTGAAATGGCACCCATCCTTTTTCTCCACAGACGATGCCAGACCCACTGAGTTACTCCAGCACATTGAGTAGTATACCTTTGGTATAAACTGGCATCTGCAGTTATTTCAGACACATTCAAAAGAACTAATTTGGCTTGAGAACATGTTAGAACATCCTGAAAGCAATAGAAAAGCTCTACAATAATTTCCAATCATTTTTCAAAGCCCCAGGAACCAGAAGCAAGAGCACTACCATTGAGTCATTGAGAATGTTTAAAGAGTGCTCAGCATCCAGGCCGATATTCGAACGGTCTTGGGACAATTGTTACAGTAAAGGCAATCCTTCAATCAGATCTTTCTATTAATATATTCAATAGGTACAGTATGTTTAATACTTAACGCAGTCAAATATTCCTTCGGAAAGGTGAAGGAAAGCTATTTTCTGGCGTCTCAAAGTTTCATTATAGTTAAAATGTGAATAAAATACTTACCGCCTGTCACTATACAATGTTCCTGTACGAAAGAACTGCAGATGCTGGTTTAAATCAAAGGTAGACACTAAATGCTGGAGTAACTCAGCAGGTGAGGCAGCATCTCTGGAGAGAAGGAATGGGTGACATTTTGGGTCGAGACCCTTCCTCAGACTGAAGTCAGGGGAGGGGGCGGGACAAAGATAGAATGTAGTCGGAGACAGTAAGACTGGTGGGAAAACTGGGAAGTGGAAGGGGATGGAGAGAGAAAGCAAGGGCTATCTGAAGTTAGAGAAATCAATGTTCATACCGCTGGGGTGTAAACTACCCAAGCGAAATATGAGGTGCTGTCCTCCAATTTGCACTGGGCCTCACTGACTGGAGGAGGCCCAGGACAGAAAGGTCAGATTGGGAATGGGAGGGGGAGTTAAAGTGCTGAGCCACCGGGTGATCAGGTAGGTTAAGACGGACTGAGCGGAGGTGTTCAACGAAACGATCGCCGAGCCTGCGCTTGGTCTCGCCGATGTAGAGAAGTTGACACCTGGAACAGCGGATATAGTTGATGAGGTTGGAGAAGGTGCAAGCATCTGCAGTTCTTTCTTACTCAATGTTCCTGTGAATGATTTGCCCAAATCAAATGTATGGATGCAATATTCAAGTACAAAATAGTTGAGTACTGGAAGCTGGTCAGAGAAATTAGAGCTTTTACTTCATTTCAGGTGTCCTGGTTATTTCTCATCAAGTCCTACTGGGAGCAGATAACAATGGAGCAGATCTGGTTGGCACTTTGCAACAGTTCTGATTTGAGAAATCTCAGATTGAGTAATAGTTTCAGGAGTTCAGGAGCAGCCACAGAAGGCTGTGGAGACCAAGTCGTGGATATTTTGAAGATGGAGTATGACAGATTTTTGATTAGTAAGGGCATCAGGGGTTATGGGTAAGAAGGCAGGAGAATGGCGTTGAAAGGGAAAGGTAGATCAGCCATGATTGAATGGCTGAGTAGACTTGATGGGCCGAATGGCCTTATACTGCTCCTAGAACTTACGAGTCAGTGTAAAGTACATTGAGAGTTTCATCTTGCCAAATTTGCTGGACATATCAATTTGCAGCACGATCTAGAACTTTATTTCCTTAATTTGGAGTTGTGGGGTTCTGGAAGCAACGGTAAGTTACACATTTAAAATTACTCACAATTTTTAAGAATTTTGTGTTTTTAATTTTAATGATATTTTTAATGAGCACAGACAAACATTAAAGACTTTTGCATTCCTGCAGTTCTTTCTCAGCCTTTGGGTCAATCAAAGCCCTTCTCGAACAGTAATGACGTAGGAAAAGGTCCCATTAGTACAATTATGAAATGGCCATCGATTTCTCATGACATCCATTGAGGGATAAAGGTTAGCAGAATTCCAGAGGTGAGGTGAGAGTGAATGCCCTTCATAATCAAGCACATTTGACCAAAAGTGATATCAAGGCATCCTGATAAAACTGAAGTCAAAGGGCATCAAAGGTCATTGGGTTCACCAGCTGAAGGTGATCAATCATCGTGGGATATTACTTCAGGGGTTCCTCACGGAAGTGTTCAAGGCCAGACCATCATCAATAACCTACCTTCTATCATGGGTCGGTTACACAATGTTCAATTCCTCAGTCAATAAAGCAACCCTTACTGAAGACAGTAAGGACTAGTCTCAAGCACGGTTTGATATAGCTTGTCCAAGCTGCGGAGGATGCCCTCCAGTCCCGACGTCGGACTTCCATCACCCCGGCGAGCGGGCTTGAACATCGGGCTGCCCGTAGCGGCGACAGCGGGGGCTCGGGAGCCCCCCCCCCCCCGACCACGGGAGGACAACAGAGGAGGATGACTGAATTTTGGAGCCTTCCCTCACAGTGGGAAACTTTGATCCCGCTGTGTGGGGATGTCTGTGTTAAAAAAAACTATCGTGTTCTGTGCTCTTTATTATTCGTGTGGCTGTATGGCGACCACACATTTCACTGTACCAATTGGTACATGTGACAAATAAATGTTTCTTCTTCTTGTAAAATATGGCAAGTATAATTCACATTACTGATGTTCCAGGTAATAATCATGTCCAAGGTAGACAAAAATGCTGGAGAAACTCAGCGGGTGCGGCAGCATCTATGGAGCGAAGGAAATAGGCAACGTTTCGGGTCGAAGCCCTTCTTCAGACTGATGTGAGGGTGGGGGGGGGGGGGCGGGAAGAAGAAAGGAAGAGGAGGAATCAGTGGGCTGAGGGAGAGCTGAGAAGGGGAGGAAAAAGTAGGGCCTATCTGAAATTAGAGGTCAATGTTTATACTCATGTGCAGTCGTTCTGAATGGTATAGAACGGTAAGGGACTCTTCCCCTGAAATCCCAAAGTCTTTCCACCATCTCCAAAGCACAAGTGTGGTAGAATATTTCACACTTGCCTGAATGAGTCAAGCACTTACAATGCACAGGAAACTCAACACCTTGAATGCAATTTGAATGTTCACAGTAATTTAAATATTTATCCCCTTCATCAGCAGCACTATTAATGTGTAATCCACGTTGCTACTCCAACAACAGTTTCAAACATGAAACTTCAACCCCATTGGGGAACTAGGGCAATGGGTGCATGGGGACAGACACCACCTCCAACTCCAGTTTCCCCTACAAGTTACACACGGTCGTAACATGGAAATATATCACCATTTGTTCATCATTGTTTCATCAAAATCCTAGAACTTCCCCTCAAACAGTGCTGTGGGAGCAACTTCACCAGAAGCACTGCAGCTCTTCAAAAACGTTGCTCACCATCCACTTCTCAAGGGCAATTAGGTCATACGGTCACATGTGATAGGAGCAGAATTAGGCCATTCAGCCCATCAAGTCTACTCAGCCATTCAACCATGGCTGATCTGTCGCTCGCTCCAAACCACATTCTCCTGCCTTCTCCCCATAATAACTGACACCCATACTAATCAAGAAACTATCTATCTCTGCCTTCAAAATATCCATTGACTTGGCCTCCACAACCTACTGTGGCAAAGAATTCCACAGATTCACCACCCTCTGACTAAAGACATTTCTCCTCATTCTCCTTCCTAAAGGAATGTCCTTTAATTCTGGGGCAATGACCTCTGGTCCTAGACTCTCCCACTAGTGGAAACATCCTCTCCACATCCACTCCATCCAAGCCTTTCACTATTCGATTAGGGATTAGGGATGCTCCATAAAAGCTCGCCTTGCCAACGATGTCCAGGTCCCACAAATGGGATTTTTAAAAGACATGGATTGCTATGTTAAAGTCACTGTACAAATCAGAATGGTTGTTGAATAAACCCATGAGTTTATTGCTCTGTTTATTGTCTAGACTGACCACACAGCACAATTGCACCACTTTCCTGCCTGCTAACCAATTAGGGAGATTAGTTACAATCAATAAGGAGTAAGAAAGCGACAATATAACGCTAATGGTTGCACTGTGTTTTCAAGAAAAATGCTATGCGAGTCCCCATCATCCTTTAATGGTTATCAGTAACTTTGATAGCTTCCTAACAGCAGTTCAATAATCATTGAGCACATCTACATTGCAATGCCTACTATTTGTGTGGATCCACCTGGGTTAATGAAAGATGCCTTCACATTTCTGATACATTCATCTACCTCTTTCCAGTCTACACTTTGGACGGAGAAAGCTTCAGAACCAGGAGAGCTTATCCTAATTCATTCATAGGACATAAACACCATTCACTCCCATTCACCTTTATCTCCTAAGCTTAAGGGCTTGCATTAGGGTTCCAGGGTAAGATAGTTGGGGGCTGGAGATGTATTTTGACCAGATTGGGTAGGCGCCACAGATTCCCCTCCATGAACAATAATAATACATCAGCTGGTTATTTCATTGCCAATCTAATAGTTTCAAGTTCTCCATTGATTATACTAGATACTGGCTTTTTTATTCACTGTCTTATTTGAATTTGCTGGTTACCCTGGGATTTGAACTCACATCTACAGCTCACTAGACTTTTGGCACCAGCCCAGCATCTTAACCTCACAGACCCCAGTGCATTTTCCTGCAGATTCCAACTGCATGTTTTAATTTGGTTCTAATGGGGCTGTTGAGGATGTTAACCATATGTCGCGGGGTGCATCCTGTATGGTCGTGAGCAGTCGCCCAAGAGTCATACCTTTTTCTGGTCGCCGCTGGATTTTCAACATGTTGAAAATGTTCGGCGACCTGCTGTGACTATGACGGGTGCCGGCAAGTCGCCGAAAAAATCGTTGTGGGACAGGCCCTTAACATGGTAGATAGTATTAGGGCAAATAACAATAGGCAGGTTTAAGGATGCATCTTAAAGGGCATGTCCCACTTGGCGATTTTTTCGGCGACTGCCGGCATCATTGACTGACGTATCAGGTCACCGAAAAAGTCGCGGCGTGATGCAGCGTGACGCGGCATGATAACGTATTGACGCGCGGTGTTTCCTCAAGTGTCGCAACATTTTTATTGTCACCGCTGGATTTTGAAATGTTCAAAATCTTTTGGCGACCCTGATACGTCAGTCAATGACGCCGGCAGTTGCCGAAAAAATCACCAAGTGGGACAGGCCCTTAAAAGAGGAATGAGAGGCTCAGGGCGTGACTGCTGATGGAAAACTTGAATAAGTGCTCCAAACTGGAGCACCATAGTTAGGTTGGAAGATTATACGGCTGGAGGAGGTGTCAGAGAAAGAAGTAACACAAGAGAGGAATTTGAAGTTAAGGATAAGAACTTTGAAACCAAGGCCACACCAAGTACAAAATCAATGAGACTTGCAATATTATAACCTACAAATGACTGCAGTTTAAATGCCCAAGGACAGACAGATGGATGCCGCTTGCCACAACATTGCATGACCGGATGGTGAATATTAACATCTTTCTGGTGACATTAATTATACTGAATCTGTGTGGCAAGAGCTCTGAGCCATTATTATAAAGCAGTCCAAGTTTAATGTTATTAAATAAAATAAGTTGATAAATTGCTTGTAAGATGTGACAAATCTACATTTGAAAAATGTGTCATTAGCAAACATAACTGAGTCACAAAAATACATGAATTAATTTGGCTTCACTGGATTAATCTAAAGTTATGCACTTGAAAAACATAGTTCAAGTTCAAGGTGTAGAAATAAAGAACTGCAGATAGACACAAAATGCTGGAGTAACTCAGCGGACAGGCAGCATCTCTTGGGCTTCTCTCCAGAGATGCTTCCTGTCCCGCTGAGTTACTCCGGCATTTTGTGTCTATCTTCGATTCAAACCAGCATCTGCAGTTCCTTCTTACACATAAAGAACTGCAGATGCTGGTTTATACCAAAGATAGACACAAAGTGCTGGCGTATCTCTGGGGAGCAATGATGGGCGACGTTTCGGGTCGGGACCCTTCTTCTGACTACGTTTATTGCACGTGTATGGTGAGGTACAGGTACAATGAAAAACACTTCTCGCAGCAGCATCACAGGCACATATACTCAGACAAACACACAAAAACAAAATATACTAAATTACGCAAAATTCTAAAAGAAAGATTGCAACAAAAAACAAGACACGAGTGAAACAAGAGAGAGAAAACAACAAGTCCATCTTAGTGCAAGAGGTTGTTCTTTCTGTTGTTGAGGAATGGTTAGGATTATGCAGATCGTTTCAAGAATCTAATAGTTGCATGAAAATAGACACATAATGTCAGCGTAACTCAGCAGGACAGGCAGCATCTCTGGAGAGAAGAAATGGGTGACGTTTCGGGTCGAGACCTTTCATCAGACTCGACCCAAAACATCGCCCATTCCTTCTATCCAGGGATGCTGCCTGTCCCGCTGAGTTACTCCAACATTTTGTGTCTATCTTTTGTGTAAATCCACCATCTGCAGTTCCTTCCAACACATTTGG
The DNA here is from genome assembly GCA_038087875.1 of Malacoraja senta. NCBI lineage: Eukaryota > Metazoa > Chordata > Chondrichthyes > Rajiformes > Rajidae > Malacoraja > Malacoraja senta. Next base: position 11,356,673 of record CM075990.1, on the reverse strand, counting down.
AGGGAAATAGCTGTTCCTGAACTTAATGGTGTGGGACTTCAGCTTTCTCCACTCCCTGTAATAATGAGAAGAGGGCATAGCCTGGATAGTGGGGATTGTTAATGAAAGATGCCACCTCCTCAGGCAGCGTCTCGTGTAGATGCTTTCAATGGAGGGAAGGGCTGTACCTGCGATGAACTGGGCTGAATTTTTGCAATAAACAGATAATTGAGATCCAACTTTACCTCAATCCTCGATATTTAATTTGTATCAACTTCGTTGAGGAGAAACGGGGAAATGGACCAACAATTAATTCTGATTAATATTAAATGTTGGAAAGCAGAATACTTGAATACACTGCCCCTCCCTCCTCAAGCACTGAAGCTGGCCATCAAAAGAAAGTTGAGCTTTGATATTTCAATGATATGGATTAATATTAACCTCTTAAAAGATATGAATTCAATTGTGCAGTTCTAAAGGGTGCATACGAGATGAACCAAGGTGTACATGTACTTAAATCCTTGAGACAGCAGGGAATATTGAGAGACCAATTAGTAAAGCTGGTGGATTCAGCAGATCCATAAATAGTAACGCAAACACAAAAACAAGTTATGTTGGGCCTGTACAAAATGCAAGGTAGCTGCAAGTGAAGTATTGCCTCTAATTCTGGTCATGTCAATTTAGGAAGGATGTGAAAGTTTAGTTTAGTTTATTATTGCCACTTGCACCAAGGTACAACAAAAAGCTTTAGTTTGCATCCTACGCAGTCAAAGACAAGTGATTACAATCAAGCTATCCACAGTGCACAGATAAAGATAAAACTTGAAATGGTGCAAACAAATATCAGAATGGTTCCAGGGATTTTAGTGACAAGGATAGATTGGAGGAGTTTGGATTTGATCTCCTTGGAGTAAAATGAAGTTGAAGGGAGATTTGATAAAGTGTACACGATTGTGCCAGGTTGAGATAAGGTAGACAAAGAAAGCTTTATCTGAGCTTCAATGATGCATCAAAATAAAAACATGTTTAAGAAGGAACTGCAGATGCTGGAAAATCGAAGGTAGACAGAATTGCTGGAGAAACTCAGCGGGTGAGGCAGCATCTATGGAGCGAAGGAAATAGGCAACGTTTCGGGTCGAGACTCTTCATCAGTCTGAAGAAGGGTCTCGACCCGAAACGTTGCCTATTTCCTTCGCTCCATAGATGCTGCCTCACCCGCTGAGTTTCTCCAAGATAAAAACATTAACTGTTTCAGAAGTAGTTAGCCAAGAAGAACCTGAAATGCAAATCAGTGATAACCTAATTCAATGGCAGCATGTACCTGAACTGGAAATCATCTTTTCCTGCATTTTACATAGTGAGGATAAGACAGTGATGAAGATATGGTGCTCACCACCATCTACAAAGCATCCTTCCGAGGTCTAAGCACCATTTAAGTATCAAAGTATTTAGCAACAATTAAGTCATCGAGATGTCTTATTAGAAGCCAGTCATATCGAAGGAACCTCAAAGACAGGAATTTTTTTCTTTTAATTTAAAGACAAATAATCTGTCAGAACAAACATGTGCATTTTAAATTAGAAAATCAGAGGAATTAAAAAAAAATTAAATATTTATCTGAGGACATTTTAATCGGTACAATTAACTTTGGGGGAAATTTAAGCCATGATAATTCTTCCACTTGGATACACCTGGTCCCATTCCCTCTCTCCAGAGATGCTGCCTCACCCGCTGAGTTACTCCAGCATTTTGTGTACACCTGGTCTAGTACTCCCTTTCACCTCATGTAACAAAGTGTAGTAATTTCACAGCATGTACGTGTTGCAATTGCATGAAATTCACACTAATACTCTTGTCTTCAGTTGATTCTGTCAGAGTGGGCCAGAACAGCGTAGTCTACTAATGACTGAAATCCCACCCATCTGCCAGACAAGCTGTCTTGACCCGTATCCACCAATCACTTGCCTGGCTTTTTCCTGCCCTCACCTCTCTTTTCCAGTCCTCTCTCCCCCTCCTACTGCCATCAGCCTGATGAAGGAACCCAACCCAAAGCAACATCTGAAGAAGGGTTTCGGCCCGAAACGTTACCTATTTCCTTCGCTCCATAGATGCTGCTGCACCCGCTGAGTTTCTCCAGCATTTTTGTGTACCTCCAAAGCAACATCTGCCCATTTCCTCCAAAGATTTTGCCTGGCCCGCTGAATTCCTCCAGAACATTGTGTTTTGACTGGAATTCTGTGTTGGACCATGCAGTCACATAAATACCAGAGTTGCTGATGATTTCATGGGATAATGATAATAAGCACTGAAGGTTTTATTATCAAAATGCAACCAGAGGTCCAGGGTTGCAAAGATTTCATAAGGTCATAATAGGAGCAGATTTAGGCCATTCAGCCCATCAAATCTACTCCACCATTCAGTCATGGCTCATCTATCACTCCCTTCTAACCCCATTCCCCTGCCTTCTCCCCATAACCCCTGACACCCGTACTAATCAAGAATCTATCTATCTCTGCTTTAAAAATATCCATTGACTTGGCCTCCACAGCCTTCTGTGGCAAAGAATTCCACAGATTCACCACCCTCTGACTAAAGAAATTCATTCTCATCTTCTTCCTAAAGGAACGTCCTTTAAATCTGAGGCTATGACTGCTAGTCCTAGACTCACCCACTAGTGGAAACATCCTCTCCACATCCACTCTATCAAAGCCTTTCACTATATCTCTGACTCTTACTTAACATGGGGTGGAGGGAGGGAAATATATGTCATAGGTCATTACAGTTCGCCAAAAATTTTCAACTTCTTGAAAATCCAGCTGCGACCAGAACAAGGTACGACTCTTTGGGTGACTACTCACGACCACACAGGCTTCACCCCGCGACATGTCACCAGGGTGTCACCTGTATGGTCGTGAGTAGTCTCCTAGTCACCCAAAGAGTCGTAGCGTCTTTCTGGTCAGCGCTGAATTTTCAACATGTTGAAAATTTTTGGCGAGCTATGACGGAGGTCGCCGAAAAAGTTGCGTAAGTGGGGCAGGCCCTTTAAAGTGTTTAGCAACCAAAATACTAGTAATCCTGGGGCAAAACAGTCCAGCAATCGTCAATAAATTATTAACTAATCATTTCCATTCTGTTTTATTCAATGATTTTTCATAAAAGTCACATGTAAAACATAATATCTGCAAATCATTAAACATCACACATATCTCCCCAAAAGCATTAACTTTTGCTAAAGTGTTTTTTTTAGTCCTGTGTGTGTAAGGTGCTTGCAGCTGAACTATAAAAGGCTAATTCACATGCAATATTAAACAGCATATTTCATTTAATTTTGCTTCGTCAACGTTGGCAAGGCAATTTCTGCCTCCAGTTGATGATATGCAGTGATTTCCAACAGACACAAGAACTATCACCATTTTGATAGCATAAGAACAAGATGGTCGGCACAGCAAACTGACCAGACAATGGGATGATGTGGTCAAATTCAGGAGAAATGGACACACAGAACTTCTCGCATCCAGAGCTACTTAGGAATGCTGCTGTGGAGACATACTTTTAAGTTAGCAATTGATCAAGTGCGATCTTTAAAGCAGGTGTTAAAAGCATAACATTCGGGAATTGAAACCCTCGCACATTTGTAAAAAATGCATTACACAGAGCAAGCAGCAAGAACGAGTGACTGGATTATTTCAATATTCTCACTGGGCCGATATTTATCCCTCATCATCATTACTAAAACAGATTATCTGCACACACCTGTCATTTTAAGTCTCCATCTGCGTTTCCATCTATTGATAGCCTGCATTGTTCCAACAATACCCAATGTTCATTAAGGGAACTGCATCTCATTTTCTATCTTTGCCACATTGCAATCTTTGGGACTCAATAATGAATTCAGTGATTTTTGATAGTGTTTGTGTCAGAATTGTCCAGCTCTGATGTAACATGTGCTTGATTTGCCTTCCTCTGCAGAGGCTGTCCATTGTGGACGCAGAGTGCAATACATAGGAGCTTCGAGACAGTGACGTGCAGTGAGGTCAATGGCTGGGGAGGCACTGGCTAGTATCAGTGGCCCTGCCCTCCCTGTATTGATCACCGCGTCTCCCCGAGGAGAGAGAGGGGTGGAGCCGGGGCTATGTGCGTGAAGCACGGTGACTGGAGGGGCAGGAGCGTTGCCCCGGGACCGTGGGGGAATGACCCACCTCCCTCTCTCCCCCTTCTTCATTCCCCCTCACACCCCCCTCCCCGTCTACCCCTTGCTTCCCCCTCCACCCCTCTACTCTCTCTCCACCCCTCTCTCCCCCCTCCACCTGGGGTAGATCTACCCGAGCCGAGAGTACATTACTCCAGCGCGGGGCCCAATTGGGAGCTATCAGCGGCCCAGAGCCTCCGAATCGGCCGCTACAAATCAACGAACCAACCTACCAATCAGCGCCGCCCGCGGCTGGAAAGTCAGTGCCGCCAGCGGTGGAATCCAGTGGTGCTCCACCGCTGCTGAAGCTAGCTAACGTGGAGGGAGATTGAGGTAGCGTCAATTACATGGACTGAGCCTACGTAATTGACACTCGCTCTCCCTCCACTGGCTCATGACATGCCCCCTCAGTGAGGCAGATGTGATAGCTGCCTCCCCTGGTGCTTTTTCATTGTAGTTTTATGACGAAACCAGCGAGCCTAAATTTAATATATTTATACATGAAATAAGCTACGTGGACTATGGAAGGTGAGGACATGTTATGAAGGGGTTTACAAACATGTATGGATGACATACAGAGATATAGTAACAGGCACACGCTTATTGCCCGCACTCCATCCAGTTTCTGAGGGGTTGCGCAATCAGATGGGAGGCTCAGCTCATTGGTGCCTCACCTCTCATACCTCCCTGTACTTGCAGCGGAGCTGCGCAAATTTGGCGATTTTGACTATAATAAATGATTAGATTCATATGGAAATGACATTTATAACACAGATCAGTGGGAAAATCTTTATATTTATTATATTTTATTATTATTTTTCTTTACTTTTCTTAACAGCTATTTTCATTGGGAGTATGACAGGTGAGGCCCTGCCTCCCCTGCCTCCCCTGACCGCATGTCCCTGCTTCGAGACTGCATGTTTAGGTCAAGCAACTGAGGAGGATTTTTTATCCTGATTGCGTTCAATTGTAGGAAAAGCAAACTTCTGCTCGTCGTTGACAAATCCAGGATTAACCTCTTCTCCCTGAGAATGGTGAGCACGTGAGACTTGCTACCAGGAGCAGTAATTGAGGTAACCGGGTGAAGGCCTTTAATGGAAATGTTTATTGAATCATGAGAAGGGAGCAGTTGGATGTAGTGATTGGTGACTGTTGATTGTTTACAGCATTTTTGCCTTTTGTTACAGATTTCCAACATCTGCAGGTTGTTCTTAAACTTCTATTTACTGGCACGTTAATATCCCCAATGAATGATGATAGTACTCCAGACCTGTAGCAAAATGACTGACTCTGAACTGCCCTCTAAAATGGCCCAGAAAACCATTCAGTTCAGTTTCAGTTGGGGATGAATAGTGGATTCTATTAATTAATAAAATTAAAAAAGACACATTTTAGTTGAGTTTAGAGATACAGCGCGGAAGCAGGCCCTTCGACCCAGCGTGTCCGTACTGACCTGCGATCCCCACACATGAACACAATCCTACACACACTAGGGACAATATTTTACATTTATACAAGCCAGTTAACCTACTGTACAAACCTGTACGTCTTTGGAGCGTGAGAAGAAACCAAAAGATCTCGGAGAAAACCCACGAGGGTCACAGGGAGAAGGTACACATTCTGTGCATACAAACACCCGTAGTCAGGATCGAACCCATGCCTCTGGCACTGTAAGGCAGCGACTCTACCGCTGCACCACCGTGCCGCCCTCTTGAAGGCAGGAATCACATCTGATCAGCAGGTTGTTAAATGGGCTGCACAAACCTATTGTCCTGTGCTGATGACGGCTAATGGCAAAATTGCCCTCAAGGAGTTCCTATTAATCATTAAGTTGCCGTCCCAGTCCCATCAGACTCCAGGCGTACAACATCTGAACTGTGCACTGTGCTGGGAACACATCGACGATAACAAACAATGACAGGGGCAATCACATACAACAGTGAAGTTAGCTGGTGGTCTCAATGGTCCAATCTTTCTCATAGGGACAGGCCTGGGAGGATTTGATGCTGCCCTGATCTGTCTCCTACAGTGTGCTTTATAGTGTCAAGTGATTAATATACGAGATACATTAATTGCCTTGAAGCTTGCCTCAGAAGGTATAAGGAACATCTTTCCGCTTACATCTCTCTGATCTCTGGCTGGATTGAATATCTGCAGTGTCAAATCTTCAGCATAAAATGCGAGAAATTCCTGACTGATGTTTGTGGCTCCCAAAACCCATTTGCCAACGTACCCAGCCCCTATCCAGCCTACCTTCCATCCCTTGTGCCCAGGGCGACATAGCAAATATCCTTCCTTGACCCCTACTTCAGAGCCTATTGATCGTTCAGACACATCTGCAACTAACAGACAGAAGTGCAACCGCAAACTAATCTCTCGTTCCACTTTTGCTATTCCTGATTTGTGTTCTTTTATCGAATCTGTGCATCAAAGGCTAGACCAGCAATCATTGTCCATACCCAATTGCTCTTGAGAAGGCAATAGCAAACTGCCCTCTGAAATGGTTAGGTCTAGTCATTGGCAGCCATTTACTAGACACCAGGTCTCAGACATTACTTTGCATCAATTATGGATGCTAATCTTGTGTGTAAACCATTAGAGGAGCCTAATTAGGTTTCATGGTTTGCATCACAACTTTTGGTTTGTTTGGGGACCTTACAGTCTATGATATTTCACCGTGGACAAATATCTCGTTTACCTAATCACTGGAGTACCCAACTGTTTTCCCAGAGATATTAAATCATTGAAGCCTCAATCATTGTCAAGAAGAATGAATTTATTTCTTGCAGCATCATAACAGGCCTGTAAATGCAACACACACAGATACAACATAATAGACTAAAATAAAATCACAATACTAGTGCAATAAACCTAAAGTCTGTAGTGCAAACAAAGACAGTCCAGAGATGTTCACAGTTGAAGCTAGTGTAAAAGAATGCTTCAAAACTTCTGGAGAATGCGATTCAAACCAGAGCCAATTTGACTCATCCAGAGATGTGGCCCGACCCCATTTTATTTCCCGATCCCATCAAAATTACCCTAGCAAGAATTAATGATTTTTATAGTAATTTTCATAACTTCAAGATGTCCCAAAATACCATAACCAATGAAATACTTTTTAAGAGTAAGATCCCCCTTGGGAAATATCGACAGATATATGCAAAGTAAAATTCCATGATAATTATTCCACATTTTTATTTTGTGGATAATTATTCCACATTTTATTTCTCTGATAGTCTTATGAATATATATATCCTTCAATAATGCCATTTGTTGGATATATATATATATATATATATATATATATATATATATATATATATATATATATATATGTATATACATATATATACATATATATATATATATATATATCCAACAAATAGCATTTATTGAAGGATATATATATATATTCATAAGATTATCAGAGAAATAAAATGTGAAATAATAATGTTATTTGATGAGGGATATTTACTTAGAAGAATATATGAGAGAACCTGATGTGGGGTCTCGACCTGAAACATACACCATCTCTCGGCATTCACAGATGCCACCTGACCTGCCAAGGTCCTCCAAAAGTTTGCTTTATGCTTCAGATTCCAGCATCTGCATTTTTTTGTGTCTCCAGAGATATCTCCCCTGTTCTACTCAAATCCTTTTAATTTTAGTTCAGAGAAACAGCGCCGAAACAGGGTCCATTGAGCCGCGCTGACCAGCGATCCCAATACACGAGCACTATCCTACACACAGGGGACAATTTACAATCTTTGCCAAAGCCAATTAACCTACAAACCAACTGGAGAGAAGGAATGGGTGACATTTTGAGTCGAGATCCTTCTTCACCCATCTCCAGAGATGCTGTCTGTCACACTGAGTTACTCCAGCATTTTGTGTCAATCTTTGGTGTAAACCAGCATCTGGAGTTCCTCCCTACACATTTAACCTGCAAACCTGTACGTCTTTGGGGTGTGGGAGGAAACCGGACCACCCAGAGAAAACCCACGCTATCATGGCGAGAACGTACAAACTCGGTACAAACACTGTAGTCGGGATTGAACCCGGATCTCAGGCAGCAACTCCACTGCTGTGCCATCGTCCACCCTAAATCCTCTCCACATAAAATGGAAAGAAATTCCCTGTTGACGTTTGTGGCTCCTAAAACCCCTTTTCGAACTTACCCAGCTCCAGAGAACCCCCAGTCAGCCTGCCTTTCATCCATTGTTGTTGGGTCACAGAGGGGCAGATGGTTCTTTGAGTTACCATTTCATCTGCTCCAGAAGTGTGGTAGTTGCACAGAGCGAGGCTTGAACTCACGACCAGCGCTAACTTGCGAGTCAACTCATTTAGTTTAGTTTAGTTTAGAGATACAGCGTGAAAAAAGGTCCTTCGGCCCACCGAGTCCGCACCGACCAGTGATCCCCACACATTAACACTATCCTACACACACGAGGAACAATTCACATTTATACCAAGCCAATTAATCTACAAGTCTTTGGAGTGTGGGAAGAAACCGAAGATCTCGGAGAAAACCCATGCGGGTCACAGGGATAACATACAAACTCCGTACAGACAGCGCCCGTCGTCGGGATCGAACCTGGGTCTCTGGCGCTGCAAGCACTGTAAGGCAGCAACTGTACCCCTGTGCCACCGTGCCACCCCTTATTGTTGGTTTCTTTGTGGCTGGAAGTCAATTAGGAATGCAACCTGGTTCCTTCTATTCACTGCACCCTAAGTTCCAGTCACTGAAGCAGGTCGAGAATGATTGCTGAGCATTGTGCGGGGAACAGCAGCCAAGTTGTCAAATCCCAGGTCTCTGATCGTTCGTAATGCAGTCGACATTAGATCAATGAGCAATACTGGCTGAAAATTAAGATATATTACACAACGTGAAGTTTCTATCATCAATTCTCTCATGATAAAGCACAGAGGCAGCGGCTGAAGTCATTTGTCTAACTGGCTTGCCGGTCCCATGTTGACATGGTTCATAAGGCAGGGACGAAAAAAAGCTAAGGACTGTACAAATTTTCCATTAAGACGAGAGGGCACCATTTGAATGATTCAAGGTCGGCAGTAAAAAAAAAAGTGGTTCGATTTAGACTTGGAATTCAGCACTTCAAATTTCAGAGGTCATTGTTAAGTTTTGCACTGAATGAAATAGCAGATCTCCACAATGCAGGAGGAGCTTGTTCTCCATCAGGCCAGTGAAGATGCTTGCCTCAGGCAGACACCATGCAAGAACAGGGCGGCATTGGTGGCTAAGCGGTAGAGTTGCTGCCTTACAGCGATTGCAGCGCCAGAGACCCGGGTTCGATCCCAACTATGGGTGCTGTCTGTACGGCGATCTTCGGTTCCCTCCCACACTCCAAAGACGTACAGGTATTGGCTTGGTAAATGTAAAAATTGTCCCTAGATTGGCGCGGACCCGGTGGGCAGAAGAGCCTGTATCTTTAAACTCTAAACTAAACTTGGCTTAGCGTCCATTCATTAGTCAGGCTCAATACCTTTCCAAGGCTGTCAGAACGATATGTGTGTGCACGTCCTCATCCAGACAGGAGTGTGAAGAAGGGTCTCGACCCAAAACGTCTCCCAGTCTTCAATTCCTTCTCTCGAGAGATGCTGCCTGTTCCGCTGAGTTACTCCAGCATTTTGTGTAAACCATTGCAGTTCCTCCCGACACACTTCTCTCTGGGTGAACATTTCGTGCTCCTACATCCCGAGGCAAAAACAGTGTCAAACAATTTCTGAATCAAATAAAGATGAAGTAGTGTGAGTCTAAGTTTAGCTCTGTCCACGCACCCCCTCTGCCTCTGATGTGAACCCTGCTTTGAGAGAGCATCGGGGATAGGAAGCAAATATCTTTGTTGAACACACTCCAGATGCACCAGGAATGAAGCAGCTGTCTGGAAACAAGGTTGGGTACCAGATGGTGTATGCATGACTTGGGGAAATGGTGCACGTAAACTGATTGTAATTTATTCACACTAGCAGGTAGTACCTTATTCAGACAAAGTTGTCTGCAAGTTGTTATTCTCCAATGCCGGAGCTTTAAAGCACATTGATACTAATAGACCATAAGTGCAGGAGTAGGCCATTCGACCCTTCGAACCAGCACCGCCATTCAATGTGATCATGGCTGATCATCCCCAATCAGTACCCCGTTCCTGCCTTCTCCCCATATCCCCTGACTCTGCTAGCTTTAAGAGCCCTATCTAGCTCTCTCTTGAAAGTATCCAGAGAATTGGCCTCCACAGACTCACAACTCTCTGTGTGAAAAAGTTTTACCTCGTCTCCATTCTAAATGGCTTACCCCTTATTCTTAAACTGTGGCCCCTGGTTCTGGACTCCCCCTCTCCGAAGAAGGGCTTTGACCCGAACCGTTGCCTGCCTAATCCTTCAACAGATACTGCCTGACCCGCTGAGTTCCTTGTGTTTGTATAAATATCAGTTTGTCAGTGCTTTATTTTCTTAAAATAAATGGGTGTGCCGTGTAGAATTGCTCGACTTGTGGTCTTAACAGTGGTTTGTATTGCAATTACATAACTGAAGTCCCTTGCACTCCGAGTTTCTACCATGGAGGCCAGTGTTCCATTAGCCAGTATCATTTGCCAGACCTGTCCATGACATTTAACAACCTACGATTGGGGATATTTGTTTCTTTGATTAAGCAGCTGAGCAAAATTCTAGAAAATGGATTTCTGACCCTGCGCACATTTCACTGTGTTTTATTCTTAACAGGACCAAAGTGCGCGTTTGTCTACATTTAAATCAATTTTCTAGAATTTTGCCCAACCTTTTCAACAAAACAATGGTAACTGCTCTGCTCACAAAGCCTCGGGAAACATGGATAGTTGTATTTCCATGCAATCATCAAGAATTTATTCCTAAATATAATCATATATTGCAGCCCCCAGCAAAAATCCTTACCAGACCACAGCAGTTGCACAGTGTTAAAGCTTAAAAGCGCTTACCACCAGATTCAAGAACAGCTTCTTCCTTGCTATTTTTAGACTTGAACAGAAATTTAGGTTTAGTTCAGTTTAGAGGTACAGCATTGAAACATGCCCTTCGGCCCAACTAGTCTGTGCCGACCAGCGATCCCCGCACATTAACACCACCCTACACATACTAGGGACAATTTTACATTTTACATTTCATTCCAAGCCAATTAACCTACAAAATTAACCTACAAACCTGTACGTCTTTGGAGAAACCGAAGATCTCTGAGAAAACCCACCCAGATCACAGGGAGAGTGTACAAATTCCGTACCGGCAAGCACCCATAGTCTGGATCGAACCCGAGTCCTTGGTGTTGTAAAGCAGTAGCTCTGAAGAAGGGTCTCGACCCGAAACGTCACCCATTCCTTCTCTCCAGAGATGCTGCCTGTCCCGCTGAGATACTCCAGCATATTGTGTCTACCCAAGCTAAGGATGTATTCCCAATCTCCCAGCCTACCTTGTTGCACCCTTGCACTATGTTCTATTTGCACTTCACTGTAGTGGTAGCAATATATTCTGCAATCTGCTTCCTTTCTCTTTTTTGCACTGCCAGTTCTATTAGTGTATGGTATGAATTGCCCAGATAACACGCAAGCCACTGTTTCTCAATGCACTTGACGATAATTAACCAGTGCAACTGAAACCAATAATTAGTGTACCTGC
>CM075990.1:11288824-11344646 GCA_038087875.1 Malacoraja senta | reverse complement strand
AGAGCTAGATAGAGCTCTTAAGGATAGCGGAGTCAGGGGATATGGGGAGAGGCAGGAACGGGGTGCTGATTGGGGATGATCAGCCATGATCACATTGAATGGCGGTGCTGGCTCGAAGGGCCAAATGGCCTACTCCTGCACCTGTTGTACATTGTCTATTGTCTATCTTGGTCGGTATGCAGAAGTTGGGCCAAAGGGCCGGTTTCCTTGCTGTGTACTATGACTTTATCTACAAAAATAACACTTACCCAATCTAAATAGTCGCTTGTGGAGTCTGATACCGAGGGAAAGGAGTAGATGCAGACTGTGAGGTGAAGATCTTGGACTGGTTTGGATGTGCAGTGAGTCATACTTGCACATGAGGGGTGCAGGAAGGATCTGCAGATGCTGGCTTAAACCAAAGATAAACACAAAAAGCTGGAGTAACTCAGCAGGACAGGCAGCCTCTCTGCAGAGAAGGAATGGGTGACGTTTCAGGTCAAGACCCTTCTTCAGACTACTCCGCCTCCAAGGAGCAAAGGATTTTTCAGATATTATCCACTCAGTTCTCGGTGGGGTAAAAATAACTCCACTCTGTTGACAAGCCAGCCTTGTTGGGCGAATCAAGCCAAGGTAACTTCTGAAGAATGGTCTCGATCCACTCCATCTCTCCAGAGAAGCTGCCTGGCCTGCTGAGTTACTCCAGCTTTTTGTGTCTATCTTGCACACGAGGTGATTGATGAAGCAATCGATGAAGTGTGCGACTGGATTGAGTTCTGTCATCTTGCTGGTGTCAATTTTCATTGTCCCCCTTCAGGCAGTGCCTGCCACACTGGCAGCGAAGCGATTCCAAAGCACCAGGGAAAGATGGCCACAAATAATGGAAGTTCACTGCTTCCAGTAACCTTTTTGTTCTGCATTCATTTCATTGCTTCTCCTTCCCTCACCTTGACCCAGTTCTCTCCCTCCAGGGAGTAGGAGATGAGATTTCTTCGGTAACATTTGCTGTAAAAAAATAAATTATTTACACCTTGCCGTTAAAAAATTGCTTGTCTAATTTTGCTTGTGAGGCCGGTGGTCAGAAAAATAAACAATAAGTGTTTTCTTATAACCATCACTTTAAATTATCCTGCAGTTATGTACTTTTTAATGACGGCAAATAATAACAAACTATGACTAAGATGGACAAGATTACTTATGGATAGTAATTTATCGCTCAATCAATATCAGAAAGAAATTTGATTATTCAGTCACCACTTCATCGATGTTGTGAGCTGTCTACAAATTAGCTGCCACGTTTCTACCTCACAACAGGGACTATAATTCAAAAGAAAGACACATAATGCTGGAGTAACTCAGCTAGTCAGGGAGCATCTCTGGAGAATTGTATCTGAATCATTTGAATCATCAGAGTCAGAAGAGGGTCTCAATCTGAAACATCACCTATCCATGTTCTCCAGACATGCTGCCTGACCCACTGAGTTACTCCAGCATTTTGTGTCTGTCTTTGGTATAAACCAGCAATGGCAGTTCCTTGTTCTTCTTATCAAGTCCACACACAAGGTTAGAAGTTGTTCAGCTAGAGCTGAACACACTTCTCGGCATCCTCATACAATGGTGTCTGTCTTGTTGCTTCTTGTGCGTGGTGGTGGAAAGATTGGTGGAAACATTGGTGGAAACAGGGCCGCGATGTGAATGCTCTTTCCTTGGCCCCAGTTCCTTGGTTATACATAGGGACCACATTTCTTTGTCCTTAGATCAATGTTGGAAGTCCTGACTGGAAAATGAACGGTGCTACAAGTCTTTCCTTTCTCTTTTTAAGATAATAGTTCTGAAGAACAGATCCCTGTTCCCCTGGCAAGCAATTTTGCAGGTGCAGTATTTGTTAAAGATTGTTAGAATTTTTTTAAACCTGCCCCTCCAGCCAAGGTTTGCTTCAGCTGTTCCAACATCTCATGCCTACTTTTGTTTAGGAAGGAACTGCAGATGCTGGTTTAAACTGAAAATAGACACAAAATGCTGGAGTAACTAAGTGGGACAGGCAGCATCTCTAGAGAGAAGGAAAGGGTGACGTTTCAGGTCGAGACCCTTCTTCAGACTTTTGGTTGTTAATACTCCGGAGATGTGGTTTGACACATTACTGCACGAAAGTACTAAATAAATGGACTTTGCCGCTGAAGTAATATCGCACGGCCGTGCATGAAGCGTACTCTAGTGTTACATGAAAACGTTTCCGCAACACTTTACAACAATAGTGAAAGAATAGACCAGTACATAAGGGTTGGGACAATGTCACCAGAATGGCCTTCAAAATGGCATAAATTTCAAATGGAGTTTCAACTTCTCAGCCTTGTTTCTGAACGGCCAGAATAATTTGAAGAAAGTCAGTGTTTACTTTAAAGTTAAATGTTGTGGTCTTTATAAATCGCAATTTCATATCAGTAGCAGAATAATATCCTGAGCCATGTAGGTCCTAATAAACCAGTTAAAATATGTCGCACTGAGCTACACAACAGCGCTTCTATTTATCTAAGCAAGAGTTTCATAATCAGCTATTATATTTTGGTGATAAATATTTTCATGAATTCAAATGTTTTCACTTTCAAAAATAACTTGGGCTGGAAATTCATACATGCAACTTCAGAACAAAAAGCTCTGCAGAACAATTGGAATTGGGTTAACCCAGAATAGAGCAACTTGTGAACATCCCTAGATGTTTGTCTGTCTCTTGGGAAATAAATCTTCCCATTTTTCAGAAGTTTTACATTCTCTCTGGCATATTCCTTTTGGCATAATTCACTCCCGTATGATATCAACGATAATGCAACATACAAAATCCATCTCCAGTGAGGTTTTCAATCTTACTGGTCTGAAATTGGCAGTTCTTATTTACTCATAGAATGACAAATGTTCGAGTGACTGTGTTTCCAACAAAACTGTGTCATTTTAAATGGGCGACAATCATTTTGCTTTCTTTGGCCTCACAGATCTCTGACCACCTAAGACACCTCACGTGTCCCGACTGCGTTCTTCATGAAAGTCTAGGCTATGGTTTTGATCAATTGCTTGAAATACCCAACAAACAGGACCACTGAGTCCACACTGACCATCAATCACCCATTCACACTAGATTCTATGTTAACCCACTTCCACATCCACTCCCTACACACTAGGGACAATCTTTAGGAAGTGGGAGCACCTGAAGGAAACCCATGTGGTCCTAAGGAGAACGTGCAAACTCCAAAGAACTGATGGCAGGATTGAACCGGGGACTCTGGCATTGGAGTGTATCGCGCTTCCAATCTCAGTGTTGTGATTCCAGGCTTTTGTTACTGAGTTTTGCCACACAACACAGTTATCTGCATCATTAGGGAAGTCACACAGACTCCCTTCCTAAAGAGAGACTTCATTTTCTTTTCCTGCAGCCATGGGACACTTGTCAACATTGCTACCTTGTCGAAGCACGTGTTGAGAAATTGCATTCAGGTTGTTACAGCGACCTACCTGGCAACCTGCAAGGAGGAGCGCTGGAGATTTTCCTTGGCCTTTAAAGAACATGCTTCCTGCAGCCACTCCCATCAGAGTAGCTTCCATTCCTTCAGTAACAACACCCTTCTAGCTACTTGGGGTTAACCCAATTTTCAACAACTCTACAGTGTTTTGTTAACGTTATATGTACGAATTTCTAGCCAATGTTATTTTCGAAGGAGAACATTTTGAATGCATGAAAATATAATAGCAGATTACGAAACTTTGACCTAGATCGAAAGAAGAGGAGCAACACTCGCCAAGTAGCTGACAGAATGATGTATTTTATTGTTGTACATTCATTTAAGGACTGGCTTTAAAGATTGTTTCAACTTGGCTACAAACTGGGAGTTAAAGGTAACAATCCCCAGGATCTGATGATCTGCATTCCTAGGGTTTGAAAGAAGTGGATATGAAGATATGGGGCGGCATGGTCGCGCAGCGGTAGAGTTGCTGCCATACAGTGCCAGAGACTCGGGTTCAATTCTGACTACAGGTGCAGTCCATATGGGGTTTGTATGTTCTCCCTATGACCAGCGAGGGTTTTCTCTGGGATCACTGCTTTCCTCCCACACTCCAAAGACATACAAGTTTGTCGATGTAATTGTCCGTAGTGTGTGTTTGTAGATAGTGTTAGTGTGCGAAGATCGCTGGACGGCATGGACTCGGTGGGCCGAAGGGCCTGTTTCCACGCTGTATTTCTAAACTAACCTAAAAATATTAACATGTTGTTACTGTCCATGGATTCGATAGATTCTAAACCACTCATGCAGACTAGACGATTACAAAAGTAAAATCACTACTTAAGAAGGAGGGGGAGAGAAAACAAGAAACTGCAGACCAAATTAGCCAAATAGTTATTGTGATCAAGGTAATATAATAGTGTGGATTGAGAATTAATCATGGACAAAAAACAGTGTAGGAATAAAAATACCATTTGAGTGTAATCAGGGTGCAATCAGTGGAGCACCAAGTATCAATGCTGGGGTCCCAGTTATCTACAATCTTGTACCATCATGCTAAAACTAACAACATGTTAGTTAATAAAAGTCAATCATACCATTCTGCAAACCTTGCAACTGAAGTTCTTGCTTCTATGCACCTATGTAAAAGTGTCATTTCAGTGACTTACAATGTAGATTCAATGCCAAAAGGCATGGAGCAATTTCTAGGCTTGCCTACTTTAAGTAAAAGGACAAATGAAATCCATCCATTAGTGGTTGTTGGTTTCTTCTGGCCTGTAACAATCCTTGAGATCTTACTGAGAGATTTTAGCCTTTAAATGTCCTCAGGAGGACTCAATAGCCGTCAGTTAATGGGACAACTCGGTGAGGACTGGCTGAGCCTGTGTTGCGATAGATGCTTTAAGGGCCTGTCCCACTTGGGCGTCATTTGCGCGTCACACAGGTGGCGCGCAAAGATTTTGTGAATCCCAAAATCCTGGGGCACCGCGCGCGACCGCGCGTCACTGCCTACGCCACCACGCCTCACCACGCTCCATGTGCGCCTAATGCACATGACGCACTCGTCGTGCGTCGTGACGCGTAAATGACGCGCAAATGACGCCCAAGTTGGACAGGCCCTTTAGGGTCGACTTGGTATTGAACAAATTTAGCATTTGCATTTGAAGATAGACACAAAATGCTGGATTAACCCTGTAGGTCAGGCAGCATCTCTGGAGAAAAGGTGACGTTTTAGTTTGAGACTTTGGGCTTTTCCACCTATTCCTTCTCTCCAGAGATGCTGCCTGACCCGCTGAGTTTAACGGTCTCGATGCTGATAACTGGAACCATCAAAAAGAAATTCTCATGCAATACGTGAGCTTTGCCTGAAATATCATGGATTGTCAGGTTAATTATTTTTCAGCTTCACTTCGGCTGATGTTGAGTTTGAAAGACAATGACCTCTGGGATCCATCATCCGAGAATATATCACTGGTAATGTAGACAGACTATGGATCTGTCGCAACGTGCATTGATGAAATCACTGCGAGACAAAAGGTAATTTAGTGAAATCTGATGCAATTGAGCTGCCTTGGAAAAGTTACTCAGATAACAGGTTCTGCGAAAAAGACAGAAAGTAGATGTTATAAAATGGGTCAAAACGCAACATTAATCAAACTCAGACTTTGGGTGAGAAAAGTGACTTGTAATGATAATAATTTGTTCATTCTGCCAGGTTAACATCAGCACTAAATAGCCTCAGCAGCAGTAAAATGCAGAGAGTGCGATCAGTTATTACTGCCTGGATTGGTCTCAAAGCAGAGAAGATCAAGTCTGCCCTTTGGGTTAGATGTTTTTGCTGCACATGCCTTAGGTGGCAAATCCTGGTGCTGGATGTGAACTGAGTCTTGGTGGGCAATAGTCCCAACCTTTGGTCAGAAGGTTCCAAGTTCATATTACACTCCTGTGCAAGCTGATGCTGTTATACCTTGAGGCATTAATGGATGTGAACAGGGCTGCTCTTTGTCAGAGAGTACCTGGATATATTTCATCATGCTGGAGGAGCCACGTAAAAGCAAATTGTCTGAAGAAGGGTCCCGATCTGAAATGTCACCCATGTTCTCCAGAACACAAGGCTGCTGTTATGGGTGACTTTAACTTCCCCAATATTGACTAGGACTTACTCAGGGCAAGAGGATTAGACAGAGCAGAATTTGGTAGGTGTATCCAAAAAGGTTTCCTTAAACAGTATGTGGATAGTTTAACTCAAGGAGGGACCATACTGCACCTTGTGTTGGGAAACAAGCCTGGGCACATGACTGGTGTTGCGGAATAAGAAGAATTCGGAGATGGTGATCACAACTCCATAAGTTTCGGGATGGTTTTGAATAGGGACAGGTCTGGATGTTGGGAGAAGTTACTTAAATGGGGCAAAGCAGATTACAATGTCATTACGTGTAAGGAAGGAACTGCAGATGCTGGTTTATACTGAAGATAGACACAAAATGCTAGAGTAACATCATGATTCTGTACTTCAGTAAGGAAGATTTTAATTGTTCCATGCCCGGTACATATGACAATTAAACATTCTTGATTCTTATCAAGAGGTTTCCAGTGGTGGGAGAATCTCAAACGAGGGGGGGGGGGGGGGGGGGGGAGGGTCATAGTTTCAAGATAAGGAACCAGTCATTTAAAACCAAGATATGTGGAATTTCCTTATTTAGTTTTGTTTAGAGATACAGCGTAGAAACAGGTCCTTCAGCCCACCGAGTCCGCACCGACCAGTGATCCCTGCACATTAACACTACCCTACACACACTAGGGAAAATTGTTTACATTTATACCAAGCCAATTAGCCTACAAACATGTACGTCTTTGGAGTGTGGGAGGAAACCGAAGATCCTGGGGAAAACCCACGCAGAAAGTCCATGGGAGAAAGTCCAAACTCATGAGTCCATGGGAGAAAGTCCAAACTCTATACAGACAGCACCTAAAGTCAGGATTAAATTTTGGAAAACGCTCCCGATGTCTTTAATAGGCTGAATAAATGAAATAAAAATGATCTTCTTACCACAAATTTTATACCTATTTCAATTGATTCCTATATATCTACCAAATAAGTTTTTTTTTAAACTGGATTCAGAGATTATGAATTTTATATGGGACTATAAATCACATAGAATACAAAGAACACACTTGAACAAAGCTAAAGTATTAGGGGGCTTAGCACTCCCTAACTTCATGTATTACTATTGGTCAGTAAATATTAAAAATATGATTCAACTGATGGACAACTCTGCCCAGCAAGTGGACTGGATTGTAATGGAGAGAGAGGACTGCTCCTCTGGAAACATTGGAGCGATCCTTCTCTCACCAATGAAACTGAATAACATAAATTATAACAAAAACCCAATTATACATAGTACAATCAGAACTTGGAAACAAATAAAACAAAATTTAAAATTAAGAAATTTATCGCTTTTATCTCCCATAATTAATAACCCTTCATTTAATCCCTCTATTACAGACAAATCTTTCATACAATGGGATAGACTAGGAATTAAAATGTTCGGTGACTTGTACAAAACTGGAAAATTACTATCATTCCAACAACTACAAATAAAATATAAACTCGGAAATAATCAATATTTTAAATATTTTCAAATATGTGACAATTTGAAAAAATATATAAAAGATCATCATAATACCTCAACAGATGTATTGGATGAAGCAATGCAGATAAAAGCTGAATCAGCAAACTTAATATCATATTTGTATAATATTATCTTAAATATAGAAATACCATCTACGGAAGGTATTAGAAGAGACTGGGAACAAGAATTAGCTATTAAAATCTCAAAGGAAAGGTGGAATGAACATTTATAAAATGTGCATAAATGTTCGATTAATGTAAGACACACTTTAATACAATTTAAAATTTTACATAGATTATATTATTCTAAAACTAAAATCAATAAAATGTTCCGAAATGTATCATCAATTTGTGATAAATGTCAATCTCAAGAAGCTACTATAGCGCACTCATTTGTTTTCTGTACAAAAATTCAAAAATTTTGGATTGAAATTTTTGAAATCTTTACAAAATTATTTAAAATTAAACTGATACCCAAAGCAGAATGGATTATCTTCGGAACAACGGAAGATAGTCCAGAACTAAATGTGTTCCAAAAGAAATTAATAGACTATGGGTTAATAACTGGAAAAAAGTTAATCCTAAAATTCTGGAAAAACGCTCCAATACCAACTATAAACATGTGGATTTCAAATATGTTTGAAACATTACACCTAGAAGAGATAAGACTCCTCCTGGCAGGTAAACCAGATCACTTCCACCTGACGTGGTCTGCATTTATAGAATTACTACAAGTATAGGGTGCAAAAGTACTAAAAAAAAACTGAGGTCAGGTAAGGGGGGATGAAAGCTGGAGAGTTGGTATGTCCCATTTGCGTGATGCTTACAAAAAAAGTATTTGTTTTTCTCTTTTCCCTCTTTCTCTTTTTTCTTCTTTTTTAGGGTCTATTTCTTAACTCTTTCCTTTTGTTTTTAATTTCTTTCTTATAGGGTCTTTGTCTTTTTTGTCTTCTTTTTTGTTGTCACGTTTTTTACACTTTCACTTTTTTCCTTCACTTTCTTCTTTCTCTCAATCTCATCATTTCCCTTTATTAGTGTAGAAAATAAACGGAGTACATTAATTGTAATAAGATATATGTGATGAGTACTAGTGTAATTGGTTGTAATGTAATGTACTTCTAATAAATAAAAATTAAAAAAATAAAATTTTTAAAAAAAAGTCCATGGGAGAAAGTCCAAACTCATGAGTCCATGGGAGAAAGTCCAAACTCATGAGTCCATGGGAGGAAGTCCAAACTCTATACAGACAGCACCTAAAGTGAGGATCGAAACCGGGTCTGTGGCGCTGTGGGGCAGCAACTCAACCACTGTGCCACCGTGCTGTCCTGGTTTTCTGGTTTTTGTTTTAGATATCCAGCACCTGCATGTTTTTCTTATCTTAATACCCAGGTAATGTCCATTAGACAAAACTTTAAACCATGACCCATCTGTCCTCACGAAACAACAAAACAACCTGTGGCACTATTTCAAAATGTTCTTCCCATCGCCCTGGTTGATGTTATACTGAAAATACTGAAAATATTGGGTCATTAAATCATTAGTGTCTGTGGGAACTTACTGAAGGCAATCAAATTACCCAGTTCCCACACTACAACACTAACTATATTTCAAAATGTACATCATCAGTGGTAAAGGTCTTTGTGACAATATTGATAGTATTGAAGTATGAACATAGTATGAATATTGATTCATTGTTCATTCCTTATCATTGTGTCACGGCAGGTCATTCCATTCAACTTCTTTCTCAAAATGGAGCCTGTCAGATACACAGCTGGGTTCTCAAAGAAGAATCTCATTTAAATCAGTTCCCCACTGGAATCTCAAACAGAGGGATTGGCAGTTCCGTAGAATTACCCTAATAGAGGCAAATTGACTTACCAGCTTAAGTTTGTGAAAAGTAAAGAAAATATTTCAAACTAATACAAGGTAACGAATACAAGGTATGTTATTCTTTCCATAATGATAAAGAGAGAGATAGATCATTGGTAAATAAATCAACGTGTGCAATCTATGAATACAGTCGCGAGTGATGACTGATATTTTTAAATAGATGGAACCATTGAAATGAATCTCAGATTTTGAAATAAATCTAAATTGCCTTGTCTTTTAAAACTCAATTTTTCCCTTGAGTAGCTTCCTTACCCTAGCAGTAAGCAAAATGATGGAAGGATAAATTATCTGTACAATGCTAGTGCCGCAGATGAGATGTTTTTGATTATTAACAATCTGGTAAGAAGCTTTCTTTAACCTGTAGCAGGAATTTTTTTTTAAACCCAAGCTGATCAAATGTCGTTATGCTAAGCCACTCACACAATTTAAGTGCAACTGTCAGAAATTTGAAAAATAATCTTTTCAAGGAAACAAAACAATTCCCTAACAAAATGCATGGTTCTGTTAAAAATTCTCTGCTCGTGAGTTATATTTCTGTCCTTTTTGGAGCCAGTCCATCATTCAGAGCAATCCAGGAAGCTCATTTACTCCGATGTATTATATGGTCTGCATGCTAGCTGTATTAATCTCACTCTCACATTCTCTGCCACAACATGTAAATGAAACTAAATCTCATTGCAGAGGTCTTTCCAAGCCTTAGCTGATTGTTAATAAACATTTCCATTAGTCTCAGAGGTGGGTAGAATCGTTATTGAAGAGTTAACATATTTTCCTGTGTTGAATGTGTATATTTTTGCCAGATAAATGGGTTAGAGTTGATCTCAATTGGAAGAACCTGTAAACAGTGCGTGTGTTTGTGTCACCATCCACAATGCAATATGCGGAAGATCATCAGACACTATTGTTCAAAGTTCGCTGTGCCAACATCCAGCATGTTTGCGTGGAGCTCTCTGGCCTGGTATTTTTAATGAAAAGTTCTTTGAATTCAAACAACAGTTTGAATTCGGGGACGGCTAGGTAGTGCAGCGGTAGACTTGTTGCCTTTCAGCGCCAGAGACCCGGGTTCGATCCTGACTACGGGTGCTGTCTGTATGAAGTTTGTACGTTCTCCCTGCGCATGGGCTTTCCCCGGGTGCTCTGGTTTCCTCCCACACTCCAGAGATGTACAGGTTTGGAGGTTAATTGGCTTTTGTAAAGATTGTAAGTTGTCCCTAGTGTGCAGGATAGTGCTAGTGTACGGGAATCGTTGGTCGGTGGACCGAAGGGTCTGTTTCCGCACTGTATTTCTAAGCTAAACAAGGAAACAAAAATATTCCATTGAATTTGCTAAAAATGTGGCACGTCATCATTGGGACTCGACAAAACTGAATTTCTGCTGCAATAGTCAAAACACAAAGATTACAACATCATACCTTAACGGTGTGCAATCAGAGACTAAATTCTGGCCAATATATCAAAATACATTCAGATTAGCACAGCTGTAATTTGAGAGATAACCAAACTGCATAAAATTTGACAAGAATATGCTTAAAAAGGTTTTCTACGATTTTTTAAATGGTCCAAAAACAACCCAAAAAAACCTTTGCACGAGCTACATAAAGTAAGTTTTTTTTTTAATTGTATAAAATCTTTTCAGCTTTTCCAAAAATGCACTTTAGTAATAAATTTATTCCCAAAAGATGATGATACTCATCAAAAATATGCAACATTCAATGAAGTTCCTTGTGTAGGAAAAAACTGAAGTCTGGCTGAAGAAGGGTCTCGACCTGAAACGTCACCCATTCCTTCTCTCCAGATTCGCTGCCTGACCTGCTGAGATACTCCAGCGTTTTGTGTCCATTGAAACTTGTGTCCACGTTTCTTTCTTTGTATTTAACAGAGGTATTAAACAAATCATTTCAAATAGGTTGGTGGCGAAGATAATAAATCATGCTCAGAATCTGTGCATTAAAATCCTATTATAAATAGAATACAAAAATGTCTTTAAATTGTAAAAGTGCAGATTTGTAATTAATCACATTGATGTTTTATAAGCGGCAAGAAATTAAATAGAGACCACCCTATTCCCACCACTCACTGTGAAATGAATGAGGCTACCTACATGAACGATCACAAATAATGTATTTTGTCAGCAAGCAAGAAACATGCCTCATGTTAGCACAGTGGTTATCACTGTTGCTTCACAGTTTCCAGGAACCAGGCTTGATCCCAACCTCTGGTTTTATCTATGTGGAGTTTGCATGTACTTCACGTGATTGTATGGTTATAATCCTCCATGTCGTAAAGATATACAGGTTGATAGGTTAATTGACTAAAGGGCCTGTCCCACTTTCACGAGTTATTCACGAATTCTCCCGAGTTTTCCCCTTGATTCAAACTCGCAGAATGTTCATAACGAGTCCGTAGGAGGTGGTAGGAGTTCGTAGATATATCGTAGCGACTCGTGATGCCATCCGTAGGTACTCGTGGGATCAGATAAGTCGGGACGTTTTTTCCAGCCCGATAAAAAATGTCCACGAGTAAAAAAATGGTTGGGATGAAAGAAATTGCAACTTTTTACTCGTAAGGAGAGCATCGAAATAGTCGTGGGAATTCGTAGACATACTCGTAGGAGTTCGTAGATTACCACGATCTTGACTTTTTTTTTAGGTCCTTTAAACTCGGCAGAGGTTTTGAATTAAGTCGTGAAAGTGGGACAGGCCCTTTATAAATCACTCCTGGTGTGATTTCCAGCAGGGGTTAAGGGATATGTGAGATTCGGATATTACTTTAGTTTAGTTTGGTGATACAGTGCGGAAATAGGCCCTTCGTCCCAATGAGTCCACGCCAACCAGCGATCCCCGCATATGAACACTATCCTACACACACTAGGGACAATTTAAAATTTTACCAAGCCAATAAACCTACAAACCTGTATGCCTTTAGAATGTGGGAGGATCTACATATAGATTGGGTGAATCAAATTGGAAAGGGTGCTGAGGAAGAGGATTTTTTGGAATGTATGCGGGATAGTTTTCTAAACCAACATGTAGAGGAACCAACGAGAGAGCACGCTATTCTAGATTGGGTATTGAGTAATGAGGAAGGGTTAGTTAGCAGTCTTGTTGTGCGTGGCCCCTTGGGCAAGAGTGACCATAATATGGTTGAGTTCTTCATTAGGATGGAGAGTGACATTGTTAATTCAGAAACAAGAGTCCTGAACTTAAAGAAAGGTAACTTTAAGGGTATGAGAAGTGAATTGGCCAAGATAGACTGGCAATTGATTCTTAATGGGTTGACGGTAGATATGCAATGGAAGGCATTTAAAGACTGCATGGATAAACTACAACAATTGTTCATCCCAGTTTGGCAAAAAATAAATCAGGGAAGGTAGTGCATTCATGGATAACAAGGGAAATCAGGGATAGTATCAAAACAAAAGATGAAGCGTACAAATTAGCCAGAAAAAGCAGCCTACCAGAGGACTGGGAGAAATTCAGAGTCCACCAGAGGAGGACAAAGGGCTTAATTAGGAAAGGGAAAATAGATTATGAAAGAAAACTGGCAGGGAACATAAAAACTGACTGCAAAAGCTTTTATAGATATGTGAAGAGAAAAAGATTAGTTAAAACAAATGTAGGACCCTTGCAGTCAGAAACAGGTGAATTGATCATGGGGAACAAGGACATGGCAGACCAATTGAATAACTACTTTGGTTCTGTCTTCACTAAGGAAGACATAAATAATCTGCCGGAAATAGCAGGGGACCGAGGGTCAAATGAGATGGAGGAACTGAGTGAAATCCAGGTTAGTGGTGTTAGGTAAATTGAATGGATTAAAGGCCGATAAATCCCCTGGGCCAGATAGGCTGCATCCCAGAGTACTTAAGGAAGTAGCCCCAGAAATAGTGGATGCATTAGTGATAATTTTTCAAAACTCTTTAGATTCTGGAGTAGTTCCTGAGGATTGGAGGGTAGCTAATGTAACCCCACTTTTTAAAAAGGGAGGGAGAGAGAAAACGGGGAATTACAGACCAGTTAGTCTAACGTCGGTAGTGGGGAAACTGCTAGAATCAGTTATTAAAGATGGGATAGCAGCACATTTGGAAAGTGGTGAAATCATTGGACAAAGTCAGCATGGATTTATGAAAGGTAAATCATGTCTGACGAATCTTATAGAATTTTTCGAGGATGTAACTAGTAGAGTGGATAAGGGAGAACCAGTGGATATGTTATATCTGGACTTTCAGAAGGCTTTCGACAAGGTCCCACATAAGAGATTAGTATACAAACTTAAAGCACACGGTATTGGGGGTTCAGTATTGATGTGGATAGAGAACTGGCTGGCAGACAGGAAGCAAAGAGTAGGAGTAAACGGGTCCTTTTCACAATGGCAGGCAGTGACTAGTGGGGTACCGCAAGGCTCAGTGCTGGGACCCCAGCTATTTACGATATATATTAATGATTTGGACTAGGGAATTGAATGCAACATCTCCAGGTTTGCGGATGACACGAAGCTGGGGGGCAGTGTTAGCTGTGAGGAGGATGCTCGGAGGCTGCAAGGTGACTTGGATAGGCTGGGTGAGTGGGCAAATGCATGGCAGATGCAGTATAACGTGGATAAATGTGAGGTTATCCACTTTGGTGGCAAAAACAGGAAAGTAGACTATTATCTGAATGGTGGCCGATTAGGAAAAGGGGAGATGCAACGAGACCTGGGTGTCATGGTACACCAGTCATTAAAAGTAGGCATGCAGGTGCAGCAGGCAGTGAAGAAGGCGAATGGTATGTTAGCATTCATAGCAAAAGGATTTGAGTATAGGAGCAGGGAGGTTCTACTGCAGTTGTACAGGGTCTTGGTGAGACCACACCTGGAGTATTGCGTACAGTTTTGGTCTCCTAATCTGAGGAAAGACATTCTTGCCATAGAGGGAGTACAGAGAAGGTTCACCAGACTTATTCCTGAGATGTCAGGACTTTCATATGAAGAAAGACTGGATAGACTCGGTTTGTACTAGCTAGAATTTAGAAGATTGAGGGGGGATCTTATAGAAACGTACAATATTCTTAAGGGGTTGGACAGGCTAGATGCAGGAAGATTGTTCCCGATGTTGGGGAAGTCCAGAACAATGGGTCACAGTTTAAGGATAAGGGGGAAATCTTTTAGGACCGAGATGAGAAAAACATTTTTCACACAGAGAGTGGTGAATCTCTGGAATTCTCTGCCACAGAAGGTAGTTGAGGCCAGTTCATTGGCCTCAACCAGTTCTATTTAAGAGGGAGTTAGATGTGGCCCTTGTGGCTAAAGGGATCAGGGGGTATGGAGAGAAAGCAGGTACAGGATACTGAGTTGGATGATCAGCCATGATCATATCGAATGGCTCGAAGGGCCAAATGGCCTACTCCTGCACCTATTTTCTATGTTTCTATGTTTCTATGAAACCAGAGCTCCCTGAGAAAACCCTACACAGGTCACGGGGAGAAACGTACGAACTCCATACAGATAGCACCCGCAGTCAGGATCGACCCAGGTCTCTGGCGCTGTAGGGCAGTAACTCTACTGCTGAGCCACTGTTGGGCAAGTGGGGTTGATGAAATTATTCTGAGAGCTGTCATGGACCTAATGGACTGAATGGCTCCCTTCTGTGTCGTGAGAAATATAAAATCATTTTGATGTGTTTCTTGCCATCAAGTAATTGTCTTAATTGTCATAAATGCAGAATTTGAGTATCATAATATCACTTTTTATTTTCTCCAACTTATCTGATAACATGTAAGTTAAATGAATCAATTCATTGGAGCATGTTACAACAAGTGATTCTATGAGCTTAAGCACAGAGCGGAGTGTGAATTATTTTACTCTTTCACGGGATGTGGACTTTGCTGGCAAGATCAGCACTTAATGCCCATCTCTAATGGCCCTTAGTCTGAATATGCTGCTTGGTGAATTTGAAGGACTATAGAACTTACAACTTAGCAGTCACAAACAGGCTAGCCAGCAAAGAATGACAATCCCCTTCCCCAAAGAACATCAATTAACCAAATGTTTTCTTTTGACAATCAAGTAGATCGATAGGCACCAATACTGATACTAATACTTGTTCCCAAATCCTTTAATTAGCCAAGTGCCCCCTGCAGCTTTGACATTTAAGTGCATCTCCAAATCTTCATTGTAATAACATCACCATGATGACCCACAACATACATTATTATGACGGAAAGGAATTATGTGATCTGTGTTCAATCTGTGTTCCTTATTGACTAGTCCTGCCAAATGTCCCTCCAACACCAGTGGAGGTTCTATGTGAGTAATATCATGACTTTAGTGTGGCATGGGGGAGGGAAAGGGGGTAAGTGGTAGTGGAGGTGATGGAACTGAAGACTACCAGAAAGCTAAACTATAATCCTTAGTACCATCAACTAACCTGTGCCCCTTTATGCTCATGTTGCAATCTCTGAACACCTCTTATTTGGGTAGTGTAGATTGATGATGCATGTGAACCAATCACACTTAGCCAGCATCACTAACTCCACCCCATTATAACATTTATACTAACGCCCATTCCCAGCACCGTTAGTTGAAGCAGCTAGGATGAACTGACAACAGTAATGCTGCCAAGTTACTGTGCTGATTAAAGATGTGTGTAAATCTTATAGAGTCTCAAGTGATTTACATGGTGTCAGAAGTGGGTTTCGAACGCACGCCTCCAATCGGAGACCTGGACAACCTGGCCCGGCAGTAGAGGCTGGAGTGCTCTGCTGGAACTGTCATATGACCTTTTCTGGATGTCGTGCTCCTTGAACATCTTGCGAACAACACCCGCATGAACGGGAGAATTTCACGGTTCTCGGTGTCGGTCTAATCTCCAGCAAGCAACTGTGCATTCTGGCTGCGCACACTGCTAATGATGATACGCTTCAAGCCCTCTCATCCATCATCAAAACAGGCTGGCCAGACAAACAATCCAACACGCCCACAGAGGTGCAGCCGTACTTCTTGGTCCATGATGAACTGATGGTTCAGGATGGTGTGGTCGTTAAGGGTCACAAGGTAGTGGTACCTTCATCGCTACAAGACGAGTAATTCAAAGAGGTACACAGCGGTCACCCAGGAGCCGACTCCACACTGGCACGCGCCCGGGATCTGTTCTACTGGCCCGGAATGGCCACGTACATCCGGGACCGCGTAGCCTCCTGCCCCATTGCAACAATTTTGTGCCTCATCAGCAGCGGCAACCCCTTCTGCAACAACCTCCACCAGCACTGCCTTGGTCGTCGCTGGCTGCGGACATTTTCGAATGGTGCGGTAAGCACTACCTCGTTCTGGTCGACTCTTTTTCCAACTGGTGTGAACTTGACCAACTGACCTCCCTCACGTCTGAGATGGTCATCAAGAAGCTGAAAATACACTTCTCAGCCTATGGCGCTCCTGTCATCCTGAGAACCGACAACGGTCCACAGTTCACCAGCCACTTGTTCAAGCTTTTCGCAGACCGATGGAACTTCCAGTACGTCACAAGCAGTCCCGAGTATCCACAGAGTAATGGACTCGCTGAACGCGCTGTCAGAAGCGCCAAGCACTTGCTGGAGGGAGCGCGCATTTCAAAGTCAGACGTCTATCTCGATCTCCTGAATCTCAGAAACATCGCAAGAGACGGAACCTTGGGGTCACCAGCACAGCATCTGCTGTCGAGGGTGACAAGGTCTCCGGTCCCCATCGCACAACAGCAGCTAGTCCCTCGGGTGCTGAAGCCCGCCACTGTCCAGCAAAGTCTCCAAGAGAAGCACGACATCCAGAAACGGTCATACGACAGTTCCAGCAGACCACTCCAGCCTCTACTGCCGGGCCAGGTCGTCCGTCTACGAACTTCAACTGGACATTCTCGTCTGGGCATTGTTGTACGCCCGACTGATGAGCCGCGATCGTACCTTGTGGACTGTGAGGGAGCGGTATACCGGAGAAGTCGACAGCACCTGCTTGCTGTGAAGGAGCCCCGACCACCGCCTGCTGATCCCTATGCTCTGCCGCTCCAGTTCCAGCCACCTTTTGCAGTGTCTCCCGCCCGTCCCCGCATGCCTTGCACCCGCCCACGTCCCTCGGTCTCCACTAACCACGGGGTTACACCTACCGCATGTTTCCCCTCTCGGTCACCACAAGCCTCTCCCGTGCGATTTTCACCTTCAGCCTCTCTGCCTAATCCTTCAGTGGAGGGAGGGGATGGTTGTGTCCGCACGCGTTCGGGCCGTGTTAGTAGACTACCAGACAGGTATGGCGAGTATGTTTAATACACTTCCTTTCCACATTTAATCTTTAGGGGGAAGGATGTAGATTGATGATGCATGTGAATCAATCACACTTAGCCAGCATCACTAACTCCACCCCATTATAACATTTATACTAACGCCCATTCCCAGCACCGTTAGTTGAAGCAGCTAGGATGAACTGACAACACCTTGTTTTGTAATGCTGCCAAGTTACTGTGCTGATTAAAGATGTGTGTAAATCTTATACAGTCTCAAGTGATTTACACGTAGCACAATGTACAAAGTATAAAAACGACAATTTGTAGTTATATTGCACCTGGAAGTTTCTTAAGAACAAAATAAAGCAGAATTTGACATCAAGAGAGATAGAGGCGGGAATTATAGATCTCGACATCTGAGGACATGGCCGATATTACGGGCATGATGGAAATAAAAGTCCAAATTTGAGGAGCGCAGAGGTCCGGAAGAGAATACAGATGTAACGGACAGGACAATGAAGGGGGTTTGAATACAAGACAGCAAGATAGAAGGACATAAGGAGCTGCAGATGCTGGTTTACAATAAAAGACAAGTAAAGCCCCTGTCCCACTTACGTGTTCTTGGCATGCTAATTACCCAACCTCGTGGTCGCGTTGAGGCGCGACGGTCCGGCGAAGGTCGCGCGCGACTTCATTCGCCCGCACAGCTGTCTGGAGCGCGTGACGTAAGTGGGACAGGCCCTTTACTCAGTTGGTCAGGCAGCATCTCTGGTGAGCATGGATTGGTGCTATTGTGGATCAGAACCTTTCTTCAGACTCCCGACCTGGAACTTCTCCGAAGATACTGCCTGACCCATTGAGTCACTCCGGCACTTTGTGTATTTTTTAAATAGAAAGCCAATTCATGAGAAAGTTACTGGTCTAATTGATGGATGAAATGGTTGTTCCATCACGAAAAGGCTAAACAATTTGGGTCTGTATGGAGTTGAGAAGAATGAAGGCTGATCTTATTGGGGAGGTTAGATGTTGAGATGCCAGTGAGGAGAATGTGAATGAGAGAACAACATTATATAAGGTAAGAAAGAGGCAGTCAATGCTTAGGAGGGTGTCAAATCAGTGGGATGGTGATGTTATAACACTGGAGGGAATTAAAAAGGAAATTGTTAATTTTCTGGCAAGATCATGGGAATGAGGATGATGGGGAACGGGCACAGAGGAGTCTGGGGGCTGATCAACCATGATCATATTGAATGACAAGACAGGTTTGAAAATCCATGTGGCATCTTCCTGCCTCTGTTATCTGTGCTCTTGGGTTCTTGTGATTCAGTTCAGGCAAATCACCTTTGCCTCTGTGGAATTTAATCTCTTGGTTTAGATCAGAGTGATTATTTTGTAATTAACATTCATTAGCAGGTTGTTAATTAAAATGAAGGCACCTAATTTGGCCGGTGACAAAGGACATCAATTCCCAGCAGAGTTGCATGTCATCAGCATCTCATTTAAATGTCAACATTGGTGCATTCTGCAAGAGGTAATGTGAAAAACTACACATGGTGGAACATTGATATAAAATGCAGGAACGGGGCATAATTCAGGAACTAAAGGAGAGTCCAAAGTAAGTCGTGTAGGAAGGAACTGCAGATGCTGGTTTAAACCGCAGATAGACACAAAAAGCTGGAGTAACTCAATGGGTCAGGCAGCATCTCTGGAGAAAAGGACCTATTCCTTTGGGAATACCTACCTGCTGAGTTATTCCAGCCCTTTGTGTCTATCCAAAGTAAGTGGTATTTCAAACAGATAAACTAGGAACTGCAGGTGCTGGTTTACCAAAGAAAGACACAAAGTGCTGGAGTAACTTAGCGGGTCAGGCAGCATCTCTGGAAAATATGGGTGTGACACATTTCGGGTCGGGACCCTTCTTCAGACTCCAGTGTCATTTTTTATGTGGTGTTTTACATGTGAATCCACATGATTTTTAACCTGGTTAAAGAGTAATAAGAGGTACTAGCCAGGCAATGGATGTCATTTTCCGCATGTTCCTGCTGTCTCCATTCCATTCCTTCAACGGCCGATCCTTAATTCTTATTGATCTCCTAGTGGCTATCGTTATCTCATCAGTGCTATTCATCATTTCCTTATCTTGTACTTTTAGCCTTTTCATCTATGGCATTTGTCCACCCATCTGCTAATCATAAGCGCCCCCTCATTGGTATCCACCTATCACTTGCTGGACTTTGTCCTTTCCCCACCTCTCTTCCAGCTTTCTCCCCTCCCCCCCCCCCAACCAACTACAATTGATCTGAAGAAGGGCCCCGATCTGAAATGCCGCTGATCCATATTCTCCAGAAATGTTGCCTGCCCCGCTGAGCTACCCAGCACTTTGTGTCCTTTTTTCTGCAAACCAGCATCTGCAGTTCCTTGTGTCTATACTTTGAACCAACTGGGTTGAATCTACTGAGACAACACTGTTAGTTTTCCACTGGGAAGAGGAGGTGTTTAAGGTTAAATTACCAGCACGGTGGGCAGGTACAGACCTCCCATCTCGCAGCCAAGGTTAAGCAGCATTAGGAGCAGTTTATTGCAGCTGGTACCAGATTGACCAGCAATGACATGACCAGAAAGTTGAGCTGGTGAGTTCTTGGAATGTAAAATTCCAGTTCTGATGAAGGGCTGCATGGTGACGCAGCGGTAGATTTCCAGCCTTACAGCGCTTGCAGCGCCAAAGACCAGACTATGAGTGCTGTCTGTACGGAGTTTGTATGTTCTCCCCATGACCGTGTGTGTTTTCTCCGAGATCTTCGGCTTCCTCCCACACTCCAAAGACGTACAGGTATGTTGGTTAATTTGCTTGGTGTGTGTGTAAAAAATGTTGCTAGTGTGTGTATGATAGCGTTAATGTGCGGGGATTGCAGGTCAGCGCGGACTCGGTGGGCCAAAGGGTCTGTTTCTGCGCTGTATCTCTAAACTAAACTATAAAAAAAGGGTCATTGACCTGAAACTATAACTCTGCTTCTCTCCCTGCAGATGCTGCCTGACTTGCTGGTATATCCAGCACTTGCTGGGTTTTTTAAATTTTCATATTTCCTGCCTCTGCATTTATTTTATCCTATCTGGGACACATGACAATAAACTCTCTTGACTTGACTATTGGCTTTTCAGGGGTCATCCAGCAATATTTAGAACAATTACCAGCTCTATGATTACTCCTTTTGTCCCAGGGCATAAGTAGACGAGGAAGTTAATTGCGTCACTGCACGGTGCTCCACATTTCATCTATTTCAAGTTCCAATTCAATACACATTGATCCTGCTGGATAATCATCGATCACTCGGGATAAACATTAGTGGCCTCTTCATAACCTTCAATCCCCTTGAATGAAGATTGGAACCCTCCTTAAAGACAATCAATCTCCATCCTTTAGACTCAGTGGAGACATTGGTTTAACTTTTTATAGAACAGGTAGGCAATATTTGTCAGCCAGCAAATGGAGGCTGGCAGAGTAAATGAATCAAGTCAAACAGTCAATTGTACGGTAAGCTAAGCCACTTTATTTAATAAAAGAATATAGTCTATTTAATGAGCAGGGGAATCGAACCTGTAATCAAAATTACAGCAACTTCTCCCAATAAAACGGAGTAATTTCTCCAGGAAAATAGTCATAGTGTGACACAGTGTGGAAACAGGCCCTTCAGCCTAACTTGCCCACACCGGCCAACATGTCCCAGCAACACTAGTCCCACCTGCCCGCGTTTGGTCCATATCCCTCCAAACCTGTCCCATCCATGTACCTGTCTAATTGTTTCTTAAATGTTGGGATAGTCCCTGCCTCAACTACCTCCTCTGGCAGCTTGATCCACACACCCACCACCCTTTGTGTGGGGGAAAAAAGATATCCCTCACATTCCTAGTAAATCTTTTCCCCTTCACCTTAAACATATGTCCTCAAATGTATTGAGGATGAATGAAAATGATTTGCAGAGGGGCAGCCTCTCTGGCAGTCGTGTGGTCATTAATGAACCTTTCAAACTGTGGCGTATTTTCAAATCTGAGGAAGGACATTATAGCCATAGAGGGAGTGCAGAGAAGGTTCACCAGACTGATTCCTGGGATGTCAAGACTTTCATATGAAGAAAGACTGGATAGACTTGGCTTATACTCGCTAGAATTTAGGAGATTGAGAGGGGATCTTATAGAAACGTACAAAATTCTTATGGGGTTGGACAGGCTAGATGCAGGAAGATTGTTCCCGATGTTGGGGAAGTCCAGGACAAGGGGTCACAGCTTAAGGATAAGGGGGAAATCCTTTAAGACCGAGATGAGGAAAAACTTTTTCACACAGAGTGGTGAATCTCTGGAACTCTCTGCCACAGAGGGTAGTTGAGGCCAGTTCATTGGCTATATTTAAGAGGGAGTTAGATGTCGCCCTTGTGGCTAAAGGGATCAGGGGGTATGGAGAGAAGGCAGGTACGGGATACTGAGTTGGATGATCAGCCATGATCATATTGAATGGCGGTGCAGGCTCGAAGGGTTGAATGGCCTACTCCTGCACCTATTTTCAATGTTTCTATGTTTCTATGTACAATAGAATTATCACCATCTTGGGAAAGTTTTAGTAAGGTTGAAACCTTTTATCTTAGGTTTCTTGCTAACCAAGTTGGTGCAATGGACTTGACCACCAATATGATATAGGATATTCATAAAAGATCGATCAGCCATGACTGAATGGTGGAGTAGACCTGATTGGCTGAAAGGCCTCATTCTACTCCTATCACTTATGATTTGAATGCAATGGCATCAATGTGAGGAGCGGGAAGTGAGGGGGCTGAGGACAAAGGAGTCCATGAAAGATTAATTTCATTCAGTGCATTCTCTCACTCAGTGTGCTTGTACTCATCCCCTTGCACACATAAAGTGTTGAAAGGTTGAGGGGGGAGAGGGAGCGGGTGAGCTCTCAAAATCAGCCCCTGACCCTTATTTCCAATCCAGGAGAATCCATCTATTTCTTTCCACCCTATCTGTTCTTACTATCTTGAAAACCTGCATCAAATCACCCAATAACCATCTAAAAATTCCAGTGACTACAACTCTAGTTGTGCTGATGCAAAGCAAGAATTTCATTGTCCTATCTGGGACACATGACAATAAACTCTCTTGTATCTTGTAGTTTGTGATCTTTCTTAAAATTTAAGTGTTAGTATCATCCAGGCACATGTATCTCCAAGGCCAATTCATCCTTCCTGTGGTTTGGTGCCCAATGGTTGAAGTATGTTCTACCCAGGGCTTTGTGTCGCTACCCCTTCTCAATCCAACCTTCCAGTTCTCAAAGCGAGCATTTAATTGGCCTTTTTGATTATTTTGAGTGACTGTCTTAATGATTTTTGAGACAAAGACCTTAATGTTTCTTTGAACCTCCCCATTTTTGGCTTTACATCTTTATTCTGTTCTACCCATTGCATGATATCAGTACTGGAACACTAGAACACTGGTTAAGTGGCCAAATTCCAATATCTCAGTCTTCAATTCAAATCCCACCAAAATTTGCTGACAATCAGAAATAGTGACTTTGAAACTAACAGGTTATTATAAAAGATAGACAGGCACAAGAGTAACTCAGTGGGTCAGGCAGCATCTCTGGACCTTGAAGGGCTTTCACAGTGGAGCAGAGAAAATGTGTAGGAAGGAACTGCAGATGCTGGTTCACACTAAAGATAGACACAAAATGCTGTAGTATCTCAGCAGGTCAGGCAGCATCTCTGGGCTTTGAGGAGATTTTGCAGTAAAACCCTAGTTTACTTAGCATCTCTGGAAAGACACTGTTAACTGGTTTAGCCAATACGTCATAGATGCCAAAGAACCAATCAGCATAGAAACAGTACCTTCAGCCCACTAAGTCCATGCTGACCATTAAGATCACATTACACTAATTTTATGGTATTCTCCCCGCATTTCCACCAACGGATGGTGCCAGCAATGGCTGCCTCGCCAACAATTTAGCTGTCCTTTCCTTTGTGTTTTAATTGTATGTGTTAAATCTGTGTTTTCAGTGTTCTTTAGCTTGTTTTATGTGGGGGGGTGGGGGAGGGGGTTGGGGGAAACTTTTTCTAATCTCTTACCTCGACGGAGATGCGATTTTTTTCCGTATCGTATCTCCGTCCCCACTGCGGCCTAACATCGAGGAGTTGGCGGCCTTTGCTGGAGATTGATTTTGAGAGCACCACAGCGGGGAGCCTACGGGCCTTTAACATTGCGGAGCCCGTGATCCCTTTGCCAGGGGTCGACCTCGGAGCTCCAACCGTGGATGCCTGCGGACTTAACATCACGGAACCCGCGTTCTCTGACCAGAGACCGACCGGGAACTCCAAGCCGTGGGAGTTTTGACCACCCCAATGCGGGAGTTTCGATCGCCCCGACGCAGGGGATTCGACCACGAGTTTCAATCGCCCCGACGGATGGTTCGACTGCCCCGACCACGGGAGAATAAAGAGGAAGAAGTTGGACTTTTTGCCTTCCATCACAGTGAAGAATGTGGGGAATCCACTATGGTGGATGTTTATGTTAGCTTTTATGTCGTTGTGTGTCTTGTTGGGTTTTTTTTGTATGGCTCTATGGTAAGTCGCATATCACTGTACCTTAATTCGTACGTGACAATAAAAGATCTTTGATGCCTTTGAACTCCCCCACCCAGATTTACCCAATGCTAAACAGTCACATCCTGCCATCGGCCTTAGTCCCTGACTCATGCCACTCAGTCAATTGCAGACAATCAGATATAGGACAAGAAGAAGACCTAATTGCCAAAATGACCGCTGAGAATTGTTGTTGACCCATGAATCTACAAATACCATTGTCTAGATGACTTGATATCCATATTAGGCCAATAGTTTGTAAGATTAATGCTGCTGAAATGCGGTATGAGAAATGATGGATGAAGTATATCTGAATCCTCCTCCTCCTCTTGCCCTTGAAGCCTGGAGGTTAAGGGAATGATCGAGCTCACTAACTATATGTCCCACCATCTGAGGAGATGGTTCATCCAATGTCGCAGTTTAAAAGTCAGTTCTCTAATTACACCTGCTTCAACATACACCTAATTACACTTACTCCAACATTCAAATGTTTTAGCAGTGTAGAATGATAGTGTGGAGGCCAGTCAGCCCATCGTGCTAGCTCTTTGACAGAGCTAGCACGATGTTCAAGTATTCCCGCTTCTTAATAGCCCCAACTATATATCCGACTCGAGATGACTTACTTTTAAACAGCACAAGAATCTGAGTTGTTCCTTTTGAGATGGATCCTGGCTGTGTGACACCAGAGAATTTTTAAAGAGCCCCCACCAACCTCAAAGTGCTAAGAAATAATATTTCTATATCACTGTAGATCTAAACACATAATGAGCCTGAAGAAGGGTTCTCACCCGACTCATTGTCTATCCATGTTGTCTAGAGATGTTGCCTGACCCATTGAGTTCCTCCAGCACTCTGTGTTTTTCTAACATCTGCAGTTTCTTGTGCCTACCTATTCCCCTCCATCACCTAACCAGCCCGCTTGCTATTTTTCTCCCCCTGGTTTCACAATCTGCAACCCACCAGACATGTATCACGTCTACAGTTCTTATTCTGGACTGCGTTACTACCATCTGGCTGTCAAAAATCCCCCTTGCCTGTGTTAACCTATTTATTCCCTGCCACTCCTTGTCCTGCCTCTCCCCTTTTCCAGCTTTCTTCTACACCCCCTACAATAGGTATGATGAAGGGTCTCGACCCAAATCATTACCTATCCATGTTCTCCAGAGATGCTGCATGACATGCTGAGTTACTCCAGCACTGCGCCCTTTTGTGTATTAACCAGCATCTGCAGTTCTTAAAGTCTTAGAGTCATAGAGTGATACAGTGTGGAAACAGGCCCTTTGGCCCAACTCGCATTACCCTCCAAACCTGTCCTATCCATGTACCTGTCCAACTGTTTCTTAAGGATGGGATAGTCCCGGCCTCAACTACCTCCTCTGGCAGCATGTTCCACCACCCTCTGTGTGAAAAAGTTACCCCTCGGATTCCTATTAAATCTTTTCCCCTTCACCTTGAACCTATGTCCTCTGGTCCTCGATTCCCCTGTGCATCTATCCGATCTATTCCTCTCATGATTTTGTATATAAGATCTCCCCTCATCCTCCTATGCTCCATGGAATAGAGACCTAACCTACTCAACCTCTCCCTATAGCTCACACCCTCTAGTCCTGGCAACATCCTCGTAAATCTTTTCTGAACCCTTTCAAGCTTGACAATATCTGTAGGAGCCATTAAGCTTGTCAGTATATTATAGCCATGTCTAATATATTTTTGTTTTTATCTGTCTGTACTTTTGTTGGTGGGATTTGTTACGTAGAGGGGTGTGTCGACTTTGGAGGAGACTGGCGCAGACTCATAGATTGGGAGTTTAGTTGGGTCTCGGAAGGATGGTGAGAATACAGTTTTTTACCACACAAATTAATGAGACAACATACTTTTATAAGAAGTAACTTTCATATGATTTATATGACATGAATGGAGCAGCAATTAAGAAACAAAAGTGATGGATTCTTTCTTTGCTATGTACGACCTCAATAAAAGACTAATTAATCAAGAAACAATGTTTGGAAGATTCGTTTTTACTATCTTAAGCGTGTCGTGAGTGCGTAAACTATACCAACCCATCCCCGAGGAATAATGACTATCGAAGTTGGACTTTGAAAACATTATGAAAACTGCCATTATAATATCTTTCCTACAACATGGTGCCCAGAACTGAACACAATATTCCAAATGTCGAAACAAAGAACTGCAAGTGCCGGTTGTATAAAAGATGAACACAGTTTATACCAAGGATAGGCACAAAGACCTATCCTCTTTCTCCAGAGATGCTTTCTGACCCATTGAGTTATGCCAGCACTTTGTGTCTATCTGCGGGTCTTTGTTTCTACTATTCAACTAGTGTGCTGTGAGACAATGCTTCCCATTCACTGTCAGAACCCTCTTGTCGCTTCCATCAGTATGGGACTCCATTAGTACCGAGCAACATTGATGAAAGACACGCTATAATCTCCAGCTGATTCCCACTGTGGTTATGAAATTCTTCAAGAGTTTGAAAATTTAGCTTCATTTAGTTGCCTTGAGCTCCTTGCAAAGCAAAATGTTTTCTATTATTCCACACGTTCCGGTCACAGGCAGGTGAATGTGTTTCTCAAGTTGTGCGGCAAAGCCATTGTCCCACAGCCAATCAATGTTCCTCAAAACCCATGACCTCCAACACTAAATCGATCCGTCATTTGACATTGATGCTTTTCCAATTCCTAAGCCTTTTGTCCTCCAACCAATTCCCTCGTGGTTTCATTGGCATTGTCATCTCCCCGACAATCATCTGCAATTATTTGACTTCTGCAGTCCACATCGGTACTGAATAGGATGAAAGCACAAGCTTTATGTCACCAATAATTGTGAATGTGCTTTCAGCTTTACTCTTTTGCTCCTCACTGAGGAAAAGAAACATATTGAACTTAACAAGGTAGACAAAAGTGCTGGAGAAACTCAGCGGGTGCGGCAGCAATAATGGAGCGAAGGAAATAGGCAACGTTTCGGGCCGAAACCCTTCTTCAGACTGATGTAGGGTGGGGGGGGGGGGGGAGGGAAGAAGAAAGGAAGAGGAGGAGCCAGAGGGCTGAGGGAGAGCTGAGAAGGGGAGGAGACAATAAGGGCTACCGGGAAATTGGAGAAGTCAATGTTCATGCCGCTGGGGTATAAACTGCCAAAGCGGAAAATGAGGTGCTGTTCCTCCAATTTATGGTGGACCTCACTCTGGCCATAGAAGAGGCACTAGTATTGGAACTCAGACCATGTTTTCTACAAGCTCCATATCTGGTACGGTTTAGAGGGATATGGGCCCAATTTCAGCAATGGATCTAGTCCAGAATGCCAACTTGGTTGGCCTGGACAAGGTGGGCTGAACGGCCTGTTTCCGTGCGGAATACCTCCATGACTATGTATTTCTGGCCTTGTATCCCTTTCTTGCCTCGAGGAAGATATTGCTCGTTCAACGTCTGCAATATATTCATATCCACTGTTGGGCTGCATCACAGCTTGGTTTGGGAACACCTCTGCCCAAGACTCCAAGAAATTGCAGAGATTTGTAAATGTGGCCCAGTCCATCACACAGACCACATACCTCACCGTTGATTCCACCTACACTTCACACTGCCTCAGAAAAGCAGCCAACATAATCAAAGACCTATCTTGCCCCAGTCATGCCTTCTTCTCCCTGCTCCCATCTGCAGAAGGTACAGAAGCTTGAAAGCATGCACCACCAGACTCAGGAACAGCGTCTTCCCCTCTGTTAACAGGCTTCTGAACGGCCCCTCATAAGGTAGGGTAGTGTCCCATTCACCTCTACCCCATTGCAGACATTGGACTTTATCTATGCACTACGATGCTGAGAACTATATTCTACATTCTTTCCTCCTCTTTGCTTTATCTATTGTAATTGAGTTTAATTTAATTGTTTTTAATATATAGTTTTACT
The DNA here is from genome assembly GCA_038087875.1 of Malacoraja senta. Classification (NCBI taxonomy): domain Eukaryota; kingdom Metazoa; phylum Chordata; class Chondrichthyes; order Rajiformes; family Rajidae; genus Malacoraja; species Malacoraja senta. The sequence goes on along the minus strand of CM075990.1, from coordinate 11,316,385 downwards.
GATCTAGCATGCTAAACAAAGCTTTTCACCGTATCTCAGTACACGTAACAATAATAATAAACCTTCTCTTGTACATCTTTTGTGAACATTTAGTGATTTGTCGAAGCACTTTCTCTTTTATCTCCACAAGATGTCTCTTTGTGTTGCATACGTCAGGTATCTCTCCAGTATCCCAAGTCAGACTGGCTGAACAATATTCATGCTCATGTTATTCAAATTGCTTATTTCCACAGCTTAATCATAACTCAATTTCTATCTCAATTGCCTTTTTACCACACATTTACCGAATGATTTGTAGTTGCATATTTTTTTGGATGGTACATTTTAGTCTCCCTATTGCTGCAACTGGAAAATTATCTTCTATTATTTTCAATGTGAAAATAATAGACATTTCACATTCTGTGTCTGAATTTCCATATGGTAATAACAATAGAGTGGTGGAAATCTTCAGTAGTTCTGATACAAGTCCTGGATGAAAAAAAACATTAACTGTTTCCCTTTTACGTAAATGCTGCCTGGCTTGCTGAGTGTTTCCAGCATTTATAATTTTATCTCAGATTTACAGCATCTGCATGTTTTTGATTGTTATATGGTGATATTGAAAAAAAACATTGCTTTTCATTCCAGCATTTGCAGTTTCTAGTATCTCAATTTTACTGCTCCAACACAATATCTTATTAATGTCAAGCCCACTTTCTCCGATGGGAGTTCTGTGAAAACCTCTCTGTGATGCCTCCTTCTCTCCTGATGTTCTGACCAAGACTCGCTACCACAGCCATTTATCCTCCCTCATCGCTGGGTTCCTTCAGCAGTTTTTTTTTTTAGCTCACGATTCCAGGATCTGCAGTCGCTGTGTCTCCATCATTATGTTGTGTGGGACTTTTATACTCAATCCCTCATCACATTCAGATGGGAGGAAAATCTACACTTTTGTATCCTCCAGGCAACTATTGTAAGTATTATAGAGTTTACACTAAGAATCTGACCTGCGCAAAAGTCTTCCAAATAGGAAATTATGATACCTGTTCATACAAAAGTTAATGTCTTTCTCAATTTACACCTAATTTCTTTCATAAAGTAAAATCAATTGATTTTTCTTGAGCATCATCCTTACATATAGATTGCAGTTCCCAAATTATAACTTGAAACATCAGGTGTAAATCATGTAATGTGTCATTTCCCAAGATTCCTCTCACATAAGCCGTTTTTGTTTAGCCGTTCTTTGCCTCGATTCAATTTTGTCTCTTTCTTCACGAGCCAATGTAATGGACTGTTCAAATATCTGGGAGAAAGTGCATGATTTTTCCTGATTCCAAAGGTTTTGCGCAGCACGGCATTTGCCACGGACATAAAGGAATGTTTGCACAAGGTTAGAGTTTAAAACAACTTTCCAGGATTCCACTCAACCAATGAACTATTCATGTGTAGGAAGGAACTGCAGATGCCGGTTTAAACCAAAGATAGACACAAAATACTGGAGTAACTCAGCGGGTCAGACAGCATCTCTGGAGAAAAGAAATAGGTGATGTTTCGGGTCGAGACCCTTCTTCAGACTGAGAGTCAGATGAAAGGGAACGAGAAAGAGTGTCTCAATCTGAAGAAGGGTCTCGACCTGAAACGGTACCTATTCCTTTTCTCCAGAGATGCTGCCTGACCCGCTGAGTTACTCCAGCTTTTTGTGTCTATCTTCGCAATGAACAATTCACTCTTGTTTCTCACCAGAGTTGAAGGTTTTGCCTTTCTTTTGTTTAATCTTCTGCCTTGACTGCCAATGTGTACTATATACACACACTTATGTGTTTACCGTGCCATAAAGAGTATATGGAGAAGAGATAAAGAGAGCAGCTGGATCAAGAACTTGTTTATTCATATCTCTAATTACATTGAGCACATATGCATTAATTGTCATATATTTGCATATACTCTACATAATATCTATTGGGGATATAAGAAACTGCTGATGCTGAAATTTTGAGCAAAACACAAAGTGCTGGAGAAACTCAGCAGCTCAGGCAGCAACTGAGAGAATGGACAGATGACTTACCGGGTCGGGACCCTTGAAGACTACAGCCTAAAGGGCCTGTCCCACTTGGCCGTCATTTGCGCCTCATTTACGCGTCATATGTAAAATAGGTCGACGCGTTGTGACGCACGGGTAGCGTGTGGGTAGCGCGGGACGGGCGCATGGAGAGACATGGAGGAGTGTGGAGTTGCGCGCGATATCGCGCGGCGCTCCAGGATTTCGTGCTGCATGAAATCTTCGCGCGCCACCTGCGTGACATATCGCGTATGCGCGCTGATGCATTGGCGTTGTACGCTGTGTCCCAACGTCTCACGTGTATCGCGTGGTGACGCATGGTTACGTCACCGTGCATAACCATGCGTCGACGCGCGCCGCAGGGTATTCTAATGATGGCACGCGCACCAGAGGGCATGATGACGTGTGATTTGCGCGCGACGTCGCACGTAACGACGCGTTAACCTATTTTACATATGACGGGTAAATGAGGCGCAAATGACGGCCAAGTGGGACAGGCCCTTAACTCACTGAATTCCTCTAGTGTTTGTGTTTTACCTCATATCTACCCTTTTCTGTCCCTACATCTCATTGAATGGGCGCTGTGAACATGCTGTTCCACAATAGGAGCAGCTAATACCGTTGTTGGCAAGTACATCATATAGTGTTGATGTTATTGGATGGAAGATCCAGAAGCCTTAACCAGGGATCTGGAGACACGTTCAAATCTCACCAGGGGAGTAGGAAAACATTATGAAGGAATTAAAGAACAAGGATTAATAATGATGTGCACAGTACAATAGAACTGCCATGAACACCCATTTGAATCACTCAAGCCTTTCAGGGAGAGAACTTTGGTTTCCACGTGACTCCAGGCACAACACTCAGTTCAAGGACATTCCGGAATGGGGCACAATGGTGGAACAGCTCCAGCCACGACCGCTAGAAATCGCAGAGAATTGTGAATGCTGCCCAGTGCATTGTGCAAACCACCCTCCCTTCCATTGACTCCATCCACACTTTGGCAAGGCCACCAACATGATCAAGGGCCAATCTCATAAATGCATAAGTTCATATGTTCTAGGAGCAGGATTAGGCCATACAGCCCATCACATCTACCCTGCCATTCAATCATGGCTAATCTAGCTTTCCCTCTCAACCCCATTCTCCTGTCTTCACCCCATAACCCTTGGCAAGAGGTACAGAAGTTTGAAAACACACACCTCCAGATTCAGGGTCAGTTTTCCCCTGCTGCTATCAGGCAACTGAACCATCCTCTAATCAACTAGAAAGCGGTCCTGACCTCCTATTTACCTCACTGGAGACCTTTGAGCTATTTTTAATCGGACTTTCACCGTTACCATCAGGAAGAAGGAGCAGGAGCCTGAAATATGTAACATCCAGGTTCAGGAACGGCTCCTTCCCCACAGACATCAGGCTATTAAACACAACATCAAATAAGCTCTGAACAATAACAGCCTATTATTATTATTGCACTATATCTGTTTATTTATTGTGTATATATGGTCTATGGACTAAAGACACACTGAACTTTTATCTTCCGTTTTGTATTATGTTTACATATCCTGTTGTGCTGCAGTGTAAGAATTTCATTGTCCTATCTGGGACACATGACAATAAAACTCTCTTGACTTTACCTTGCACTAAATGTTATACCCTTTATCCTGTATCTGTACACTGTGGACGGTTTCATTGTAATCACGTATAGTATTTTCGCTGACTGGATAGCACGCAACAAAACGCTTTTCACTGTACACGTGACCATAAAACTAAATCCAAGTGTTCTAGCTACAGTATGTCTGTGTCTCCATCAAAGAATGAAAAAAGTACTTTGGAAACACCTTCCTCGGGCCTCAGTCTGACACCAATTATCCCACAGTGAAATGCTGTGTCCAGCAGATATGATGAAATGGATGTGGAGAAACCCACTTGGTGCAGTATTTCCAATGAAAATTGTATTCTCGTTCTCTATGCCTTACAAAGTGGAAGGGTTTGTGGAGAAGAGACAGCGGGGGAGAAGGAAGAAGCAATTTGCGGCTTCCCTCCAAGGTGTTGGTGCTATTTCTACTGCACGTTTGTTGGGACAGGAAGCTGTGTGAATCACGTTCTCCAAGTCAGCAAGAGCATTCCTGACACATTTTCCAACACCAATCACAAATGCATTCGCGCGTCAAGCTGTGAATGTAATGAGCAAGGAGGAAAACGGCTCACTTGAAAGCCCAGGGGCGCAGCCAGATGACAACCCACCCCCAGAGCTGTTGGATGGTGCCTCGCACTAATAGCCATGGAGACAATCATAGAGCAATGACAAGCTTGCTTCGTTTTGAAGACTCCCACAGCAACAAAGCTCACACTGATCCCACTCGCACAACCACAACAACTCATGTGTCGGAAATAACTGCAGATGCTGGATTACACCAAAGGCAGACACAAAATGCTGGAGTAACTCAGCGGGACAAGCAGCATCTCTGGATGTAAGGAATGGGTGACGTTTCGCATCAAGACCCTTCTAGAGTCTGAAGAAGGGTCTCGACCCGGAACGTCACGCACAACAACTCGTGCTTGCTTTCTCTGTACTTGTGTGATGGGTCCAGCCAAAATGTTGATCATATCCGGCCTAATGCAGCAGCCTTGTATTTAGGCAATGAACCTTTAAGGGGGTTTACAGGAGATTAGTGAAACAAACTTCAATACCAATGCACTGAAGGAGATGTTCAAGCAGATGACCAAAAGCTTAGACACAAGTCATAGAAGTAGAATTAGGCCATTTTGGCCCATCAAGTCTACTCAGCCATTCAATCATGGCTGATGTACCTGTCCCTCTCAACCCCATTCTCCTGCCTTCTCCCCATAACCCCCGACACCCTTACTAATCCAGAATGTTTCCATCTCTGCCTTAAAATACCCAGAAAGAGCAGTAAGGTTTCAGGAAGCAACATAAAGGAGATAAAAAGCGAGGTGGGGACGTTGTGAGGTTTATGGAAAATATACAAGAACTTGAGACCTTAACGCTGGAGGCACGGCAGCTAATGGTGAAATCAGGCTCTGTTACTAAAGCACATTTTAGTTTTTAACATTAAATATTCATTGTCCTCCACCTCCAAGTCTTGCATTATCAGGAAACATTTCGCAGTTGCAGTCTCCAGATTGTCATTTAACACTGATGGGAAAGTTCCAAAACATTTAACAAAAATATATAAGCTTTTAACAGAACATTAGTCATGCTCTCTATCTGCTAAGCTCTAAGATCTGGGATTCCTTCCATCACTCGCTATCACTCTTTTCTTATGTCACTGCTTAAAACCAATATCTTTGCATGTTTTTATATCTCTTTATTTGCCCCTTTATTGAATGTTGTCCGATTATAATCTTGTGAAGCAGCTTACTACATTACAACACATTTACGGTTTCCTCTCAGTGCAAGCCATTCAAAAATTTTGCTTATTTCCCATATCTCACATAAGTCCCATTAACTCATCACCCCTGTGCCAGCTACCTACACTGTCCTTGACTGCCAAGGTGGCAAACTCTAGAATTTCTTCCTTAAATCGTTTCACAATGAATCCGTTTACTTGTTCTCATCCTTAATTTCACATCTCCCTCATTCTGCACTTATCCAACTCAATAATCCTCCAAGATATCTTTAAAACACAAAAACACACACGAGATTGATCCCTGGGATGGCGGGACTGTCATATGAGGAAAGATTGAAAAGACTAGGCTTGTATTCACTGGAGTTTAGAAGGAGGAGGGGGGATCTTATGGAAACATATAAAATTATAAAAGGACTGGACAAGCTAGATGCAGGAAAAATGTTCCCAATGTTGGGCGAGTCCAGAACCAGGGGCCACAGTCTTAGAATAAAGGGGAGGCCATTTAAGACTGAGGTGAGAAAAAACTTTTTCGCCCAGAGAGTTGTGAATTTGTGGAATTCCCTGCCACAGAGGGCAGTGGAGGCCAAATCACTGGATGGATTTAAGAGTTAGATAGAGCTCTAGGGGCTAGTGGAATCAAGGGATATGGGGAGGAGGCAGGCGCGGGTTATTGATTGGGGATGATCAGCCATGATCACAATGAATGGCGGTGCTGGCTCAAAGGGTCGAATGGCCTCCTCCTGCACCTATGTTTCTATGTTTCTATGTTTCTATGTATGAACACTACATTCACCAGTTTCAGGTAGCTCGCATCCCCTCTGTCCCTTTCTATCCTAGTTACCCTGGCCCTCTTTCACACCCCTTCCTTGAATTTTACTCCCCAGCACCCTATCACCATTTTCTTTCTCCCTTCATCCCAAACACTCTCACATTAAATCCCTTTGTCCCCACACTGTTCACCCCTCCTCTTCCCTCCCCTGCCTCTGATGTTCTCATCTGCCAGCACTCTTCCTTCAATTCCAGTCTTCATCTTCTTTTCCTATCAGATTCCAGAATCTGCAGCCCTTTGTACTCCACTTATCACTGAGCCACTGTTGCTACCTCCACCCTTCCCTCCCCTCACGGTTATCTGCCATTCAACCCCTCCTCACAGTATCCACTTATCACTCATTACCTTTGGCCTCATCTTTTCCCCATCTCTTTATACTTTATCTCTGTTTGCTTCGCTGTCAACTTCTCCCAGCTAACAATGATCTATTCTACATTTTCCTTGATCTGCATTTCTTTTATTGTCTCATTTTTACACCTTACCCTTCCTTATCTCTGCATCTCCCTCTCCCCTGACTCTCTGTCTGAAGAAGAGTCACAACCTGAAACGTCACCCATTCCTTCTCTCCAGAGATGCTGCCTGTCCCGCTGAGTTACTCCAGCATTTTGTGTCTATCTTTATACTAGTTACTCCTCCTCTACTCTTTAAAACCAGATGAAGGGTATTGACCTGAAACATTGACTGTCCAGTTCCCTCCACAGATGCTGCCTGACCCATTGAGTTAATCCAGCTGCTCCAGCATCTGCAGTCAAGAGTCAAGAGTGTTTTATTGTCATGTGTCCCAGATAGAACTATGAAATTCTTAAGGGGCTGTCCCACTGTACGAGCTAATTCAAGAGCTCTCCCGAGTTAAAAAAAAATCAAACCTAGAATGTATGGAGCGGGTACTTAGGAGCTCGGGGACATCTCTTAGCGGCTCGTAACGCTAACGGCAGGTACTCGGGAAACGTGGTAAGCTCGTGGAGACTTGTGAAGATTTTTCAACATGTTGAAAAATGTCCACGAGAGCCCCGAGTATCGACGAGCGGCTATTACTGTGATTCTCAGAGTTCGAATCAGGGGAAACTCGGGAGAACTCTTGAATTAGCTCGCCCAGTGGGACAGCCCTATTACTTGCTGCAGCACAACAGAATATGTAAACATAATAAATAATATAACAAAAACTCAGGAAAAAAATAACAATAACAGTTCAATAATAATAATAATAATAATAATAATAATGTCTACTGTAGTTCATAGCTTATGAGGTTGTAGTGTTTAATAGCCTGATGGCTATTTGTACTCTTGTACTATTTGTACTCTTGTTCCCAGGATATCTGTTCCCCTCTAATTCTGGTACCTTGTTCATCTCAGTATTTATTGCTCCAGCATTAGTAGACGTGTCAGGTACCTAGCCCGGGCATCTGGAATTCTCCACTGAAACCTCTCCACTGCTTTTTCCTCCTTTAAGATGCTCTTTAAAATCCACCTCAATCAATCGTCTTAATGTCTCCTTCTGCTGCTCGATCTCGAGTCTTGTTTGTTCTCGCTCCCGAGAAGCACCTGGGGACATTGAACTATACTAATGTATAAAGTCAAGCTGTTGCTGTTAATGAATCACTTCTTTTTTTTTTTTGAATGGCCAGAGACAACATAAAGATAAGTAGTCAATGCACAATTGTATAAGGTGAGTTCCTGTTATTAATTTTAAAAATCTATATATTGCTAATAGATTATTTGCAATCTCAATTTACAGTCCACTCCACAACTTCCCCTTCCCAACCTAAAGGGAGGTATCAATTTCATTTTATATCTTCACCTGGCTCATTCACAGCCACAGTCACACGTTGTCACCATCTCTGATTGTCCATTAAAAACTGACAAGAGTTTGGACTGAATTGGCTCACACTAACCACTTGCCGTACTGCCAGAATTAGCACCTCGATTAATTGAAAAACAGATCAATTTCCTGGTATCACAGCTGAGTGCACGATCTTTCTGACAATCAGCCTGTGCTTTCCAGCCCTAAGGGTATATTCTGAGGCTCACTGTCAAAAAAATAATTCCTTTCCAAAAACAAAAGATTTTTTTACGTTAAAGTTACGGAACACCCCTTCAAAATCCTGGTTCCAGAGACCGAGTCTGATATTCATCCAACAGAGCTGAATATAAAACTACCATTCAGTCATTCCACAAGGTAGAATGGTGGCACAGTGGTTAAATTACTGGACTGGTAACCTGGAGGCCCAGATTGATCATTGTCAGTTCAAATCTCCCCAAGGCAGTTGCAAAATTGAAATGCATTTAATTTAGAGAGAAGCAGCATGGAAACAGGCACTTCAGCTCACCAGAATCCCCATCTATCACCCGTTCACAAATGTTCTATGTTATCCCACTTTCCCATCCACACCCTACACATTTGGGGCAATTTACAGAGATCAATTAGCCTCTTTGGGGTGTGGCAGGAAACCAGAGCTGCTGGAGGAAACCCATGTGGTCACAGGGAGATCAGGCAAACTCGAAACAGACAGCAGGTGAGATCATGATTGAACCCCGGTCTCTGACACTGTGAGGCCACAGCTCTCTACCAGCTGCACCACTGTGCTGCCCCACAGATTAGAATCATAATTGATCAACTTAGGGCGGCAAGGGGTTGTAGAGCTACTGCCTTACAGAGCCAGAGACCCGGGTTTGATCCAGACTACCGGCACTTGTCGGTAGGGAGTTTGTACGTCCTCCCCGTGAGCTGCGTGGGTTTTCTCCAAGATCTTCGGTTTCCTCCCACATTCCAAAGACGTACAGATTTGTAGGTTAATTGGCTTGGTATAAATGTAAATTGTCCCTAGTGTGTGTAGGATAGTGTTAATGTGCGGGGATCTCTGGTCGGTGCATACACGGTGGGCCAAAGGGCCTGTTTCCGTGCTGTAACTCTGAACTAAACAAAGGTGATAATCTGTTAGTTGATAATCTAACTTTTTCTTTTTAAAAGTCGACATTAGTAATGGCCACAAAACAAATGGTCTGTTGGAAAATTAAACATCTGGTACTGCAAAAAAGATTGTGTTCTCTCAAGTTTTTTCAGACGGAACATAGACACAAAATGCTGGAGTAACTCAGCGGGACAGGCAGCATCTCTGGAGAGAAGGAATGGGTGACGTGACGCTTCGTGTCGAGACCCTTCTTCAGACTAGACTAGACTAGTGGGGGCTAAGTTTAGGGCCAGGAATCCTTACCTCAGCCAACAATTAATCATTCTACATTTCCTTATCAACATCCGCTTTGATCTGTCATTTTAACACCTTACCCTTCCATATCTTTACTCCCTCTCTCCTGACTCTCAGTCTGAAGAAGGGTCTCGACCCAAAACATCACCCATTCCTTCTCTCCAGAGATGCTGCCTGTCCCGCTGCCTGTATTTGGTTTAAACCACCATGTGTAGTTCCTTCCTACACAAGTCCTTTCAGACTTCAGACTCAGTGCTGCTACTGAGAGAACTTGATTTACAATTGCATTATTCATATCATCCTGCTAATCCACTTGATTACATGAAACCAAGAGGACACCTCGCACCTCCTCAGAAAACATTAAACCAGAAAGTCAGCAAAATCATAGCCTAACTTTGATCATAGCCTGTCCCACTTTGGGAGTCATTTGCGCATAATTTACGCGACATCATTTACGCGTCACGATGCACGAAGCGTGCGTCGTGCCGCGCACATGATGCACGCATGGTGCACATTATAGGGACGACAGATTACGCAATGGGCTAAGTGTTCGGCTGGCAACCGGAAGGTAGCCGGTTCGAATCCCGCTTGGAGTGCATACTGTCGTTGTGTCCTTGGGCAAGACACTTCACCCACCTTTGCCTGCGTGTGAATGTGTGTGAATGTGTGTGAATGTGTGTGAGTGATTGGTGGTGGTCGGAGGGGCCGTAGGCGCAGATTAGCAGCCACGCTTCCGTCAGTCTGCCCCAGGGCAGCTGTGGCTACAGAAGTAGCTCACCACCACCGAGTGTGACTGAGGAGTGAATGAATAATGCGATGTAAAGCGCCTTGGGTATTAGAAAGGCGCTATATAAATCCCATCCATTATTATTATTATTATTATTACATTATGCGCGCATTGTGCATGGTGACGTAGGCAGTGACGCGCGGTCGCGCGCGGCGCCCCAGGATTTTGGGATGTACAAAATCTTTGCGCGCCATCTGCGTGACGGGCAAATGACGCCCAAGTGGGACAGGCCCTTGACATCGCACTCAAGTATCCTGGAGTGAACAGTGCTTATTCCTAGCACTGAACACAAAAGAAAGCAAAAACTTTAATCGTACGAGATGAAGCCAAATGTTTTTTTTTTGTTTTTTTGTATCATATTTTATTAGATGCATATACATATCGTAATCAAAATGCTTAATTAATAGCTATATGTAACATGGTTTCTTAAGCTGAAGAGTAAATTTATTCACAGAGAATGGAAGGAAGCAAAGAAAAGGAAAGAAACAAAAGAAGAATTACCTAAACTGACAAAATTAGTAGTTATATCTTCCTCCACATCTTCTTCCGGTCAAATACAGTACTGAAAGATAAACTGGATTAGTGCTATAGTTTAAACGAAAGCACTGTGCATCAGCACTGACAGTACAAGTAGGAGAAGAGGCTATAATGATCCTTCAGGCAATTCATGTGACTGCCCTTGAATTTAATGAACTGTTGCGGTGACCGAAATTCAGTCTTTCTGTGCCTTGCAATGAGTGAAGGATGAAGAAAATTCTTGTGTCCTTGTCTATTTACATTGCTTGGAGAACCATTTATCTCTCAGAGAAACGAAGCTGGCAGGACTTCACAATCATCTGTGCATTATGAATCTCTCAGTCCAATATAACATATCACCTGAGCACAATCTGCATTCTGTTTAAGACCAACATTGTCACTGCATATCATACATTAATCAACATTACTCTATGTTTATATGGCAAGCAAAGTGAAATAGGAAAGAGAAGGAGATTTCATGGCTTGTCACCACATGCATTACCATTTAAATGTGTTTCATATAGTATTGAATCAAAAGCACATTCTATCAGTCCTGTCCACTTGGAATAACAGGGATACTGAGGTACTTTGTGACTCAATAAAGAAAGGTTTGTATTTTTATCATGCCTTTTGTAAAATCCCAAGGCACATTTCAGCCAATGAAGTCCTTTTAAAGTGAAAGTGCTTTGGAACATTTGAAGCTCAGGAACCAATTTGCACTCACTGTATCCACAAACAGCAGCTAATAATGACCCCAGAGCTCAGTGACGTTGATTGAAGAAAAAATCCTGGCCAGGGCACTGGGGATGACTGCAACTATTTGAAATAATACCATGGAATTATGATTATTACCTGAGAACCTAGATAAAGCCAGACAAAAAATGCTGGCGTTAAGGACCTGTCCCACTTTCACGACCTTTTTTACTCGTGGACATTTTTCATCAGGCTAGAAAAACGCCCCGACCTACTTGATGCCACGAGTACCTATGACTAGCATCACGACCTACCTATGACCTACCTACGACCTCCTACGACCTCGTGACGACCATGCTGCGAGTATGAGTCAAGGGCAAACTCGGCAGAGGTTGTGAATTAGGTCGTGAAAGTGGGACAGGCCCTTAAATCAGCAGGTCAGGCAATATCTCTGGAGGACATGGATAGGTGATATTTCAGGTCGTATTCCTCCTCTGCACCCTCTCCAACATCTCATTCTCACCCTTAGAATCTTTCCTCTTCTTCGGGATGTAAAGATCCTGTCTTCCAAATTACCCCCAGGTCCCTCAACAGTAATACCGACAAATCTGATTTCATCTTCTCCCTCTCAAACTGCAGGCTGAATCTTATCATATTATGGCCACTACACCCTATGGGTTCCTTTACCTTAAGCTTATGTCAAGGAAGCACTGCTTTGCAACATTAACATCTTTCAAATGAGACATTAACCTCCCCCCCCCCCCCCCACTGCTCCCCCCCCCAACCCATCTTTCTGATTGCTAGTTTTATCACTATCCAATATTTTGTCCTGTTCAATCATGAGCTGAACTTCAAACCTCCCTCGTCATCTACAGATTCAAATCTCCAGTGGTCTCCTCCCTAGCCTCCTAATCACCAACCTACATAAAGCCCACTCGAAGCATGCTGCCCACATTATGTCCCGGCAATCTTATTGAAGTTTGGCACAACCCAGATAGGATTCATGGATCAGCTGACATTTGACAATTTGACAAAGACCATCTCCACTCACCCTTGAACAGGAACAGGATTGCAATTGTGATTTCATTTCAGCATCATTCAGCCAAGGGAATGAGCAGGGAGGAGATGCCGTCATTAATCAGAGAACTAAACTGGACGTGCGTCAACAGCTACAAAGTGTGTCAGATGCTGAGAATCCTCCAGATAGCGATTCATTTACAAATTTCCCAATCCCTTTCCACCATTTGCAAGGCACATCATGAGTGCAATGGAATAGTGTCCACTTGACTGGATGAGTACATCACAAAGAGTATATCATAACATTTGGAGTGGATTCAGGGGGGAGTGGTCTGGTGGGGGGGGGAGAGGGTTCCCTCCGCCACAGGAACCATGTAATCCCGTGCTACCTGCTCCATGGTCGGATAGTCGGCGACTAAATTGTCTCCCCCACCTGGTTTGCCAGGTGAGGAGGGGGCTGTGGACCCCCAGCAGGACCAAAAACAAGACCTGTCAAAGGGCGGATGAGCTTCTAACGAGTGAACGGCCATCCACACTTCAGTAGAAGATGCGATCACTGTCGTACATAGCATTGTAAGGAATGATAATAAAGCACACACACCAAAATCCTATATTTCCAGCAGCGGACACACACAGATGTGTGGTGCGTCCATCACCATTCCCGTTGGAAACCAGCACCACTGCGTCGCTAATGTTTTCAACGATGATGAATGAATGAATGAATCTCGAAAGTTCTCCACAGGGGATTTGGGAGGAACCAAAGCATCCCAAAGAAATCTCATTGGAGACTCTTAGACTATGTTTGATTGGACTTTACTGGCTTTATCTTGCACTAAACGTTATTCCCATTATTCCCTTTATCATGTATCTGTACACTGTGAATGGCTTGATTGTAATCATGTATTGTCTTTCTGCTGACAGGTTAGCACGCAACCAAGGCTGTTCGCTGTAATTTGGTACAGGTGACAATAAACTGTGTACACTGAGAACCAAGAACACTGATGCCATTATTAAGAAAGCACATCAGCGCCTCTACTTCCTGAGAGGATTACGGAGAGTCGGTTTGTCAAGGAGGAATCTCTCTAACTTCTACAGGTGCACAGTAGAGAGCATGCTGACCGGTTGCATCGTGGCTTGGTTCGGCAACTTGAGCGCCCTGGAGAGGAAAAGACTACAAAAAGTAGTAAACACTGCCCAGTCCATCATCGGCTCTGACCTCCCTTCCATCGAGGGGATCTATTGCAGTCGCTGCCTCAAAAAGGCTGGCAGTATCATCAAGGACCCACACCATCCTGGCCACACACTCATCTCCCTGCTACCTTCAGGTAGAAGGTACAGGAGCCTGAAGACTGCAACGACCAGGTTCAGGAATAGCTACTTCCCCACAGCCATCAGGCTATTAAACTTGGCTCGGACAAAACTCTGAACATTAATAGCCCATTATCTGTTATTTGCACTTTATCAGTTTATTTATTCATGTGTGTATATATTTATATAATTGTATATGGACACACGATCTGTTTTGTAGTCAATGCCTTCTATGTTCTGTTGTGCTGAAGTAAAGCAAGAATTTCATTATCCTATCAGGGACACATGACAATAAACTCACTTGAACTTGAACTCAAACTAAACTAAACTAAACTGAATTTAGCACCCTCCAGGACAACGCAGCCTATTTAGCACCCTCCAGGACAACGCAGCCCATTTGATTTGCACACTCCCTAAATATTTAATCCTTTTACCACTGTTACACTGAGGCTGCAAAGTGCCACCCATTGCAACACCACCCCCTATACCTCTGGTCTCGTCACCAAGAAGAACAAAGGCTACAGGCACATGGCAGCACCTCTATCTGTAGAAACCCCCCTCCCACCTCACTGCAGTTCCTTCCTACACATGTCCTCCTCCCATCTTTGTGTGTTCTTACTTGGGCCATCCATTGGATTTTAACCTTTCCCCCAAGCCAACACTGAGGTTAAACACAACAGAAGTGTAAATGGTCTTCCACTTTTCTTTAACTACAGCTTTTTAAAAAAAATATTTAAAACATTTGCTTATAACACGTCCTGCTTCTGAAAAGCTTTGGCCTTGAACATTATGTGACTGTTGGACCCAGTGAAGTTGCAATTCTCCATGCTATTTTGATTGAGTTAATGGCTCATTTTAAGGGAATCGATTTGGCCTTTGTTAAGAGGTTTTGGCATGAGTTATGCAATTGCACATTGGCATTGGTAACATGAAGCTTTAATTACACCAGAGAATGGATTGTAGTTGTATACAACTTGTTTGAAAAATAGATCAAAATATCAAAGATGTGGTTTACTCTATGTGATTAGTTGCAGCCTTCCCTAATTATTAGGTGGTACGAGACTCTGCTTTTGTTTTATCCATCACTTTCTTCAGGTTATCTATAAGTAAGTAATGTCCAGTGCATGTTCTTTCAATCTCACCGCACTGCAAAATAATTTATATTATTTTCCAAGTACTGGTGAAAGGTTCTCAGCCTGAAATATTAATCCTGTTTATCTCGCTATAGAGGCTGCCTGATCTTCCAAGTGTCCTCAACATTTTTTGATATATTTCAGATTTTCGGCATCTGCAGCAATGTGGAAGCTTGGGAAACCAAAGATCTCGGAGAAAACCCATGCAGGTCACGGGGTGAACGTGCAAACTCCGTACAGACAGCACCCACGTCTACAGCGTTGCGAGCGCTGTAATGCCCCTGTCCCACTTAGGAAACGGAAACCTCTGGAGACTTTGCGCCCCACCCAAGGTTTCCGTGCAGTTCCCGGAGGTTCCTGGAGATTTTTGTCAGTCTCCCTAATGGTCGAAAGTGGTTTCCGCTTCTTCTATGTTCCGGCGATTATTTCAAAAAATTCAAAACTTACCTTCCACTACCTGCAACCTCCGGCAACCGCCTTCAACTAGCATCGCAACCGGCTTAGACTAAAAAATTACCGATTTTTAAAATGGCAACCTATTTTTAGTCACGGCCAGTTTTGAATTTTTTGAAATAATCGCCGGAACATAGAAGAAGCGGAAACCACATTCGACCATTAGGGAGACTGACAAAAACCTCCGGGAACCGCACGGATACCTTGGGTGGGGTGCAAAGTCTCCAGAGGTTTCCGTTCAGGTTTCCTAAGTGGGACAGGGGCATTAGGCAGCAACTCTACCGCTGCGCCACAGTGTTGGTTGTATAATTGTTATTTTATAAATAAACCCGAGTATACCTACATGTTTTTGCTGCATGAATATTGGGATGCTTGTTGTAGTGATGCACTCCAAACCACACAAGTGAATGAGGACCTCACATTACTGAGCTGTACAACCTCCCGGGACTGAGATGGCCTTGACTTTATACCACAGCTGTTGAGACAATGAAAAATTGGAGCCTGTCAAGAAACATGGCATTGAGGAGGACAGCATTCTTTCCTTCAGCCAATTAGTAACTTAGAAGGCATGTGTGTGTTCACAGGAGAACTGTTCTTTATCTTAAAGACATTGGGGATGGATGTGAGGGAACAGAGCATGATAATGATGTTGCTTAAAATACTGTGGCTAACCTTCAATGGTTCCTGGTAGATAAAGCATTCTAACTGTAGGTAGCGGGTAAAAAAAATACATTGCACTATTCAGCTAGCAACAGAGTTACAATTAAATATTTCAGCAACTTGTCTTAGAATTTACTTTGTCAACAGCTCCTGTGACACTTTATTAAATAGAGTTACACACCCAAGAAATAAGGCCACTCAGCTCATGTTCTGTGCAAACCCATTCAAATATATCCACGTCTCTGCACTTCCCTGCTAGTGCCTCCAGTGTTTTTTTTAAATGTGCTTATCCAATTTTCTTTAGAAAGATGCGATAGAATGTGGTTCCATCTCCTTTTCCAGCATCTACTTCTGGATCAAGATGACATTGCATAAAACAAAAACAACTCTCCCTCTTTCTTTTCACAATTACATGCATCTGTTTCCTCTGGTTACAACCCTCCAGCCAGTGGAAACAGTGCATGTTGTTGATACCCACATGTGGTCAGGCACGTGGCGTCAGGGTAGGCAAGGTAGGCAGTGCCTACCCTGACTAAAATTATAAAAAGGTCATTATTAAATATAAATAGTAAAGATTTCCAATTCATTTACTATTGGCAACTTAATGCACAAAATTACATGCATAATTTATTAAATGGTTATTATTTTCATGAATTCATCGATCTCTTAGGTAGGCATAATTCTCCCGTGCCTTTCATCCGCAGTACATGTAATACGCGAAACTATGTGTAACACACGTGCCGTGGACGCTGTTTCGAGCCTTCACTTACAATGGACAATAAAGGCAGCTGAAATTCTGCCTTTGCACCGTGGACTGCGCTCATGTGTGCTGCGCAGCCTGCGCATGCGTTCATCGTCCGTCTGTTTTCTTGGCGGGTTTTTCAAACATGGATGGTCATTATCTTAAGTTTGTGTACAAATAATGTGGTAAGTAAATTTCTTTGCGCTATATGTTTTAAAATATTTTATTAAGAAATAAGGCTTTTGAAGACAAATTATGCTTTATTAAAGTCGACTGACTGCCTACCGGAGAGGAGACCAACCTGCGCATGCGCGGTTTTTAAGATTCTTAAAATTCGACTGACTGTCTATCCTGCATGTGGTAAACATACATCTGGGGAAAATCATCACTGCCTGTTATTCCTGACCTCGAGATTGGAGGTTCGAGGGTGGATCCCCGTGTGAGGAGGGTTAGCATAGCCAGGGAATGGATGTCCAGCACAGCAAAGAAGCTCATGGTGACCTTAATTCTCCACTCAAGCCCCCTCCCAAGCTTATGCATCCAGCTCCATCAGAATAACCCCATTTACCAGGTGAACAAAGGGATGGGTTTTAAGGAGTACCATAGATACAGAACGATGGAGAGCAGGAAACTGGAACAGTCATGCTGCCGATGATGGAGGGATTACATTCAGTAACCATCACAAGGACAAAATAGCAGACATGCAAAGGGTTTGACGCCTTGAGGGCATTTTGGAGAGAAGCCAAGAATCTTACAATCGAATATTTGCTTAATCAGGACCCAGCCTGGATCAGCAATCAAGGGTGAAGTTCAGAAAGGAGTTGGTGCTAATTACAGCATAGGCAGCAAACTTTTGAATAACTAGGTTATGGAGGGCAGAAAGAATGCCGCGGGCCAAGAGGATGTTGCAATAGCCAGAAGTATAAATAATAAAGCATGGATAGGGGTTGCTTTAACACAGGATTGTGGTTGGCGGTGTTATGGAAATGTAAATCGTTGCTCTGAGAGAGTGCGCAGATGTGAAAATTCACCTCCGGGCCAAATATGACACCAAGATTGTGAACAGTGCAGTTGAGCTTCAGACAGATGTCAGGAAGAAGGATGGAATCAATTAATATGAAATGGAGTTTGAGACCAGGACTGAAGAATGTGTCTTCAGATGTCCCAGTGTTTGGACAGAGGGCTCTTCCAGTGTTGGATGTCAGGCAAGCTGTCCAACAATTAAAGAAGGTGAGGAGGTCAAGAAAGGTTGTGCTGAAAATAAAAAAGTTAACATACTTCCTTTCCCAATATGTGATGGCAAATGATTTAGTTGGAGCCAACTATCTTTTCATTCATTGACTACCGTAAAGAAATAAAAATGGGCATTGTTATACAAAGAAAGAAAAACCAACAAGACATTCCTTGGGGACATTTGATAGAACACTCAATTGTCAACCTCAAAAGATCTTAAAACAAGTGAAAATATATACTGCCGATCACTCTGAAAGATCCTGTTTTGAAGGTTCTGCTTTCACCTGAGATAGTTCCAGGGGAACTATTGTGTTGGGTCTTCAAGAGGCAGACAGGTAAACTGGCAGATATCAGGGCCAAATTCCACCATGAAAGAAATTCATTATAAAGGCTATCATTCCTTAATAACACACAGAACCGAAGAATGATGCAGCATAGATGGAGGCCATCTGACGACAATGCTGTCCAATGAACCCTATGGCAGGGGACGCCACAAGGACATTGAATGGAATGTACATGAGAAATTATTGCCATTGCCTCCATACAAAGTCTGAAGGTGAAAATCTATTATGTAGATACATGAACAATTTCGACAAAGATTGTGAATAAAACTAGGCAGTCCTTTTTCATCTGGTTTGCTTTGTCAAACATTTCCCTCATCTTGTATTGCAATCCCCTGTGTGCTGTTAGATTTCAATTAACATTCCATCCATTTTTTTATCCTGCATTCTTCTATTCTGCTCAAACCAGATTTCACTGAAGGTTTCTTTTATAATCTGTTGCAAGCAATAACTGATTAGAAATGCCAAACTCAAATGTTACCCGTAACACAGTTCTTGGGTAAGGAGTAAGAGGAGTAGAAGATTTAGGGGGGTATCTGAGTGGGATTATTTTCACCCAGAGAGTGGCGGAGTACATTGCCAGAGGGGGCGATGGAAGCAGAGTAAGTGAGAGGATTTGAGAAGTGCTTAGATAAGCACTTGAAACCCCTAGAGAGTAAATGGCTATGGGCCAAGCGCTGAAAGGTAGGAATAATATGAATGGATGACCACTGCTTGATGTGGCCATGGTGAACTGAATGGCCCTTTTCCGTGCTGTATGATGCTGTGGCATTACAACATCACCTTCACCATGAGATTCCTATTCAAACCACCAACATGCGGCTGAACAGCATTCCAAAGAAGAGAGAAAACGGCAAACTATAAATCAGTGAGCCTGACATCAGCAGCAGGAAAAAAGCTGGAATCTATTAGTAGGGAAGTGGTGACAGGACACTTGGAAAATCATGATGGGATTAGGCTGAATCAACACTGATTTGTGGAAGGGAAGTCACGTATGACAAATCTGTTGCACGTTTCGGAGATTGTAACTAATGGAAGAGAAAAGAACGAACCAGTGGATGTTGCATATTGAGCCTGTCAGGAGATATTCAACCGAAGAGATGATTGCACAAAATCACAATAGACAGTAATGGGAATAATGTACCAGTGGGGAATGTAGATTGGCCAATGGACAGATGGTGGAGAGAAAGAATGAATGGATTCTTTTGAGGTTTGGAGACTGTGAGCAGACAGTTGCTGCAAAGATTGGTTCTGCATCCCCAGCCGTTAGCAATGATTGAATGAGGGGATCAAGAGTAATATTTCCAACTTTTTTTTTTTACACAAAGCTAGATAGCAGAATGAAGCTAGATAGCAGGGTCTTGGTGTTAGAACCCCGCCGGACTTTGTGAGCGCGCGCCGGGGCTCTAACACCAAGACCCGGTGTGCGACCTTGCATTAACCGGCGTGGCTTTAATGGCCGCGGGATAATCACCATCGCCCGCCGGGGGCTTTGACTTTGACTCTGACATCGGCGGGGGGGGGAGTGCAGTGGAGAGATACGTTTTTTTGCCTTCCATCACAGCGCTGTGATGGATGTATGTGTAAATTGTGTTGTGTCTCGGGTCTTCTTCGTTTTGTAATGTATGGCTGCAGAAACGACATTTCGTTTGGACCTCAACGGGGTCCAAATGACAAATTTGTCCAAAAGACAAATAAAATTGTATTGAAATGTGAAGTAGATGCAGAGAAGCTTTGCGTGGATATTACCTGGCTAAGGAAATGGACAAAGACATGACCTATGGAATATAACATTAAAAACCATTAGGCCATCCATTTTGGTAGAACGTATAGAAAAAGTTTATTAATATTTGAAAGGTATTTGTGTACTGAGAGACCTAGAAGTTCTTCTCGCGAATCACTAAAAGTGAATATGAACATTTAACAAGCAATTAGGAAGGCACATGGTTGTTTACCTTTATTGTAAGAGGATTTGTGACAAGGAGAGGGCTTCTTGCTCTAATATTTAAGACAATGGTGAAACAACATCTTGGATATTGTGCACTGTTCTGGCCATCCCACCTAAGCAGGGATACAGTATAAACAGTTGAAGGAGTGCAGCGAATGTTTCACAGATTGATTCCAGTGATGGCGGATTAGAGTCATAGAATCATACAACAGTGAAATAAGCCTTTAGGCCCAACTTGTCCTTTCCAACCAAGATGCCCCATCTAAGCTATCCCCCCTTACCTGCATTTGGCCCATAACCCTCTAAACCATTCCTATCCATGTTCCTGTCCAAATATGCTAATTATACATGCCTCAACCACTTCCTCTGATAACTCAAGTTCCTATTAAATCTTTCCCCTCTCACCTTAAATCCATGCCATTTACCTCTTGTTTCCCCTACCCTGGGAAAAAGATTGTGCATTTACCCTACCTATTCCTCTCATTATTTTATGCACCTTTATATCACCCTGCAGCCTTCTGCACTGCAAGAAATAAAATCCAAGCATAACCAACCTCTCCATAAAGATCAGGCCCTCAAGTCCTATCAACATCCTCGTAAATCTTCACGGTATCCTTCCGATAACAGTGTGACCAAAACCGAACACAATATTCCAAGTCAGGCCTACAGTGTATGTCTTGCACAACTGTAACAGGCGGGTACATGAAGAAAAAACTATGCAGGCTAGTACTGTATTCTGAAATAAAAATAGAAAATGCTGATAAAAAGGTGGTGGAGATAGAATTGGGGTCATTTTTCACACTGATGACCCTTCATCAGAATCCTTTGAGGAAAGCAAGCTGTTTTATTGTCAAGAACTCACCAGACTTGACCTCGAGTCACGATACGATACGATACGATAAAACTTCATTCATCCCTGGAGGGAAATTGGTCAGCCAACAGTCACAACACACAACAAGGTACACGAAAACTTGAAATTAAAGGTGGAAACAAAAGAAAAAGACAAACGACTGTTGGCTGGCTGCCTTAACCGGAACGAACAAACAAACAAACAAACAAACGCAGGCTTATCCTGGGCAGAGGATTCTAAAACTAGAACTGAAACTAAAACAGAGTCTCCAGTAAATGAAAATGTCAGCTGTCTGTGGAGCTCAAAAAAACCTCCAAGTAACTAAAAGGCCCATTGCACAGCCAGAACTACCCACTCTTGAGGATAATTGAAGTCTGCAGACTGTGATTTAAAATATCTCAGAAACAACTGAATGATCGTTCCCGGTGTGAGTCAATCTTCGTGTTATTAACATTACTGCCTCAGCAAGCCTTAAAGTACATTCTAGGGACTGATCACAGCCTAACACTCCACGGTTACACCGAGAATGGGTTGCAACATCTAGATGTTAGTCTTGGATGGAATATTAATATATCCCATTTGTCCATTCAAGTGCAAGTTAAAAGATTTTGTAACAACATTGAAAGATAAAAATTGGCCTGACTGACAATCCTTCCTTAAATCAAGAGAGTTTTCCGATGTTCTGATCAATATTTATCCCCTCCATTACTCACAGAGCACAGTGTATCATGTCAGTTTTGTATCACTGTATATAGAGGCTTGCTGTGTACAAATTAACTGCCACATTTTCTACCACAACTCTTCCACAAACTTTCCTGATCAGCTAAGTGAGAAAAGATTTAACCTAACTAAATGTAGAAACAAGGAACTGCAAAGGTTGGTTGACCAAAAAAAGACACAAAGTGTTGGAGTAACTCAGTGGGTCAGGCAGCATCTCTGCAGAACATGGTTAAGTGACTTTTTGGGTCGAGACCCTTCTTCAGACTGAAGAATCCATGTTCTCTAGAGATAATACCTGACCTGCAGAGTTACTTTGTGTACAATTGTTTTTTAAACATACTTTAGCATATTTTACTTATCATCTGCAAACTAAAGATACCCCTAGCCTCTAATGAAGAGCCCCTAGCTCTTCAAATGTATTTAAATACCTATGTTTATTATACTGGAAAGATGATATGGCTTTAGAGTATAATATTACTCTCCTGCACAGAATGAATTTTACACTCTTGTGGTATGAAAGCCTTCAATGGTTCAATGGTAATTTATTCTCACATATACCTAGGTGCAGTGAAATTCCTTTTTACATGCACTTCAGTAAATATTTTACTATACATAATTCTGCACTCCAAATAAGTATGACTAACAATGGAGACAGTAATGAAGGGAAGAGACCAATGTTACTGTTAGAAAACACAAGGGTTTTTAGTTTGTATCATCAAGGGGTTAAAGGAGCCAAAGTACATACTTAAAAAGAAAACATTTGCAAGACTATGGGGAAAGGGATGGGAATCAATTGCATAGTTCTATCAAAGACACAATAGACCAAATAGGGTCATCCACACTGCATAATTCAATAACTATCAGGACAGAAAATGTCCAAGTTTTTCTGATGAAGCTTTTGATGCTATAAGGCGAGCTACAATTTTTTCAATTCAGTTCCCCTGTTGCAGCACCTTCTGCTCACGATTGTGTTGCTTGCAGCCTTGAGGAGCTCTTCCTCTTTCTGCTTTCAAAGCCTTTCCTCTGGAGACTGAATTTCCAAACACATCTTCCTTATTTCATGCAGTTCTGTTGAAAACTCTTTGCCCCATCATTTCCCTAATTGGATGTTCTATGTTTTATTTTACTGCCAAGGATTAAAAATAGAAAACTCAAAATGAGCAAGCAATTAGATTTTTGTTTTCTGATTTGAATTCTTTTCACTAAAATATATTTTTGATGAATCTATCTTAAAACATATCCTTAGCTGTGCATGCAGCAGCACAGCACTAATGAGATGCTGCCCTAACCTTCGTACAAACGAAGGGTCTTTATGACCCCTTATGAAATGCAATCCACTTCTTAATATGAAGCAGCAGCAGTTTCAATGAATTATTGGCCTTGACTCTTTGATAATGTTGCAGCAAAACCTGTTATCTTTCTCCACAGCAATAAAATAACAATGAAATCATTTGCTTTTCACTTCTCCAGCTTGTTTTGTGAGAATTTTCATTATTCCCTCTGATAAGTTAGCTTTCATTTTACATTAGCATAAGCCAACATGGACTAGTTAATGAACGCTCTAAATTGAACTGTCCAACATGACCAATAATGCCATGGTTCATACTTCTTCACATTATATTTTAATTTGCATTAACACATAAGGGAAGCGAGGAATCCATGACCCGAGCAAATATTTGGTTGGGTGAATCAACAAATTCAGTGTCAATTCATGTTATTTTCTCCTTCCATAACCCAAGGTGTGCCAGTCAGAAGGCATTCAATTCCCCCAAATAACTGAATCAAATTATTATTTGTGTGGGCAATATCCCTTTCAATTAATTGGCTAAATTGCTAATGTTCCAGCCGTTCAGTTTCTCACACAGGATCACCGCGTTTATAAATGACAAAAGCAACAATCTAAAACTGAAAGAGACACAGAGTGCTGGAGTAACTCAGTGGTCAAGCAGCTTTCTCTCCTCGGTCTCCTCCATTGTCAGAGTGAGGCAAAACGGAAATTGGAGGAACAGCATCTCATATTTCGCTTGGGCAGTGGTATGAATATTGATTTCTCTCACTTCAAGGAGCCCCGGCATTCCCCCTCTCTCTATCCCTCCCTCACCCAAGTCGCACTAGCTTCTCATTTTCACCCTACAAACAGTTTACAATGTCCTGTTTCTTTTATCATCGTTACGTTTTTGCACATCTTTCATTTATAGTTCTTTATCTCTCCACATCACCATCTATATCTCTCGTTTTCCTTATCCCTAACCAGTCTGAAGAAGGGTCTCGACCTGAAACATCACCCATTCCTTCTCTCCAGAGATGCTGCCTGTCCCGCTGAGTTACTCCAGCTTTTCGTGTCCACATCTATTTTCGGGTCAAGCAACATCTCTGTTCTCCAGAAATCATACCTGACCTGCTGAGTTACTCCAGCACTTTGTGTCGATTTTTGGCAGTTTTTTTGTGTCTGAAGAAGGGTCCCGACACAAAATGTCACCTATCCATTTTCTCCAGAGATGCAGCCTGACCCGCTGAGTTACTCCAGCACTTTGTACCTATCTAAGCAGAGGAGTTAGATAACCCTGTGGTGGGCAGCTAATATTCCCTGAAGTGGATAATTGGCGTCATTTCCAATGAGACTTTAAATCAAGGCCCTGTCTGTTCATTTAATTGGGCTTAAATGTTTTTGTCACACTGCTTTAGAGAAGAGTTGGGGTTGCAGTGTATGCTGAATGTTCTATTCAACTTAAATGTTACTAACAACATATTATTGATTGTAATCACATTGTTTTCTGTGACAGCTTGCTTTGCCTAATTTAGCTGCTGATTTTCCTAGATTGTAACAGTGACTACACTTTAAATGTTGTTTCTTTGGCTGTAAAACCATCTTGGCATGTCCAAAAAAGATTGTATGAGGAACAAGTCGATCCCTGGGTTCCCGTTTTACCGATGTCCAAAAGTCGATTTTGTCCAGAGAATAGAAGAATGCACTCAGCATCGTAACATACCATCACAGTATTGTGCTGAAAATCATCAAATGTTCTTAAGAAAGATCAATTACTAAAAATGCAGAGAGAGAGAGAGAGAGGACACAGCCAACAATGGATCATTTTGGGCTCCACCTTTCTTTGGTCTTTGATGCCGGCTCTGATTTATTAGGTACCTTTTCATTATCTCTAGTTTCCCTCTTCCCTGACTCTCAGCCTGAAGAAGGGTCGCGACATTTTCGGGATTTTCTGGAGAAAAGGAATGGGTGACGTTTCGGGTCGAGACCCTTTCTTCAGACTGAGAGTCATTGGAAAGCAATTGCTATTTTCCCCCTTAGTTTCCACAATACTTCACCCCCCCCCCTGAACTCATGCGATGAATTTTATTATGAGTGTGGTTGGACTGTCTTGTCAGTGGATTTAGCAGGAGTAAGGTGAGACCTCGTGTCAGTTGCTGGTGACTACTCTAATATGCAATTGGTCTCATTCTGGACAGTACCCTCGCACTTTAGGTTTGGGGTGGGAATCCAAATTAACACCTATAGTGAGCACAGCTGGTCTTCAGGCCAAAGTTACACCCAAAATGGAGAGAAGGAATGGGTGACGTTTCAGGCTGAAGACGGGTCTCGACCCGAAACATCAGCCATTCCTTCTCTCCAGAGATGCTGTTTGTCCCGCTGAGTTACTCCAGCACTTTGTGTCTATAGAAGGAATGGGTGACATTTCGGGTCGAGACCCTTCTTCACACACCAGTCTTCAGGCACCACAGACCTAAGCTGCCCTGATTATTCTTCTTTGCACCTTTCTAAATGGGTGACGTCGTGAGACAAACTTGATATCCTACTCATTCCTTCTGACTCGCTGTGAAAAGGTCAAGAGGCTTATTTCTGGGTAATGCACATCATTAGCTTACAGCATTACTGCATGCAATTGATGTTCGGCCAATTTCATCACAGAAAATTGACTACTGCAATCACACTGAATGGAATGTTCCACATGGCGAGTGAGGTTTCAACAGGTTTGTTTGCAAAAGTGATGGCCAATCAAACTCAAATTTGTTCTTGGGTGGGATGTAATGATCAGCTTCACAATAGTCAGCGTTCAGGACTTGCCACACTGCTTAATGTCTCTCGCGGGAGACCCACAGACTAGTCTAGAAGACAAATATCTCCAAAGTACATATACTGTCATTGGGTCGGCATCTGTTTGGCCTGAGCCCACAACAGCAATGAGAACCTAAGATCAGCAAATCTACTTTGACGACATCAGTTGGGGAGTAATTGAAAAGGTGTTAAAAACTGCAAATGCTGGAAATCCAAAATACCACCAGAAAATGCTGTAAACATTCAGCAAGTCAGGCAGCATTCATGGAGAGGAAAACTGAGTCAAAGTTTCAGATCCCACCATATTGAAATATGTTTTACTTTGATCCTTTGGACCTTGAATCTACATGAAATGTTGTGCATGAACTACACCAAATGGGAATTCTTGTTTAATGCCCCCAAAACACCAGCTATACATTCAAAAAGGCACAAAGTGCTGGAGCGACTCAGTGGGTCAGGCAGCATCTCAGGAGAATATAGATAGGTAATGTTTCGGGTTGAGGCCCCTTTTCAGATCCGAACGTCACCTACAGTATCCATGTTCTCCAGAGATGCTGCCTGACCTGCTGAGTTACTCCAGCAATTTGTGTATTAACCAGCACCTGCAGTTATTTATTTCTACCCATTCTTTCAAAGTGACCCTGGACTGTTCACTAATTCCAGCAAAACGATTGCTAGCAACTCTTGCTCAGACAACAAATGCAAAGCTTTGTATCATCTCCATCTGAAAGTTTCAGACCTTCCTTCATATTAAAATGTTAACTCAGTTTCTCTTTCCACAGATGCTGCGTGACCTGCTGAACATTTCCTGAATTTCCTGGTTTCAGTTACATATGTAATGTTGAACTTTTAGTTTAGTTTAGAGATACAGCGCGGAAACAGGCCCTTTCGGCCCACTGGGTCCGCGCCGACCAGCAATCCCCGCACCTTAACACTATCCTATACCTACTAGGGACAATTTTTACATTTACCAAGCCAATTAACCTATGTTAATTGGCTTGGTAAATTAATCTCCCAATTCTGCTAGCCCTTGCTGTCCCCTCCCCTTCATCAGCCATCCGGTTGTCTCCTCCCCTCCCCCAGCCCTCGGGCTCCTCCTCCGCCTTTTTCCTTTTTTCCTTTCTTCTCCCCACCCCCTATCAGTCTGAAGAAGGGTTTCGGCCCGAAACGTTACCTATTTCCTTCGCTCCATAGATGCTGCTGCACTCGCTGAATTTCTCCAGCATTTTTGTGTACCTTTGATTTTCCAGCATCTGCAGTTCCTTCTTTAACACAATTAACCTACATATCTGTCCATCTCGGAGTGTGGGAGGAAACCGAAGATCTCGGAGAAAACCCACGCAGGTCACAGGAAGAACGTACAAACTCCGTACAGACAGCAGCTGTAGTCAGGATCGAACCCGGGTCTCCAGCAATGAATTCACTGTAAAGCAGCAACTACCGCTGCGCCACCGTGCCGCCCACAAGCTAGACCCTTAGGACTTCACTAAAAAGTCTTGTGAGGATTTTAGCACTCAATTGTACACTGAAGGAAGGATCTCATTAAAATAATGACCAATATGCTGTCCTCTTAGTGCAGCACGAAAATGCTTGCTTGGAACACATGGACAAATTTGAAATGTGGCTCATGGAATGGTGGAATGA
>CM075990.1:11229230-11288624 GCA_038087875.1 Malacoraja senta | reverse complement strand
TTTCACAAGTTCATAAGTTATCGGAGAAGAATGAGGCCATTCAGTCCATCAAGTCTACTCCGTTCATTCAATCATGCCTGATCTAACTTCCCTCTCAACCCCATTCTCCTGCCTTCTCCCCATTACCCCTGAATTTATTTGGCTTTAATCTATTGATTGTGCTCTCACTCATTGGGAAAATATAGACACAAGGAACCGCAGATGTTGGTTTACAAAAAAAGTCACAAAGTGCTGGAGTCACTCAGCGGTTCAGGCAGCGTGTCTGGAGAACATGGATAGGTAACATTTCAGTTGCGACTCTTTTTCAGACTGAGTCTGAAGAAGGGTCCTGACCCAAAACATCACCTATCATGTTGTCCAGAGATACTGTCTGACCTGCTGAGTTTACTCCAGCACTTTGTGTGTTTTTTGGCTCCTCAGCAACTCAGTAATGGGTGAAAAAGGGGATGGCTCCCGGCGATAAATGTCTTTAAGAAACTGGCTAGACCTGAAGAAAGTTGAACTGATTTCCCTTCCCTCCGCTGGGCTCTAGTAACAGGTCCTCGGGGGGAGCCAGTGGGAAATTGTACTTTTGAGGCCAGTTGCCGAAACATCAATGGGGAATTGCACTTCTCCAGCTGTGAATCAGCTGGCAATGCTGACAGCAGCGTTTAATAGGATAGGATCCAGCACTGCTGCTGCTCGAGACTGTGAAAAAAAGCTAATTTATTGGATTCAGTCCTGATATAGCAATCAGCAACGCAAAAATTGAGCAAAGCTTCAATCTTTAGTTTCACGGAGAAAAAGTGTATTGATAATGGCTCCTTGTTCACTCAAGGAGATATTTCCAATAACATCCCAACGAGAGACCATTGAGGGAAAAGAGGGGAAAAAACACAGCGTTACAACTGAGCAGAGCCAGGGGCAGAATGGAATTCTTGCTGGCTGCCAAGGGTATTTTAAAAAGCAATTTGATAATTTCTCTTTTCCCATTTGGTTACAAATGCAGTGTGCTAAATGGGTTAAATCATTAAAATGCATTATTGTGTCGGGGGGAAAAATAAAGGATAATTGGATGTTGTCCTTTAACTGAAGGAGGCTCAGGAAACACAAGGGATTTGTTTCGGTTTATATAAGAGTCTGGTCAAACCCCCTTGGAAATATGCAACTCAGTCATATGCCACAGGACCTGAGGTAGGTAAGGCAGACTGACCTTGGAGAGGGCAGCAAGCAGCCACCTAAAGAATGGTATGGTAAATTAGGAAGGGGAGGTTGCGGAGACATCTTGTATCCCCCAGGCCAGAAGATTAAGAGGTTCTCAATTTCAGATGTTTAAGATGATTAAATGGATTGCCGGAGTGGAGAGGAATATTTCCACTGATGGGCAGAGACGGGATTGGGCACGCACTTTTATAATCAGGCAGAGATGTTCGGGGCTGGTATTAGGAAGCACGGCACAGCTGAAAAATATCTTAACCCCACAGTGCAGAACCGTGAGTGATGTACTTTGTCAGAACAAGAATCAAGGGGCTCGAACGCAAGGTGAAAAACTGAGATTACCATAAAGGACAAACCTTGATTTAACTGAATGTGAACTCAGTTTCCTCATTCTTACAACACGTGGTACAATATCATGGTAAATTTACAATAAAAAAAGTTAAATTAAATTACTATTTAATCTTTAGATTTTTATATGTTGTTTAATTTAGTTTAGTTTTGTTCAGAGATGCAGTGTGGAACAGGCCCTTCAGCCCACCGAGTCCACGCGGACAGCGATCACCTCGTCCATTAGTTGTATCCTACACACGTGGGACAATTTACAGAGGGGCAATTAACCTACAAACCTGTACGTCTTTGAGTGTGGGAGGAAACGGGAGCACCTGGAGGAAACCCACACGGTCACAGGGCGAACGTACAGACTCCTTACAGACAGCACACGCAGTCAGGATCGAACACGGGACTCTTGTGCTGTAAGGTGGCAACTCTACCGCGGCACCACCGTGCCACGCCTATTGTGTTATCTTTATCCAATCTCCCATCTAGAGAATAATAACATTGGCACAGACTGGAGAAGAGGCCATTCAGCCCCTTGAGATGACATTACTATCACTGAAATCATGAAGGATCTGTAACATTCGCCCACCAAATGACTATGACATTCGCCCACCATCTCTTAGTAGCTTAGGTAAACTAACATCCACCCACCTCAAATTTAACA
This sequence comes from Malacoraja senta, assembly GCA_038087875.1. Taxonomy (NCBI): domain Eukaryota; kingdom Metazoa; phylum Chordata; class Chondrichthyes; order Rajiformes; family Rajidae; genus Malacoraja; species Malacoraja senta. Next base: position 11,286,427 of record CM075990.1, on the reverse strand, counting down.
GAGTTCACAGAAGACACAAAGGGTAGTGGGTGTATGAAACGAACTGCCGGAGGAGGTAGTTGAGGCAGGTACTATTGCAACGTTTAAGAAACATTTAGACAGGTACATGGATAGAACAGGTTTAGAAGGATATGGGCCAAATGCAGGCAGGTGGCACTAGTGTAGATGGGACATGTTGGCCGGTGTGGGCTGAAGGGCCTGTTTCCACGCTGTACGACTCTATGATTCCATAACATAGTTCTATTTTCCTACCAGCCTTTCTTTGCCGGAGAGCTTCCTAACTTCATCAATGAAAGATCGGGCCCTAGTTTTCAGACACTAGCACGGAGGGCTAGTCTGCCAACCAATATCTCCTTAATATCTTGCAAACATTTTGCCTTAAACCTCCAAATTCTGGTGGATATAACAGCAGCTAGTGCAAATTTCTAGTTGGGTATCATTGTAGGTTGTGTTGAACGCATTTGGTAGAACCGTGAGAGGTGATGACTTAATAGGGAAAGGAATTAGTGAGTCGACCACTGAGAGGGTTGAATAAACAGAGATGTTAAGGTGACGTAATTGTGGAAACTGTCCTAGTTAATAATCATCTGCTGATGTAAATCCGGCTTCTTTAACTTTGCCAATGTCAATAATTGCTCCAAGCCAGCAACCACAATGAAGTAACCAGCTCGTGGGAAGGTTAAAGAATGATTAACAGAAATAGAGACAACAATTATGATGTGCATTTTAAGAGAGTTTCTAATATTGCCAAATGCCCTCACTTCACACTTATAGCTAATTATTGCTCTGCCAGCACAGCTCCGATAGAAAGACCTGTATGTCCACATCTTAGAGATTAGAGATTCCTTTATTTGTCATTCAGACCTTGCGGTCTGAACGAAATTTCGTTGCCTGCAGTCATACATATAATAATAAATGACAAAACACACAATAAACACAAATTAACATCCACCACAGTGAGTTCACCAGGTACCTCCTCACTGTGATGGAGGCAAAAGTCTTAAAGTCTCTGTCTCTTCCTGCTTTCTTCTCCCTCTGCGCTGAGGCGATCCAGGCTTCTGATGCTGTGACCCCGCCGGGCGACGGTAAGCCAGTCCAGCGGCCGAATCCGTGCTCCGCGACGGGCCGGTTCAAACTCCGCGGCCCGGGGTGGTCGAAGCTGCCGAAGCTGCCGCCCTCCAGTCCAGCGGACGCAGCTGTAGTTGCGGGAGCCCCAGAAAAACAGGCCTTCCTTCATAGCCTCAGAACATCCTAAAGCCACAATGAAATGAAGTTGCTGCTGTAATATAAGGGACATGGCAGCTGCATTATGTACAGTCAGCTCCCAAACCCAAAGATCTTATAGCGGAGATCTCTGCTCTAAGATCTTTGCCCAAAACTGCAAGTTAATGACCACACAACCTGATTTAATCATATTAGCTAGGATACTGAGTGAGAAATTCCTGCTTTGTTTTAAAAGGGTACCAGCAGATCATTTGAGAGATAAGGTGAGAACTTGGTTTTAATGTAATACACAAAGTTCTGGAGGGAGTGAGCAGGTCAGGCAGCATCTGTGGAGGGAATAGCCAGGCGACTTTTCATGTTGGTACCATTCTTCAGACTGATCAGGTTGAAGAACTGTCCCGATCTGAAACATTACCTGCCCATTCCCTCCGGAGATGCTACCTGACCCGTTGAGTTCTTCCAGCACTTTGTGTTTTGTGCAAGATTCCAGCATCCGCCATTCTCTTGTGCCTCAAAAGAACACAAAGTGCTGGAGTAACTCAGCGGGTCAGGCAGCATCTCCAGAGAATATGGATACGTAGGTGACATTTTGGGTCAGGATCCTACATCGGACCTTGTTTCGGCATTCCGTCTCTGTTGCCTCCTTAGTTTAACAGCCTATCTCCAAGGCATCACCCTCAATAGTACAGCATTACCTCAGTACTGCATGGATAGCCCAGCCTATAATTTTATGATTGAGGCTCCAGCAACTAGGAGGCAGCAACACCCTTCATTGAAGCCCCACCTATCATAAGGATGTGAATTCGGGATCCACTCAGACAAGCAATTACACTCTTGAATTTTGAAGACTGAGAGGTGATCTAATTGAAGCATTTGTAAGTTTAAAGCGCATGACAGAGTTAATGCAGGGATAATCTCTCTCTCTCAAGTGTGGGTCAGGCAGCATTTAAGGAGGGAATGGACAGCCAATGAGTCGGGTCGGGACCCTTCTTCAGACTGATAGGAGTAGGGGAAAAGAAAGCGAGGAAAAAGAGAGGTGGGGACGGGACAAAGCCTGGCAAGTGATAGGTGGATACTGGTGATAGGGGTGGGGGGAGGATGATTAGCAGATGGGAGGAGTAAGTGACAAAGGTTAAAGGCAAAAGGGAAACAAAAGGATGTCAGACAAGGAGGGAAAAGGAATGAAATATAAAGCCAGAGGGAAGGAAATGGGTGGAAGGAGAAAGTGGGAGAAGAGAAGGGGACGGAGGGGGGGGAGGGTCGGGGGAGGGGGGGGAGGGGGGGAGGGGGCGGAGGAGGGGGGGGGGTAGAAGGGTTTAAACCCAAACCCCAAAGTCGCCTCACCGTTTACTGCCTCACCTACCGAGTTCCTCTAGCAGTTTATTTTTTGCTCAAGACATCAATCTTTTGTGTATTCGAGCTCTGTTTAGTTCTGTGCAACATTAACACCTCAAACAATATTATTATGTTTGGTACACAAACCAATATCCAAAGTCATTACGTGTAGAAAGACCGAAGATAGACACAAATTGCTGGAGTAACTCAGCAGGTCGGGCAGCATCTCTGGAGAAAAAGGATGGGTGACGTTTCAGGAAGGGACCCTTCTTTTCGCCTGAAGAAGTGTCCCGACATGAAACATCACCCATCCCTTTTCTCCAGAGATTGTGCCTGACCTGCTGAGTTACTCCAGCACTTTGTGTCTATCTCCAATATCATTAAGACCAGTCTATTTCCGTGCTCCCCTGTTCTATGTTCTGTTCCATCCGCTATGTACTGTTCTATGTTTTGTTATCTCATTGCTGCTTGTGAGAACTTGCTTTGCATAAATTGCCAGCTCCTCCTACTCCATAATAATGACTGCAGTTCAACACTATGATGTGGGTTATAAGGCACTTCAGGAGTTCCTCACGGAGATATGAAAGATGTTATAGAAAGGCAAGTCAATTACAGATCCCATTCAAATTATGTGCACTTGTTTGACTGTGGATGCTCGTCTACAGGCAGACAAAAGCACAAATATTTCACAAGCAGTAACAGCCAGCGTGAATATGCAGAGCTGATTCTTTTAACATTTTCCATTGCAAGATTGAAGCAAGATTTAAGACAGAGTGGAGTAGCGACCCAGGCCAACTCTGGCACAAAGGCATCTGTTCTCCTACTATCTGGATTAAAGATAAGAAAACAATCATCCGCTCTGTTTGAAAAAAACATTTCCATTGGGGGTTTTTTCCAACAGGAACGACAAACTCCCCTTCAAGGACATTGATAAACACTGTTGATTTCACACAATTAACTGTCCTCACAGATAAGTCAGAGACAGCTAATCAGTCTGTCGAACAGAAAGGCTGATTCGATTTATTTCCCAGGTGGGGGACTCTCTGTGTGAATATCTTCATTCTGGCAGCTGCTGAAGATGAGGAAGTATCAGGAGCATGGCCAGGTTTTCTGGCTGCACTCAGTGCATGCTTCACTTCTGCTGCTTTTTACAGGGCCATCTTTCACTGTCTTCCCGCAGTGGAGTTCAATGTCGCTCAGAGTCTGCGTCCTTCGGCGGCCCCGCGCGCACGGGAGCGTGGAGGGAAAGAGCAAGGGGCACTTCACGTCCCACTCCGAGACAGGAAGGTGAAGTGAGACCCCCGGTAAGATGGATGGAGGTGTTAGAGCGGCTGGGAGAACGAAATCAAAGACTTTGACATTTAACAATCTCAGTCTTTTGGAGGTAATATCAAGGGCAGGAGAACCCTGCGTTGAGACATTACCACAAGACAGTATCCCTCAGGACTTTGATCTCAAGCCTGGTTACAAACATGTCCCTTTTGCAGTTCTTTACGTTATGCTACACATGCCAGTGATTTATACTGTTAAAGAGTATTAGCAGGACAAGGGGATAGCAAAGGGTGTGGGGAGTTATTTAACATTTAATAAGGAAGATTTAGTTAACTAGTGTATGGAACAGGACAAGGAGTGAGGTGATCAGTGAGGATAAAACTGAGTGGAATATTTCACAGTTTGGGAGTGAGGAATGATGTGTGGGAAGTAAAGGGGCTGTCCCACTGCGGCGACCTAATTGGCGAGTTTAGAAGAGTTTAGGAGAGTTTGAAAAAGTGTCATGTTGAAGACCTCCTTCGACTATGTAGAAGACCTCCTTCGACCTCCTTCGACTATCTTGAAGACTATCTTTGACTTGCTTCGGGAAATTTGGACACCGAATAGTGGAGAGTGAAGACAACCTCCTTCGACCTCCCTTCAACCTCCCTTCGACTATGTTGAAGACTATCTACGACTACCTTTGATTTCCTTCGACTACCCTCGATTACCTACGAATAACATGCCGACCTACTACGACCTCCACCACCTCCAGTTTAAATTCCATTTGGAATATTTTGGAGGACCAAGAAACCAAGAACCAAGACCTACTTCGACTAAACCTACGAGTAAAAAAAGTATCGATTTTTCCCATGGCGACCTTTTTTTACTCGCGGGCATTTTTCAACATGTTGAAAAATACGGCGCGACCTAGCTGAGGCCTCGAGTACACGGGGACTAATCTCGAGCATGAAGGAGAGTTACGAAGACCTCCTAGGACCTCGTGTCGACCATGCTGCGAGTATGAGTCGAGGGCAAACTCGTCTGAACTAGCGGATTAGGTCGCCCAAGTGGGACAGGCCCTGAAGGAGAGTATGGAATTAGACTGAGTATGTTATTAAAGGAGACAGAAAGCAAAGGGAGAATGGCAGAAGAGAAAAAGGGGGAGTTGAAAGAGAGTTTAAACCACATGTGCAGTCACAAATATTCCGTTTTTTATTTTAGTTTTAGAGATGCAGTGGGGATACAGGCCCTTTGGCCCAGCGAGTCCGCACTGACCAGCGATCCCCGCACACTAACGCTATCCTGCACACACTAGGGACAATTTTACATTTACACCAAGCCAATTAACCTACAAACCGTACGTCTTTGAAGTGTGGGAGGAAACCAAAGATCTCGGAGTAAACCCACGAGGTCACGGGGAGAATGTACAAACTCAGTACAGACAGCTTCCATAGTCGGGATCGAACCTGGGCCTCTGGTGCTGTAAAGCTGCAACTCTGCCGCTGTGCCACCATGCTGCCACTATATTGAATATTAAAGGAGTAAGCCTAGCATGAATGTAAGCAAGCTTACACAATATAATATCCGCTGTGAAGGTGGGAGACCATATTATTTGGTCAATTAGTGTCTAAATTTTGGCTGCAATTCCTCAGGTCAGCAAGGGAAGAAATGCCACTTTGTTGATCGGATTCTCTTCGAGATCATAAATAAATGGAAAAAAGGCTTTCGTTGTACATGGTCTAAAAAATGTCTTGTGTTTCTCAGTGTGCTAACTTCATTTTTATTTCACGTTCAGTCACTAACTTAATGTAGCAAATAGGGAAGTCATTTTGTCTACAATAAGATCCCACAATTAACAAAGCAAAACAGTCAGGACAAGATACAACGTGTTGGAGCAACTCAGCGGGTCAGGCAGCAACTCTGGAGAGCAGGGAGAGGTGATGTTTCGGGTCGGTTTTCTGTTCATCAGCTTCAAGTAGGATCTTCTGTAGAAAGGTCCCAACCTGAAACGTCATCTATCTCCAGAGATGTTCCCTGACCCGTTAAGTTGCTTCAGCACCTTGAGTCTTTTTTTGTAGACCAACATCTGTAGTTGCTTGTGTGAAATACTTTCTATGACTGTCCGTAACTTTGTTGGTTAGGCATTTTTGAGTACATATTCTAGTATTTTTTTAAAATGTTGAGGTATTTTGCCATTATCATCTTTTCTAACACTGAATTACAGGGAGAAGGCAGGAGAATGGGGTTGAGAGGGAAAGATAGATCAGCCATGATTGAATGGCGGAGTAGACTCCATGACCTAATTCTGCTCCTATAACTTATGAACATGAAAAATCTGGACAATTTGTTTAGATGAAATTACTGGTGGGTTAATTAATGGAAAAATCAGGGAGAAATCACCTGCTTTCCTTGTCGTAGCTCAATGGGATTTTTTAGCATCCACTTCGAGAGCAGACAGGGTCTTACTTTCACGTCTCATCGTAAGGCATTGCCTTTAACAATTTGCCATTCACTTGGCATATCACTGGTGCAGCGCCTAAATACAAGTCTCCAAAGCAGAGCTCAGACGTACAGAGAGTACTCTTCTTTCAGAACTGTGTCCGACTACAATGACCAAAAGCAACAAAAGAGCAACCAGCATCCCAGAGTGGCGATGAGCTACAAAGAGTGATGAGAACCAAGAGCACGGATGTTACAAGGTTACTTGTCTGGGCTAGAAGTCCTTTCCATCGATTTATATTTTTGTTGTCGCTGCCAATCTGGAGCCTGAAAGATTTGCCATCGTCACACTTTAGGTGACCGGGCTCCTGCGTTCATTTCATCACTACACATTTCCAGAAAAATCAATGAGAATTCTGATCAAAAGCACCCGTTAAAAATGTTCGTGGGAGCTAATGTGCGGAGCTACAAAATAAGTTAATTATCAGCCATCACAGTGCCAGACAGATGCTGTGATGTATGAATAACCAGGATGGTATTCTTTTTGAAGATTTCAAACCAATTCCTCCTTGCAGATTGTAAATTGAAAGTTCCAATATAGTGCGGGTCTTTAATGTGACCATTGCCATCAAGTTGAGTATAAATACAGCAGCTATTTCTAACCTTTTGTCCCTGAGGACCATTTATATATCTTGCAGGCTACATACACTCTGTCTGAATCAATGTTCCCATTTGTTAATATTAAACCCAGTCTGCTGATACTAAGAAATCTTTGTGTTTAAACTCAAGATTTACTTGTCAGTGTGGGTGAAATGTGGAGAACGAAATCGCTGGCTTTCAGGCTCAGAACAGGAGAAGGGAGCTAAGCATTACTAGTATCCACACAAACCAGATGCTCTATCTTCACATACTGAATGGATATAAGATAGACTCGGTAATGCTGATGCGCACAATGGTATAAGCGATGAACAGAAACAGATACAGAAACACCAAGTGCTCAGCAGGTGCAGGCAGCATGAATTGAAAGAAGAAACACTTGATCTTTTAAATTGGTGAACTTGCATTAAAATTAGTCAAACTTAGAGGTTTAACGGATCATATATCTGAAGCAAGAAAAGGAGGGAGAGGAGGAAATAATAACTAAGTGGAACTAAGGAAAGACACAAAATGCTGGAGTAACTCAGCAAGTCAGGCAGCATCTCTGGAGAATATGATTTACTAAATGCAAAGACACAAAATGCTAGAGTAACTGAGCAGGTCAGGCAGCATCCCCGGAGAACATCCATGCTGTTTAATAAACCAGTATCTCCAGTTCCTTGTTTCTACAAAGTGAAAGTTAACGGACTGCAGTATGTCACAGCTAGTAAAGAGGCTGCCTCACAGCTCCGGCAAGCTGGCTTCAGACCTCACCTCCAATGCTGTCTGTGTGGAGTTTGACAGTGCGGGTTTTCTTTGGATGTCCCGGTTTTCTCCCACGTCCCAAAGTGCTGGTTGATAGGTTAGTTAGGCACGGTAAAATGTCTCTTGTGTGATGAAACATTCCAGATATGTGGAGATGCTCTTGAGGCTAGTTCCATTTCCCCTGAAGTGGAGGAGGTGAAAGGGGACATGAATGATTTAAAAAATGTAATGAGGAGGACAGAAGTTTAAAGTGGAGGAAACTCTCCCGGTCCTGGGCTGTTTCCGGAGTCTGACGTCTTGATGCCAAAAGATGTGTGCCAAGAGTTAGAATCAAGAAACTAGGAGAAATGCCACAAGAAGCCACAACTGAAGGAGCAGCAACTCCTTGGAATTGGAGGATGACCCAGAGATTTGGGAAAAGTTTTAAAAACAAAATTAAGACATTTATATTTGAGGCATCCAGGAAGTGCAGGACAAAGTATATTGCCAAGCACGAGGAGCGATGAGTGAATGGGATTTGTCGGGCTAATGTCAGGAGGGCTTTGGATCAAAGGTTGATGAGGCAGGAGCAAAATTGATGCCTCGGACATCAGACATCCAGAGTAGCCCGCTGCAGTTTGTTCCATTAAATTTTGAGGCACAGAAGAGAACTATCATATCCAATGGGGATAAGCAGGTTTTTAGATTAATTGGCTTCGGTAAAATAAATTGTAAATTGTCTTTAGTGTATAGGATAGTGCTAGTGTACAGGGTCATTGCCGGTGGGCATGGACTCGGTGGGCCGAAGGGCCTGTTTCCATGCTTGTATCACTAAAAGTCTAAAGAGGCACGGTGGCGCAATGGTTGGGTTGCTACCTTACAGCTCCATAGTCCCTGGTTCGATCCTGACTATGGAGTTTGTATGTTCTCTCCATGGTCTGTGTGGGTTTTCTCCGGGATCTTTGCTTTCCTCCCACACTCCAAAGACACTCGGTGGGCCGAAGCCCCCTGTTTCCTCGCTGTATCCCTAAACTTAAACCAAGCAAGAGGAACTTCTCAGGATCCAGAGAAAACCCACAACTGGGAAGCAATGGAAGCCTGACAGGCAGTTCAATGAGGAATGAGATCTGTGTGCCACAATAGCTGACAGGAAACAAACCAAGGAAATGACAGGGACTAACATTTTCTTCAGATATTATTCTTACACCATATTTGTACAAGGTTGTCTCTGGTGAGAGAGTTATTTTAAAGTCCTGAACTCCAGAGACAGTATGATGGTGATATCACACAAATATGATGCCAGTGGATTTTAATTCCCTAAACGTTAGCAGCGACTAGGAGTGGGCTAAGGTAGCAGGGTGAACCGGGTAATGCCTCCAGCGCCTTCAAAGTCAGCTGCAGGAGGCGCCCTCGGGACACAAAGACGGCCAGGCTAGGAGAGGAGAGGGACGTCAGTTCACGGGAACTGTTCCAGTACATCCAGACGGTGGGGGCCGACCGGACTTTGGACTTTGAATAATGGCGGTGCCTACATGTGTAATATGTGATAAATGAGTTGAAATTTTGTAGCTCTCAATTTAGTTTCAAAAAAGCCTTAAATTGTAAAATAATTAAGGTTTATAATGTAAAATGATTAAAATGTAAAATAAGTAAGGATTACAATTTAGAGTAAATTGTATTTATTTTTCATTTCCTTTGTAATGCTGATATTCTGGGTTGTCTTATGGATTGTGTAGGATAGGCAAAAATAAGCTTTGTGGCTTCAGCCTATTCCTTTTTCGGTCATTGATTATGTGAACGTTGTGTGAAATGGATACAGTGTTGGTTCATATTCACACAGATTGTAAAGTTTGTTCTTTTTAATGTATGACCGAAATAAACTATACATTCATTCATTCATAAAACACTACTGAACTGTTGATAAGCATAGAATCAGAGTTATAGGGTCACACAGCATGGAAGCAGGCCCTTCGGCCCAACTTGATTCTACTGAACAATTGGTGGCTCAGCTGAAAGACCTCTTGTTCCGAGTCAGAATCCATGGGAATTTGTCACAACACTCCTGTGTGGATTGAAGCCAATGCTACATTCTTCTTCTCCTTCTTTCGTGTCCACCTTCCCTGTTTCAAATGTTGACCTCGCTGTCATCGTCCGTCCTGAAAAGGACACAGGTTTCCGGCGACAATCAGTGGGAGCCATCACTTGTCGCAGTAGATGATGGTGGTAGCAGAATTAGCTCGGGATACTTCCAGTTTCCAGCCCCGCGACGTGGGCGCTTCTGCTATGGGGCCAACACTACATTGTCATGGCTTCTATTTGATATGAAATTAAAATGCCTTCTCTCAAAAAAAACGATTGCAAAGTAAAGCAACAGCACCGTTCTTAATGTCCTTGCCAATATTTCTCTGGTAGCAACATCATTATAACAGATGAATAGCCATTGTCACATTCTACCCTGCGGGAGCTTGCTTTGTGCAAATTGTCTGCCATTTTTTCCTTTGTTGCAACACTGATCACATATTGTTGGCTGTAAAGTGATGCATTGAGAATACCAGTGCAGTCGTACACTAGCTGAGAATAATCGTTTTTTGGTCAGGATTGCTTTGGTCGATGTATCGGTGTATTGGGCCACCCTTCAACCTGCATAAATATGAGTCGCCACAGTTTGGTGAGGAGATCTCCATTTTCAATCTGAACTACTCCGACTGCTCCTAAAACATTCCCAAATCAGTGGGAACATGGACATGGGAAAGCAGACAGACGGTCAAGGAAGGAGAAGGTAGGAGAGGTGGCTCAAAGTTGCTTTGACTCTGAGCTGTACAGCTTGGGTGCTACCTCTGGGGAGTTTGCACGTTCTTGTGGCTCCACCAATGCTCCAGTTCCCTCTCTCATCTCAAAGACGTACTGGGTGGTAAGACAATTGGCTGCAGTAGATTACCCATAGCGGGCGGTGGGAAAATCAGTGAAACATTGATGGGCATGTGAGAGAAAGATTACGTTACATGGGAAATAAGCAAAATAATCAACTAACAGGAATGCTCTGCAAACAGTCATAGATTGCATATATCACCATAAATTGCCATAAATTGCCATAGATTACCATATTGTCATAGATTGCATACATATATTGCCAGAGATTGTATATATATTGCCAGGGATTGCATATATATAAAGTCTGAAGAAGGGTTTCAGCCCAAAACATTGCCTATTTCCTTCGCTCCATAGATGCTGCCTCACCCGCTGAGTTTCTCCAGCATTTTTGTCTACATTGCATATATATATATTGTCACAGATTGCTCTGCGAACTGCCATAGATTCAATAGGCTGAATGATCTTTTGTTTCAAAAACAAGCGTGAACAAAAATGAGAGAGGAGTTGAAAGCAGGGTCAAGTAAGGGACAAGATGCAAGACAATGGAGGGGTTTGCATTTGTCAAATGTTAACGCATTCTCATGATGAATGAGCCCACCGATCTCTGTGCACAAGTGAATACCCACAGTTCCATAATTCCTCCTGCCTAGCAGCGGGGGAACAGTTAAGTTAAATGACAATCAATAACTTAAATATTTCACATGTCCTAACTGCATAGAAGGAGGCTTCTCCCACTGTGTCGGCCAGGTTTCAATCCTTTTCCCCCACTTGTTTCCCAGTAACTTATTCTCTCCTTAAGCCCATGAATTCCTGCCACCCACCTACACAGTGGCCCTTCAACCTTCAACCTAAACAATTAACCTTTCAACTTGCATCTCTTTGAACTGCCAGGATCATCCCTGTGGATACCATACAGTCACAGAGAGAGGACACAAAGTGTTGGAGTAACTCAGCAGGTCAGGCAGCATCTCTAGAAGACATGGCAAGGTGATGTTTTGGGTTGGGACACTTTTTCGGAATACTTGGTGTCCTTTTTTGTCCACAGCCACAGGGAGAGCGTGCAAACTCCACGCAGAGGACAAGATTGAACCGAGGTAATTGAGGCAGCATGCCAAGAGCTGCACCACTCGGCAACCTAGAGTCATAACATTCCTTCTGCCGTTGTTGTGTTCCACTACATCACCAGGGTGGCGCAGCGGTAGAGTTGCTGTCTTAAAGCGCCAGAGACCCGGGTTCGATCCTGCCTACGGGTGCTGTCCCTATGGACTTCTCCCCGTGACCATGTGGGTTTATCCCAGCTGCTCCGGTTTCCTCCCCCACTCCAAAGATGTACAGATTTGTAGGTTAATTTGCTTTGGTAAAAATTGTAAATTGTCCCTAGTGTCTAGGATAGAGCTAGTGTATGAGGTGATCGCTGGTTGGCATGGACTTAGTGTGCCGAAGGGTAATGTTTCCGTGCTGTATCTTTAAACTAAATTAAACACTGCTCCCCTGTCACATCAAAGGTGTGAAAAGTCAGTCAGCATCAACAGAGACACAAACATTTGCTGTTTTCTTCCTCCACAGATGTGGTCTGACCCGCTGAGTATTTCCAGTGTTCACTGTTTTTACTTCAGATTTGCAGAATCTCGTCACTTTTTTGCTTTTCCAGTTATATTGCAAAGGTTGGCTAAACACATGGTATTTTGTTTAAGAATAAACTAAGCTGTAATAGACATTCAGTTTGCTCTTCATAATTAAAAGATATCCCTCAAACTATTATCCCCGAGACTAAATATGCAAAATTTCGTGAATCTTGTGCAAAGCTGTAAATTTAAAAAAGATTCATGAATCATAGCAAACTAATACACATCCAGAGGTTCTGATTTTAATTACTTTAATCCATCATTTTAATAAGCAAAACATGATAACAGCATTTGTTGCGAATCTGCCCAAGGAACAATCTCTTGAAATGAACACGAGCTCTGAAGACAGATGTGGAAGTGAAGCACCTTGGCAGTGTGTAACCCTAAGGAATGTAATAAATGAAACAGGAGGTGGGCCAAGGTCCCAAGTGAATATGCACCATCATTCATTACCATGCCCATCCTACCACAATCAGGCAGCAGTGCTGAACTATTATCTACCTCTTTGACGGACTCTCCGTGATCGGACTTTGCTGGCTTTACCTTGCACTATACGTTATTCCCTTATCCGGTATTTATACACTGTAAATGGATCGACTGTAATCATGTATAGACACAAAATGCCGGAGTAACTCAGGGGGATGGACAGCATCTCTGGAGAGAAGGAATGGGTGAGGTTTCGGGTCGAGACCCTTCAATCGCGTATTGTCTTTCTGCTGACTGGCACGCAACAAAAAGCTTTTCTCTGTATCTCAGTAAACAAAACTAAACCTTTGCCATTTTCACATTCCCACCTGATCTTCATTCTGATGAGATTCCTGTCCCTTTCCAGTTGTGATTATCTAGGTTCCGTACCGATGGGTATATTTATGCCTTGTAGGAAGGAAGTGCAGATGCTGGTTTACACCGAAGATAGGCACAAAAATGCTGGAGCAACTCAGCGGGTCAGGCAGCATCTCTGGAGAAAAGGAATAGGAGACCTGGTCTGAAGATGGGTCTCAACCCGAAACATCACCTATTCCTTTTCTCCAGAGATGCTGCTTGACCCGCTGAGTAACTCCAACATATTGTGTATATTTATGGCTGTGGCCCAGGAGTAATTCCTGATAATGAGGATCATCTCCTGGAGTCGGTCCCATCCAAGTGTGACCAATCCAGATGTGGATTACTTTACAGATGTGTATGCTGGTCCCCTCTAGAATGTGATTCCACCATGTGATGGCCCTGCAACCTGCCCTGAAACCTAACCATTATCAGCAAGTTTTAGTTTAGTTGAGATACAGCATGGAAACAAGCCCTTCGGCCCATCGAGTCTACACTGACCACCGATCACCCATTCACAATACTTCCATGTTAAACCATTTTCTCATCCACTCCGTGCACACTAGGGATAATTTTTTACACCGTCCAATTAACCTACAAACCCGCATATCTTTGAGATGTGGGAGGAAACCTGAGCACCCGGAGAAAACTCACGCGGTCACAGGGAGAATGCGCAATCTCCACAGAGACAGCACCTGTGGTCAGGGTTGAAGCTGGCACTGTGAGCTCTACTGCTGCACCACTGTGCTGCTCTACTCAATAAAATTCTGCTCTGCTACTTCTTTCTGAGTAGGAAGGCAAAAGGTCTTAGAGCCCAGACACAGGCCCTTCAGTCCAAATTATCAATGCTGATCAATGTTGTACTTATCTATATAAATATAATTTACCCTGGCAGGTAGTGAAACTGAAACAAGGCCTTATTCGATGAAACATTAAAAAATGCATACTGGGAGAAATGTGCTCTCAATGTGTTATTCCTTTGCCCTGAAAAGGAGGCATGTGGCTGCATAGTTCCAGGAGTACCCCAACCTGCAGTGCCACATTTGCAGATACTGACCTCAAGATCACATTCTAGATGCTGTTTACTGACAATGAACATTGATTCTTTAAAGTAATGGGATACTCATGCGACAAGCAGAAACGTACCGCACCAAAAATCATCAGAGGGCAATTCGATCTACATCTTATGTGGGTGAGGTGAGATCAAAGATTAGATTTTCAACTCTCCCACAATGTTGGGTAGATTATAGGCTTGATTTACTCTGATATCTTCAAAAAACAGATTACTCAAACACAAACACGTGCATACATACAAGTACACGCATATGCACACACAGTTACAATTATAAACCAAGCAGAGCTGTATCTCACTTATAATTCTACATAAATATCACTGTGCAGAATCATTCTGAATCTGTTATCTTTAGATTTGCATCTAAAGTGTAACATCAGTAGCGCATAATAAAACATATATGGTTGTGTAACAATATATTAGATGTTTCCTGAGATTTCTATGCTTGAAATCTCGCTCAATTATACACCAGGATATTTCCAATCTGTGTTAATCTCTTTATAGCTGTAGTTAGGATGCTCTTTTTTGCCTTTGCGGTCTTTACCAAATAATCAAGTTGTTCTGTCAATAGCCTTTTCCGATATCTCTAAACGTTTCCTGATCAGGTAAAATGCATTACAATAATATGGAGAAAGAAAATTGTCACAAATCATTAACTGGCATAAAATTAAGAACCTTAATATGAATGAACGGAAGTAACAAAATTTAAACTCCTACCTTATCTAATCAGGTTAGCTACTCCATGCAAGATGTGGTGGCTGTAAAACAAAGGGACCAGATACAAAGTGTATCTGACGCCTCAGCGCAATACTTACCGAGTCATTCTTGGGCTCAACGTGAATGCAGAGGAGGTAAAAGTACATTGGCACATGAGCATCAGTGCATTCCATACCTACAAGATGCATGGAGTGAATGCTCCATTAAGGAATGCACTCGCTGCATCTTGGCTGAAGTCATCGGCCTGTCATTAGCACAGTCCAGCCCAATGTCAGTCACTAGCTTGCATTTCCCACAAGCTGGCTGTAACAATCCTTAACAATATCACACGATCAGAGTAGCAGGAGTAATATCATGAAAGGGCTATTGAACTAAAGTTAAAGGGGGTAGTAACAGGGAAGTAACAGACAGGATGGGAAGAAGTACAAATGTAAATAACACAATCATTGTCCAAAATTGTTGAAAATCCTGTGTCTGAGGATGCCGCTGATCATTGAAAGATGAGGCTCTGTTTCTCCAGTTCTAATGATAAAGGTAGAAGGGAAGACAATGACTTGGGCCAGCACCCATTACTGAGTGTAGAAACAAAGAACCACAGGTGCTGGTTAATACACAAAAGGACACAAAGTGCTGGAGTAACTCAGCAGGTCAAGCAGCATCTCTGGAGAACATGGATAGGGGACGTTTCAGATCGAGTCCCTTCGTCAGACTCTGAAGAAGGGTCTTAATCCAACATGTTCTTCAGAGATACTGCCTAACCTGCTGAGTTACTCCAGCACTTTGTGAACTTTTGCGTACCCATTCCTGTGAACTTCCAACTGTCACAAGATAAGGTGGATCACACTCACATGTCTGGTGTGACCCTTGCCGACTTCATTACTGACGTTAATCCTGTGTCAAACTGCTTTAGTTTAGTTTATTGTCACGTGTACCGAGGTACAGTGAAAAGCTTTTGTTGCATTCTAACAAGTCAGCGTAAAATGAATACATGATTACAATCGAGCCATTACAGTGTATAGATACATGATAAGGTGATAATGTTTATTGCAAGGTAATGGCAGTAAAGTCCGATCAAAGATAGTCCGCGGGTCACCAATGAGGTAGATAGTACTTCTCCTTGCGTATGGCATGCACAGCCTAAAGTTGTAGGGTCAACTTGTTCTATTTGAGCTTCTTTGTGCACGTCAGGTTGATTGCATTAGTCGAAACAAGGTGGACCACGTGAAGGTTGCAATCTCCCACCCCGCAGATAGTATTATAAACTGCTCTAGAGTTGTGGTAGGATGATTCAGTTCAATTGTCTGTCACCTCAATCAGTTTTATAGAGTCAGGTAGAGGGTGAGGGTGAAGTAGGCTCTTTTTATCCACTACTTCAGTGATATTCTTGGTTGACCGCAATGGGCTCTGTGTGCCTGCTCCAAGTATGTCTCATTCCTCCCATGACGAACCTCTGCCTGATAGATGCATACCTCAGTCTAGATGAATTGATGTATTCCCAGAACCATTTCTCTGCGGCATTACAAATAGACAGGCAGTTACATGCTGTGATTTGCATTTTAATAGTACAACATGCAAACAAATCCCAAGACAATTTTTTGTTTGGAGAGGCAAATGAAAACAAGATCAGTCCCTAACATGCTTAGCGAATGCTTTGTAATTTATTGAACCCTGCAGTAGTTCAGCTCCTTTCGATCTCTATAATATACACCTCTCTTTCACGATGCGGGCCATAAAACCAAGTGTCCCTCCTTCAGTGCACAACATTAACAAGTAAACTAATTAATTAGTCAAGATAATTGGACCATGGGCCTGTATTCCACTGCAGATCATTCAAATCAAACCAACAATAATCCTATTAGTACAATTAGCTTACAGCACAAGTACAAGCAGCTCTGAATTATTAAGACTTAATCAAATAATTAAAGTTTATAAATCACTGGTAAGGCCACAGCTGTAGGATTACCTCCAGCTTCCGCTATGGAGAGGATTTACTCCAATGGATACCAGGAAATACGGGTTTCGTTTACATGGAACATTTGAGGCTGTTCTCTACTGACTGGGGGCAAAGGGGAGATTTCTTCACCAGAGGCGTTCAACACCACGAAAGGTTGTAAAAGGGAGGGAAATGGTTTCATGGTCAGTAACCAAAGTGTGCAGATTTAAGTTATTTGGCAGAAGAAGCAAAGGGGAGATTTTTTTTCACATACATAGGGCAACATGGTGGCACAGCGGTGGAGTTGCTGCCTTACAGCGCCAGAGACCCGGGTTCGATCCCGACTACGAGTGCTGTCTGTACAGAGTTTGTACGTTTCCCCCGTGACCACGTGGGTTTTCTCCGGGTGCTCTGTTTTCGTGCCATACTCCAAAGACGTACAGGTTCATAGTTTAATTAGCTTTGGTAAAATTTGTAAATTGTCCCTCGTGTGTAGGGCGGTGCTAATGTATGAGTCGGCGCAGACTCGATGGGACGAAGGGCCTGTTTCCACGCTGTATCTCTAAACTATACTAAACTAAAGCTTATGATCTTTCTTGTGGAGTAATGGGATAAATACAAAGGTAAATTAGCGGAAAACTCTGTATCACTATGGATACAGAGCAATGACAAGCATACAAGCAATGACAAGCATTGATCTAATGAGGTGTTACAATAAAATATCTAAAGATGCTTCATTAGAAAGTTTCCAAAATTAACATTGGGCACTTAAGATGATATCAAGCAGCAAAGCAAATGGCTCATCAATGAGGAAGGGCTTAAGAGATGTTGGAAAGGATGAGAGAGAGTAAGGCTTAAGATGGATGGAATTCCAGAGCCTTGTGTTTTGGCAGCTGAAGGCAGGGCTACCTATGGTGGAGTGACTGTATCCTTACTCCAAACCAGAGCTGTCAATACTCAGATGCAGTGTAAAAGCACGAGCAGACAGCAGAGCAAGACCGATGGTTCAGACCAGAGGGTTTTCAAAGCAAGTCAAGTAGTTTAAAATTGCGGTGTTGCTCAACCTGTAGTCAGCCGTTAGTGGTTAGTGAGCACAGAGGCAACACAGGATGCACAGTCTTGTGCCTGTTTGCATGCTGTACGTATCACTCTATGACTAGGATTTGGTACCAGTGGTATTTAATGTATGCTGGGAGGAAGTTGAAACAATATTCGGAAGCTGCAATGATGAGCGGGCAGAGAATTTGACATTGGTCTACCACATGACTGAACCATGAAACAACTGTCTACAATTACTGCTGAATTAGGATTGTTGACTGTGATACTGAACTTGAGACTGGAGACAGAGGTTTTGGCTTCAAATGAGAGTCAGAGGTTCAAACCCCATTGCAGGAAAAGAGCAGATAATGTTTCCTTTAATTCTGTCTCTCTCTCTTTCTCTCTTTCCACAAGTACTACCTGCCCTGTAGTACATTTCCAGCAGCATCTGAAGAAGTGTTTTGGCACGAAAAGTCACCCATTCCTTCTCTCCAAAGATGCTGCCTGTCCCGCTGAGTTACTCCAGCATTTTGTGTCTGCCGTACTTTTCCAACACTTTTTTTTCCAATTCTTTTAACTAATTTCCTGGCTGTGTGGTCTGGCTATGCTCACATTGCCTTTGTTTTGGCTACGTGTCAACAATGACTTCAGAGAATAAATCAGATGGAAATCAGCACCATTTTAATGCAAGCTTTCTGGGTCTCGACCCGGAACGTCACCCATTCCTTCTCTCCAGAGATGCTGCCTGTCCCGCTGAGTTGCTCCAGCATTTTGTGTCTTTCCCTTTAAGTTCATTTTCATTACGTGCTGTGATTCTGCACCAACATACTGCTGACTGAGTCATTTAACTGGTACGCAATGATTGTGAAGAACACAGGGTTAAGGCCGTGTCTTACCTGTTTGCGGTCATCGGCGGTGAAGCGCGGTGTAGACGGTAGCTAGGACCGCGCGGCAACGGCGAGAGCGTCGAGGCTATCCACCGGAGCGCCGCACGGATGTTGCGCGAGGGCCGAGTTAATTCAAACACGGCGGGTCCCACGTGCTTGCGGTAAGTAAAAAAAGGGCGGGCCGACTGCGATGACGTCGGCCCCCCGCACGTGACTCACCAGCGGCGGCTGTGGCGGTGGCCATCCTGATCGCGGCGCTGTAGCGGTGGCTGTGCCTGCGGCCGCGCAGCACACGTGCCTCACTGGCGGCGGCACGTGCGTCACTGGCGGAGGCTGTGGCAGAGGAGGTTTGACGCACGGCGCTCGACCCACACTGGCGGCGGCCCGTGCGAGCGGCCGTGCGCACTTGTGCATCACTGGTGGAGGTTGTGCGGTGAGTATTTGGTTTTCGACATTGTCGATTTTATTTTTGCACCGCGCGGTGTTGGGAACACCGTCGCACGGCCCGGGAATTGTTCTTTCTCACGAGTGCGCGGTCTATGGCGGCAGATTCTTCCCGTTTCGCCGCCAATGACCGCAGATTCGTGAGACAGACCTTTTACTGAAGTCACGACCATGAACGGCACGTGACATGAACCACTTTCTTGGAGTGAGGGAGTTGGAAACCAGAGTCAAATTAACAGACCAAACCAGCCTGCAATTAAGCTTAGCAGACCAATCAACCAAATAATGTTCTTTCACTGCTGTTGACACATGTGTAAATCAGTTGCCATAGCAATAACGATGTTTAGGACGGGAGGGGGAAGGGTCATTTCCACATCGAGTTTGAGGTCAACACCAATTTGCACCAGAGGTCGCTTTATTCTCCCACAAGCTCCCACTCCTGACATCTGATTTTTGTCAACTTTTCTTTTTGGGAGACCAGGTAATGTCCAAGCAGCTGACCTCCCAAACAGAAAAATATATTTTTTCCCCTGGAGAAAATCACACGACCACATCCTAGAAGGCTTGGATGAACAACAGAAAATGTGTCACATCACAGCCTCGACGTCAGAGACCCGAGTACTGATTATTTTTCTTGTCCATATGGAAGCTGAGACTTCCATGTTGTGCTAGCACAGATCCGTCCCACCCACACCCTTCTCGGAAAACCCCCTGGCTAATCCAAGCAATGCTGATTTCACTTCAGAGGCAAATAGTAACCAATGTTGAAAGTGCGGGGTAAGCTATTAATCATTTGGAAAATTATTATCCTATAGATTATGACCTTATACAAATTGTGGAGTAGTTATGATACTGAACACAGGATGCAACTCACCCCACAGGTCCGTTCAAAGAACAATCTAGTTAATCCTAATATAGACACAAAAAGCTGGAGTAACTCAGCGAGTCAGACAGCATCTCTGGAGAAAAGGAATAGGAGATGTTCCGAGTCTGCTCTTTCTGCTCTTTTTCATATTTCAGATTTTTGCTCTATCGAATACTTTTCTCACTGCCCTATCAAACAATACATTACAAATATTCAAAAGCACCCCATAAGAAGTAGAACATCGTGCAATCAAATAACAGGGCAGGCTGACCATTTTCAAAAAGATATGGACCCATTGAATTATTTCCAGTACAGAGACAGGCCATTTGGCCCACCAAGGCATGCTAACCATCGAGCACTCATTTGCATGAATGCATTTTTACTCTCTCCACGTTCCCAGTAACTTAATGATCCTGGCTGAAATACGCAAGTTACCCAAGTCAGGCACAATATCAGCATATTTATCGCGTCTCACTTTAACCTCTGGTGTCCTGCATTACTGTGTTGTCAACTTCTAGCTGATTTGGTTCATTAAATACAATTGACCCAAGTAACCTGACTGGGAACAAAATAACACACACAACCAATTCTCGTGGACTCTCATTGTGCTGAGTTTCAGAACCTGACACATTATTTCTACACAAAATTACTCCGGTAAGCTGTTTTTCCCACTTAGCTGTCACCACCAGCAATGTATCACTTGCTCAGTCCCTCTGACTGGACTGTGCTCATATTGAGACTTGAACAAGGATTTTTAGCAAGCATGAATGAAAAGCTGACTGAGACACTGGGAGGTATCTGATGAAGTTAAAATGTACAACATTTTCAGCTCTCATCTTAGTATGCAGTTAACGAGCTGCTACTTTGTACACTTTGAGGACTAGAGGGCAGAGTTTTAAGGAGCAAAGGTTAAAAGAGGATGTGTGGAGCAAGATTTTTCACGAGAGTGGTGGGTACCAGGAGTGGCGATAGATGGAGGCAGATACGACAGTGGCATTTAAGGTGCTTTTTAGACAGGCACATGGAGCATGCGGAACAGATCAGTTTAACGGCATCAGGTTTCTCAGTGGGTTGAAGAGGCTTTTCCTGTGCTGCATTATTCTATGTTCTAGACAAGCTCAATTCTTCAACCTCAATTCTTTAAAATAGGAAAGGTAGGTAGAGAGGATATCAGCTAGTGCTGCTGCCCCAGGGCATACTTTTTCACACAAAGGTTGGTGGATGTATGGAACAAGCTGCCAGAGGAGGTAGTTGTGGCTGGGACTATCCCAACGTTTAAGAAACAGTTAGACAGGTACATGGACAGTACACAAAAATGCTGGAGAAACTCAGCGGGTGCAGCAGCATCTATGGAGCGAAGGAAATAGGCAACGTTTCGGGCCGAAACCTTTCTTCAGACTGATAGGGGGTGGGGAGAAGAAAGGAAAAAAGGAAAAAAGGCGGAGGAGGAGGAGCCCGAGGGCTGGGGGAGGGGAGGAGACAACCAGAGGGCTGATGAGGGGGAGGGGACAGCAAGGGCTAGCAGAATTGGGAGAATTCAATGTTCAAGCCCCCAGGATGTAGACTGCCCAAGCGGAATATGAGGTGCATTTCCTCCAATTTCTGGTGTTGCTCGCTGTGGCCATGGAGGAGACCCAGGACAGAGAGGTCAGATACGGAATGGGAGGGGGAGTTGAAGTGCTGAGCCACAGGGAGGTCAGGTTGGTTATTGCGGACCGACCGGAGGTGTTCGGCGAAACGATCGCCAAGCCTCCGCTTGGTCTCACCGATGTAGATCAGCTGGCATCTAGAGCAGCGGATGCAATAGATGAGGTTGGAGGAGATGCAGGTGAACCTCTGTCGCACCTGGAACGACTGCTTATGTCCTTGAATGGAGTCGAGGGGGGAGGTGAAGGGACAAGTGTTGCATCTCTTGCGGTTGCAAGGGAAAGTACCCGGGGAGGGGGTGGTATGGGAGGGAAGGGAAGAATTGACAAGGGAGTTACGGAGGGAGCGGTCTTTGCGGAAGGCAGACATGGGGGGAGATGGGAAGATGTGGCGAGTGGTGGGGTCACGTTGGACGTGGCGAAACTGACGGAGGATCACTTGTTGTATGTGACGGCAGGTGGGGTGAAAGGTGAGGACTAGGGGGACTCTTCCCTTGTTGTGAGTGGGGGGATGGGGAGAGAGAGCAGTGTTGCGGGGTATGGCAGAGACCCTGGTGCGAGCCTTATCTACATGGTCAGGACAGGTTTGGAGGGATATGGACCAAGCGCAGGCAGGTAGGACTAGTGTAGCTGGGACATGTTGGCCAGTGTGGGCAAGTTGGGGTGAAGGGCTTGTTTCCACACTGTATCATTCTATGACTCAATGTGGTTAGAACGGGAATATACTCGACATTGGTGATAATAATTGTGTACAGTTTTGGCTTCTATACCTTGGAAAAATATGTTTTCTATAGGGATAATGCAAGGTGACCCAAAGTTCTAACATTTTCCCTATACCCCTCTCTATCTTTCTTTCCCCATTTGTCACTCCTTAAAATTCACCTTGTTTAAAAGATTTGGGACAAGTTTCCTGATGTGACACAGCTTTGCCGTTTTTTGTTTTAACACCAGTAAACATGTTAGCATATTGAAGGGACCTTAGAGTTGTGAGATTTTGACATAGAATTCAGATGGAAGGGTCAGGAATGCACACAAGATTGACAAGGATTTTGCCAGAACACAGGGGCCGAAGCTTTAGGGAGAGTATAATTAAGCTATTGTTTTTTCCTTGGAGTGTGAGAGACTGAGGGGTGATCTTATGGAGGTGTATAAAATAATGAGGGGAAATGATAGCACAAATACACAAAGTATTTTACTCAGGATAGGGGACATAGGTTTAAGGAAACAGGGGAAAGACTTAGGAACTGAGGGGGGGCAACCTTTCCTTTCAGAGGATGGTGAGTACAGAGAATGATCTGCCACTGGAAGTAGTTGAGACAAGTGCAATAACAACTTTTAAAAGACACTCAGACAGATACATGGATAGGGAAGGTTGGAACAGACATGGGCCAAATGCAGGCAAATGGGCCTAGCGAAAATGGGGCATGGGGGTAGCATGGACGAGTTGGGCAGAAGGTCCTGTTTCCGTGCTGTATGACAGTTTGACTCTCCAATAGATTTAAGATAATTGTTGACAGGGCTGGAAGAGAAGAGAAACATTACACGTCGTTATATTGTGGTAATGTGGAATGCATGAACTGTGCTGACTGAAAGGACAACAGTCATCTCCAAAAACAAGAACTGATAAATATTTATAAAAGGGGAAATTTCCAGGATTATTAGGAGAGAACGAAAACATGGAATAAATCTTTCAAGGAGCAGGCAGCGACATGCTGATGTGAATGGCTTCCTCTCCTCTAAGCTATTGACTCCATTTACGTCTTACGCTGCCTCAGCAAGGCCAGCAAGGATGAGTCGCACTCTGGCCACTCCCTCTTGTTGGAAGTGTGAAAACGCACACCTCCAGATTCAGGGACAGTTTCTTTCCAGCTGTTATCAGGCAGCTGAACCATTCTACCACAACTAGAGAGCGGTGCTCAGCTACTAGCTATCTCATCAGGGACCCTCGGATTATCTTTGATTGAACTTTACTGGCTTAACCTCGCACTAAGCGTTATTCCTTTATCATGTATCTGTACATTGCAAATGGCTCAATTATAATCATGTATTGTCTTTCCGCTGGCTGGTTATCACACAACAAAAGCTTTTCACTGTACCTCGGTGCACGTGACAATAAACGAAACCAAACTGAACTGAACTGAACTGATGGGCGATACGGACTCTGGTGGACCGAGCACTTGCAGAATGGGCTGATTAATGAGCCATGGTGGGGTTGGGAACAAAATAGATCAGGTCATGCGAGACGACTACCCTGGCATCTATTGCCTGGGTTGTGAGCGACATAAAAACATGTAGTACTAATCACAGCCAATGCCAGTAATACCATAACAGGTAGTGTTGGAATAAAAGAAGGGAAATAATGTCACAACTGGATCAAAGGAGTGAGGCATGTCATATAAACCTGAAGGAGTTGGATCAGGAACTTTTGGAGAGTAAAATGAGAGGCGATGCCCTCTAGAAACATGAATTCTATAGGAGCATAGCAGGGTACATGCTGAGATGGCTGCACAAGTGGGAAAGTCCTGAATGAGGGAACATAGTCATACGATATGTGGGTGGACATTTAAAACTGAGAACTTGCATATGAGCTTATTCTCACAGAAGGCAGTGAATCGATGGAATTCCCTATCCCAGAGGTTTGCAGAGACAAGATCATCAGAGGAGTTTGAGGAAAAGAAGATTTGTGAATCGAGGGATATGGGGAAATGGCACAGAAATGGAGTTGAGATCCAGACCAAATTGAATAATGTGGCAAACTTGAGGGGCCAAGTAGCTTCTCTTCTTTATTCTGATTGGCCATGCCTATTGCATAAAGTCATAGAGTGATACAGTGTTGAAATTGGCCTTCAGCACAACCTGCCCACACTGGCCAACATGTCCCAACTACACTCGTCCCACCTGCCCACGTTTGGCCCATATCCCTCCAAACCTGTCCTGTCCATGTACCTGTCTAACTGTTTCTTAAATGTTGGGAAACAGTTAGACAGGCACTCTTGCCTCAGAATGTAAGGGTGATGGATTGTTGTTTGAGACCTACAAAATTTGAGCTTAGTTAACATCGAGGTGCCTTATCGAGGGAGTGTATATTGCCAGATTTGATGTGCTTCAGAACAGACCCTCAACTGAGTACCCCATATGATTAAACGCTTGAAAGAGTGTCAATAGGCTTGGGAAGATATTGAACATCCCTTTCCATTGGGGAACTGGATGAAATTACAAATGAAAAGCTTTTGGGGAAAAAAGCAGCAGGGATGTGCCGAATTAGAACTTTCTATCATAGAACGAGAATAGGCATAATAGTTCAAATGGTCCTCTCTCCCCACAAAGAGCACAGAAGACCCATCTTCATCCAAACTAATTTTATGAAAGTTTAATGGAAGATTAGTGTCTTCAATACTCTTCAGCAGTGATTAAAGATTCCAAGCCAAACAGAAGATTTTTCAGTGGCAGTGTGGCACTAATCATTTAAATCCATAGACTGTATATTTAGCTTGACTAAACTACCGATAAATTGTTGATTACATTCCTCTACCACAGAACTGTATTCAGATGCATTTAGTTTGTAAATTCCAGATTAACTGCAGGCTATAAAGTCACTGAAGGTTGACAGCTAACAGAATCCGCCAGTTCAATAGACAGCAATTCATCAATGTGACATCAGGAATATAGCCTGAGTCCCTGAATCTGTTCCACATCTCAAAATGTCTTTTTACACCCATACGTTTTTCACTGCATGGTTTTTCCTTTGAATATACAACTGTGCTGGGTATAGGGCTCTTACATTCATTTCTTCATTTCTCTTCACTCCGTATATTTTCTCCCACTTATGATCCCAGGATTGAGTGGGTTCAGATAGACCCACATCCCTCAACATCTACCGTCAATATTCACAGATGGCTGTGGTGGCCAAGCCAATGGATATGTTTAACGTGGAGAATGGTAGATCCTTGATTAGTAAGGGTGTTGGGGTTATAGGGAGAAGGCAGGAGAATGGGGTTGAGAGGGAAACACAGATCAGCCATGATTGAATGGCGGAGTAGACTCGATATGGCCAAATAGACTCATTCTGGACTATGCCTAGAACATATGAACATGAACTTAAGAATGATGGGTGATGAGGGATAACTACCAGTCTCAGTTACCTTATCTCATGCTTTTTGTCTCTTCATCTCTGGCTATTGTCCAACTATCTGCCAATCAACCTACTCCCGCCCCCCATCATCGGTATCCACCTATCACTTGCCAGGCTTTGTCCCGCACCCACCTCTATTCCAGCTGTCCCCTCCCCTCCTGCACCACAATCAGTCTGAAGGGCGACCCACCCAAAATGTCATCAATCCATGCCCTCCAGAGATGCTGCCTGACCCATTGACTTACTCCATCCTATCCAGCCGAAGATAGACACAAAAAGCCAGAGTAACTCATCGGGACAGGCAGCATCTCTGGAGAGAAGGAATGGGTGAAGTTTCAGATCGAGACCCTCCTTCAGCCTTTCCTTATAACTCAGACCTTCCAAACCCGTTAACATTCTCATAAAGCCTTTCTGCACCTTTTTCATTTTGGTGATATCCTTCAAGTTTCAACTGTGTGGTGACCAAGTTTCCATCTGCTTGGTTCGCGAGTTTAATTTCTAGTAATTAAAATTGATCTCAAATTTGGAAACTGATCCGAAGAAGGCTCTCGACCCAAAACATCACCCATTCCTTCTCTTCAGAGATGCTGCCTGTCCCGCTGAGTTACTCCAGCTTTTTGAGTCTATCTTTTGCTGTATCTACTAATGTGCTTGTTTATTTTGAAGGAAATCTGTCATCCTCAGCCAGTCAGGGCTGAATGTGACTACAGTCTCCCCAAGTGGCTGATTTTTTAACCCACTCCTTAACAGGGGGTGGACAATAAATGTCAACATTTCCAGCAACACTTAATGCCCTGCGAATGAATAAATGAAATATATAACCTCATATAGGCATTATCTCACCATGCCTGTTCTGGGAAAAGTTTATTTTTAAGCTTATTGGCACTTCTTGAAGATTTGAAGCTCAAAGTTTAATTGAGAAATACCAAGCTCGACTTGTTTTCAAATACAGACTGGGTGAGATGGTGCTAAATTGCATAACCCAATGAAGTCATCTGTGAATACTCTAACGTCACTTCTTTTTTCCTACTTGACAACCAAATGGCACACATCTTGCGCAGAAAATACCAGCCACCTTCCCGTTAGTAAGGAAGAACATACTTGATTTGTTTGCAAGATAAATATCATCTTGGGTAATGCACTGTTTAGTCAGGATTTCCCAGAGGAAATAACATGTGGTCTTGTCATAAGCAAACACAGCAAATATGTTTCCACTTGCGGAGAAACCAAAACTGGGCCTCATAAATACAGTATAAGGTAGTCACTAATAAATCCAACAGGGAATTCAGGAGAACGTCTTTGCATCGAGCATGTGGCACTCATTCCCACGGGGAGTGGTTGAGGCAGAGGTATATTTCAGGAGAAGCTGGATAAACAAAGTGAGTAGTGCTCTTGAAGGAAGTGAGTCAGAGGAATTATTAATGGAAAGCCAGGAGATGGCAGGTGAATTGAACAGATAGTTTGCATCATTTTACAGAATGCAAGGAACTTCCCAGAAGTAAACCATAACAACATGTAAAAAATATTTGGACGGGTACATGGATGGGAAAGGTTTAGAGGGTCAAACACACACACAGGTGGGACTATTGCAGATGGGGCATCTTGGTCGGTGTGGGCAAGTAGGGACAAAAGGTCTGATTCCATGCTGTTTGACTCTATGACACTATAAATAGTCAATTGGGGAATGGAAGGGAGATGGAAACTCAAGAAGATTAGCATCAGCAAGGGTATGGTATTGACCAAATTGTTGGAGAGATGGCTGGCAAGTCTTCAGTTTGCATTTGTTCTACATCTTTCTATATCACCATCCATATCTCTCATTTCCCTTTCCCCCGACTCTCAGTCTGAAGAAGGGTCTCGACCCAAAATATCACCAAGTTTGTTTCTCCGGAGATGCTGCCTGACCTGCTGAGTTACTCCAGCTTTTAGTGTCTATCTTCAGTTCCTGTCGCTCTGCATCCAAGGTCTTTAAACAAAATGGCAAGTGAAATAGTTGTTGCATTAGTTTTAATTTTCAGATATTCCCAAGATTCAGGGGAAGGTTCAATTAGTTTAGAAATCAGAAAATGTGACCTTTTTTAAAAGAGGGAGAAACGGGAAAACTAAAAGCAAGTGAGCTAAACATTTGCCATTGTGAAAATGTTTGAAACTATTATTAAAGACATTACAGCAGGCATTGAGAGAAATTCTAGATTTGGAAGCAAAGTCAACTTTGGGAAGGGAAATCATGTTCATCAAATTTATTGGAGTTCTTTGAAGAAGTAATATGTACTGTGGGTCAAAGGGAATTGTCAGATGTACATTACTTAAATCTCTAGAAGGCATTTGAAAATGTGCCGTGTCAAGGATTTTGGTGGAGAATGAAATCTCATGGAAGGGAGATGATATGGACACATGATTGAATACTGAAATAATGTCTTTACCTCCACATTCTCCTCCCCCCACCTGGATACAATTATCTCTTTTTTTCTCGCTTTCTCCTTAGGGTTTTACCCTTCATACACCAGCCATAATCTGCCAACTCCATCCCTCCCCCACTTGGTTCATCTGCAAATCATTTCCTTCTTCATTTTTTCCACCCTATCCCCTGCGAGCCCAAACCTTATCCCTCCCTCTCACCTCTTTAGACTGGCTATCTCCCGTCTACACCCTCGGTCATGATGCAAGATCTTGGCCTGAAACTGCGACTATCCTTTTGCCTCCACAGATGCTGCTTGACCCACTGAATTTCCTCCATCAGTTTGGCTCTTTGCCGCAGACTAGCTAGTTTGAATAGCTGATGGGAAACAGTCCTGGAACTTTTACTTTTTAGAAAGATGTACATTCAGCTTGCCACGGGAATCGAAGCTAGCATCTCAACTTTTTAAGCTATGTAAATGAATGACCAAAGTCATTCAAAGTCATGGATGCTAAATTTGCAGATGACACAAAGATAGCTAGGAAAGTAAGTTGCACAGATGCAAGATTAGAATGGGTTTAGATAGGTTCAGTGAGTGGTAAAAGATCTAGCAAATGGAGTATAATGTTGGAAACTGAAATTGTACATTTTGCCAGGTAAAATAAATAAAATGGATATTATCTAAATGGGGATAGATTGCAGAGCTCTGAGATGCAGAGTAATCTGAACAGTCGAATGAATATTTCACACAAGATTGTGTGCAAGTACTGCGAGTAATTGGAAAGTCAACTGAGTGTTATTGTTTATTGTTGGAGAAATCATATGCAAAAGTAAGGAGCTTATTTTTCAATTATAGAGAGCAAGGCAGCTGGAATACGGTGCAGAATATTAGTGTTCTTATTTAAGGAAAGATGTTGAAGAAGGAATCTCCAGGCATCATAACGAACAGGGAACTTTTGTAAGGTTAATCTAAGTGCTTTACATATAGGACAATTATGGTGGGAAATTAGGCTAACGGAGTAAAGGTAACTTAAATTTGATGGTAAAAAAGACCAGTGAAATAATCAGAGTAGAAGAGTCATTTAGAACAAAGATGGCTATGGACAGGAGTTAGAATGAAGGCGGCACAGAAACGATCCTGGTAGAGCTGCTGCCTCACAGCACCAGGTTCGATCCTGACCTCGGGTGCTGGCTGTGTGGAGTTTGCAGGTTTTCCTTGTGACCGCGTGGGTTTCCTCCGAAAATTCCAGTTTACTACCACATCCCAAAGATATGCGCGTTTATGGGATAATTGGCCTCTGTATAATGTTTCTCAAGAGTGCCAGAGGAGGGAGTTGAGGCAGGGACTATCGCAGCGTATAGGAAACATTCAGACAGGTACATGAATAGGACAAATTTAGGGGGATATGAGCCAAACGCAGGTAGGTGGGACTACTGTAGATCGGGGCATGTTGGCCGCCATGGGCAAGTGGAGCCGAATGAATGCTCTAAGACTCTATGACTCTATGAGTGGACAAGAAAATGGAATAACATAGAAAGATTGTGCACAGGTGACCGATGGTCAGCGTGGACTCGGTGGGCCGAAGGGCCTGCTTCAATGAAGTATCTCCAAACTAAACTTAACTAAAGAGGTTTAAGTGGAAGTAGAGAACATACTATATACAAAGAACACTAATTACATGGTCCTACACTGAACCTTCCGCAGAGAAACTCAATCATCTGTTGCTTATGCTCCACCCAAGTAACCTCATCTCACCCACCAGCTCATCTTTGTGTATCTATCAGTCTATTCAAGGCAGTCCGATGTAATTTATCAAGTTTCCCCTTATGTAGAAGTATAACTTGTTTATGTGCTGGAAATGCTGTGTAACATTATGTGAATTGGAGAAGTGTATAAATTCAGTTTAATGTATCCCTGAAGCAGCAAACAGAAACAAATAAACCAAGTTCTCCTGAATTCCCTGTTGGATTTATTATTACCTTTTCTATATTTATGGCCCTTACTTCTGATTTTGTCAGCAAGTGGAAACAACAGCCATGTTAAGACCATCTTTTTAGTTTAGTTTAGTTCAGTTTAGAGATACAGGGCAGAAACAGGCCCTTCGGCCCACCGAGTCCACACCGACCAGCGATCCCCGCACATTAACACTTTCCTACACACTCTAGGGACAATTTACACTTACACCAAGCCAATTTACCTGCAAACCTGTACATCTTTGGAGTGTGGGAGGAAACCGAAGACCTCGGAGGAAACCCACACGGTCACGGGGAGAACATACAAACTCCATACAGACAGAACATCTAGTCGGGATCGAACCCGGGTCTCTGGTGCTGCAAGCGCTATAAGGCAGCAACTCTACCGCTGCGCCACCGTGCCGCCCATACAAATAGGCCATACAAATCTAAAGCTTTAAGAATCTTTATAATCTCTATTAGGTCCTCTCTCTGTCTCATTTGTGAAGAAAAGAATAACATTTTCCTGCAAAATATTATTCTTTAATTTGGTGTGATAGTGCAAAACATTTTGTTTTATGCCTCCAAACTCTTAGTTGTTTTCTTACAAGAACCAAATTGCATGCAGTGTTTTAATCACAGTTTATTCAAGTTCCCATTAACATATCGCCTTTTCAATTCTGTCCCTAAAAATGACCCTCACTACATTAATTACTTTCATTTTATCGTCATTTTTAGCTTCTGTCACTACTTTTATGAATTATATGTCCATGCCCAAAGATCCCTATTTTCCTTTATTTAATTAAGATATTTGTTCCCCAGTAAGTATATGGCCTCCATACCCTTCCTATCAAAAGATGTGGCACTGTTTGGTGATAGCACTATTGCCATCCAGAAAGTGATTGCTTTCAATCAAGCTTGGGAACCACATTGTAAGTCTCTGACACCGATTTTGTGCCACGGAATTTATACATGACTCTCCTTCATACACGGCATTTTTATAGAAAAGACATTCCCTTTTACTGGATAAGTTGTTCTCTTTCAGTTACTCTGCTCTTTAAATAGCTCTGTTGTCGGTTTCATGGTCTGATCTTTTGAGCATTTCCTATAGTTCAGTCATGTACTCCTACAGCTTTGAAGTGTCCTGTTGTTCTTTCTTCTTTTCATTCCACACCCCCCCCCCCCCCCCCTCCACAAACCTATTGTGCTGCTGCAAGTAAGAATTTCATTGTTCCATTTTGGTACATATGGTAATAAAACACTCTTGACTCTCCACTCTCCCTCTTCCTCACGCACTTTAATCTATAAATGAAACAGCTTCATTCACAGCTTATCACAACAATCTGGCCTCATCCTATCTCTGATATTCTCTCTGAGAGGAATAGATCGGGTAGATGCACAGAACTCTTGCCCAGAGTAGGGGAATCGAGGACCAGAGGACATAGGTTCAAGGTGAAGGGGAAAAGATTTAATAGCAATCTGAGGGGTAACTTTTTCACACAAAGGGTGGTGGGTGTATGGAACAAGCTGCCAGAGAAGGTAGTTGAGGCTGGGACTATCCCAACATTTAAGAAACAGTTAGACAGGTACATGGATAGGACAAGTTTGGAGGGATATGGACCAAGTGCAGGCAGGTGAGGCAAGTGTAGTTGGGATATGTTGGCCGGTGTGGGAAAGATGAGCTGAAGGGCCTGTTTCCACACTGTATCACTCCATGACTCTCTGTCATATCTATGCTTCCACACCTCTCTGAGATTTCAATTTGCTTTCTCTCTTTCCCAATTGGGATGAAAGATCTTTGACTGGAAACATTAACTCTTTTCCTTTCCGCAGATTTTGCCTGACCTGCTGAGCATTCCCAGCATTTCCTGATTGTTTTTGATATTTTCTGCATCGGTAAGTACTTTTAAAATGTCTTTAAATAGACTGTTTACTTACAATATTGACTTAAGTAAATTGTCTATGTTCGCTGGGGGTTACAAACTCCACTCCACCTTCAGCTCTTTGGCGGAGACTTTGTCGTCAATATATATTTAAAATGGGATGAGCTCATATCAAGTCACAGTGCAGTTCAAATACCAGTCAAAATACCCAATTTGCAGGTACATTAATAACTTCCTAAACTTTATCACAACTTTCTTCTTTGTTAACTACATGCACCAATTTATAGCCAGTTTTAAAATTAAGCGTTCAGTCCCCAGATATCAATGGATATTTATTGTCACATATGCAATTAAAGATTACATAGTGAAACTCATTTTGCATATAATGGCAGTGCGGCCATGTTTGGCGCCATTTCATCAAGTTCAAAATATGATTCCCACGTACTCGTTCTACCAGAGCGGCTTCCAATCCCTTCCGTCATCCCTGACCGGCTCAGACTATGAGCCATCATCTCTCATCTTTGAGTCCCAGGGGCAATCTTTGGCAGCCATCCATAAAGGCGCTGGAGGCATTACCCCAGTTCACCCTGCCCCCCCAACCAGCCCTTGCTCACCATGTCCGATGAAACCTGTTCCATAGGTAATGATCAATACTGTCCCAACATTGATCTTTAGAGGATACCACAGTTCACCTTGAGCCTGTTTGTGGCCACCTCCAAATATAATTTGCTGAGGAAGCCCAGTGGAAATGTTAACCTTCATCTCAGATGTCTACAAGTCCAAAGGTCATATGAACTGCGTACAATGTATTCCCCATAACTCTATTTGGTTCTGGGCTCCAGATCTCAGGAGGAGAGTGAAATGCAGATGTAACTCATTGATGTGGGCTTTGATTAGATGACAGGCTTGGATTGCATCCTTCTGAGTTCACGAGTTTGAAGAATGATCCATTGCACCTGTTTCAAATGATTAGATACGATATGTATTTCCTCCTGTGAATGAGTCCTAAATTAAACAACTCTTCTTAAAATTAGAGCTAACAAGAATGTTAGGAATCAAACGTCACAGGAAAGTAGAAATTTAGGACTCTCTTCCCCAGAGGACAATGGATCAATCACATTTTTTGAGATTCTTTCAAAGATCATTCATAAAGGATTTGGCTGTGTTTGTAAAAGAACATTGCTCACTGTTGAATTGAAAGATCTCTGAGGCTTTTCAGAGAGCAGCTAAGAGACAATCACATCACGGTGGGTCAGGAATCACATATAGACCAAAACAGGAAAGGATGAAAATTTGATACCCTCAAGAACATGAATGAATAAAATGGGGTTTTCATCAAGCCATGGGCTTCATGCTTCTACTTATTGTTGAAAAACCTTGCGGATTGTGGCACTTACTGAAATTAAATTGCACAGTTTCTATGGTAGAAGTAGAACTTGGCCCATTAACCAGATTTCTGGATTACTTTGCCACCAACAGAAGCACTATACCAACACAAGCACTAAAGACTGCACTAAACAGCTCTGTATCTTGAGTTAGGATGAAACACCAATGTATTGCACAGAGGCACAGATCTGATGACATCCAACTCAATGGTGGCACTGCCTCAAGGGGCCAAATGGCCTTCCCTTGCTTTAAGATACATCACCACATGCTGAGTGATTGTAAATTAATTGACCTTTCAGCTGTAGCTCAGTACAAACTTACTGAGTCTCAGATGAAAGAAATGCAATGACTTGACAGTGTGATCAGCATTATAAGCAGTAGGGATTGATGAAACTTTAATGCTGGGCCTGGTTAATGCGTCTTGGTGTAATCCCTGAGTGAGAGTTTCTGTTTAATGTTGCAAGGTGAAGTGATTTGAGCAATTAGAATTCTGTGCTTAAACCAGGTAGACAATCAGTTCTTTAGTTGGCTGAACTCAATAATTTCATCTTACTCAACAATTCTCTGCTTACATAGACAGAGGGAACTGCAAATGCTGGTTTAGCTAAAAAAAACATAAAGTGCTGGAATGACTCAGGTAGCATCTCTCGAGAACATGAATAGGTGACATTTTGGGTTGGGACTATTCTTCAGATTGATTGCAGACAGGGAGAGAGGTGGGGGCAGGATAAAACCTGGCAAGTTTATAGATGAATATAGGTGAGAGAGGGTTTGGATTGGCAAATAGTTTGACAAAGGCCAGCAATGAAAAGACAAAAAGTGTGCGATAAAGACAGAAACATAGAAACATAGAAACATAGAAAATAGGTTCAGGAGTAGGCCCTTCGGCCCTTCGAGCCTGCACTGCCATTCAATATGATCATGGCTGATCATTCAACTCAGTATCGTGTACCTGCCCTCTCTCCATACCCCCTGATACCTTTAGCCACAAGGGCCACATCTAACTCCCTCTTAAATAGAGCCAATGAACTGGCCTCAACTACCTTCTGTGGCAGAGAATTCCAGAGATTCACCACTCTCTGTGTGAAAAATGTTTTTCTCATCTCGGTCCTAAAAGATTTCCCCCTTATCCTTAAACTGTGACCCCTTATTCTGGACTTCCCCAATATCGGGAACAATCTTCCTGCATCTAGCCGGTCCAACCCCTTAAGAATTTTGTAAGTTTCTATAAGATCCCCCCTCAATCTTCTAAATTCTAGCGAGTACAAGCCAAGTCTATCCAGTCTTTCTTCATATGAAAGTCCTGCCATCCCAGGAATCAGTCTGGTGAACCTTGTCTGTACTCCCTCTATGGCAAGAATGTCTTTCCTCAGATTAGGAGACCAAAACTGTACGCAATACTCCAGGTGTGGTCTCACCAAGACCCTGTACAACTGCAGTAGAACCTCCCTGCTCCTATACTCAAATCCTTTTGCTATGAATGCTAACATACCATTCGCTTTCTTCACTGCCTGCTGCACCTGCATGCCTACTTTCAATGACTGGTGTACCATGACACCCAGGTCTTGTTGCATCTCCCCTTTTCCAGAAGAGGCGTGTTAGAAGAGGAAGCCAGAGAATGTAATACAGGTGGAAGGAGATGGGGGGGAGGGGAATGAGGAAAGGGAGAAATCTAGGTGGCATTAGGGAAGAAGGGGGAAATGGGGTGGGGGGTGGTGATGTTATTTTTAATGATCTAAAATTGAAGATTCAATGTTCATAAAAAAGGTCCCAAATTAAAAAGCATCTGAAGAAGGGTCCCAGAGGAGAGGGACGTTGAGTCAAGGGTCTGCAGGATTCCTGGACCGGGGGCGCTCCACGACTTCCAATATGTGGTCTGGACTTTGTTTTGTTTTATTTCTATTCTAAATAACGCCAAAATTGTGCACACTGTGCATTTGTGGTTATGCAAAAAGAATTTCACTGTGCTGTGCATGCGTGACAACAAAGAATCATTGAACCCAAAAACGTCGCCTATCCACGTCCTTCCAGATGCTGCCTGGTCCACAGAGCTACTCCAGGATATTTTGTCTTTCTTCGTAAACAAGCATCTGCCGTTCCATGTGATCCAAGGTCTTATGGAGGGTGAGAGAGGAGGGAATTTCAGTTTTGGGTCAACAAAATTCTTGTGAATTCCCTATTGATCTCCAGACGTGGAGACATTAAAATGAAAGATAACCAAGAGAGCGGGACTGAAGGAACGTAGATAGCTTGGAGGGCTGTAGAAATGAAGACAGTGGGGGATGAGCCCATGGGAGATCAGAGAATCAAACAAATTGGGAGGATTTAAATGTAAAAACTTACATTGTTGTGTGAGTGGGAGGCAGCATGGATAGTATGTGGGGTCATGAGTGAATGGTGCCAACCGATGGAATTTAAGACCTTGGCATTTGCACGCTGTGCATTGTGCAGCCCCAAATCCATGCTTTCTTCGTAAAAAAACTCAACAGCAATTCTATAACACAAGCAATAAAGATCACTTAAATGCAAGAGCTTTGGGCTTTTAAATCTGGTATTTCAATTGTTTTAAATTCTTAAGTACCAGGGGCAGAGTGTAACAGTTTATAGAACTCATTCAGTTGCTGATAAGTAAACAAATAATGTTCCCTTCCACTTCTTGCATGTACATTAATCACTGTTAATGCAGAGCACACGTGCATTAGATTCTGATATTTAAAAATATTCCACAGGGCATTCTTAGAAATACACTTCAGCAACATCAGAGGTTCATTTGAAGCAGTTACATTTATTAAACATAAAGAAATTGTTTAAGGGATTGCAGCCTGACATAAAGACTAAATATTAGCAAAATAATGTCCTTAAAAGACCAGCGTACAATAACATTTTTATGTCCTTGAGAAACATTGCACAACAATTTGTGGGAAATGAGTTATTTTGCAGTACAGCGGTCACTGGTGGAGGCACATGCTCTGTTTATGTAACATCTTAAATGGAATGGAAGACCCCAAGCCTCATCATAGCAGCATTATCAGACAAAGATTGACACCGGGTGACAGAAGATGATATGAGGGCAGATGGCCAAAAGCTGGGTTAAAGGGGTCGTTTTTAAGAGCATCTAACTGGAGTGCCAGGGGTTATGGGGAGAAGGCAGGAGAATAGAATTAGGAGGGAGAGATAGATCAGCCATGATTGAATGGCAGATTAGACTTGGTGGGCCGAATGGCCTAATTCTGCTCACCATGAGATTGACTTGATTTTCTGCAGAAACCTTTCTGTGAGGGTCAGGTGGTGCGACACGGTCTGACTGAATGAAACATTCTGTGGCAACAGTCCGGGCTCTTCCTTACAGGCCACAGTCAGGCAGATCCTTAGCATGCAGTGACACATAGTGATTGCCCACCCAGGTTGTCGGCACAGCTTGATGCAGCCGCACACAGTGCACAAACATATACACACGCACTCACGCAAGCACACATGCACACACACCTCTTTCTTCGTTTAGTTTAGAGATACAGCGTGGAAACAGGCCCTTCGGCCCACTGAGTCCGTGCCGACCAGCAATCCCCGCACACTAACACTATCCTACACACACTAGGGACAATTTACGATTTTACCAAGCCAATTAGCCTACAAACCTGCATGTCTTTTGAGTGTGGGAGGAAACCGGAGCTCCCGGAGAAAACCCACGCAGGTCACGGGGAGAACGTACAAACTCCGTACAGACAGCACCCATAGTCGGCATTGAACCTGGGTCTCTGGCGATGTAAGGCAACAACTCTACCGCATCGCCACCTCTGGAAATCTCCACATTTTGTCCCAGTGGACAGGGTACCTTTGCGATTTCCAGATGAAATGGGAAAAGGCTTGGGTGAGTTCTGCATCATAGGGTCTGGGTCACACATCCACAGCACACAGCAATACCAGAGGTACCTGGCATCTGACAACTGGTTTCTTTCAGCAATTGAGAAACATTGCTCCCATTGTTCCACTGGCATAGAGATTTACAACATTGGTTACAATAAAAAGGTTGTTTTTCTTCTGCCTTTTTTTTAAAACTGGCTTGTATTGTTTTGTTCCTGGCCTTTCATTAAAGATAAACTATAGGATTACAGTGGCTCCACTTATCGAGAGTCTGACAATCAAGTGTGGAGCCAGGATAAAATTAAATTGAGAATTCCGTCCTCATCCAAAGAGTTTGCCTTAAATATGTCAGAGGAACAAGCCAATTTAGCAAAGGCACATACGCTTTTATTCCCCTATAATTAGCATTCTTTCATACCAACCGCTGACATTAAATCAGAAAGCAAGTAAAACATCACACCCCGCTGGTCAGATAGTGAAACAGAAGCCACCCAAATTCTTTGGCTGTGTTGCATTTTACATTGTTTAAAGACAAGCATTAAAATGAATATTTAATATATTCCATATAGATAGTTAGGCGGACAGATAGCTAGATGTGCTGCCAGATAAATAGGTCAATAGAGGTAGATCGGTAGATTAAAAAAAAGTGGACCACCAGATAAATAATTTGATAGATTGTAAGATAAATAGATTAATAGGAGAGATAAATAGGTTGAGCAATGGATAGATATTTAGATAGCTCGGTGGACAGAAGGATTTGTGAAAAGATTCCTTTCTTCCTAATTCTTGGGGTCGAGGATGACTTGCTTCCACCTCACTTCTGTGGAATCCGAGGCAAAAAGACACAGATGATTGCGTAAATACTGGGCCACAATCCAAAATTCTGAGCGTTCACACTAACTGCATTTCTGCTCTAGACTAGCGCCAGACCTCTCATTTTGGATATTTACCATGAAGGAATTGCACAGACAATGACATGGAGTGGAAAATTAGTAGAAGCCGACATTCTACA
Source organism: Malacoraja senta (assembly GCA_038087875.1). Taxonomy (NCBI): domain Eukaryota; kingdom Metazoa; phylum Chordata; class Chondrichthyes; order Rajiformes; family Rajidae; genus Malacoraja; species Malacoraja senta. Next base: position 11,248,250 of record CM075990.1, on the reverse strand, counting down.
GAATTTCAATTGACAAACAAAATTAAATTCCTTTAGTTTAGTTTAGTTTAGCATCGCTGAAGAGATGGAATGGGTACCGTTTCGGGTCGAGACCATTACACCCGTTCAATATTATCCCAGTTTCGCATCCTACACATCAGGTGCAATTTAGAGAAGCCAATTAGCCTACAAACCTGGATGTCTTTAGAATGTGGAACCCGGAATAAACCCAGGCGGTCACAGGGAGAGTGTACAAACAACACCCGTAGTCAGGATCAAACCCGGGTCTCTGGGTAAGGCAGCAACTCTGCCGCTGCGCCACTGTGCTGCCCTATGATCACTGATCCTCTGGGCACTGTGGGGATTTCTGCCGTTCAGTACTTTTGCCATGGGTTTTTGGGGTTTTCTGTTTACATTGATTATTGTCGCATCTACCGAGATACAGTGAATAGCAATGGTAAATATATCATGAAAAATACCAGCAGGTTAATTCTTAGCATTGATGGAAGACTGAGGATCAGGGACTGGGTTGTTTTTAGTGTTATTATGTGTGAAATGTTTTAAATTTCATGTGCGATGCTCCGGTATTCCCTGGGAAACGTCTTTTCATTTTGCACTGTACAACTGTTGCTTGCAAGATGACAATAAAGGTTGATTGATTGATTGATTGATTGATTGATATTTCATCCCCTGATTATGATGATGTATATTACTGCCTTGAGTACCTCAAACCATTATATATCTGAAAGAAAGTAAGAGAAGTAAGAGAAGAAAAAAAAGAAATAAAGGGAAGGAGAAAGAAATAAGGAGGGCAAAAACCAAGCAGGATATTTAATTTGTATTTCACATGTTAGAAAGATACAGCTGATCCAGATTTATTTTGTCAGTTTTACTTGTTTCCCTGGCAGTTCATTGGGTGGTTGAATTAAAATGAAGGACAGAGCTATTGTGCTCACGATGATCAGACTGGGATTTACACTGATGGTCGGGGGTCCAATCCCTACTTATTTTCTTAATTCACATTTGCTGGGCTGTAATAGTAAGTTCAGCTCAGTTCAGTTTATTGTCACGTGTACCGAGGTACAGTGAAAAGCTTTTGTTGCGTGCTAACCAGCCAGCAGAAAGACAATACATGATTACAATTGAGCCATATACAGTCTATAGATAGATACATGATAAGGGAATTACATTTAAGGTAAGGTAAAGCCATCATAGTCTGGTCAAGGTTAGTCTGAGAGTCACCAATGAGGTATTTAGTAGTTCAGGACTGCTCTCTCTTTGTAGTAGGATGATTCAGTTACCTGATTAAAACTGGAAAGAAACTGACCCTGAATCTGGAGGTGTGCGTTTTTACACTTCTATACCTTTTGCCTGATGGGAGAGGGCAGAAGTGGGAGCGACCAGGGTATGATTCATCCATGCTGTCTGATCTATTATTTCCACAGAACAAGGAACAAGTTGTAGTGGTCGACTTAAACAGTGGTGCAGATTTGTAATGATGGGAACATCGTCAATGTTTGTGTAACTGGCACTGACTGCAGAAGCTGGTTTCAATCGAAGGTAGACACAAAATGCTGGAGTAACTCAGCGGGACAGGCAGCATCTCTGGAGAGAAGGAATGGGTGATGTTTCGGGTCAAGACCCTTCTTCAGACCCGTACACTGGTTCAATATTATCAATCAGAAGAAGGGTCTCGACCCAAAACATCACCCATTCCTTCTCTCCAGAGATGCTGCCCATTCCGCTGAGTTACTCCAGCATTTTGTGTCTACCTTCGATTTAAACCAGCTTCTGCAGTTCTTTCCAACTGACTTCAGTATCTCTGCATATAAGTGTCAGATGCTCACCTTGATCCGAGTATAATATACGCACGCACTCCAAGGACACTGAACGCAGAATGTTTTGGCGACGAGGATGGGATCAGACCCAAGAATACCAAATTGATGAGCCAAGAATGCATGAGTCTGAGGTGGAGACCATGCAAAACCAGAATCGAGATGATGAACTGGTGGAACAGGACATAACAGATCAGAATCCAGTACCAGCGCAACCAGATGCAAGAGGCCAGGCCAAAGCGTCAGAGAAGACTACCCAAGAGATACGAGGTCTATGAGATATATTCACAATAAGCAGTCAAACACACAATCCCCAGCCTTGCAGTTAGTGATTCAGTGCTCAACCACAGAGTATTCTCTTTGCAGCTTCTCCATTGGAATTGGTAACTGATTTAAATATGTTATTTATAAACTCTTCTTGCTGTAAAACACCAAAAACATTTCATTTTGTTGCATGAGGTCTGATAGTTTGTAATGACAAGCTAAGGCATAATTATAGCTTCATAAACTCTCTGTCCCACAAAAGGAGGGTATGTGGATTATAATTCACTCGGATAAATATTTCAAGACATAACCCCAGGAGAATGGGGTTTGAGGGGAGAGATAGATCAGCTATGATTGAATGGCAGAGTAGACTTGATGGGCAGAATGGCCTAATTCTGCTCCTATTACTTATGACCTTACCTTAAAACTGTGAATTCCTCTTTCAAGAGGTTAAAAAGCTGCACGTTGTCAATGAAACCTAGCTGGTGTCAACACAAATTGTTCACTGACGATAGACAGTAACTCAGCCGGACAGGCAGCATCTCTGGATAGAAGGAATAGGTGACGTTTTGGGTTGAGACCCTTCTTCAGACTGTGAGTTGGGCGAGAGGGAAACGAGAGATATTGAAGGGTGAAGTGTGAAAACGAGAGATCAAAGGGGACAAAGTTGAATGAAAATGTAGAATTTCCTTCCTACACATTTTGTTCACTTGCGGGTGAGTATAAGGCAAGGTATTTGTTAGTGTGGTCGATTGCATCCAATCATTCTAAACCAGGCTTTCCATTCACTAAGCATGGGGCACCTGAGAGAAATGTCTGCACATTCCCTGGGGCTGTGCGTGCAAATGCTGACTGGATCTGGTACAATTATAACAGCAATTTCATTTTTGAAATGCAGCAACAGAAATAAATGTACTTATCAGCCAACAAGTTCAGCGGAGAAAAAAAATGACTCCTATGATCTTGCACATTCTTTCACCGAAACCTTAAACTCTGCCAACCCTGGTTTGCTAATAAAACAACATGTGCATTGTATTGTTAGTTTATTTTGGCTGTCTCCAAGTCATCATATCAAATTCCATTGTCAAAAATGTGTTCTTATAATGATATGCACAAAAGTTGCACCTGATACAGGAACTGGGTCAAATATTGCCACGCATATTTCACATGTGCTTGTTGCTAACTTCAGGTAACAGGAAGTGGGGACCAAACAACTAATCCTTGTACTGGTACATGGGTGGGGGGTGGGGGGGGGGGGAGAGAGGACGCAAGGAGAAAGGTGCCCAAGAACATTTTTTAAAGCAGAGAAAGTAAGCTTTGGAGAGGGTTGAAGAAAAGGTTTAACAGAATGCTGCCTGGGTTAGAGGGTATCAGCTGTAAGGAGAGGTTGGACACTCGGATTGTTTTCTCTGGAACGTCAGAGTTTGAGAGAAGATCCAGAAGTATGTAAAAATATGAGCGGCATAGGTAGGTAAGACAGTCAAAACCATCTTTCCCAGAGTGGAAGTGTCAAAGGCTAGAGGGCAGAGCTTTACGGGGAGAGGAGCAAATGAGATGTGCGGGGCATGATTCTTTATACAGAGAGTGGTGGATGCCTGGAACACACTGCCAGGAGTTGTGGTGGGGGACGGTACAATAGGGGGATTTAAGAGGCTTTTAGATAAACTCGTGGAGATGCAGGGGAAGGAGGGATATGGCTCATGTGCAGTCAGAGGGGATTATCCTAAATTGCTATCACGTTTGGCACGGGCATTGTGGGCCAAAGGGCCACTTCCTGCATTGCATTTCTATGTTCTCCGTTATAAGAAGGGACAAGGCAAGATGAATGGAACAGGAGCAGAGTTGGACAGGCCAGATGTGTGGAGCACCAGTGGAGGGGAATTAAGAGATGAAGGCAGTGTTGGGAGGGTAAGGTGGTGTGCCTTGCCTCCACATATTGCTTTCAGATGTCAACTCATGGACTCAGTCCAACAGAGGTCACCTTAAGTGAACATCGTCCCGTGTTTCTTCTAACATCCAAAGGTAATTAAGATGAAATCCAGAAATATTGAACTTTGGACCCGACATTATTCATCTTTGACAAGTTTGTTTTCATGGTTCCAGCTGCAAGAACTGCTGTTTTGCAAAAAGCTTTGCATCCTTCACATTTACTTACATCACATGGTACTGATCCTAAGCACTTCCCACAAACACGCACATGGTAAGCTCCAATGACTCAATCCAACCTACTCTCATTCTCCTGCATTCCAACAAATCAATCAGAAAATTAATTTCCCCCTTCACTCTTCCAACTTTCCTGGGAATGGAGTGGTTGCTCAGACCTGAGAGAACAGAGAGGGCCTAGGGTCAACATCACGTCTGAAAGACCACTGGTCTGACTATGGACCATTTGCTGTAATGGCGGTCTGGACCTTTTAGCTCAAGTGTCTGGAAATGGGAGTTAGAAACACAAGTTTATGACTTGAGAGGTGACAACTAAATGAGTCATGTTGCTACCTCTCCCTGGATCAGCTATGAAAACATTTATTGAATACCTTGCTGAAGTCCATAGACAGGTTTAAATAGAGGTGGATTAAAACAAAATTCAAACATTGCTGGAACTGTGAAATACAACAGTTGCTGGAAATCTGAAATAAGGGAGAGTTCTCGGAATGTGTGGCCAGAAATAAACCAGGTTAATGTTGCAGAACAGTGATCTCGTGTCAGAACTGGCCAAAGACTGAAATGCTCCTAACGCTGGAAATCGGTAACAAAACTAAAGAACAATCTGAAGAGTTCTGACATGAAACATCGTCTGTCCTTTTCCCTCCATAGATGTTGCCTGGTCTGCTGTGTTCCTCTAGCACTTTGTTCCTTCAACCATCAGTGTCATCCATTGGGTGCATGTTGGATGAATTTTCCAAGTTCTGACTGAATGACCTGAATCATTAACTCTGTTTAGACTTTAGAGATACAGCGTGGAAACAGGCCCTAGGGCCCACTGAGTCCCCGCACTGCCCTACACACTAGGGACAATTTAACAATTTACAGAAGATAATTAATCTACAAACCTGTAGGTGTTTGAAGTGTGGGAGGAAAACGGGGCAAACCCACACGGTCACACGGAGAATGTACAAACTCCGTACAAACAGCATCCATAGTCAGGATCTTACCCGGGTCTCTGACACTGTAAAGTAGCATCTCTACAATTGCGCCACTGTGCCACCCTAATAGAGGTGCACCTTTCTCTGCCATAGGTGCTACCTGACCAGTTGACCTTGCCTTAGGCTGGGCAATCTATTTCACTACATATCTCCAGCATAGTGATTATCAGGTTGGTATGATTCCATAATGCACACCTCTTTGTAGCTGTCCTAAAGCATGAAGTCATTCGCGGCAATAAACTTCAGAGCTGATTAGCACCTTGGGCTGCTGAACTGTGAGGATTTGCAATTTTCGTTCACTCCAGCCATCTCTGATGGCTTTGCCCACTTGACGTACAGAATGGAGTGGAACTGAAATGCCACCTGGTGGCAGCAACTAGCGACCACAGCAACCCCATGCCCTGTTTACATGGAGAATCCCCACTGTGACTGCTGACATGGCAGTGCTGGGAAAGGGAGTGAGCCAAAAACCATGGCAGTAGAAAGCAATGCACACATGAGATCAGAAAATAAAGTCGAGTTGAAGCTTAGGCAAGGAAACGAGGAACTGCTGGGGAAACAAGGAAACAAGTAAAGCATTTTCATTTCATCTCTCGGCTCCTTAACAGATTGCATTCCAGCTCTGATTTCACAGAAACAAGATTACAAGCAATTACTTTACACTTTTTCACGCAGCATCGAGAAGATGCCTACTAGAGGTTCCCAAACTAAAGGCAGTGTTGACTCCATTCTGTAACAAAGGTGATGGAGGTGTTGGAGAAAATGTATCAAGGATTTGTATGGATGATCTCAGAAATGAGACATTATCCTCACTGGCAGAGATGGGATACCGATAAGCTTTATCACCTTCCACCAGGAAAGAGGCTGATATAAAAGGAAACTAAGAAAGTGTTTGATAGGATCGATATGGGGAATATGTTTCCCATATGGGATGGAGACCAAGCAAGTGGTCATGAATCTCAAGAAGAATTTCTTTATCCAGACTCAGGGGTGTGTAGCTGTGCCATGGCAGCATCCTCCGTAGTAGTGATTCAATGTGTTGATATAGTCTAATGTGCACAGACAAGTCTTCTTCATGTGAAATACAAAGTTCTAGAGGGAGAGAGTCTGAAGAAGGGTCTTGAATGAAAAACTTGTTTGTCCATTCCTCCACAGCTGCTCCCTAAACTGTTGTTCCTCCAGCATTTGGAATTTTGCTCAAGTTCCCACCATCAGCAGTTCCTTGCATCTCATAGAAACATAGAAAATAGTTGCAGGAGTAGGCCATTCAGCCCTTCGAGCCAGCACCGCCATTCAATATGATCATGGCTGATCATTTAAAATCAGTACCCCGTTCCTGCTTTTCCCCCATAGCCCTTGATTCCGTTAGCCCTTAGAGCTTTCTAATGTCTTTGTAATGTGTTCTTCCAAAAGCAATGAGATTTCTGTACACACTACCACAGACAGTGGAGACCAGATGGAATTTGGTGCATGGGGGAGCAGTCAGGATGTATAGATGTAATTAAGGGAAACCTGGTTATGTACATGAGGGATGGAAGGATACTAATGGGTGGAAGATGAAGAGGTGTGGGAGGCAATGTAAAGAATAAAATGTGATGTTCAACACACTGAATTGGTGTATTACTGATTAACCAATCCTTGGAATTAGTGAGAAGCTGAGAGATCAGAAGGTCAATGATGCTGATTGAAACATATAACTTGACGAGGTGAATATGGAGAAAACATTTCCCCTTGTGGAAACAAAAGGGGTCATTGTTAAAAGGTGAGATAACCTTTTAGGTCCGAGTGGCCTACACGTACCTATTTTGTAGGTTTGTATGCTGACCTATGTGCTTAAGTTCCCATTGTTCACCGAGACTCTGAGACAAGGCAGCACAGTAGCGTAGCTGGTAGAGATGCTGTCTCATGGTGGCGCAGCAGTAGAGTTGACCAGAGACCCAGGTTCGATCCTGACTGCGGGTGCAGTCTGTACACAATTTGTACATTCTCCCCGTGACCTGCGTGGGTTTTCCCTGGGTTCCCCGGTTTCTTCCCACATTCCAAGGATGTACAGGTTAATTGTCCCTGGTGTGTAGGATAGAGCTAGTGAACGGGGATCGCTGGTCGGCATGGACTTGGTGGGCCGAAAGGGCCTGTTTCCGCACTGTATCTCTAAACTAAACTAAAATCCAAGTTCAATCCTGACCTCAAATGCCATTTTTATGAAATTCTCCTGGTGATTCAGTTTCCTCCCTCATCACAAAGATGTGAGGCTCGCAAGGTTAATAGATCACTGCAAACGACCCTTAGTTTGCGGGTGTGTGGTAGAAGCTGGGCTAAGATAAAGAGAATGCAGGGTTTAATGTAGGGTTAGTGTCATCTGAAGGCTCGTCGGTCATTGGGCCCCCCCCCCCCGCCCCCATCCAAAGCTGCGTCGGAGGCTAGGAGCAAGAGCCGGTAGGAGGGTGAACCAGGGTAATGCCTCCAGTGCCTTCAAGGTCAGCTGCAGGAGACAGCTCATGGACACAAAGATGGAGAGGTGAGGAATGTCGGTTCGCGGGACATCGAGCGCGCGGGCCGACCAGACTTTGGCAGCGGCCGCATGTGTTATACATGCAAAAATAAATTCACGGTGCAGTCGCATATGTGACAAATAAAGCTCCATTGAACCATTGATGGTCAGTGGTCCTGTTTCTGTGCGGTATGACTCTTTCTGTATCTCCAACAAACACCAGCAAGGGTGGTGCCAGCAGTCACAGATGGCAGATTCAGGTTAGGTAGCTGTTGCACAATAAACGAATCCTCATTCTAATCGCACTTATTCTGAAAATTCACAAATGTGCATCAAAGAAGGGTTCATAAGGTCAGAGCTGTAATTCTCCCTGATTCACATCTAAGCTGATTTGTTGAGTCCTACCATTTATCAGATTGCACTTTGAAATACAAGGACAATTCCTTTTGCCATGGACATTTTGATATTCTTTCCAGGCTAAATTATTTATAATCCCACTGATCCATGCAATGAAGAAGATGAAAATAAATCTTTGGACACAGTTCATAAACTGCTGAGTTTGTAAGACAGTGAGATCCCAACACTGAAAAACATTTCCAACCATGACAAAAATTGGCAAGAGGAATATTTTTAGCAATTTAAATCAATCAGTGTTGGCAAACATTTGGCCGTCACATTCATGTCTGCCACAACCTTAGTTTTAGTGCAACATAAATTCAAGTTTATCTCAGCGGTTTCTTTGCAAAATTAAATTTGCACTAAAATGACTGAAGTCAGTGCCAAATGTTGTCTTGCTCTATGTTTCACATTTGTCGGTTCTACCCGAGGGTTAATTGCAATGAATCTCACCGCTCAGACAGCGCCTCCTCCACCCCAGCCTCCCCCAGTGTTTTCATCAGTTCTCACCTGTACCTCAAAATGTGTAGGAAGGAACTGCAGATGCTGGTTTAAACCAAAGATAGACACAAAACGCTGCAGTAACTCAGCGGGACAGGCAGCATCTCTGGAGACAAGGAATGGGTGACATTTCAGGTCAAGATCTTTCCAGAGATGCTGCCTGTTCTACTGAGTTAAGGGCCTGTCCCACTTGGGCATCATTTGCGCGTCACGCAGGTGGCGCGTGAAAATTTTGTGAATCCCAAAATCCTGGGGCACCGCCCGCGACCACGCGTCACTGCCTATGTCACCACGCCATGTGCGCATCGCGCGTCGTGACGCGTAAATAACGTCGCGTAAATGACCCACAAATGACGCCCAAGTGGGACAGGCCCTTAACTCCAGCATTTTGTGTCTATCTACAGTGAGGTGCAATTACAATGAAAATCCTGTTTGCAGCAGCATCACAGGCACATAGATGTCAGATACAGACACTAAAAATACATTATACATAAATTATACATAAATTACACGTAACATTCTACAAGGCATTGTTAGTCCAGGAACTAGTGTAGAATAGAGAGCAATGGGATAATTTCACAACGAGATGCTGTTACTAAGGGCATAGTGATGTAACAAAGGGCATGGTGATGTAACAAAGGGCATGGTTATGTAACCAACAAACAGTTCGATGGTGTAACAAAGGCATGGGTTTCAAAGGACATGGGCAGCAGGTTTAAAGGTTTACTATCTGTTGATGTGAGATTCAGGGTCTGATCATCTGACTCACACACCAACCAAATTGGAAACATATTGCAGTTTCTTTGTTATGGTTCGGTTTAAATTCCAGGACTTGCTCCCTAACCGCACAATAGATGCCTGTAGTGGTTGAAGAATGGTTTAGGCATTTGATAAAGTCCCCCATGGTATGCTCATCCAGAAGATTAAGTTGCATGGGATTGATAGTGACCTGGGTGTATGGATTTGGAACTGGCTTACATATTGAAGACAGAGGGTTGTGGTGGAAGGACAATATTCAGGCTGGAGGTCTGTGACCATTGGAGTTGTGCAGGAATCTCTGCTGTGACACAAGCTGACTTGGACTTAAACGTAAAGAGGTTGGTTAGTAAGTTTGCAGATGATATCAAGATTGCTGGGATCACGGACTGTGAAGAACGCTGTCAAAGTGTACAGTGGGATATAGATCAGCTACAGAAATGGGTGCAAAAATGGCAGATGGATTTTAATCTGAGCAAGTGTGTGTATGAGGTTAAATGTATGAGAAGAATATACAATTAATGCATGACCGCTCACTGCATTGATGTACAGGGAGATCTTGGGGTCCAAGTCCAGAACTCCCCAAAAAGGCAAGACAAGTAGAGTGGTAAGAAAGGCACAAATAAAGAATTGCATATGCTGGTTTATACCAAAGGTAGACACAAAGTGCTGGAGTAACTCAGCGGGTGTCCAGAATGTGTCCAAAAGGCAGAATGGCTTCCTCCTGTTCAAAAACCACACAAAGGAACGAACAAGTGGATAAGAGTCATTACTATATTTAAGTCTGAAGAAGGGTCTCGACCTGACACGTCACCTATTCCTTCGCTCCATAAATGCTGCCTCACCCGCTGAGTTTCTCCAGCATTTTTATTACCTTCGATTTTTCCAGCATCAGTTCCTTCTTAAACACTGTATTGAAGTGATTCATTTTTGAGCGAACTAAAATGCTGTGTTTCTTGCAATGCAATAAATTAAAAACTTGCCTTTGAACCAAAGAGGAATTGCTGCTTCTCAAATTTAAAACAAATGCTAATAATTAGTTATTGCCCTTTCATTAAACTGCGGTTACCTTAATCATGGCAGTTATAGATAGCGATGGTGTTGCAATCAGTAACAGAGTAGATGAAGGAGCATTTAACCTAGCCCAATCTGTTCAACTCATTATGCAGTTTACCAGAGGGCAGGCTATAGACAACAACAGATTAATTAACACATTTTTGCTTCATGCTCATTGGTTAGTGACCGTGGACTGTTTACTCGAAGTCACCCATTAGTTTCTGGAAATTTATTAAGGGCCTTTCAGAACCTTGGGGAGTCTCAAAATGGTTTACTGCTAATGAAGTTTTTAAAAACTGTTGAAACAAGGAACTGCAGATTCTGGTTTATACCAAAGATAGACTCAAAGTGCCAGAGTAACTCGGCGGGTCAGGCAGCATCTCTGGAGAGAAGGAATGGGTGACGTCTTGGGGCAAGACCCTTCTTCAGACTAGTTAGGGAAAAGGGAAACAAGAGGTATAGACGTTGATGTAGAGAGATGAACAATGAACCCTGTGGAGTTGCAGGGTAACGAGGAGACACGAGTGAGGGGCTCATCTATGATGGGAGAGTGGAACACCCATTCCCTAAAGAATGAGGACATCTCGGATGTCCTGGTATGGAACACTCATCTAGGGCACAGATGCGGCGTAGACGGAGGAATTCGGTGTAGGGGATAGAGTCTTTGCAGGAAGCTGATTAGTCGAGATAGTTGTGGGAGTCAGTGGGTAGCAACCCCGCCCTTGCTCCCCCTCCCCCTAGTCGCAACAGAAACAGAGTCCCCCTAGTCCTTACCTTTCATCACATCAGTCATCGCATACAACACATAATCGTCCGACATTTTCGCCACCTCCAACAGGATCTCACCACTAGCTACATTTTCACATCTCCACCCCTTTCCACCTTCAACAGAGACCGTTCCCTCTGCGACGTCTCATCCCCTCCCCCTCCCCACGTACCTTGCCCTGCAACCGCAGAAGATGCAATACCAGTCCCTATACCTCCTCCCTCAACTCCGTCCAGGGACCCTGACAGTCCTTTCAAGTTTCGTAGAGGTTCACTTGCAACTCCTCCAATCTCATCCACTGTATCCATTGTTCAAGATGTGGGCTCCTATACATCGGCGAGACCAAACGTAGACTGGACGATCATTTCGCTGAACACCTTCACTCAGCCCGCCTGAACCTACCTGATCTCCTGGTTGCTGAACACTTTAATTCTCCTTCCCATTCCCACACTGACCTTTCTGTCCAAGGTCTCCTCCATTGTCAGAGTGAGGCTAAACGCAAATTGGAGGAACAGCGTCTCATATTTCACATCGGCAGCTTACAGCCTAGTGGTATGAATATTAATTTATCTAACTTCAAGTAACCCCTGCATTCCTTCTCCTTCTATCCTTCCCCCAGCCAAGTCGCACCAGCTTCTCGTTTTCACCCAACAAACAGTTAGCAATGGCCTGTTCCCTTTATCATTTTTTGCATATCATTCATTCATTGTTCTTTAAAACTGTCCTCTGGTTAGTTTAAACCAAGGACAAGCACAAAAAGTTGGAGTAACTTAGCGGGACAGGCAGCATCTCGGGAGAAAAGGAATAGGCGACGTTTTGGGTCGAGACCCTTCTTCAGACTGAGTGTCAGGGGAAAGGGGAATGTGAGCTACAGACGGTACTTAGAAGAAATGAATGGAAGATATGCAATACCAACGATGGTTGGTTTAAAGTGGTTTTAACATCCAACCAGTTCATTGATGTATTTTAGTGCATCACCAGGCTCAGGGAGAAAACTATTACTTAAGCCCAACACATGTGGTTTCAATTCCCACTCCAGAGGTCTCAGTACAAAAAAATCTTGTCTCTGCCATTAAAATGAAGACTCCCATTCAGGGGCATGCTCAGGGTGAGGTGATAGATGAAGAATCCATCTCCCACAACCCCATCACGTTTCAGGCATGTGTGTTCTGGCGTAGAATATCCGTACTTAATATGTCCTTCCCAAAGTGGTCAAATAGAGCATCCCGTGATACCTCTGCTCAGAAGGGGAATAAACTGTAGCACGAATAGGCCATTCGGCCTCTCATGTCTGTTCTTCCACTCAATGAGGTCACAAATGATTTACTTTAGTTTAGTGTTACAGTGCGGGAACAGGCCCTTCGGACTCCCTCGTCCGCGCCGACTAGCGATCCACGCACACTAACACTATCCAACACACACTAGGGACAATTTCCAATTTTACCAGGCTGATTAGCCTACAAACCTGTACGACTTTGGAGTGCGGGAGGAAACTGGAGCATGCGGAGAAGGCCCCCACAGGTCACAGGGAGAACGTACAGACTCCATACAGGATCGAACCCGGGTCTCAGGCGTTGTAAGGCAGCAACTCTACCACTGTGCCAGTTTTCCGTCAACAACCCCTTATCCATCAATTAATCTCTTACTTGAATGCACTCAACGACCAAGCCTCTGCAAACTTTCAGGGTTGAGAATTCCATATATTTACTGCCCTCAGATGAGGTTATTTCTTCTTATTACTGTCCTGATGGCCAATCCTTTAGTTTGAGACAGTAATCTATAAGTGCAGGCTTCCAACCGAGAAAATCATTATCCTGCATCTCCCCTATCGAGCCACATTAGAATTTTGTATGCTTCAATTAGTTCACCTCGCAGTCTTTCAAAAGCAAGAGTACTGGACAAGTGAACCTCTCTGTTGCAGGAATCAGTTGTTCATGGGCACAGCCCTCCCCACTAAAACATCTCAAGAAGGCAGCATCTATCATCAAGTCTGAAGAAGGGTCCCGACCCGAAACGTCACCCATTCCTTCTCTCCAGAGATAGACAATAGACAATAGGTGCAGGAGTAGGCCATTCGGCCTTTGAGCCAGCAACGCCATTCAATGTGATCATGGCTGATCATCCACAATCAGTACCCCATTCCTGCCTTCTCCCCATATCCCTTGACTCCGCTATCTTTAAGAGCTCTATCTAACTCTTTCTTGAAAGCAACCAAAGAACCGGCCTCCACCGCCTTCTGAGGCAGAGAATTCCACAAACTCACAACTCTCTGTGTGAAAAAGTATCTCCTCATCTCCATTCTAAATGGCTGACCCCTTATTCTTAAACTGCAGCCCCTGGTTCTGGACTCCCCCGACATCGGGAACATGTTTCCTGCCTCTAGAGTGTCCAAACCCTTAATAAGATTTCAATAAGATCTCCTCTAATCCTAAATTCCAGAGTGTACAAGCCCAGCCGCTTCATTCTATCAACATATGACAGTCCTGCCATCCTGGGAATTAACCTTGTGAACCTATGCTGCACTCCCTCAATAGCCTGTCCTGTTGAGTTACTCCAGCTTTTTGTGTCTACTATCATCAAGGATCCTCACCATCTGCCCTCTTCTCTCTGCTATCGTCGGACAGGTACAAAAGGTACAGAAGCCTGAAGTTTCATGCCATCAAGTTTAGGAACAGCTACGTTCCTACAACCATCAGGTTCTTGAACCAAACTGCACAACCCTGATCCTACTTCAGCAATGATTTTCATTGTATCTGCACCTCACTGGACTTCTACATTTGACAATAAACTCGTCAGTCCGGTGAACTTGCTCCTCCTTTAGTTTAGTTTACTTTAGATATACAGCATGGGAGTTGGCCCTTCCCACCGAGTCCGTACTAACCAGCGAGCCCCACACACTAACACTATCCTACACACACTAGGGACTATTTACAATTTTACCAAAGCCAATTTTACCAAAGCCAATTTTACCGAAGCCACCTACAAACCTGCAGGCCTTTGGAGTGTGGGAGAAAACCAGAGATCCCAGAGGAAGCCCACGCAGGTCACAGGGAGAACATAGAAACTCCATACAGGCAGCACCCGTAGTCAGGATCAAACCTGGGTCTGTGGCGCTGTAAGGCAGTAACTCTACAGCACCTGCTATCAGAGATCAAGTTATAAAAAAAATTATCTCATGGATGTACCTTTTTCCCCCTTCTTTCACCTGCTGGCTTTGCAAAACTGGGGAAACCCAGGCGACAAAATGCATGTAATCTGATTATTTGTATGCATGTTGCTTGAGGAGAGATAAGCCACACACCTCTTGTCCCTAATGCACAAAGTACTGACCTGAGATATAAAAACACCAGGAAGAAAAGAGCAGTAGACCATTCAGCCCCTTGGACCTGCCCTGCCCTGCCCTACTATTCAATAAGATTGAACATGATCTTCCATCTGTGTAGGAAGGAACTGCAGATGCTGGTGTAAACTGAAGGTAGACACAAAAATCTGGAGTAACTCAGTGGGACAGGCTAAGAGAGTAGGAATGGGTGAGGTTTCAGGTCAAGACCCTTCTTCAGACTGGAGAAGGGTCTCGACCCAAAGCATCACCCATTCCTTCTGTCCCGGTTACTGCAGCTTTTTGTGTCGATCTACTGATCTTCCATCTGCCACAATCAGCTGGTTCCCTTGGCTCCTGTTGATCAGGGCTTTAAATATATGCAGATACTGAGCATTACTCTCTGGAGTACAGAATTCCAAGGATTTACTATTATGAATTGAAATATTATTCCTTATTTCAGTCCAGTCATTCTTAAATGCTCCCAACAACCCACCACACTTCAGCCCCTCACACCTAAGACTCTCCACCCAAAGGAAGGAGGACTTTAATATTTACCCTGACAAGCATGGTATGGATCAGAAAGATTCTGCCCACTCATGAATCACTGCCCTTCACCCAACTTATGCAGGCCAAAGCTAACTTCTCCCCTCCCTCCATATTGTTACCATCAGTTGAACAATGCATCGCCCTTCCATTTTTTCGTCGACTGATGTCATCGTTAGCAAACCCAGCATTTACTGCCCATCCATTTGCCTTTGAGAAAGGAATCGGGCCCAGCCATTTCAAAATGAATGGTTGAGCGAATTGTTGTGGACCTCACTCACTTACTTATTACAGTGCAGAAGGAGTCTATTCAGCCCACGGGAGATCATACTTGCTCTCAGCAGAGCAATCCCACTCCACTTCTTCCTATTTCCCTGTGGATCTACAATTCCTTCTCTTTCGCACATGCTCACCAATGTAATTTGCGGCATTGTCAGATCAATGGATCGGGATCAGAGAAAAGCCGGGCTTGGGAAGAAAAACATGTGAAAACACCAGTGAACCAGAAGTGTTTTTACAACTGCCCGGTAATTTTATGACTGCCCGGTAATTTTACGACTGCCCGGTAATTTTACAACTGCCCGGTAATTTTACAACTGCCCGGTAATTTTACAACTGCCCGGTAGTTTTATGATTATCATTATGGTAGCTTTTTTATTTCCAATTAATTAAATTAATTGGCAAGATTGATGCTGGAGCGCATTTTGCTTAATGAGGTTTAAGATAGCATCATTGTACGGTCTTCTTACCTTTGCTACAAACCCGCTGCTTTATTGTCTCAAGGGAGAGCGCCAACTGATTCATGAAGACAACAGCCAATGCTTGGACCTGCGTAATGGGCTCGGGGGAGAGCTTAGAAAGTTTCTTGTGAAATGCAAGAAATGGTTTGCTTGTTAAATTTCGGATGTTGGTTTATTTAAAATGGAAGCATGGATCTTGCTTTAAGTGAGAACCGTAAAGCCAGAACGTTAACATTACAACTCGACACACCCAATGAGCTAATTTCTCTGTTGATTTCCATCCCAGGTCCATTTCTTTTGCAGTGTCTGAATTGCTAGTAAGATACTGATGATGATATGGACGCATTACTCCATAATCACAACACATGGGAGATCTGTCAAGAGTAATGGAGCAATTATTTAATGTCGCTGGCCAAGTCTGGTGCTTAAATCCTGCTCACTTCTGCTCCAACACTGAAGAAGGATGGTCCCGAATCATTATCTCCGGTCAAGTCCTAATGAAAATCTTTCCAAATCCATCAAGATAATTGTGAATAAATGGGCAGAATTAATCTCAAAGTAAGCTGGAGGTCATTCTAAGCAAACATTGCTGTGTGGGATCAGAACAGGGTAACAGCTCTCTAACTTACTAAATCTCCCCAGCTTAATAATATAAAGTGATCACAGGGTTTTATATGTAGGAGGCCAAAACAGGTTTTATTTTAATACACAAGCAGGCAATAGCTGGTAGTTTTAAACAGATAATCTAGAGATGTAATGCTGAGGCTCTATAAGGCACAGGTCAGGCTGCATTTGGAGTACTGTGATCAAATTTGGGCCCCATATCTGAGGAAGGATGTGCTGGCTCTGGAGAGGGTCCAGAGGAGGTTTACAAGAATGATTCCAGGAATGAGTGGGTTAACGTATGATGAGTGTTTGACAGCACTAAGCCTCTACTTGCTGGAGTTTAGAAGGTTGAAGGGGGACCTCATTGAAACTTACAGAATAATGAAGGGCATAGATAGCGTGGATGTGGTAAGGAAGTTTCCATTGGTGGGAGAGTCTAGGACCAGAGGTCATAGCCTCAGAATTAAAGGGCACTATTTTAGAAAGGAGGTGAGGAGGAACTTCTTTAGCCAGAGGGTAGTTAATCTGTGGAACTCATTGCCACAGAGGGCTATGGAGGCCAAGTCAGTGGATATTTTTTAAGGCAGAGATAGACAAATTCTTGATGAGAAGGGTTATGGGGGGGAAGGCAGGAAAATGGGATTAGAAGGCAGAGATCAGACATGATTGAATGGCGGAGTGGACTTGATGGGCCGAATGGCCTAATTCTACTCCTATAACTTGTAAACTTGTGAATCTGCAGCTGGGATGTGACGCAGCTTATCGCTGGTCAATGTGCGAGCCGTTTAGCTGCAGCTCTCTGTCATGGTCTGGCCCTCAATGTTTCATCCTGCCACCTGCTTCTCACAACCTTCGTGTCAACAACCACACGTAACGTGGCTTCATTTGGCTCAAGATTAAGGTGCAAGGCAGTGGCCACCTTGGTATGAGAATAATGTAATTATGCTCCTAAACCTCAGTCTAGTTCAGTAAAACACCGAGTCAAGCACTGGACCACTAAACTTTATTTTATGAAACAATAACGAATTCCCTATACAATACCTAACCACCGCGGGATCGATCCTTGTCTCTGCTTGTCCAACCCCTTCAGCCTCGTGCAAGCAGACACCTCCAAAAGGTTACGCAGTCCCAAGCGCCCCTCCAGAAGATCGACAACGATCCTCGTGGGAGTCACCTTTTATAGGTCATCGAACCCTGTGGGGCAGAACTGCAATGGGGTGGCAGCCCCTACAAACCAATCACAGATATTGATTACTTTAAAGTGTTATTGACAGTTCCCCAACCCAATTACAAAACACCCCATCACAATGTTTCTATAGAAGCTTCTGGAAAGAAGTCAGTTGACCCAAGTAATGCAACATTCTCCCAGGGAGTATAAACAATTCAACCATGGCTTCACACTTCAGCCAATCATCAAACAGTAACACAAACACCTTGCAATATTATTAACAGTATTTACAACCCTTCTACAGTCGGCCAATCCTGATAATGCATCTGCAACACCTCTGGGCTTCTCTGCAAAGTTCTCATACATTTTAACAATAGGGAGGACATCTGGACCTCACCTTATCTGATATTTCAATCTAGGACCCAGACTTCCTGGCACCGGCTCGCAGCTTTACACAGACATTGACTAAGCAGGCCCTGCAGATGCAAAAATCCTCTATTTTATATAAATATATTTTGGCCTATCTTAACAATAACACACTTGCAAATCGTAGCTTGTATCTGCTAACAGGATCTCATTGGACGAGCAGAGGGGCAGGCATTTCATATGGTGCAGGAGAAGCGCACACACACACAATCAGGTTTATACATACACACATGCACACAAGCGCACACAGTGGTTGCAGTGTAAACTATTGACAAACTGCAGTCAGCAAGGCTATTCCAACATAACGTCCCATAACCCAAGCTCTGCCGCTCTTGACTGTTCTTGAATTATTACATTTCCAGGATGCACAGCATCTTGCTCTGGAAATTGCTCATCATAAAGGGGCTGTCCCACTTGGGCGACCTAATTGGGTGCGTTTAGAAGAGATTAGGAGGGTTTGAAAAATGTCATGTTGAAGACCCTCTTCGACTATGTAGAAGACCTCCTTTGACCCCCTTCGATTATGTTGAAGACTAGCAATTCAAGAAAGCAGCTCACCACCACCTTCACAAGAGGAGTTAAGAATGGGACAGATCCCCCAAAATAAATAAGCTTCTTTAAAAATCACTCACGTGCAATATTCATATAAGAGCACTAATGCATGTACACATTTACAGACACACACACACACACAAAGATTCTCACATTTGGTGAAACACCTGCCGGCACACACTTGTGCACATATTTTAACATGCATAAAGACATAGATGCACGCAGACATGCACACAATGGAGACTGGCACACAGATGGACCCTGGCATGCAGATGTACATAATCACGGATATGCACAAAATCGTGGATAGGCACAGATTATACCAGGACGCCCACAGGATGCACACTTTCACCCGTTTGTAAGCTGCTCACCGTAACAAGCAATATATGGAGCCACAGCAACATTATACCAGGACGGTAAGCTTCCATTGCAATCAGCAAAGTCCACATTGGCCAGGTTAGTTGCTTATATCATTT
>CM075990.1:10967605-11229030 GCA_038087875.1 Malacoraja senta | reverse complement strand
AACCTCTTTACTCCTATACTGAAATCCTCTTGTTTTGAAGGCTAACATTCCCATTAGCTTTCTGCAGTACTTACACGCCAACTTTCAGCGACTGGTGTACAAAGACACCCAGGTCTTGTTGCACCTCCCCCTTACCTAACCTAACCCTATTGAGATAATAATCTCCCCCCTTGTTTTTGCCGCCAAAGTGGATAACCTCACATTTATCTATATTATACTGCATCTGCCACGCATCTGCCCACTCACTCAACCTGTCCAGGTTACCCTGCAACCTCCTAACATCCTCTTCACCGTTTACACTGCCAGCCAGCTTTGTGTCATCTGCAAACTTGCTAGTGTTGCTCCTAATTCCTTCTTCCAAATTATTAATATATATGGTAAACAGTTGCGACCCCAACACCGAGCCTTGCGGCACTCCACTCGCCACGGCCTACCATTCTGCAAAGGAACCGTTCACTCTTACTCTTTGCTTCCTGTCTGCCAACCAATTTTCTATCCATGTCAACACCCTATCCCCAATACCATTTGCTCTAATTTTAGTCACCAGTCTCCCATCCGGGACCTTATCAAAGGCTTTCTGAAAGTCTAGATACACTACATCCATTGGCTCCCCTTCATCCATTTTACTTGTCACATCCGCAAAGAATTCCAGAAGATTAGTCAAGCATGATTTCCCTTTCATAAATCCATGCTGACTTGGACTAATCCTTTTACTGCTACTGAATGCTGCTTGTTACCAGTGGTCCATAGATCTGGTAAAGGAACATCAAAAGCACTCGAGTCCCAACAGGTCAGGCAGCACCTATGGAAAGAGGAGCAGGTTTAGTGTTTCAAGTCGAGAACAAATGGGGTCTTGTATTCAGGTATGATCACCCTAGCATGAGAAGGATGGTGTTACGCTGGAAAGAGTGCAGAGAAGATTTACGAGGATGATGCTTGAGTGTCTGAGCTATAAGGAGAGGTTGGGCAGGCTAGGACTTTATGCCTTGGAGCACCACCCTTTCCAGCTTGACAACATTCTGCAGTGCTGTGGAATAGTTGCGTTGTGGGGTGGAATGAGCTGAGGGCCTCAATGTCATCTACACATTTGAGAGTTTAGTCTTTAAATCACCTCCTTCAACGAGTTATTTTGCAGTACCATCCTGCTACAGCCCAGCAAAACTCAGCTCAATCTAAAGCTGAATAAATGCATACAGCAGTATTATTCCAGGACCCTTCCCACTCTGAAACCCACAGAGCAGAAGCCAACCCTTCATTAACAATCCTCCTAACGCACCTCCCTCCTGCAGTACATAGAGTTTACATTTCCAATGGAAGGAAAAAAGAAATAGGCAATTACTCCGTGAGCTACGGTGCAGAGATTGAAAATCTATTAATTGAAAATAAAAATCTAAATTTGTGCTGCACCTTGAGGCAAGTGGAGTGCATTATACTTCTATTTAAAATTAGAATTAATATTAGGTTGGTAAAGTAACATTCTGTTGGGAATCCTGTGGATTCGGTGTTTTCCCAAATGGGAACTAGAAATGTCAGTATTTTAACAAGGCATGTCATAATTTATGGTACTTATCACCCAAAATAAATACTCCCTGGAGTCTGGAGAGAGTGAGTATGAATAATTTCACACCAACTGAACGAATACTGTGGCACTGTCAAATTGTTATTAAATGCAGCTCTGAAAGAGCTTCAATTACATTTCTTGGATCTTTGCTACACTGGACAATAGGTTTCATTATTTATATGATGAAAACGCTTGGAATTATTCAAAAACATGCCAGTTCAAGGGAATTAGAACTTAAACGGTCTAAATCACACTACACCTTGATACATGCATGGACTGGGATGCAGAGTTTAAACTGTCAGCTGAGATAAATTTAGTTAGATTTATATCCCGTTCTCTTATTCTAACATTGGTATTATTAATAAGGCTTTACAAAATGGTCCTTTACTTCAGCAAAATAGCCATTTCATTGTGTGTGTTCCAGCTTGTTCCTGCTATAAGTGCTCACGGTATGTTTTCCTTTAATTTTTCAGGGTCGGAGTTTTGCTGGAACGGCCAGCATTTATTATTCCTGCAGAGAGTAGTAGATTTACTACTCTCAGCATTCCTGCAGAGTAGCAGCAGATCAGACTTCACACCATTGACTCAATCTGCACTTCACACTGCCTCGGAAAAGCAGGCAACATAATCAAGGACTTGTCCCATCCCGGTCAATCTTTCGTCTCCCTGGTCCTGTTTGGCAGAAGGTACAGAAACTTCAAAGTGCACACACCACCAGACTCAGGAACAGCTTCTTTCCCTCTGTTATCAGGCTTCTGAACGGGTCCTTTCATAAGCATGGCCACTGTCTGATTTACCTCTACCCCATTGTGGACATTGGACTTTGTCTATGGTACTGATGCTCTACAATACTGAGAACTATATTCTGCACTCTGTATCTTCCCCTTCGCACTACCTATTGTACCCGAGTTTGACTTGATTGTAATTATGAAGAGTATATCTGATCTGATAGCCTGCAAAACGAATCTGTTCACTGTACTTCTGTACACCCATGGCAACAATAAATCGAAACCTAAATCATAAATCCTGGAACAGTTTTACAGAGCTGCATGGTTGAACTGCTGAGATCTTTCTGGTGAACATCCTCCCAAATTGTTTCATGGGATGGAGTTCCAGGATCAGACCATCAACAATGAAGGAATAAGAACATACTTTCAAATCAGGATGCTGGATATCCTGTTGTAGAACCTTTATGCACTCTTCCCATGTACCTGCTGCCCTTGTCAAGGGCCTGTCCCACGTTCACGACCAAATTCACAACCTCTGCCGAGTTTGCCCTTGACGTATACTCGCAGCATGGTCGTCACGAGGTCGTAGGAGGTCGTAGGTAGGTCGTAGGAGGTCGTGATGCTAGTCATAGGTACTCGTGGCATCAAGTCTCTGAACTCTCTGCCACAGTGGGTAGTCGAGGCCAGTTCATTGGCTATATTTAAGAGGGAGTTAGATGTGGCCCTTGTGGCTAAGGGGATCAGGGGGTATGGAGAGAAGGCCGGTACGGGATACTGAGTTGGATGATCAGCCATGATCATATTGAATGGCAGTGCAGGCTCGAAGGGCCGAATGGCCTACTCCTGCACCTATTTTCTATGTATCTTTCTATGTAAGTAGGTCGGGGCGTTTTTTCTAGCCTGATGAAAAATGGCCACGAGTAAAAAAGGTTGTGAATTAGGTCGTGAAAGTGGGACAGGCCCTTTATATTTGAACATTTGGGAAGCACTGCTGGAATAGAAACATAGAAACATAGAAAATAGGTGCAGGAGTAGGCCAGTCGGCCCTTCGAACCTGCACCGCCATTCAATAAGATCATGGCTGATCATCCAAAATCAGGATGTTTGATTAGGTCAGCAACTGCTGTGCACTTTGCAGATGGCACACATTGTAGACATAGTTCTACAAGGAGTAGATGGGCCACCAATTAAGTAAGCTGATCTAAAAAACAAAATGCTGGAGGAATTCAGCAGCCAGGCAGTATCTGTGGAGGGAAATGGACAGACTTTTTTTTTTGTGTGAATTTTTTTTATTTTGGAGAAAGGTCCCGACCTGAAATGTCATCAGTACATTTCCCTCCATAGTTGTTGCCTGGCCTGTTGAGTTCCTCCAGAACTTTGTTTTTAAGCTTAAAATTCCAGCATCTGCAGTCTCTTGTGTCTCAAAGTGGACTGGTTTGATCTTGGCTTTCTGACATTGAAGAAAATGAAGGCAAATTGGTTGAGCACTTAGCAGAATGCCTCCATCGAGAACACAACTTCCAGTGCTGGGTACATTAACTCTCCATTTCATTCTCACTTTGACTTCTCTGCCCTGGGCCTTCTACTCTGCTCTAACAAAACTCAATGTCAGCTGAAAGAACAGCACCTCGTCTTCTGACTTACAACATTACTAAGTTGATTGAGTGTGTAGGAGGGAACTGCAGGAGCGGGTTCACACTGAAGGTAGACAAAAAGCTGGAATAGCTGAGTGGGTCAGGCAGCATCTCTGGATTGAGGTGCAGCGAATAGAGGGATATGGATCATGTACAGGCAGATGAGATCAGTTTAACTTAGCATCATGTTCAGCACCAACATTATGGGGCAAGAAGGCCCAGTCCTCTGCTGTGCTGCTCTATGTTCTATGTTATATTTTATTATAGCTTTATGGACTCAGCAATGAATTCAGAGTTCAGATATTCAGCCATGCCAGCCTTAATACTTCACCTCTTTCCTCATTTTATTCCTCTGTTCTAATTTACAGCTCCTCCTGGCACCTCTTTACCACCACCATTCAGTTGGCGCATCCACCAGTTGTCACTTAATCTCTGAAGAAGGGTTTCGGCCCGAAACGTTACCTATTTCCTTCGCTCCATAGATGCTGCTGCACCCGCTGAGTTTCTCCAGCATTTTTGTGTACCGTCACTTAATCTCGTCTGATTTGCCTCTCACAAACCTGCCATTTTGTGGGTTATGCCCCTCCCTCTTTCTCTGCTATTTAAACACTCGTTCCATACCTACCTCACCCTCGCTGAACCTAGTTCTGAAAAAAAAGGTCATCAACCTTAAACATTAACTACTGCTTCTTTCTCCACAAATGCCACCTCCGTTGCTAAGTATTTGCATAATTTTCAGTTTTTGTCTTAAATTACCAGCAAATGCAGAATCTTGCTTTCTAATCTTCTATCATTACCATAGGAACTGGCTGGTAGAATCACTTCCTAGGCCGAAGAGAGATGTTACATTTATATTAGCTTCTTTCACATCCTTGTATATCTACAGTGCTTTGCAATCTAATAGTTAATGAACAGGAGTCACTGTTATAATAAAGGAAAAGCTGGTCAATTTGTTCTTAACAACCTTCCACAAACAGGTCAGATGATCTATTTTAGCTTTGATTGAGGAGAATATTGTTTGAATATCCTGGTGAACTTCGGAAAAGTTAAAAAATAAATAAAGCAGATACTGGAAATCTGAAAGAAAGATAGAAAATGACTGTGCAACATGTCACCGTGCATCTGTGGAAACAGAAATTGTGAGCATTTAAGGTCAACTTATCATCAGAATCTGATCAGTCACCTAAAATTTTAATTTAGCATTTCTTGAGGGAGCCTGTCCTGTTGGATATTGTCTTTTAATTTTTGGTTTTGATTCTATTAAGCTCTGAAGCGGTAGAGCTACTGACTTACAGCGGCAGAGACCCAGATTTGATCCTGACTATGGGTCCTTGTCTGTACGGAGTTTGTACCTTCTCCCCGTGACCTGTATGGTTTTTCTCCGAGATCTTCGGTATCCTCCCACACTCCAAAGACGTACAGTTTTGTACGTTAATTGACCTGGTGTAAATGTAAAATTGTCCCAAGTGTGTGAAGGATAATGTTAATATATGGGGATCGGTGGTTGGTGTTTCCGTGCTGTATCTCTAAACTAAACTACATAGACTATTATTGTTGCTTGTTTATTTATGTGTCTGTGAGAGAGTGAGAGCGTGTATATACACACATGCACCAAACTTATTTCTTCTTGTATATTATATTGTTTACAGTGTACTATGTTTACATACTCTGTTGTGCTGCTGCAAGTAAGAATGTCATTGTTCTATCTGGGACATATGACAATAAAACACTCTTGACCTCCACCTCGCCTCCTCCTTCCTCCTTCCTCCCCTCCATCCACCTCGCCTCCTCCTTCCTCCCCTCCACCCACCTCGCCTCCTCCTTCCTCCCCTCCACCTACCTCGCCTCCTCCTTCCTCCCCTCCATCCACCTCCCGCACAGCAGCGCAGCGGCATTTGCTGACATGTTGCTTCGCATCACACGAGTAATGGGAGATGCCAACTGGGAGAAAGGGAAGTGGCTGCTCGAACATGCTCTGGGAATCAGGGCAATGGCTTGTCACAGCCGTTAAGACAGCTTCAAAGAGAATGGTAAATGATCTAAACACCACACAGGGGACCGACTTACAAGACTCATTAGCGCAGATTCGATGTCGCTTTTCATTCACCCAGTGTATCGCCATCCAAAGGAAGCGCTTCAGAGGGATTTTCGCAGGGACCACTTAACAAGGAATGGAGAAATAGAAGGGTGGTCAGAAATTGAAATAAAAGATGGAGCAAATTGATAAGTGGAGACCTGGAAGTATTTAATGTGATTGTTTTTTGGAGGCCGTACACATAATGAGGTGAACATGTACTGCGTGGCATCACCGTATATTTATTCTCTTGAAGTTAAGAAGATATATAGCACAGAACCAGGCCCTTTAGCCCCCAAGTCCATCCACTACCATTTACACTGATCCTTATTTCTCATTAATGCCCATCACCATTCTCCTGTAGACTACAGGCAGTTTTCAGTGGCCTATTAACCTACCAAAGCACAGGGCATTGGGATGTGAGAGGAAACTGGAGGACATCCAGGAGAATATGAAAACTCCACATAGTCAGCACTTGAGGTCAGCATTATACCCGGGTCTCCGGCACAGAGAGACAGCGACACTACCTGCTACGCCACTGTGCCCCCCAATTGTTATACTGCTTAGGTAATTGTTATAGGGGTTGCTGTTTGCCACCCACACCTTGCCCATTTCCAGCTGAAATGGCATATAAACAGTAGCAGAATCTGTATGGCTTCCGTTATATTACAAATCCCATGCTGTTCATATATATCATCCCAATGTTCGAAAATAATTAAATTATGGAGACAGGATTGTATCTTTGGATTCTAGTAATGCATGTGGGTAAGGTTAGAGAGTCCTTAATATACTTTTTTCAAAAGTTTATCTTATGTAGTGGTGACAAGACACATGACACTATCAGAGGAAGAACCTTTCTGCTCCATTTCGCCGAACAGCATTAAATCTGTCAGGAAATGTAAATCAGCTAATCACTGTCAAAAGGGAAAGTGAAAGCAGTACGGATCAATGAGACTACATATAAATCAGGAGATGAGGAAGCTGCTTGAACATGCACAGGGACTCTCAGTCCCAACAGCCTAAGCAGCAAGTAAAATGGCTCCAGCAGCGTGACCATTTTGAGAAGGGTTGCTTTGGGGACAACAAGGTGGTGCAGCGGTAGAATTACTGCCTGTCTCACTTACGCGACTTTTTCGGCGTCTGCCGGCACCCGTCATGGGTCGCCGAAAATTGTCAACGTGTGGAAAATTCAGCGGCGACCAGAAAGACGCTACGACTCTTTGGGTGACTGAAGAGACGACTCACGACCATACAGGCGACATGTCGCGGGGTGAAGCCTGTATGGTCATGAGTAGTCGCCCAAAGAGTCGCACTTTGTTCTGATCGCTGCTGGATTTTCAACACGTTGAAAATGTTCGGAGACCTGCGGCGACTATGACGGGTGCCGGCAAGTCGCCGAAAAAATTGCGTAAGTGGGACAGGCCCATAATAGCGCCAGAGACCTGGGCTTGATCCTGAGTATGGGTTCTGTCTGTGCGGAGTTTGTACATTCTCCCCGTGGCTTGCGCAGATTATCTCCGAGATCTTCGGTTTCTTCCCACACTCCAAAGATGTACAGGTTTGCATGTTAATTGGCTTGGTATCATTGTAAATTGTCCCTGGCGCATATAGGGTAGTGATAGTGTGTGGAGATTGCTGGTCGGTGCACTGAAGGGCCTGTTTCCGTGCTGTATCTCTAAACTAAACAAAGTGCTGCTCCTAGGTCAATGTACAGGCTTTGGTGAAGAGGGCACACAGAAACAAGGCAAGGTGTTTAAGGTTCACTCTTTCTCAAACTCTAGATCTATTTTAGCGTGTATTAAGGGGACCATTTAAGGCAGTTGGTGGGGTGCTAAGATCCTTTTGTCAGGGCGGCATGGTGGTGCAGCAGTAGAGTTGCTACCTCACAGCGACAGGGACCCAGGTTCAATCCTGACTACAGTGCTTGTCTGTTCGGAGTTTGTACCTTCTCCCCGTGACCGGCATGGGTTTTCTCCAGGATCTCCTGTTTCCTCCCACACTCCAAAGACGTGCTGGTTTGTAGGTTCACTGACTTGGTATAATTATAAATTGTCCCTGGTGCGTGTAGGATAGTGCTAGTGTGCGGGGGTCACTGGTCGGCACGGATTCGGTGGGCTGAAGGGTCTGTTTCCGTGCCGTATCTCCAAACTAAACCCAAAAGTTGTGGGAAATCAGGAAGCTGTACAATCGGCAGCAGACCCTCTTAGATCGCATGGATCGGGTTGGAGCGGCTGTTGGACACACTGAGGAGCAGACAGGAGGTGGAGAGGGCTATAGGCAGTAGTTTCATGGAGGTCGTCACACCGCAAGTTCAGCCAGATGGATGCGTAACAGCCAGGAGAGGGAGACGGATGTTGCAGGAATACCCTGTGGCCAATCCCCTCTCAAACACGTTCAGAGCTTTGGTTATTGCTGGGCTAACAGTAAAAAGGCAGTAGAGTTCAATAGGTGGCCAGGGGGCTGTGTTGACAGGAAGGAGTCAGAGTACAGGTGAATCCTGTATAAGAGGGACAACGCACCTGAAGTGGAGGGAAAACAATATCCTTGCAGGGAGGTTCATTAGTGCAGTTCTGTACAGTGTGTGCTGAGAAATTGGCAACTGGGCAAGTGTGACCGCAGTTTGGGACGTCAAATGTAAAGGGAAAGGATATGAATAATAATAATAATAATAATACATTTTATTTATATAGCGCTTTTCAGGACTCAAAGTCGCTTTACATTGAGAGTCAAGAATAAACAAAACAAAATAGAGCAGTAAGACAGAGATGCAAAGGGGAGAGGAACATGGGACTAAGGGTATGCAGAGGTGAAGAGATGGGTCTTGAGGCGGGACTGGAAGATGGTGAGGGACTCAGAATTTCGGATCAGTTGTGGGAGGGAATTCCAGAGCCTGGGAGCTGCCCTGGAGAAGGCTCTGCCTCCAAAAGTGCAGAGGTTTGATTTCGGAGTGGAGAGGAGACCAGCTGATGTGGATCTGAGGGACCGTGAGGGTTGGTAGAGGGAGAGGAGGTCAGTGAGATAATGGGGGGCAGGATAATGGCAGGATTCTCAACAGCTGTGATGTACAGAGGGAGACACAAAATGCTGGAGTAACTCAGTAGGACAGGCAGCTTCTCTGGAGAAAAGGAATGGGTGACGTTTTGGGTCGAGACCCTTCTTCAGTCTCGACCCGAAACGTCACCCATTCCTTCTATCCAGAGATGCTGCCTGTCCTGCTGAGTTACTCCTGCATTGTGTGTCTTTCTTTGGTTTAAACCAGCATCTGCAGTTCGTTCCTTGTACAGAGGGATCTTGGGGCCAAAGTCCAAAGCTCGAAAAGAACTGGCAACACAAATAGATACTGGTGCATGAAAGGTGTCTTGTATTCTGGAATCCAACAGTCAGGGCATAGAATAGAAGAGTCACGGTCATGTTGCAGCTTTATAAAGCTTTGGTTAGGTCACATTTGGAGTCTTGTGTGCAATTCTGATCTCCCCTGACATGGGAGGATGCGACAATTTTGGAGAGGATGCAGAAGAAATTTATCAGGATGCTGCCTAGATTAGTGGGTATTAGCAATGAGAGTTTGGAGAAAATTGGATTGTTGGCTCTGATGAAAAGATAGAAGTTCATAAAATTCTGAGGCATAGATAGGGGAGACAGTAAGAATCCATTTCCCAGGATAAAAATCTTGAATACTACTGGACATAACTGTGAGGTGATAGTTTAACACGGAATATGATGGTGATTGAAATATGCTATCTGGAATGGTAGTGGAAGCAGATACAAAAGTGGTATGTAAGAGTCTATTAGATAGGCACATGAATATGAAGTGGATGGAGGCATATGGATCACATGCAGGCAGAAGGGATTAGTTTAATTTAGCATCATGTTCGACACAGACAGTGTTGGCCAAAGGGTTACTCCTGTCCCATGAGGTTGTGGTGATGGAAGGGAGGTGATGCAGTGGAGAAATGGGAGGAAGCACAAATGGTGGGGCAGAAGCTCGACTCAAACTAAAACAAACCCAACACTCATGGGCTTATGTTGCTGACAACTATTTTTATCCCTGGTCTCATTACAGAGAAAGCTGCTGAATTAAAATCAATTAGACGTTAATTTAAAGCAGTGCTGTATCCAGCCTGCTGAGAAATTGGGTTTGCAGCTCAAGTCCCTTGGTGAGCAACTTTGATCACAACTTTCTGTGGCAGATTTAACCCAGACTAACAAAAAGAAAACAGATTTGATCACTCAGCGGTTCATTCCTCAGGGACAGCCTTCGGGAGCAATGGTATATCTTCAGTTTCTCAGAGAAAGGTGAAAGAGTTGTAAGCAATGAGACATTATGGAAAAAAACTCTGGCACGGCTAGTGGAATTTAATGAGCAAATGCGTGCTTGGAATGCACATTTAAATGAGCATGTCTTACAATGACACTTCAAATAAAGCAACAACAAAAAATACTGGAAACATTCAGCAAGCCAGGCAGCATCTGTGGAAAGAGAAAGAGAATTAACATAGACACAAAATACTGGATTATCTCAGCAGGACAGGCTACATCTCTGGAGTGAAGGAATTGGCGATGTTTTTGGGTTGAGACGAAGGGTCTCAAACTGAAACCCATTCCTTCTCTCCAGAGATGCTGCCTGTCCCACTGAGTTAATCCAGGGTTTTGTGTCTAAGAGATTTAACATTTCAGGTTGAAGGTACACCATGATGAAAGGTTAATTCATTCATTCATCATCGTCGAAAACATTAGCGACGCAGTGGTGCTGGTTTCCAATGGGAACGGTGACGGACGCACCACACATCTCTGTCCTCCAGTTCCTGTGGACTTCCGCCGCTGGAAGTATAGGATTTTGGTGTGTGTGCCTTATCATCAATCCTATGTACAACAGTGATCGCAACTTCTACTGAAGTGGGGATCCACACCCACCCTGCTCACATGGCAAACCAGGTGGGGGAAACGGTTTAGTCGTCGACTATCTGATCATGGAGCAGGTAGCACGGGATTACATGCTACAGATCCTCAAACGCTAACCCTGTTTCTCTCCATAAATATTGCCTGACCTGCTGATGTTTGCTTTCTTTAAGAAGTGCTTTTATTTCAGATTTCTAGCAGTTTTCTGCAGTTTTTTTCTTTAATGTTCACACAGTCCTACTGAATCAGTATTTCAGTCTGCCTGAAGAAATCCTTAATATGCCCAAGGCACATCTACAATGGAATAGAACAAATGTTTAAGTAATCCTTTTCATAACTTCAGGATATCCCCAAAATTTAACAATTAATACTTTTGATGTGTGGTAATGTTAGAAACATCAAACTGCGCACAAAAAAACTCCCATGTATTGCAATGTGATAACTGTTTGCTTTGGTGTTGGTCGAGGTTAAATATTGGGCCAAGGTACTCGGTAAAACACTCCTGATCTTCTTTGAAACGGAACCAAGGGATTGTCTGTATCTATCTGCAAAGTCAGGAAAACAGTGTATAAAATCACGAGAGGAATCGATCAGGCAGATGCACAGAGTCTCTAACCCAGAGTAGGTGAATCGAGGAAATAGGTTTGGGGTGAAGGGGAAAAGATTTGATAGGAATCGGAGGGCTACCATTTCCACACAAAGGGTGGTGGGGTTATGCAATGAGCTGCCAAAGAAGGTAGTTGAGGCAGGGACTTTCCCAACATTTAAGAAACAGTTAGATACGTTCATGGATAGGATAGGTTTGGAGGGATACGGGCCAAACGTGGGCAGGTGGGACCAATGTAGCTGGGACATGTTGGCCGGTGTGGGCAAGTTTGGTCGAAGGGCCTGTTTCCACACTGAATCACTCTATGACTCTGACACTTGGCTTAACATCCCATCTGGAAAATCGCCATAGGAAATGTTGTCACACAGGGAAGATTAGGTTAGCTAGATGAACGATGAACAATGGGTCTTAGTATTTTGTTGATGGTCAGATAATCCAAGATCCTAGAACATGATGAACTACACCTGGTGTTGGGGAGGGGGAGGCATGAAGGAATGAAACTAATCTGCCCAGTGGAGACCAAGAGCTACACAGGGCAGTGTTAGCCCAAGTAGTAGAACTGCTGCCTCACATCTCCAGCGACCTAGGCTCAGTCTTGAACTCTGACCCAGCCAGACTGGAGTCTGAATGTCCTCCCTACGACCACATTGATTTATCCTGGTTGAGTGGGGTTGCTTCACAAATCCCAAAGACATTTGACATTGGATAACGTTAATTACACCCTGTAAATCACCCTTAATGTAGTAGAGGAAACAGGGTGGCATTGATGGGCATCAGGGAGATAATGGGTTGCAAAGGAATAACACCAATGGGATTACTCGGAGCTTACAAAGGCTCGAGGGGCAGAATGGCCTATGTTGTGACAAAATGTGACTGAACTACAGCAGGGTAGCACATAATTCCTGCGGTAGCTCTACTCAAATAAACCAAAACTCCTCACCCCTCCCTGGTTTAATCAGTTCCAACAACCACAGCAAGGAAGCTCTAAGTGAGCAGTTCACAGATACCCTGCAGTGCAGAGACTCTGATGTGTCTCACCAATAAAAAAAAAACTTCTGACATATCCAGTCTCAACACTGTTTTGATATTCACACACTAAAGTTTTCAAAGGCCTTAAAATACATTTATTTGGAAGTGTTATTCCTTTTTATCAACAGCTACAAAGTCAGATGCAGAATAACTAAATAATCTTGATGCATTTCAAGTCTTCAAGTTGAGTTTGTCAGATGCAAAGCTACCGTGAGGAACAGATACAATGAAACTCTTTGCAGCAACATCAAAGGTGGACTAAGACAACATACAAACACATAAATGTAACAAGACAATGAAAATGAAAATACTTTTCCAAAACAAGTCCTTAAGAGTGCTAGAGGTGGTCCATAGTGTTCTGTTGTTGAAGTAAGGAACTGCAGATGCTGGTTTAGACTGAAGATAGATACAAAATGCTGTGGTAACTCAACAGGACAGAAAGCATCTCAGGAAAGAAGGAATGGGTGACGTATTCCCTATCCCCTGATTTTCAGTCCGAAGAAGGGTCTCGACCCAAAACGTTATCCATTCCTTCTCCAGAGATGCTGCCTGTCCCGCTGAGTTACTCCAGCATTTTGTGTCTATCTTCGAAGTACGATTGGGGTTGTGCAGGTCAGTTCAAGAACCTGGTAGCTGTAGGGAAGTAGCTGTTCCTGAAGTTGGTGGTGTGAGACTTCAGGCGTTTGTAACTTCTGCCTGATAGTGTGAACGTGAAGAGGCTAAGGTCGAATGACCCTTGATGATAGACGCAGCCTTCTTGAGCTAACACCTCACTTATAAACTCCGTACAGATAGCACCCGTAGTCAGGATCGCACCTGGTTCTCTGGCTCTGTAAGGCAGCAACTCTACCGCTGCTTCATAATGCTACCCTGATGCTACTGATATTTTCCAGCATTTCCCCAAACAAAACCAGAAAGCCCTGGAAAATTTCAACACAGTGGGCAGCATCTGAGGAAAGAAAAACAGTTAGCATTTCAGGTCAAATAACCCTTTTAGTCCAGTTTTTAATTCACATTTCCAGCATCTGTCATTTTTATTTAGATTTCCAGAATCTTTTAAATTCCAGAATTTCTCACTTTTCTTTCAGAGCATGATGGCACGCTATCCTACACACACTAGGGACAATTTACACATAGTCAAGCAAATGAATCTACATAACCTGTCAGCCTTTGGAGTGTGGGTAGAAACCAAAGATCACGGAGCAAACTCACGTGATCACGGGGATAACATACAAACTCCACACAGACGGCACCCATAGTCAGGATCGAACCCAGGTCTTCGGCGCTGCAAGCGCTACAAGGCAGCAACTCTACTGCTACGCTACCGCGTTAATAAGCTTCGGTTTCAATGTCCCAAGTGCGTGTAGGATAGTGTTAATGTGCGGGGATCGCTGGTCAGTGCAAACTCGGTGGGCTGAAGGACCTGTTTCCACTCTGTATCTCTAAACTAAATGGAAGGGCAATAGACTTGGTTTAAATGACAAACAGATTGTGATCCTGTGACCTCTTTATTGAGGCAGAGTTGTTCAAACTAATGTTTCCAATGAGAGTTCTGGAAAGATGCATCAACATTGACATAAATGAAGGCACTCTCGCTGCAGCCAATCAATAATAATATTTTTTTCTGCACAGAGTTTATTTACAACTCAAGCAGAGTCTAAATCAATGAAGTTTTTCTTTCTTTTGGCCGACATTAGATATTGGTCTAAGGTGAGACTATTCAGGATTTTTGCTTCTGATCAGACTTGATAACTGACACAGTTCAATAAATGGAATTAGTGCAAATTGAGTGTTTGATGGTCAGCAAGGACGGTGGGCCGAAGGGCCTGTTTCCTTGCAATACGACTCTAATCCGGAGATTTATTAATCAATACACATTCGAGTATGCATTTAAACTAAGATAGATATAAAAAGCTGGAGTAACTCAGCGGGTCAGGCAGCATCTCTGGAGAAAATGAATAGGTGACATTTTGGTTCAAGACGCGAGACCCAGATTCTCAATCTGAAGAAGGATCTTGACCCGAAACATCACCTGCTCTTTTTCACCAGAGATGCTGCCTGACCCGCTGAGTTACTCCAGCTTTTCGTGTCTCTATTCTCTTTATTTTAATTTTTGATGTGACTTTGGAATTACCAATGGATGCCTTGGATTCAGAGACAAAGGATTCATTCCTCGAAGCTAGAAAAATGGGACCACTCAGTCGCGGTCTTTAACCCACGAGGTAAATCCTGAGCTTGTGTCGTCCTATTGATTAAAGATATTTTAACAGAGTCTGAAGGATTTGCCTTAAGGCTTGATAAAAGAAAGATCCCCAGACAATAGTTACATGGAGACAAGATAGGTGCAGGCACTTACACACAAACATTAAATTACATTGCTCAGACATTCAGGGTAATGGAGTTAAGATCGCTCGGGCGACTACAGATATTTAGTGGCCATTCTTTTAAATACTGTTTGAACAGGACGTCAAGAAATTTAATAGGAGTGCATTGTATAAAAGGACAAAGATATAATTACATTTTACTTCCCTGTAATTTGTGCTGACTGCAGCAACAGAAATTAACAACCGAGGCAACCTCTAGTTTGGTAATAATGCCTTCAAATTAGAGTGTGGAAAACAGTGCAGGGGCTTGTATTCACAGTTCAATAATTTACATAGTTGTGTCAGCGTGGCTCTGTAGTAACGATCTGTGCTTGTAAACACAGGTTCACATACTGTGAACAAATCTGCACAGGCGTTTTAATGGATGTTGGTCATCCAATTTATGCAGAGTTGAAATTGTCCCTGAAACATGAGGACAATGGTCTCCTTCAGGTCCCGATCTAGCAACCTCTTGATATTGACATTCTCGTCATTGTGGTCCAAATCCCATTTTGACCCCTACCTCTCGCTTTCTGATAGCATCCTCCAGACCTGTCATTGGCCGCAATCTCCACTAATCCCAGCCTTTCGTGAATCCATGACTTTTCATGCCCTTGATCCTATCTCATGTCCAGGCTTTCAGTCATCTACCTTACTACCTGGTACTAACTCAAGTTACTTATACCCTGCAAATCACCTTGGATAGGGTAGCACAGTAGTGTAGCAGTGGAGCTGATGCCTCACAGCGCCAGAGACCCTGGTTCGATCCCAACTACAGGTGCTGCCCGACAGAGTATATACGTTCTCCCTGTGATCACGTGGGTTTTCTCCGGATGCTGCGGTTTCCCAAACTCCAACGACAAACATGCTTGTAGGTTAATTAGCTTTGGTAACATCATAAATAGCGTCAATGTACAGGGTGAACATTGGTCAGCGTGGACTCGGTGGTCTGAAAGGACTGTTTCTGCACTGTACCTCTAAAGTCTTAAAAGATAGTTTACTATTCTAAAGGTGCAAAATAAACACAATTTGGTTTTGCTTATGCCGTGACGGAACCCTTGGTCTCTATTCATTTTCTGCAAGTAAAATTCAAGTCAAGAGTGTTTAATTGTTTTATGTACTGTCAATGAAACAATTAAATTCTTACCGGCTGCAGCTTGACTGGTACATTAACACAATATTGCACAAATAATACAATAAACAATAATAAATTAAATTAACAATCAGTTATACTAGGAAACAATGCAAACTGAAATAGAGTGCAATTTAAACAAAAGTCCATAATAGATCATAGGAGAGGTGGGTAGGAAGGAACTGCAGATGCTGATTTAAACCGAAGATAAACACAAAATGCTGGAGTAACTCAGCGGGACAGGCAGCATCTCTGGAGAGAAGGAATGGGTGGTGTTTCGGGTCGAGCCAAACCGTCACCCATTCCTTCTCTCCAGAGACGCCGCGGGGTGGAAGATTGCAACCTTCACGTGGTCCGCCCTGTTTCGACTAATGCAATCAACTCGACGTGCACAAACGGAAGATCAAATAGAACAAGTTGTCCAACAACTTTAGGCTGTGCACGCCACACGAAAGAAGAAGAAGAGATGCCGCCTGTCCCGTGGAGTTATTCCAGCATCTTGTGTATATCTATAGTAGAGGTGGGGCTGTGGTTAGTACTACGCAGAGATCAAGAGCCTGATGGTTGCCGAGAAGATGTATCATTGCACAAAAACTGCTGCAAAATGCTTGGGGCAATTATTCATATCTTATGTTTAAGACATCACACAATTGCCAATACTTGTTAATAGCTTTTGCAAGTGTATGCTCATCAAAACAGCATAATATAGAGATCAGAACTGTCAATTAAATGATACATAGGCAATGAAAGTAGAGTAATAAGGATTAGAACAACACCAGCACTGAGAAGTTATACATACAAGACAAATTTGACCAGGCGGAAACACTTAGCACAATATAAAAAGTCCCAAGTTGATATGATTGATGTCTTTTAAATAGTGTAGGACTTCAAAGAGGTAAATATATGACATGTTTCTACAGAGGAGACTAGAAAATGGACCCCAAAATAAGTGATCACTAATGAATCCAAAAGCAAAATGTCATTATCCAGAGTGCAGTGTGAATGTGGAACTTGTTCCCATGGGTGTTGTTGAGTAAAGCAAGGAATGGTTTAAGGGAAGAGACACACAAAATGCTGCAGTAACTCAGGACAGGCAGAATCTCTGGAGAGAAGGAATTATTGTGTGCAATTTTGGTCTCCTAATTTTAGGAAGGACATTATTGCTATTGAGGGTGTGCAGCATAGGTTCACCAGGTTAATTCCTCGGATGGCGGGACTGACGTATGATGAAAGAATGGGTCAACTTGTATTCGCTAGAATTTAGAAGGATGAGAGGGGATCTATAGATTATAAAATTCTTAGAGGATTGGACAGGCTAGATGCAGGAAAAATGTTCCCGATGTTGGGGGAGTCCAGAACCAGGGGTCACATTTTAAGAATAAGGGGTAGTCCATTTAGGACTGAGATGAGGAAAAACTTTTTCACACAGAGTTGTGAGTCTGTGAAGGCAGTGGAGGCAGTGGAGGCCAATTCACTGGATGTTTTCAAGAGAGAGTTAGATTTACCTCTTAGGGCTAAGGGAATCAAAGGATATGGGGAAAAGGCCAGAATGGGGTACTGATTTTGGATGATCAGCCATGATCGTATTGAATGGCGGTGCTGGCCCGAAGGGTCAAATGGCCTACTCCTCCACCTATTTTCTATGTTTCTATGAATGATTGACATTTTGGGTCGAGACCCTTCAAGTTGGATAACAGAGGGCTGGGATGAAGGGGTGGGAGGACGTTTATGTGCAGCATAGATGCCACTGTGGATGCAAAGGACGTTGCCTGTAAGTATGCAATGAATGCTGTGTACCATGTCCCTCGATCCTGCCCAGAGTGAATTATCAGATGCAAGATCGGCTTTAGAAAAGCTCTTGCTCGGCGAACCAAAATACAGCAGTCCTGAAATCAAAATAATGATTTTTTTTTTTCCAATGCAAAACACTTTTCTTGGAATAGTGAAGCTGTTCTGTCTCTGCATGCTGAAGCTGTGAAAGTGAGAGGCACAGCTAACATCCTTTGCTAATCCGATCGATAGATCACATAGTCAGCTTGATCATTTACTAGCGAGACGGCTCCATCCAAAAAGAGTGGTGGTGAATACAGGACAAGCTACTCATTAGTGGAAGAAGTGTTAGGGGGGCCAGTTTCCATTCAGTAACTCATCAAGTGAGAACAATTTGCAGGCCAAAGTAAAGTGCGGAGGAATGAGAAAACTGTGTTGTGGGTTGGCATGTGCCAAAGGGCTGAATGGCCAGCTTCTGTATAGTAAGTACGTTTATTGGCCAAGTATTCACATACAAGGAATTTGCCTTGGTGCTCCGCCCACAAGTAACAACATGACATACAGTGACAGTTCCGAATGACTCGGAAAACACTAAACATTAACAATAATAAAACATTTATGATAAAACACCATTGATCAAGCATGTGAACCAACAAAATACCAGATAAAAGGGAGGCTACAGATTTTGGCTGTTGAGTAGAGCAGTACTTACTTCTGTATAGTATACAACAGGGCATTTGTAAAGTAGGTTGAGAGAGAAATATTGGGCTGTGAACTGAGAAGAAATCTTTCCTATTTGAAAGTGCCTTTGACAAACTTACAAACTTGGCAGGCAAGGTCTCAGTTTAATAACTTGACTGAAACGCCACAGCTCCAACAGAGCAGCTCAGGTCGACCATACCGGCCTGCAATTTTGTATTCAGGTCTCTAGAGCAGGACTTGAACCAGCTATCCAGAGCCCGGAGTTGATCAACTGAGCCGCGCGCACAAGAGGGTTCTTGCATGTATTGATACATGAAGATAACAAGTCTTAACTCTGATACGAGATTTCTACACTGAGGTAATTGAAACTCATCAACATGCATCGCACGTTCAAGAACAAATAGAGCGTACTTCTCTCTTAGCCAAACCTCATCTCACCCCTGCAGAAGGGCAATAAATCACCAGATGCTGTTTTCCATCAGGTGCTCTCACCAAGCTAAATCAACCAAAGAAACATCACTTTCAAGGAAAAATCCACATGACTCACAGCACTTTAAACTTTTACATCTGTGAAAGTTGGCAAGAGGTGCCCATGACACAACTGCCATCCACAAGCCAATAATAATAAGTGGGACTTTCCAGCGGGACTTCAAACCACTCAGACATCTCTAATGGACTGTGCAGATTGATTTCTGCAGCCAATCGTGGGCTGTTCTAGTAATGTTATTGTTGTTAGCCTTTTGCTAGCCACCTGCAGTTTGTATTCTGGTCCCTCGAACCAGCGATCCAGAGCTAAGAGTAATCCACTGAGCCTTGCACACAAGCGAGCTCTTGTGCATTTTGTCCTCAGTAAGGTAACGTCTCAACTCTGATATGACATTTCTACACTGAAGTGAAACTCAATCACTTCTCACGGAACCCCCAGCCCCCTGCAGACCGGAGGACAATTTACATCAAACTTTTCCAAGACTCCCATTAATACACACATCAGGTCAGTTAGATGACATAATCCTTGGAGGGCACGGGTTGTAACCACTTTCAGTCTCCTGTAACCAGGTTTCAAAAGACATTTTGTGATTGGAACGTGTCCTGAGTTTGTAAAAGGCAATCTGAAAAATGTAAAGCGTATTGTGAAATGATATAAGGGGCTGAAGATTAATAGAATTAACAAAGATTTGCTGATCAATTGATTGGGGAGTCCAATACTTCTTGTGTTGTTGGGTCTGGTGGACTACAGCTGAACAGTGAAAATGTTTCTGAGTGTCCTGTATCAAGTGTTATATCAGACAACCTAGTCCTCTCCTGGCAAAATTGGAAGTTCATGTAATTGTTAAGTTTCTTTCTGCAGTGACACAACTGTCATCCACAAGTCAATAATGTTATTCGGAACCTGTGCGGTTCCGAATAAATTTCAAGATCCTTCTTTTTTTTAAAAATATTTTTATTTTATTAGAAGTAAGTACAATCGTATGGCACCAAAGTGCCTAATATATATTTTCATCATACATTTTATGTACAGCTTCTTATTTTGTTATTATAATAAAGAAGAATAAGAAAAATAAATTAGATAATAAAGGATAGAAAAACGTGAGATATATAGTGTGTGAAGAAGAAGAAAAAAGAATGAAAGAAGAAAGTTAAAGAAAAGAAAATGGGGAAAGAGAGTAAAAAATAAAAAAATAAAAAAATAAAAGTAAGGAGATCATTATTTATACTCTTGACCATCCCTCGCCCAGTCCCGAGACAATTAGCTTCTACAATTGTGTTGCACCATATGATTCCAAAAAGACGACAAATGGAGACCAACTCGTTATGAATTGGTCAGATTTATCTATTAGGAGGAATCGCATTTCCTCAAGATGTGCGGTGTCCAACATGCTTGCAATCCACATTTTGAGCATTGGTATTGGTGTATTTTTCCAAAATGTAAGTATTAATTTTTTTGCAATTATTAAACCATAATTAAAAAATAAATTTTGAGATGAATTCAATTTATTCCCATCTTCCATTACTCCAAATATAATCAATTCAGTATTAGGTTCCATTCTTATCTTAAATAATTTTGTAAATATTTCAAAAATATCACTCCAAAATCTATAAAGTTTTATGCAGGAAACAAAAGAGTGTGTTATAGTTGCGTTTTGGGATAAACACTTATCGCAAATGGGGGATATATTTGGATAGAATTTATTCAATCTTGTTTTTGAATAATATAATCTATGTAAAATTTTAAATTGAATTAGATTATGTCTTGCATTAATCGAACATTTGTGAATGTATATCAAATACTTTTACCATGTAACCTTCGAAATTTTTGGAGGGCACGGGTTGTAACCACTTTCAGTCTCCTGTAACTAGGTTTCAAAATAAATTTTGTGATTGGAACGCATCCTGAGTTTGTAAAAGGCAGTCTGAAAAATGTAAAGCGTATTGTGAAAAGACATAAGGGGCTGAAGATTAATAGGATTAACAAAGATTTGCTGATCAATTGATTGGGGAGTCCAATACTTCTTGTGTTGTTGGGTCTGGTGGACTACAGCTGAACAGTGACAATGTTTCTGAGTGTCCTGTATCAAGTGTTATATCAGACAACCTAGTCCTCTCCTGGCTAAATTGGAAGTTCATGTAATTGTTAAGTTTCTTTCTGCACTGACACAACTGTCATCCACAAGCCAATAATGTTATTCGGAACCTGTGCGGTTCCGAATAAATTTTAAGATCCTTCTTTATGTCTACAAAGCCCTTAATGTGCTTGCCCCCACCTACATCAAAAGTCTGCTTACCCACCACACCACCTCCAGGTCCCTCAGATTGGTCGACTTGGGGTTATTGAACATCCCGCGGTCTAGGCATAAGCTCGGGGGCGACCGCGCCTTTGCGGTTGCAGCTCCTAGACTGTGGAACAGCATCCCTCTTCCCATCAGAACTGCCCCCTCCATTTAAGTCGACTTAAAACTCATCTCTACTCCCAAGCCTTTCTTGACGTCCTCTGAGCGAGGGCTATATGTATGTACTGATGTATGTATTTAATCTATGAACCACTGTTGTATAATGTTAGTACCTCCACCAATGTAAAGCACTTTGGCCAACGAGAGTTGTTTTTTAAATGTGCTATATAAATAAAAGTGACTTGACTTGACACTGTGATGTCAAGAGTGTTTTATTGTCATATGGTGTCCCAGATAGAACAATGAAATTCTTACTTTCAACAGCACAACGGAATATGTAAGCATAGTATAATGTAAACAATATAATAAACGAGGGGAAAATGTTCAGTGTGTGTAGATATACGCATACTCACAAATACATATATGTCCCCAAGTAATCGGCTGGTAAAGCCAAAGGGATTGGAAATGAACGCAGCTCGCTTCCTAGCTCTCTCTTCCTTTTCTCCTGTGCCACTGCTCTGCGGAGGGCCATAAGCCTTTTCCTTAGGATGTTTCGTAGGTCGGCCAAGGCTTGCTTCTCCTCTTCGGTAGATGTCTTCTTCTGGTTTTTGAGGGTTTGAAGTTCCAGCGGCCGTTGATGTATTTTGGTGGCTCTGCGGTTCATGGTGTAGGTGGTGGGCTTGGTGTTACTTTTCTCGTGATGGCCAAATCTTTCAGAGGCATAACTGACTATGATGGCAGTCATTGTTTGGAGTTGGCGGTCTAAATCTCCTTTGGCTGTGGCTTGAATGATGTTGGTCACGTCTTTGTCAAACTGCAGCCATTCATTCCAGTTGCTGGCTGGGGGCCAATCAATCCGTTGCTGTGGAACTACCCTGCAAGGGTTGGGAGACTCTAGTGCGTGGAGGGACTGGCCTCTGTGGGGTGAGTCCTGGCCGGGCTCCTCCTGCGTCTCACCAGGTTCAAGGCCTGTGTGCTGCACCTCTTTCTCCTTCTCCAAGCATTTCATTCTCGCCTGATGAATTTTAAAAAAAAAAATGTTTTTAAGGCCACAGTGGTTCTTTCACAGCTTTCCGCAAATGCATCTTATACTCGGTCAGGTTGTTTGCGTGGGTCAATAACCTATTGGAGATCTCATCCTCCCCCCCCTCTCGGGATCTTCTGGGGGTATGTTTCATTAGGCCTTTCCGTAGCTTTGTTGGCTGTCTTTCTCACGAAAGACACAGACTGGGGTGCTAACCCAGACTGTCCCGGGTGCCGTCTTTATTCACATAACCATACAACACAGGAGAACATTCAGTCCATTGGGAGAACTATTCCAGGTAGCTCCTCTTCCATTACTCTGCCCCAGAGTACTGTAGTTTCTCTTTGGCAACGACATGAAGCCTTATCACAAAATCTACTCCTTCCATTTATTCAGACAGTGCATTGCAGATAACACCAACTCGGGGGATAAAAGTATTCTCTCCACATTTCCTGTGACATATTAAATTACTAGAGTTCAGTTCAGTTATAATTAGTTTTGTCTCAATCATTGCCTGACTGCACCACTGTCACTTTATTCTTCTATCATCTTGGACAGCTTGCTCCTTTGAGATGTTTCCCTGCCCTGTGTAGAAAAGGTTTATTTCCCTCAGTCCCAGAGAATAGCAGAGTACGTGGAAACGATTTTAGATAAAGCAGAAGACATCAAATGACTCCTTTCAAATAGTGATATTTAGTTTAGAGATACAGCATGGAAACAGGCCTTTC
Source organism: Malacoraja senta (assembly GCA_038087875.1). NCBI lineage: Eukaryota > Metazoa > Chordata > Chondrichthyes > Rajiformes > Rajidae > Malacoraja > Malacoraja senta. The sequence continues at coordinate 11,205,891 of CM075990.1, read as the reverse complement.
AGCCCAACAAGTCCATGCCGACCAGCAATCACCCTAGTCATATCCTACTCACTAGGGCCAATTTACAGAGGCCAATTAGCCTACAAACCTGCACGTTGTTGGAGTGTGGGGGGAAACTGGAGAAAACCCATGTGGTCACAGGGGAAACGTACAAACTCCCTACAGACAGCACCTGTAGTCAGGATCAAACCCTGGCATCTGGCGCTGTAAGTCGCCAACTCTACTGCTGTGCCACCCCAGAAATTTTCCCCAGAAGTGTAATTAGACATTCTACCATTATAAAATATAAAGGCCCAGAGCTAAAACGTTGTCATAGATGGATATAAAGGAACATTTTGGGGAATACACGGGTTGAGAGTGGTGGAGTCTTAGAAGGATCTCTCAGATCTCTCATGCTGTGAGGCCAAGTCTCCATTAACTGTATCACTCTGCCACCCAAAGGTTTAAGGTGCCATTTCTAAACCTCAGCAGATACAACACACAATAGTACAAAGGAACAGGCCCTTCGGCCCACAATGTCTATGACGAACATGATGTCAAGTTAAGTGATCTTCTCTGCCTGCACGTTATCCATATCCCTCTGTATCCATGTGCCTATCTAAAAGCGTCTCAAATGCCACCATCATTTCTGCCTCCACCACAACCCCAGGCAACACATTCCCAACACCCAACACTGTAAAAGACACATGTCCTGTACATCTCCTTTAAACTGTGTCCCCCTTACCTACTATGATATTTCCACCTTGGAGAAAAGCTTAGGCTGGCTATAACTGAAGAACTGAAATTTGGAGTCTTATGTTACGTTCTGCTTAAAAATGAATTCAGGCTGATCATATGTCAGAAAATTCTCATTTAACATTTGATTAAAAAAAAGAGATCAAATTCCATATATTTACTCTGATCTTAGCATGCATAAACTGGATTCCAAATGACAATTCTTTTATAATGTGAAGGGAACAATGTTCAATTATAAAGTCGTTCTTTTCATGTTACTGCTGTCCGTTTGCAAAGGATAATATCTTAAGAGTTGGACATGGAGAAAAGCTCTTCACTTGCAGGAGACCCCACCTATTTGAAGCCATCAAAATAAAGCAGACACTAATAAATCCAGGCAGGCCATCTAGGTAAATTACTTTGCCCCGAGGTTGATGACAATGTGGAACTTGGTACCCATAAGGAGTGATCGAGGTAAGTATTATCGATGCATTCAAGGGGAAACTGAATAAGCATGCAAAGAAAAGGTTATGTTAATGCGTTTTGAATGAACTGTGCTGGGAGGAACCTTGTCTTCAAACAAGTTGCCTGAATGGTGTAACTTTAAGCAATTTAATTCAAAGTTGCTCCACATCATGTAATTTTTCTGTGTGTTGAAAGCCCTTGAATTGCCAAGATAAGTGTTGGAAATACCCAGTGTCCAAGAAGGGATGGTAAATTGAATTGACTACTCCTCAACACTCGACGTCCATACTATTCTCGTTTTTTGCTTCACCCTCTACGAATACCGTGCACTCCAACAGTTTCCTGCTGATTGTACCGTACCAGCGTGAATCTGCTTCTGTCCATGTTACCTCCGAATCTAAAGGTTCAAGTCCCTCAGCAGGCAAGCTGCGAACTAGTACAGAGATAAGACAACAATGTATTATCAGTGGTGCCGATTTTTCAGATGAAACATTAAACCATGGCCTATAAGAGCAACCAAATTGTCTCATGGTGTTTTCAGTGCTTCCCGGGCATCTACTGCAGCACCACGTCAGAAAATGTTGGGTTCAATTCCCACCACAGGAACTTGAACAAAACCTCCCATCACAGCACAGTGGGACTGATGGCAGGGTTACTGGTGACAATATAAATATGATCTTGTCCATTCCTTCAAATGGATATAAGCGACTCCCAATGCAGTCCAACAGTATTTACCTGGCTATTTCACACTGCTCAACGTAGTATTTTTTGTTGGATCTTGGTGTGTATGGATTCTTTGCCATATTTGCAACAATGGACAACAGTTCAAAATAGTATTTGTAGAGCACTTTGGGACATTCTGCTCATGAAACAAAGCTGCTAAAGAGAGCAAGTCTTCTTTTCTTCTAGTTTTGGTATCCTGACCAACTTTCCAGTTTCGACCAATTCCATGAATTCATCTGGACCTTTTTTCCATCACAACACATCCCGAGTTAGTGCTGAGTCAACGGTTACGGACGCTCATCACGGTGGAGAGTGTCGACTCTGCTGTGGGGGGATGTTCATGTTGAATCTCTAAATAGTGTGTCGTGTCTTTTTTATTCTACCTTTTTATTTTTTATTTATATGGTTAATTGTCTGTAAAGCGCTTTGGTTTCAGTAATCTGATTGAAAGGCGCTATATAAATAAACTTACTTTACTTTACTTTACTTTCCCAAAGCAGAGCGAGATGCTAATTCACCTGCAAATTTGACTGCAAACAAGGTACTTTACAAAAAAAAAGTAACAATGTGTATTTCCATTGAAAAATAATGAATGTACAACATGTGCAATTGAAGATAGACCACAAAGAGCTGGAGTAACTCAGCGGGTCATCTCTGGAGAAAAGGAATAGGTAATGTTTCGGGTCAAGACCCTTCTTCAGTTTGAAATGTCTGACCTGAAACATCACCTATTCCCTGCCTACCAGACTGAAGAAGGTTCTCGATCCGAAACGTCACCTATTCCTTTTCTCCAGAGATGCTGTCCGACCTGCTGAGTTACTCCAGTTTTTTGTGTCTATCTTCGGTTTAAATCAGGATCTGCAGTTTCTTCGTACACATGTGCAGTTGACTCTGGTTTGTGCAGCTGGTCAGTGGAGTTTTCTTGTAATCCCGTGTTCCCGAAGTGAGGTATTTGCACTTATGCCAGTAAGGATCCAAGTCATTCACAACTCAGATGCAATGAGGAGCTTCCATACCCCATCACCCTGGGAGAGAGTCTTGCAGATAGTATGGGAGCACTGGGCAGAACTCCCATGTCTCCATACAGACAAAGGTTGGGCAGAATACAATTTTCCATGCAATGAACTCGCATGCCACTAGAGATTTCTGCACATTGATGCCTCCTGACCTCATTTCATTAACAGGCTTCTTCAGTCCTTGCAGAACAACACTACTGGTCTGCATCAAATCATAGGGCTTGATAGTGGAAGTGTTTTAACCTCATGTAACACTGACATCTTTTTAATAAAATGCTGTGCTATCAATTTCAAATAATACGAGGATACTGCAAGTATTTGGTTTAGTTTGTAGAGACAGCATGGAAACAGGCCATCAAGCACTCTAGTTCTACATTATCCCACTTCCTCATCTTTCCATACATATTAAGGGCAATTTATAGAATCCAATTAAACTACAAGCCCACACACCTTTGAGATGTGGGAGGAAAGTGGAGGACCTAGATAAAACCCACATGGTTACAGGGAGAATGTGCAAACTCCAGAAAGACAGCACACGTGGTCAGGATTGAAGAAAGTCTATGGCAATAACTTTAATGGTTGCACCATAATGCCGCCCTTAGACCTACACTTTCTATAGCACTTATCCCCACTTCAAGATAGTCTTAAACAACTTATAACCAATGTTATGGTGAAGAATCTTTTTTTGTGTTTTTTTTTTAATGTTTCACTGTAAGATCTAGAGATGATGTCTGACCCATTGGGTTACTCCAGCTATTTGTGTCTATATTCGGTTTAAACCAGCATCTGCAGTTCCTTCCCATTTCAAGTTGGCTTTGTCCAATTTTAGTGGGTTAATGGAGGAACAGCCACCAGGGTCTGAGAAGTATCCCATTCTTTAAACATAGCCTCAAGAGAATATTTGGGACTTTTGGTTTTTAATATCTTAATTGAAATATTCACTTCTAACAGTGTACTCTCTCTGCAGTGTGTAGGAGACTCGGTGTAGATTTTATATTCTAGTTTCTGGAATGGCTGCATCTTACTGACCCCCACCCATGGGATGTGTAGGAAGGAACTGCAGGTGCTGGTTTAAACTGAAGATACACAAAAAGCTGGAATAACTCAGCAGGACAGGCAGCATCTCTGGAGAGAAGGAATGGGTGACATTTCAGGTCTGAAGGACCCGCCTAGTTACACCAGTTTTTTGTGTCTATCTTTAACCCACACACAGGATGATCACTACTCAATGAACCAAGCATGGCATCATACTTCTTCCCGTTTCCAGTTCGATCCCAATATCGGTCTGTGTTAAGAGGGGTTTTAACCGTGTCCAATATTCCAACGTGGACTGGCGTTGTGATAAACATCCAGCTAGTTTAGGCTAAATGTATTTGGGTAGCGACTGCTGAAGGCACAGAAATGATCAATTTGCAATGTTTTTGTCTCACTCCCTTTAATCCCCAATGCTGCGTCTGTATTTAAATTGAACCAACATAACACACACACAAAAAAAAAATTATTTTAGAAAATCTGCTGATGTCTGAAAAAATAAATATCTGCAGGGGTGACAATATTTACTGCGCTGAGCAAGGAATTTGCCAATTCATGGGCATTGTTTAATGTCATTGAAGATTTGGGCTTGTATCTGTGTGAAGGGAGTGAACAGGAAGCAAATCAGTGTAATTATCTCAACGCACATCAGGTATTCACTTCAATCACTTCAGCTCTGCATTTGTATGTTCAAGGAAACACACCTTAGCCTTAGACTACTTGCTCTAATAAAACATTTCAAAGACTACTGATGTAGACAGTGTATATAATTATGAGTGCATAGATAGAATAGAGAGTCAGAGCCTTCCTCCCACCGCCTCTCCCCCTCCCCACCACAACCACCAGCCTAGGTGGATAGAAAGATCAAATACTAGAGGGCATAGCTTTAAGGTGCAAGGGGCAAAGTTTAAAGGTGATGTGCAGGGCAAGCTTGTTTTATATACACACAGATTGGCAAGTGCCTGGTGATGGTGGAAGCAGGTAGGATGGTGGTATTTAAGACACTTTTGAAAAGGCATATGGAATTCATGGAATGGAGGGATATGATTTACATGCAGGCAGATAAGAATTGGTCTTGGCATCATGTTCAACCAAAGGGCCCGTTTTTGTGCTGTTCCAGTACGGAAGCCAACTTGATCAGAATGGATAAATTGGGCTGAAGAACCTGTTTCTCTGCCTGATAACTACAATTCTAAAATGTACACATCATTTGCGATTTGCTCCATCACATTGCAGTTCTGTAATATACCACATACATGGTGGTCCAGCAGTTAGTATTGCTGCTTCAACTCCAGAGACCACATTCAATCTTGACCTCAGGTGCTCTCTGTGGAGTGCTTCCTCTACGACCATGCGGCCTTCCTCTGGGTATCTGGTTTCTTCCCAAAAGACATGCTGGTAGATTAATTTGTTGCTTTAAATTACGTTTGTGTAGGTTAATGAACAGGAACAAAAGGTGATGGACTCGCACAAGAGAATAAATTCATGTGGAGCTCAGGGAAACGGGCTGATGGAGAATGGGAGTCATGTAACTGCTCCCCCTGGACGTGATGGGCTGAATGGACTACATCTGTGTGGTGCTGAGCAGTAGAAGAGGTGGGTGCAATCATAAGATTTTAAACGCATTTGGACTGGTACATAGCCAGAAAAGTTTGAGAGTGAGATGTGCCAAATTTAGGCAAATGGCAATAGCTCAGAAAGCCAACTTGATCAGCGTGGATAAGTTGTGCCAAAGAACTAGTTTCTGTGCCTGATAACTATGATTGTAAAATGTATACCTTGTGTCATTAACTCCCTCATACTAGTCATTTTGATGTACGATGAACAACATAAAATTTCTATGTTCGCTCCCAGACTGGCTGGATGTCTATTTTAATGTAATTGCAATACCAATTAAAGTGGTTGTTGAGTGTACAGGTCATTACCAGATGGACGAGTATGGGAACTCTGCCAATGGTGATCACAAAGCAGAATACAGTCTAAGCACGGAGAGTTAATTCTATGATGAAATAAATGGTGTGGAAGTACAGCGATATTTAGGCCACCATAATGTACCATTTCTCCCCTCACTGCCATGAAAGAACTTGCAAGTCACCTTGCTGCAAAACTAATATCATGAAAGGACAGTGTGCTGCAGCCGACATCGTGGCTACTTGCAAAATAAATGCCAGCCTGGATCTATACTCCCAGACTTTCACAGACTCGGTGCATTCCAAGGCATTTCACCGTCATAAAGTAGGAAATGGACCCGTTAAGGTGTAGAGAGCAAGATTCGACAGATACCAATAAGTGTCTGACATAATTTTTCAGCGATGTTGAGTATGGATAATATTGGTCCCCCCATCTTTGCACATCCTTCATCCTGCAATTTTCCACTTGATAATTTAATTTCATGTTTGTGCAATAAATGGTTACTCAAATTTCATCATTATTATAATGCACATGATGACACTTTAAATGCCTTGTAACTGTACCTTTTGACTGTTGGCAAACCGATTTCCCTCTGGGATAAATAAAGTTGTATCGTACGATGACAACTTCATCAGTGCAACACAGTAAAGTACTAAGTTAGTCTACATTTTAGTCCCTTTACCTGATCTCAGTTTTTTTTTTTTTAAGGTACTTTTAAGGGACATACCAACTTTCCAGCTATCAGGTAAAGGGTGATGATAGCTGGAAAGTTGGTATGTCCCATTTGCGTAATGCTCATAAAAACTATTTGTTTTTCTCTTTCTCCTCTTTCTTTTTCTCCTTCTTTTCTAGGGTCTATTTCTTAACTCTTTTTCTTTTGTTTTTAATTTTGTTCTTATAGGGTCTTCGTTCTGTCTTGTTGTCACTCTTTCTACACTTTCACTTTTTCCTTCACTTTCTTCTTTCTTTCAATCTTATCCTTTCCTTTTACTAGTGTAAAAAACAAACGGAGTACATTAATCGTAAGAAGATATAAGTGACGAGTACTAATGTATGTGGTTGTAATGTAATGTACTTCTAATAAATAAAAAAATTAAAAAAAAAAAAAAAAAACATTTTAGTCCCAAATCTCGTAAAAGTTTCTACAATTTACAAAGTTCTGACCAGAACCAAGAATCTTACTAGAGTGCAAGTTTCTTACGTGAAAGTTAATAGAAATAATTCTCTATCCAACTCAATATGGGGGAAAGAATGAACAAATTGATTATTTAATGCAGTGAGAATGAGGGCGAAAGGTTTTTAGTGACCCCACTGGATCAAGTACCTCTTATACAAGAGATAAGGATTCCCAGATGCTGGAAACTTGAGCAAAATACAAAGTTCTGCAGGAACTCTGTGGGTCAGGCAGCATCTATGAGGGAATATACAGGCCACAATTTGGGTTGGTATCCTTCATCACTCTAGTTATATGAGTTTTGAGTTAAAACTGCACTAGTTTTGAGTCTCACTCACACCTCAGTTATCGATATTCAATCTGTCCACTTCTCAACTTGTTTTGTTTGAATCACAGCGCAGAAGGTGGCCATTATCCCTGGGAAATGCCAAAACTAATTGTCACCCAGCAGTTTCTCACCCAGCAATGTTTGAATCAGCAAATCACTGGCACCGATCATATTTTTTTGATTCACAAATGTTGACCTTGGACAACAGGTAGGACTCTCCCAATCTCCTGAATAGTACAGCGGAACTTACGACTCAAACATCCGGCATCTCCGGTTGCCTTAGCACTGCATTGGAGAGGCAGCCAAGATTTTCCTGGTCTTCAGATGTGGATCTTCAGTTCTGCCTCAGAGGCAAGATTCCAAACTTCTGAGCCAAAGATTCCATCTACTCCATTCCTCTAATTATAAGTTGTATCATTGCATTTAACCAAATATCAGATTCCACCACAGGGCAAAGATACAGTGTACGCTGTGATCCATTTAACACTGAAGAGTTCCTTTACTGCTGTTTTTAAACTGTATTTGTGAGGGGTCCATTGCAAGAATAACTGATTTGAGGATTCTGCTAGAAATATCAAAGAGACCAAAACCATCCCAAGCAGACAGTAATCAAAGGATCACTCAATCTATCCTCTGATCTGCTCTTGGTTCAAAGGCATTTCATATAAATTATCTCATCATTATAAATTAATTACTACCAAATTCCTACTTTGTGATCTTCAACCTGTTGAATAATTCCCTTTTTCCCCCCCACACTTTACTCTTGCTTATTTGGTTGTATTTTCTTGCCAAGATTTAAATGTGATGAAAGATATTAAGCATCCAAAAGTTTTACTGCTTGTGAAATACAAGAACACACATTTCTCAAATGCAATTAATATTGGTTCGTTTTCACCAGACCTCTCAGGCGAAAACATTGATGCTGTTTCCATGAGGACATTGATGTAGGGTGACCATTAACACCTTGGTACTATAACATTTAAAAGACTTTTGGAAAGGTACATGGACAGGAAAAGTTCAGAGGGATATGGGCAAAATGGGACCACCTTAGAGGAGGCATCTTTGTCAGCATGGACAAGTTGAGCTTAAGTGCCTCTTTCCTTGCTGTGTGACTATGACTATAACATGTACATAGCTCTTCCACTACTTGACCAATTTAGTAGATGGTTCAAACTGAAGTAATATGACAGTGTCAGTAAGTCCATGATAATATGGTGTTGTACAGTTGAAGTTTAAGATTTTTTACTCAGCATTTTAATTATAGACAATAGACAATAGGTGCCGGAATAGGCCATTTGGCCCTTCGAGCCATTCAATGTGATCATGGCTGATCATCCCCAATCAGTACCCCATTCCTGCCTTCTCCCCATATCCCCTGGCTCCGCTATTTTTAAGAGCCCTATCTAGCAGATTGCAGAGGAAATTTTAAAATAGATTAATCAACGTGCATTAAGCATCTTTTTTTTCTTCTTAAAGAGTCCCTTGGGATTAAGAATCATTTGCTTCCACTTGAGTCTTGAGAGTTCTGAGATAACAGATAAGGGCAATGCAGTAACCACGGACCCTTCCATAAATGGGGCAGGGGCTGGCTGAGAGGGCAGTTCATGAGGTGGTACACCCCTTCCGGCACATACGCAGGACAAAATGTGTGGGAAAGAACTGCAGATGTTGGTTTACGCCAAAGATAGACAGAAAATGCTGAAGTAACTCAGCGGGACAGGCAGCACCTCTGGTGAGAAGGAATGGGTGACATTTCGGGTCGAGTCTGAAGAAGGATGCAGTTGTGATTCTAATGCATGGACCCTGTGGCACACATGCAGCAGTCGTAGTGTGCTGCACAATCTTGCCAACCAAAGTCAGCGGCTGGGACCGGAGAACTAGCGACAATGACACCGGGTGCTTGAGGGACATGTGGGAGATCAGTCAGTGACAAGAGCAGAAGGAAGAGGAGAACTCGTCTACCAGCAGATGGGTGGATGGTGGTATCATCTGTAAAGGGGAAAAACAGACCCTGACAAAGAAATGCTCAGTACCAGGACCACGAGAAATTATAGTGACCGCTCCACTTTCTATTCCTTCACAGTTCACCATGAATCAGTTGAGAGAGGCCAAATGACAAAAAAACAACTCCTCATGTTCTCCTGAGTCTATCCATCTGCACAGATCATAAGGGATCAATTAGCGACTCCCTGATCTATTTACTGTAATGGATCACTCAACTCAAACTGACGGATCTTATGCATTGCTTCAATAAGTGGCGGCTCCCACTCTGGGTCACATTACTGCAGCCATCTCCTGCCAAGCACCTCCTCTTAACCGAGTTTCCTTGGCGCACCAGAAACTATGCCTTCCTATCCCACTGATGAGAAAGCCATGCCTCTTTCATAAAAGGAAGGGAGCAATAGAAGATAGAACAGTACAACACAACAATGGGCCATTTGGCCCACGATGGTAGTGCCAAACATGATATCAAGTTAAACTGATCTCATCTGCCTGTACTTGATCCATATCCCACTATTGCCTGCACTCCCAAGTCCCTATCAAAAAGCCTCTTGAACGTCACTATTGTATTTGCCTCCACCACCTACCTTGGTAATGAGTTCCACATCCCCATTACTATCTATGTAAAAAAAACATGCCCAACACATCTCCATTAAACTTTCTCCCAGCCATCATATTCCGACCAGTTGTGCACATTTACACCCTTGGAAAAATATCCGACTACCTCCCTATCTATGCCTCTCATAATTGTATATATTTCTATCAGCTCTCCCCTCAACCTCCAACGTTCCAGAGAAAACAATCCAAGTATGTCCAACCTCTCCCCATAGCTGAAGCCCTCTGATCCAGGCAGCATCCTGGTTATGTAGAAGCCAGCTCTTGACCCAAAACTTCTCCTATCCACATTCTCCAGGGTAGATGCCTGACCCGCCGAGTTACTCTAGCATCGTGTCCTTTATAGCATTTTGGTAAACATCCTCTGCACCCTCTCCAAAGCCTCCACATCAGTACATGCTTTATTGTACAGGTGTTTTAGTCGCTTAAGAACGCTTGTGAGGGCAGCACGCTGGGACAGACTAGGCCAGATCTTGCAAAGAGCTATGATGACATCTACTGGGAGTATATCAGACACAAAGCTGACCTAATTGGTCTTGCTTAAAACTTTACATTGGTTAATAATGAGTATTTATTCTGATTAATGGCCAGTGGGAATGAAGGATTTAAAAAAATGTCTGGTTGTGATTTATGTTCATCTATAATTCTCTTAATTCAAAGCATGCGATAAAAGGCTGGGTTTGCTGCATTTATAATAATTCTCATTGAGGAACAAGTATTGTCCAGGATAGCAGGGGGAACTCTACAAGTCAACTTCGTAATAATGTCAAGAGCCATTTTGTTAAACCAGAGAGACCAAACACAGTTTTGGGTTAAGAAAGCATCGTATTGAATATTGCAGAGCAGAGTGTAACACATCAACAATAAATCCCACTACTCATTGTATCTGAGTCACATAGGAACAGGACCTTGAGTCGCTAAAGGAACAGGCTTCGAAGAAATTTAGACCCTCAAGTTTGTGCCACCACCAACAGGATGAAGGCTGACTCAATTTACAGGCCCTGGCCTTGCCACCTTTAATACCTTTGCCCGATTGAAGACATATCAATCACAATGTTGATGTTGATCCCTCATCTCAACAGATTTTGTTGGGAGGAGAGTTGCAGATTTTAACTGGCTTCAGATTGAAGTATCATCTTTGCCAATGCTGCTGAACATCTCCAAACCCTTGCCACGTGAGAATATTACCAACTATTTATCAAATCACGCCTCATTGTTGAAGCTAACTCTACTGCTTATCTGCAGTGTAGGGTTCCCAACACTCTGTGTTGTCACATTCATAGCTCTGCTACTAAATTCAGAGAGAATGGTTGCCCAATATGCAGTTCAATAGATGGTTAAAATGAAGGAACAATAACAGGAGATTTCACCAGTTCATACTGGGAAATTCTCTGCTGGATATTTGGTCGGTTTTACCTTGAGATTCAATTAAAGACACCTCACATGAACTCATCAAGAATGGCTGGCATTAAGTATGAGGGACTGGAACAGCCATGTGCCTCAGGGTTTCAAAAGTCGATCACTGCAAGGTTGATTGGAGTTTCATGTCTACTCATCCTGTTCAGCAGACACTACAGTTCAGCGGACCGGATTATTAACAGCAAATTAAGTTCACTATCTCCTTGTTGGCATGACCTGTTTAACATCAAGAACTTCCGTTGCATCTCTTCAGCAGTAAGAGAGCAACTTTCCTTTTATAACCACTAATAAAGTCTTACAGCAATAGCTCCAACAGACATAAGTAGAGCTGGAATCTTGTGGAAGTGCTCATTAGATAATATCTTTACAACTGCTCTTTTCATTAAGTAAAATAAAGTCTGTTTTAAAGAGGAAGTGGTGCTTCTAATAAAAAGTACATTAGTGTGTCTGCTGACTGTACCATCAGGACAATTAAACAAAAAGCCCCTGCCCTCTCATTCACTTATCTGTTGTATTCAGGAGCTTTTAAATTTAACTTATTAAAACTTACTTGCTGAAAACCCAACATATTCCATGATACTTCATAGTCTGTGTTTCAATCCAATGATAGCATAATAGGTTTTCAAAAACCCAAGGTCATCTAATTTAAAAAAATTGCTTGTAGGCACTTTGATTCTCATCTAATGTGGCAATGTAAATTTTCTCACATCGAAGTGTAAGTGGGAAAGGAGAAAAATGGAAGAGAGAGAAATAAATGACAAGAAATTTTGTGGAGTCTTTAGTAACAAATTAATCCATATCCACGTTGATGTACTGATCCAAAGGGTGAAATGTCAGGGGTTAGAAATGGGGACAGCCTTGGATTAGAAATGGATGGGGACAGGTTGTGTACCAAATACACGCACGTGATGAGCCAGGCACCTCACTTCAGGTAGTTCCGGCATTCCCTCTCTCTCTCTCTCTCTCCCACCCAAGTCGCACTAGCTTCTCATTTCCACCCTACAAACAGCTTACAGTGGCCCGTTTCCTTTATCATCATTACTTTTTTGCATGTCTTTCATTCATTGTTCTTCATCTCTCCATTTTATCTCTGTTTTATTATTAATGTTTAATGTTTTGTGTGTCATTCCTAACTGTCACTGTATGTCATGTTGTCACTTGTGGGCGGAGCACCAAGGCAAATTCCTTGTATGTGAATACTTGGCCAATAAACCTATTTACTCATTCAGCATAATCTATATCTCTCGTTTCCCTTATCCCTAACCAGTCTGAGGGATGGGTCTTGACCCAAAACGTCATCCATTCCTTCTCTCCAGAGATGCTGCCTGTCCCGCTGAGTTACTCCAGCTTTTTGTGTCTACCTACAAGTGAGTTAACTGGGGGATCGTCAGTCAGTAGGAAGTCTTTGATATTGTTGTTGGGGGGCGGGGAGAGTTGTTGAGACGTCAGTGAGTTTAGGGCCTGGAAATCATTAACCATCATTTGGCCGTTCAAGTAATGCAAATAGTGAAGTAAGGCAGGTGAATGAATTAAAAGCATTTCACCTGAGACTCTCAGCCCATTTGCTGGCCTCTAGTCAGGAGAGCCACACTCATAACTCTTATTTGGGCTGACAATGCCCTATGGCAGGCTTTTAGTTTAGTTTAAAGAAACGGTGAGGAAACAGGCCCTTCAGCACACTGAGTCCACCCCAACCAGCGATCCCCGCACACTATCTACACACACTATAATTTACAATTATACCAAGCCAATTAACCAACAAACCTGTACATCTTTGGAGAGTGGGAGGAAACCGGAGATCCCAGAGAAAACCCACGCAGGTCACGGGGAGAACATACAAACTCTGAACAGACAGCACCCATAGTCAAGTCAAGTCAAGTCAAGTCACATTTATTTATATAGCACATTTAAAAAACAACTCTCATTGGCCAAAGTGCTTTACATTTGTTATAAGAATAGCATAAACAAAACAAACTACAAACATATATACATGTAGCCCTCACTCAGAGGATGTCAGGAAAGACTTGGGAGTATAGATACGTTTTTAGTCTTGACTTAAAAGAGTCGATGGAGGGGGCAGTTCTGATGGGAAAGGGGATGCTGTTCCACAGTCTAGGGGCTGCAACTGCAAAGGCGCGGTCGCCCCTGAGCTTATGCCTAGACCGTGGGATATTCAGCAACCCCAAGTCGGCCGATCCGAGGGGCCTGGAGGTAGAGTGGTGGGTGAGAAGACTTTTTATGTAGGTGGGGGCAAGCCCATTGAGAGCTTTGTAGACATGGAGGAGGATCTTCCAGGTTCAAACCTGGGTCTCAGGCGCTGTAAGGCAGCAACTCTACCACTGCACCACTCGGTTTTAAAACCACATGTACTAATATCTCCCAGCAACACCCTGTCACTGACCATTGTATGGAGAATGAGATCATTACTTGCATGTTCCATGCTGCTGTGGTTAGTCTGAACCAGTGCAATTAGGAGGAAGTGCCCAAGTTTCTGACGAGGTAGAATTCAATCCAAAAGCCACCACAGACATGCCACTCCAAGTGAGAAAAAGTATCATGATCAACTTGTTAGTCTTTGTTACTATAGCACTTTAAAACAAGCCAAAAACATGTTACATTCAGCAAAAGCTTAGTCTCTTTTGCCATGAGGACAATGCAGCAACCAATTTCCACACGGAAAGATCATTTCAACATAGATACAACAACCAACAGATAACTGTTTATTAAGTTAGTTTAGAGATACAGCGTAGAAACAGGCCCTTACCGGAAAATTAACCTACAAACATCAGAGTGTGGGAAGAAACCAGAGCACCCAGAGAAAACTCACATGGTTACAGGGAGAATGTACAAACTCTGTACAGACAGCACCTGAGGTCAGGATGGAACTCGGCTGTGAAGCATCAACTCAACCAATGCTCCACTGGGGTGCCGCCCGGTGTGGATATTGTTACAAGGGAAGAGGTTCAAGGATCTGATGAGTAGAACTGAAAAAAGCTCACTCGTCTGTTTAGTTACTAATCAGTTTCATTGCCAAGAGAGAACAAAAAGAATACTTGTCTCGGTATGCACGGGTCAGTTTTACAGCAGCACACCTCTCTCTCTCTCTCTGCCTCCGTCGGTGAACCCCTCTCGTACATAAACTAACCTATGGCTTCCTGGCGCCTGCCTTTATACAGGTAAGAAATCAGTCGTTGAAACAACCGCCGGTAAGTCCTGGCCAATAGTGCTGCTCACAAATTCAAACTATAACCAATGGCAGGGGACTGCATCCGAGCGAGGATCTCCCCCCGTTTTGGAAGAAAGCGCTATCAGCCGCAGACTGGAGCGTAAAGCAATACACGGCACTACAGACTTGGCGCGCAAGTCAAATCACAAAGCGCTGCCGGTTTGGTGCACAAGGGTTTAAACAGCGCGCTGTAGGCTTAGTGCTTGGGAATTTAAACAAAGAGCTGTCGGCGGCAGGGCTATGGGTTCTAATTTAGACTTAGATTCCTTTATTGTCATTCAGACCTTTCGGTCTGAACAAAATTTCGTTGCCTGCAGTCATACATATAATAAATAACAAAACACACAATAAACACAAATTAACATCCACCACAGTGAGTTCACCAGGCACCTCCTCACTGTGATGGAGGCAAAAGTCTTAAAGTCTCTGTCTCTTCCCTCTTTGTTCTCCCTCTGCGCTGAGGCGATCCAGGCTTCTGACATTGTGACCCCGCCGGGTGATGGTAAGTCAGTCCCGCGGCTGAATCCATGCTCCGTCCGCGACGGGCCGGTTCAAACTCCGCGGCCCGGGGTGGCCGAAGCTGCCGCCCTCCAGTCTAGTGGACGCAGCTGTAGTTGCGGGAGCCCCAGAAAAACAGCTCACCCACCTGTGACCTGCGAGCTCCCGACGATGTCGCCCACCGGGCCTGCGGCCGAGCCTCCGGATTCAGGTCGCCACCAGTGTCCTCGGTCGCCACCGCCGGAACGCCACCGCAGCCCCGAAGCCGGCCAGCCCCGCGCTGGTAAGTCCTGGCTCTGCCTCCGAAGCCTCGAGGTCGGTCGGTCGCAGTTGGAGTTGGAGGCCGGCAGCTCCACCATTTTGGCCTCAGCGCAGACGGAGGCAGAGAAGGGGGATACGACAAGAAAAAGTCGCATTCCCCTGAAGGAAGAGACAAAAAACATGTTTCACCCCCCCCTCCAACACATACACAACCCAATAAACTAAAATTTAACTAAAACAGGACAAAAAGAAAACAACAAAAAAAGTAAAAACAGACGGACTGCAGGCGAGCCGCAGCTGTGCAACAGCGCCGCCACTTCCGGATAAAATATAGCACTATTGGCCGCAGTTCTATGGAGTTTAAATATAACGTTATGGCCACAGCGCCACGGATCACACACTGTTCGGGCAACATTTTAATATAACAGATATTTATTAGCGAGGACACCTCAGAGAATAATTCCAATTTTGTTCAAAATAATAGCCATTACATCTTCTCAACCTAAAGAGTGGACATGACCTCTTGTCCAAAAGGCCACTCTTTTTCCTTCGGCACTACATTGGGAGTGTTAGCCAGGATAATAAGCCAAGGTCAATGTTATGTTAACACTCTGAGGAAATATTGTTTTTAAACACAAGGGTAGTTCAAAGAAAACATATTTGGCAGACCTTCATTACATTCTTAAGAGAATGCAATAAGTGTAACATTGGTTGTTAACAATAATTGGCACTTTAAGACTTTGTCCCTTTTATAATTATGCCCCGTGAGAGAGGCACTGCTGGCTGGTCTAGTGGTCACCCCCTCTCAGAGTGGCTGCATGCAGACCAAGATGGACTGTTGCTATTTGACAGTGCAAAGGGTAGTGCAGGCAAATGTAACTGACGGGACAATCACCTCACTGATGAAGGGTCTTGACCCGAAATGTCACCCATGCCTTCTCTCTTGAGATGCTACCTTTCACGCTGAATTACTGCAGCTTTGTGTGTCTATCACTATTTATATCATTCCTTCACAGGATGCAAATGTTGCTGGCATTTATCTCCCCGATGTCCCTGTATTCAGGAGGAGGTTAAAAGTCAACCAGTTGTTTGGTCTGGAATCGCTCCTGTGGCCCAGGTTGGATCCTGAAGGACATTAGTGATGTATTTACAAGGATCCAATAGTTCAGAGTCAGGCTGCGATGAACCCTTAAGTAAACTACACAAGCTTTGTTTGAGCATCTTATATCTCATGTGTAAAAGGCTGTACATTTTCCACTGGACTTCATTAGTGGCTAATAATGCACTGAACATACACTTTTGGAAGAACAATCACATTTCAATTCAACTGCACACAATAGACAAGATAAGTTGTTCCAACATTGTTCAATTGTTGGTCTGTATTAATCCACAGACATACATAAAAATGTCACTCTCTCCCCATGAAGATTGGCTTAATTGTGTGGAGTTGGTGCATTGGTCAGGGAGGAAAATTACTTTTATGCATCAGCAGGTGGTGGAAGGATATTCAATACTAAAACAGTGCATCATTAGGTAATAAGGAGAACATAGCTGCACTGTTGGGGGGAAAAGGTGAAGCAAGACAAATAGGAGACTCGGCCATAGAGCCGGCAGAGGCATACTGAAACATGTAGTCTCCTTCTGTGCCAAATTATTCAGTGATGGGTCTCCTGTGTCAGAGTCAATCTAATTTCCAGAGCAATCAGCCCAGCTTTAAAAAAAATCCCTTAATCCTTTAATTGCGTTAAATTTAGCATTCCTGTCAAAATACAACTGCAGATAGTGACTGAGGGATCTGTCTTGCACTAAATTAATGTGTTTGGAACAAAGGAAAAAGAAACACATGCTAAGCCATCAAAGAAACTAAGAAGTGTCGGAAGGGACAACAGATGGTGGTTTACACCAAAGATAGACACAAAATGCTGGAATAACTCAGGTCAGGCAGCATCCCTGGAGAAAAGGAATAGGTGATGTTTGACCTTTAAACTAAACATAACCTCATCTCCAGGTTTGATCTTTGACCATGAGTCTATCGGGCAGTGGTCAGCATGGAACATCCTGCAAGCACTGCAAGACAGGGACTCAATGGATCTTCTGGCATGGTTCTCTTTGCAGACTGCCCAGTTTGTCTGGTGGTGCCTCATCACTAGAACTCGCCATCCAGCACCAAGACTTGGCTTGGTTGGCGGCGAGAGGTCCTCCCAGTCAGCTCCTTCATGTACGGTCAGAATCTTACTACCAATGCCCTTGGGCCGACAGCTACAGAGAATATGGTTGCTCACCTCTCCACAGTGTGTGGAATTGCAAAGAGTGTCTGCTGAATGATGCAAAGGCTCTTTGTCACAGTTCATCAGAGAAGCTAGTTGTTTGTTCAGCTTCAGTGATACAATGTGGAAACAGGCCCTTCGGCACACAGAATCTGTGCTGACCAATGATGAGCCATACACTAGTTCCTTCCTACACTTAGGGACAATTTACAGAAACCAATTAACCTACAAACCTGCACGTCTTGAGTGTCAGAAGAAACCGGAGCATCCGGAGTAAACACATGTGGTCACAGGGAGAACATACAAACTCCATACAGTTAGCACCCTTTGAGAGGATCAAACCCGGGTCTCTGATGATGTAAAGCAGCAAATCTACCACTGTGCCACTTTCTTCTTGGAAAAATATACTTCTACACAGATTGAGTGCAGGATTCAGCTTTGCATGTGATAGAGGTGTATAGTCCGACTAGACGGAGTCATGTTCAATTTTATTTGATCAGTTTTAATGATTTAACAAAGGGAGCAGCCAAACCTGCAAAAACCTGCTCGAGGGTCAAGGCTGAAGCAGGAGACTGATATTGAACAACCTCGTAGGAGAGATACCAATGACTAATTTCGTGCTTATGTCAATATCAATAGCCATCCTATTGGCATAAACATATTTTAAAATACTTTAAAACAACATGTGCTTGCTTGCAAATTCAATTTTCAGAGACTAACATCCAATTCATTGAAGTTTATCCAAGCCTTTGAAAGGACATAAGTGGTCATCTAGTTAATGGCAGTGTGCATTTTTCTGAATCACTGTGCGAATAAAGCATGAATAGCCCTTAGAAATCAAATCATCGTCTCAGAGATTCAAGCATGGTCAGAGCAGGCACTGAGCCTCAGAAACCACACTGCAATTAGTCTGACTGGCAGCAGGTAGTAGTGAGAAAGTACAGAGAGGGCCATTCAGCCCATCCTGTCCTTTCCCTGGACTTCTGTCCAATCATGAACCTCCTCCATGACAGTATATTGGGTGTGAAAAATGCCAGGATAATAGGCTTGCATCTAAATACACATTAACCTGAAGATATTTTCAAATCCAAATATAGCAACTGGAGAACACAAAGACAAATAACTAATTAAGGCCGGTGTAGTACTCACTCCTACTGATATAATCATAGACAGATGCACCTGCAATTGATAAGGGATAAAGATGAAGATATTTTCCCACTCATTTTGGTCCTTGAAACACCAGAGGACAAAACCCAGTCCAGTAAGAGACATCCACAATTTGTATTTAATAGACAATAGGTGCAGGAGTAGGCCATTCAACCCTTCAAGCCAGCACCACCATTCAATGTGATCATGGCTGATCATCCACAATCAGTACCCCGTTCCTCCCTTCTCCCCATATCCCCTGACTCCACTATCTTTAAGAGCTCTATCTAACTCCCTCTTGAAAGTATCCAGAGAACTGGACATCAGAATATCAGAACAACATCCGTTAAACTTTAGACTGTTGTGTCAGCTTGCTGACCTTGATAGATTGATTGCTAGCCTGTATGATCATAGACTGATTACATTTCTATTCCAGCTTATATTTACACTGCAATGGTGTACTATGCCAATCAGTGGGTATAACTCTGAGTCTTACTGCAAAGGAGTCAAGGCCAACAGAAGGATGCACCAGAATTGACACAATAATTTCTGCAGGACCACATTCCCAATATAATACTCGGCAGGTGCTGGACTGTCTAAGATGTTATATTTCAGATGAGACATTAAACTAAAGCATGACCAAGACCCAATTTCACACCTCCGGTTATATGTAAACCTCATAGCACTTTCAGAAGTGACGTCCTCTCATAATCAATATCTCTCCCCTAACAAGCAAATCAAATAGAAGATACACACAAAAAGCTGGAATAACTCGGCAGGACAGGCAGCATCTCTGGAGAGAAGGAATGAGTGCCATTTCGGGTTGAGTCCCTTCTTCACACCCCTTTAGGGTTCCTTCCTACGCAAATAAAACAGCTTTATTCCAAAGGCTATAGCGGCTCTGAACCGGCCCTGCTGAGTGCCCCCCCACCCCCCCCTGGACAGTCTCCCTCGGATGGTCACGTCACTCAGCTTGCTTATTTATTTATCTTACTTTTCTTGTACATCGGTGGAGCTGCATACTAAATCTCATTGCACTGACGTGCAATGACAATAAAAGTTATTATTATTATTATTATTATTAGATTGTCCAGCCATTATCATAATGACAGGGAGAGGCAGCTGCTTTAATTCCCACATTTCCTATATTATAACAAGGGCCACCAAAATACTACATTGGCATATTCTAAAGACATCCTTTGTGGTAAGGTCATATGGCCTTCCATAAGCATCCACTCAACCATTAACAACCCAACCACATCTTCTGGTTATTTTGTTAAAAGAATATTGCACATAAAACTCCCAGGTATTGCCAAACAGTGGCTTATTACAATAGAATTCTGATTCAATCAATATTTGAGATAGTTGTTTCATTAAATAATTATCAACAAGGAGAAAATATAAACACAACTCTGATGGCTCATTGCAAATGGAGACTACTGGTAATAGTTTGGAATATCACTGGTGAGAATTCAAAGGGGACATCCACTCAATTGATCGAAGAAAGAAACATATCTCAAAACATTGTTCTTTCATTCCTTCTCAGTTCTTAATTCCTACAAACATCATGGGATGAGCATCCTCCCCATTTACAACACTACTCACCATCCCAGTGTAACGATGAAGCTGTCTTCATCACATGATCAACCAATTTCCTATCACATGACACATCCATCCTGTCACATGACAATCATTATAGTAAAGCAGCACTAATTAAACTGCTTAACACAATAACCATTACCACACTAGTGGTTTTGGAGATTGTAAGTTACTCATATCCAAAGTGTCAATAAACAAAGTGGACTGTATAACATCACTACTCTAAACCGATTAAAAAGTTCTTGCCATCTTCCACATCACAATAAGCCAGGAAAATCAGCATTCAGGCAGTAGCTTTGCTTGTAGTTGTAGATGCATTGACACCAGGATGTTAAACTAAGCTTCTGTCAATCTGCTCAGTTGGATGCTACAGATTGCCTGGTGATACTGTATATGAAGACAAGAAATCACAATAAAACTATTCCAGCAGCTGACGGCGGCAACAAGGTTATAAATCTGATGGTAATTGCTAAAAGCTTAGATTCCAAACTGCTGGAAGCAAAACAAATTCCTAGCCTGCGAAACCTTTCCCACCACACCCCTTTCAGAGGGCACATTTCAAAAAGGAACTCTGTAATCGTGGACCAAACCAATCTGCAGTCAACAGTGTCAATAAAGGTTGCGATCATTTGCATTTTAGTTGATGGAGCTACTGAAAAGTTTTACAAACTCCACTACAAATCAATGCGTAACAGTGATCAACAATAAATCAACAATCACCACCAATCTACGGCCAAAAAGACCATGAAACAGCAATGTGATGATGGCCAGTAATTCTGTTCGTGTTAATGTGAGATGGCACTCCTGGTCTTCTTCAGAGCAACACTGTGAGATTTATTGCATTCGCCCGAATGGCTGAAGATGCCTCTATTCAACACCACAGCTGTAAGACAGCACTCCTGGCAATTCAGCAATCTTTCATGGCCGCAAGGAGTGGAAGTCAGCATCTCTATGATGGAGCGAGCCAGCTAACAACAGGGGCCACACACAGGCATAGTAGAGTGACTAGGTCACTAAGCCAGCATCCATTGGATTGGATCTAGATTCTGGAACTCAAATCCCAATGCAGCAGTTGAGGAATTTTATTTCAAGTAATTAAATAAATCTGGAATTAAAAGTTAGTCTAATCGTATCTAAGGATGTACTGGTTTTACACAATTTTTTCAAAAAACAAATCCTTCATTCTTACTGGTTTACATATGTTCAATGGTTCTTTATTATGACCTGTACATACATACAGTGAAATTCTGATTTTGCATACACCTCAGTAAAGTATTGGCACACCCAAGCATAATCCCTGATAGTATGGAGAGCATTGATAAAGTCCACTGAGATTGCATGTAAGAACCGCCACGTTTTGGTGCCATTTTTAAATATTTTAATTTTTTAAAATTTAAATATGTGACTACAGACCAACTAGTTACCTCGGGAGGTAACTTAATTACCTCCCGAGGTCAGGGGCGATTAAGGATGAACAATAAATGTCAGTAACATCCATGTCCTCTGAACAACAACCAGGTTCAGGAATAGCTACTTCCCCACAGCCATCAGGCCATTAAACTTGGCTCGGACAAAACTCTGAACATTAATAGCCCATTATCTGTTATTTGCACTTTATCAGTTTATTTATTCATGTGTGTATATATTTATATAATGGTATATGGACACACTGATCTGTTTTGTAGTCAATGCCTACTATGTTCTGTTGTGCTGAAGCAAAGCAAGAATTTCATTGTCCTATCAGGGACACATGACAATAAACTCTCTTGAATCTTGAATCTTGAAGTGCAAAATGACTGTCCAGGTTACAGCTGGTTATATTTACGTATTCATCATGCCAAACTCTAAACCAAGTAGAAAACTCTTCTGAATGTGTTTACCTGCATCACCTGAGAGACAGCAACTACACAACCTGTGGGCATAGCTTTGGGTGCAGGGCTGGGATTACATTGTCAGGGCAGTAGTATCAATTCACATGCATTGTGCAAGGATATGTTATAAAATGGATTTTCTCATTATGAAGAAATATAGACCAAGGACAATTTTTGTGTACATAACATTGCAGGTCATGGGTCCATTGCTGATTTATCAGACCATTAGTCATTCATTGGCAGTTAGCATGCTGTAAACGAATGTCACTTTCCAATGTTCTGCATTCCAGTAGCTTCTTCTTCTTCTTCTTCTTGCATGTGGTGTGCACAGCCTAAAGTTGTAGGACAACTTGAGCTTATTTGATTGTGCACGCCAGGTTGATTGCATTCGTCGAAAAAGGGCGGACCAGGTGAAGGTTGCAATCTCCCACCCCAATTGCAGTAGCTGCAGCATGTTTAATGCCAGAGCCTTATCTGTAGCATAGCAAAGTTGTTTATCTTGCACCAGTTTCACATTAAAATTGATAACAATTCAACTGCACTATTTTTTTTGCGTATAAGGCATTAATTTGAGAGGTGCTTCCAAAACCGGTCCCAACGCTAATTGGCCCAATTCAGAAAATCCCAAGTTTTGTTTCATTTGGAATATTTCCCAGCCTGGTTCATGTCGAGATACGTCCATCTTCTTTGCTTGCAATGCCTAAACATTGGTAATGCACCTGAACCCATTGCAGTGTGGGCAGATGTGCATTGTCATTCACAGTCAGCATGCCCCTATATTGACCGACAGTTCTCTAATGTCTGGGTGCACTCCCACTTGTCTGACGCAGGCTACCAACTGGTGGAGCAGGCTGCCATCTCATGTACTGAACGGCAGTTCATTGATTTCCCCTGAGCGAGAGCTGAGCTATTGCCAAACAGGGAGCTAATTCTATCTGTCACAGGTAGGTACAGTATTCATGCAAATGTATTCAGTCCACGAGTTATCTCTGGACCAAGTTCAATCAACTTAGTGGACAGGGAGGAATTTTTCAGCACTTTATCCAGGGTTTGTAATTTGTTTTTTTACACCTCTCCTGGGGTATTATCATTACCCAAGACAAGGTCGTGAGTGCCTGTATTGAGATGCAAAGGCAACTCAATGATATGGGGCGGGGAAGTAGAACAAAGAGCCTCATATTTCACAGAAGTTTTAATTTAGTTTCGAGATACAGTGTGGAAACAGGCCCTTTGGGCCACTGAGTCTGCACCGACCTGCGATCCCCGTACACTAGTACTGTCCTTACACACACTAGGGGCAATTTACTGTTTAACCGAAGCCAATTAACCTACAAATCTGTACGTCTTTGGAGTGCGAGAGAAAACCCACGCAGGTCACGGGGAGAACGTAGAAACTCCGTACAGACAGCACCCGTAGTCAGGATTGAACCCGAGTCTCTGGTGCTGCAAGGCAGCAAAACTACCCCTACACCGACCTGACCATTATTCCGGAGGGGGATTTACTGGTCAGCTATGTCGCTGCTAGATTTCAAAAGTGAATTCTTGCAGAGTAAGTGTTGCGCAGATGAGAGGCTATATTCATAAAGGTGTACCGGCTTCCAAACAATTACAAGAATAATATCAAATGCATTGAGTCTTTGATTTTTGTGTCATCTTTTTAACCATTCTTTATCCCATATCCCATCATCAAGCACTAAAGCACTCTGAAGAATAGAGATTTAATCAAGCAAAATCTATCTGCGCTGATTAATTCAGTTAGATATTGTCTGAGTGGCAATGCAATGGTGTGGCTTTGACTGCAAGTCATCTAGATTTATACAGTTTATTTCTAGTTATGAACTCCCTGAACAATCCAGTTAACATTTTTGTGGCATGATAGATTTGCAAATCTTCAGACAGCAAATAATGTTCTGTACAAGTCACGGCTTATAGCAATAAAAGTCTATGGAATTAGAGCTAACATTGAGACATAAGTGAGCAGATGATTGCTTAGAAAGAGGCAAAATGAGTGTTCTCTATGGTTTGCGAGATGGGATAAGTGGTCATACAGTCATAAAGTCATAGTGATACAGTGTGGAAACAGGCCCTTCGGCCCAACTTGCCCACACCGGCCAACGTGTCACAGCTACACTAGGCCCACCTGCCCACGTTTGGTCCATATCCCTCCAAACCTGTCCTATCCATGTACCTGTCTAACTGTTTCTTAAACGTTGGGATAGTCCCAGCCTCAACTACCTCCTCTGGCAGTTTGTTCCATAGCCCTTCCACCCTTTGTGTGAATACGTTGCCCCTCAGATTCCTATTAAATCTTTTCCACTTCACCTCAAATCTATGTCCTCTGGTCCACGTTTCATTTACTCTGGGCAAGAGACTGCGCATTTGGTCTATTCCTCTCATGTTTTATACTCAGATAAATGGCGTTCCTAGTGTTGTATACAAAGACCTTATTTTTTCACCCAGAGGCACAAATGAAGAAAGCTTTATAGATAGTTCCCAATCTAGGTGAGCAAATGTATCGCTCACCTAGATAGAGAACAGAAGAATGACAAGGGAAGGAGATGAACAAGATGGTTGCAGGCGGCTTGGGTAGAGTGTGAGATCTTTTGCAGCAAGTTCCACAATATTACTTCTGGTCAACCAGACAACCTTAAATTAAAAAAAAACAGAATATTCTGGAAATATCCAGCAGGTCACGCAGCATCTGCAGAGGTGAGAAACAGGGTTAACGTTTCAGGTCAAGAACCTTTCATTAGATCTCGGAAAACCCGAGGGTCTTCTTTAGCAGCTCTGATGAAGGATCATTGATGTGAAGCATTAAACTTTACCACAGATACTGACCGACCCGTTGAATGTTTACAATATTTCCTGGTCATACTTCGAATAACATATTGTTGGAATTTCTGGATTTACCGTTTATAAGGTCATAAAGTCATAAGTAATAGGAGCATAATTACGCCATTCGACCCATCAAGTCTACTCCGCCATTCAATCATGGCTGATCTATCTCCCCCTACTAACGCCATTCTCCTGCCTTCTTCCCTTAACCCTTGACACCCATACTAATCACCCATATAAACCGATCCTCACACACGTTCAACAAATGTCTCCTCTGATAGCATAACACAGCACAGAAACAGGCCCTTTGTCCCTACTTGCCCATGCAAACCCAGATGCTCCATCTACACGAGTCCCACATGTAACCTAACGTCACAAATTCAATACCCTGACTGATGAATGTCTATGTACCAAAACCCTTCTTGACCACTCTACCTACCTGTGACACCACTTTCAGGGAAATATGTACCTCCACTCCTAGATCTCTCTGCTATACAACACTCCCCTGGGCCCTGCCATTCACTGTGAAGGTCCCACCCTGGTTAGACTTCCCCAAATGCAATAACTTGTACTTATCTGCATTAAACTCCATTTTCTCAGCCCACTTGCCCAGATGATCAAGATCAGGCTGTAATTGTTGATAACCATGTTCGCTATCTATGATACCACCCACGCAACATCTACAAACTTACTAATCATGCCTTGTATATTCTCTTTCAACTCGTTGATATAAACCACAAACAGCAATGGGCCCAACACCAATCCCTGAGGCACACCACTAGTCACACGTCTCCAGTCAGAAAAACAACCTTCCACCATCACCCTCTCCTTCCTTCCATGAAGCCAATTCTTTTATGATTTAATGTGATATGTGTGATTTGCAAACGACATATTCACCTTGGTACCACTGCGTGAAGCTTGCTGCACCACATGTTCAGAATCTGCATGCAAAGGGAGGGGGTTGGAGATGGGCGGCAGTGGAATGACATTGCAAGCAGCTCAGATATCCTTGATCACCCTCTGAAGGACAATTGGTCGACAATGGATTTCCTTGAGCTGTGGCTGCAGAAGTGCTTGTCTGAAACCCACATGAGAGAAGGTATTGTTCAATGTTACATCTCCCACCCCACCTACAAGTACACACTTGGCATAAATTGGGAATCTGTGAAAGAGAGAGTAAATTAAATGGCAGCAATAATCCTCATTTTCATGAAGTCAATTAGTTGTGCTCCTCTGTCAGTTAGTGCCGTATTCCCTCAGTTTAAAACTTGTTTTACAGCTGATATGGCTCATTAATCAACATTTGGAGCCATTACTTCACTGTCAGTTGGGACATAACACAGCTGCAATTAAGGAATCTGGACAAGTTCTGTCTGCAATGGCTCAGCACTACCTTATGTTAGATCATGCTGAGCTCACTCAGTTGCCATTACATTCTAGACCATGGAGATTTTTCGCTGAAGCTGAATTTCAGGTGCATTTGATCTAAAAATGGAACAAGCAGCCCTTTAAACTGCAGACTCGTGTATTCCAGCACTGCTTGAGGTTGATTCGCAACACAACTTCATCCCTACTAACCTACACCGACGGTCCTCTTAGGGCTGCACAGTGATGCAGCAGGTAGAGCTACTGCCCCATACCGCCAGAGATCTGGGTTTGATCCTGACCTTGGATACTGTCTGTGTGGAGTTTGCACGTTCTCCTTGTGACCGCGTGGGTTTCCTCCCGGTACTTTGGTTTCTTCCCACATCACAAAGACGTGTGGGTTTGTAGGTTAGTTGGCCTCGATAATGTTGCCCCGTGTGTGTAGAGGAGTGGATGAGAAAGTGGGATAACATAGAACTAGTGTGAACGGGTGATCAATGGTTAGTGTGGACTGGGTGGGTCAAAGGGCCCAGTTGCCATGCTGTTTCTTGAAACAACAACTAAACCATATTAAACTAAACCCTCCCCACTGTAGATAGACACAGAATGCTGGAATGACTCAGCGGGACAGGCAGCATCTCTGGAGAGAAGGAATGGGTGACGTTTCGGGTCAAGTCCCTTCTTCAGACTCCTTCCTCCACCCTGTATCCACTAACCTCGCATCACACCAGTCTAGCAGCACTGGATTTTAAAACCTGCTTATGGTCTCTCCCTTTCCAACAATTGTCTGAGAGTTCAGTCTGATGTAACTTATGTGGCATGTCAGACTATGAACAATAATAGCTCTTTAAATGCTATCAACTCTTCAGCACTTAAAGCATGTGAAACAATGGTTAATACAGGAAGTTCCAGTGATGGTCTATTTGGAGGAAAAACACACTAAGATTGGTATCTGGAAATGTAAGCTCTTTTATTAATCATCTTTGTTGATATTTTAAGTGACTATCTATTGGCAGCATAATCAAAGGTTAATAAGAATGATACTAAGATAATAAAACATTTGAACAGGATCTTCATGAGTCCATGCTGATCAACAGTAAACTCATCTGAACTAATCCCATTTTTTTCAGCCTGCATTCCAGTCAACTCCCTTGTGATTCTATCACTCACCTACACGTTAGGGGCAATTTACAGTCACAAATGACCCTACCAACTCACACATCTCTGCAATGTGTGAAGAAACCAGAACATCTAGAGGAAAGTCTCTCAGTCACAGGGAGAACATGCAAACGCCACGTAAACAACTCCAGGGGTTAGGATTGAACCTGGGTCAGCGGGGGTGTGAGGGAATAACTCTTCTAGTTACACCACTGTGATGCCCCAAGAAGGTATCAGAATTACCAGCATGCAAAATCATAACATTTAGACTCAAAGCACAAATTTGGAATATGAAACAGCAGACATGATTCTTCACAACTGAGTTAACGTGTGGACGATGGAATTGTTCCCAATGGAACCAGTAAAGATGCTCACGTTGCCTGATTTCCTGGGTAAGTCATTTTTCAAGAGAAGATAGATAGATAGATTCCTTTATTGTCATTCAGACCTTTCGGTCTGAACGAAATTGTGATGCCTGCAGTCATACACAGAACCAATAATAACAAAACATACAATAAACACAAATTAAACATCCACCACAGTGAGTTCACCAAGCACATCCTCACTGTGATGGAGGCAAAGTCTTAGTCTCCGTCTCTTCCCTCCTTGTTCTCCCTCTGCGCTGAGGCGATCGATCCAGGCCGAAGATGCCGCCCTCCAGTCCAGCGGACCTCCGTGGTGATGTCTCCGCTCCGAGACGGCCCGCCACAGCATCAGCTCCGGGCCGCTGCCCCAGCTCCGGGTCCCACAGTCTCCGCTCCAGGCCGCCGCCCCAGCTCCAGGCCGCTGCCCCAGCTCCGGGTCCCACAGTCTCCGCTCCAGGAGAATGGAGTGGAAGGGGGAGTTTCTCACTGTGTTTCACGCTACCTGGAACAGAAGCAAGTAGAATTGATATTTCAATCTCATCGATCATAAGGAGAGAGAATTGAATCACCCATAAATCCCTCAACTGAGACACTAGAAACTATTTAGATGCATCAGGCTGGCACGGTGGCACAGCAGTAGAGTTGCTGCCTTACAACACGAGAGACCCGGGTTTGATCCTGACTACGGGTGCTATCTGTACGGAGTTTGTACATTCTCCATGTGACTGCGTGGGTTTTCCCCGGGTGCTCCGGTTTCCTCCCACACTCCATGTCACCAATTAGTGGTGACATTAGGATGTGGGTGCTTGCCTAAAATGGGATTCTTCTTAACAGGATAATTACAAGCAAGCAAGAAGAATCCCTGGCCCATTCCACCCGCAAAAGATCCCGATGCATGGTCCATTTCTGCAAAGGGAACTCACAATATCCAGAAAGCCAATTAGTTTCTGCATATAAATGCAAGGACATGCAAAAAGCAGGAAGTTATGCAAACAGACGACATAGGTTTAAGGTGAAGGGGGACAGATTTAAAAGGATAAAGGGGTAACTTTTTCACACAAAGGGTGATGGGTCCATGGAACAAGCTGCCAGAGGAGGTAGTTGAGGCCGGGACTATCACAACGGTTAATGGCCCTGTCGCACGGGCAGGCGGTTACTGGCGGTGAAGCGCGGCGTCGCCGGAAGCGGGGACCGCGCGGTTACCGCGAGAGCACCACGCGTATGCCGCGGGAGCGCCGCACGGATGCCGCATGGGGGCCGAGTGATCTCCGTACGGCTGGTCCCACGAGCTTGCGGTAAGTTAAAAAAAATTAAACCTTACCGGAAGCTGTTGCCGCGCATATGCCGGGTGATCACCGCACGGCCTGTCCCACGAGCGCGGCGTCGGGTGATGACGACATCGCGCAACGCGACGCGCTACGCGATGATGTCAATTCGGATCGCGTGGCTGTGGCGGTGCTAGTGGTGATCGCGGCGCTGTGGCGGTGCTCGTGCTGTAACTGGCGGCGGCTGTGGCAGTGCTAGCGGTGCTCACAGCGCTCACGGCGTACTGGCGGCGGCTGTGGCGGTGCTCGTGCCGCACTGGCGGCGGCTGTGCGGTAGGACAACATTTTTGAACGTTGTCGATTTTTTGTGAGCACCGTGCGGTGTTGGGATCAACACCGCACGGTCCCGGCGGTGTGCGTGGGACCGACCCCGCAGTCTCTGGCGGTCCACGAGCGGTCCCAACTTCCTGCTTCACCGCCAGTAACCGCCAGTAACCGCATACCCGTGAGACAGGCCTTTAAGAAACAGTTAGACAGGTACATGAATAGGACAGGTTGGGAGGGATATGGAGCAAACGCGGACAGGTGGGACTAGTGTAGTTGGGACATGTTGGCCGGTGTAGGCAAGTTGGGCCGAAGGGCCTGTTTCCCTGCTGTATCACTCTATGATTCTACGACTATTGTTTCCCTTCCTGTTTTGAAAGAACTGTATGTTTTATTTTACACAGCACGAAGTTGAAGTGGATTCCCTTCATACTAATAAAACGTAACCTGTCCAGACCCTCCAAATCCTGCTCCAGGTCCACCATTATTTTGAAATTAAGAGAGAAATAAAGATAATTCAAACAAAATCTCTGAGGTGCTGTTACGTGAAGATGTCACACATTTGCAATGGGGGGGCAATGGTTGCATTTATTCTGACTAGTCATTCCGAATGCACTCAATCAATAGAGTTGAGAATTTCCCTGAAGCAATCAGCTTCCATCTAGTTTGTACATTCACAGATTATCTCTACGAACTTCAGGAGGTCTAATTTTTTTTGCAGCATAGCACAAGTTTCTCCTTTGCACCTTCGATGTATTAATTTAGCAAAGAATAGATAAGAGAGTAAATGATTAGATGACATATTGCTTTTAAATTAAATTCTTTCACATTCAGTGTCTGGGGTGCGCATCCACAGATAACAATGAAACAAAAATCCTCCCTTTGCGCATTCAAATGACTTGATAGATCCTTAACCATTCGTACAATGTCCGTGCCTCTACAATTATATATTTTCATGTTGGCCTGTTTTTATTCAGAGCCTGTACTAAAATAGCAACGTCATCTACTTACAACAGACATTCATTGCAATTGAAATGCTAAATTCTAGAC
Organism: Malacoraja senta; assembly: GCA_038087875.1. Classification (NCBI taxonomy): domain Eukaryota; kingdom Metazoa; phylum Chordata; class Chondrichthyes; order Rajiformes; family Rajidae; genus Malacoraja; species Malacoraja senta. The sequence goes on along the minus strand of CM075990.1, from coordinate 11,175,263 downwards.
CGATTTGAATTGTGTTTCAAATTTATTCCTTGGGATTTCCTAAGCAAGCCACCAAACTCTCCATACTGTCACACTGATTTATTCTGAAATCGCAATCTTATTTGCACGGTTACCTTGTTCCAAAACTATCAGGCAAGCACCTTGTTCAAAGATCAATAAGCAAGAACGACCATATTTTAGATGATGCCAACAACCAGTAATTAAAAATGAGGTGATCACGAGTAAAATGCCTCCAGAGCAATAAAGATTATCTGTGATAGTACCTTGGGTCACCTTTAATCTCTAATATTGAAGAGAATAAAAGCCAAAAAAGAAATTGCAATCCAAGAACAATATACTGTAGATGTTGGAAATTGGAATTAAAAACAGAAAATGCCAAAAGGTCTCAATGTCAGTCAGAATCCATGCAGAAGGACACTTTGTTAAGGTGCTATGTTAATGACCTTTCAACAGCATTGAGAAAACAAGAAAGCTTTATGTTATGGAGAAACCCCTAAGTGACTATGATCAACCTTTATTTTATTCTCTCTTCCCCCTTTCTTGGCTATTTAAAACTTGCTTTATTTCTGACTTTGACCCAGTCCTGATGAAAGTTCATCAACACGCTGACAACACTTCTGTCTCCCAGGACACTTCTCTCTGCCTGAAGATCCTTCAGGGGGGGTGAACCCTCGGAAAACATCTGGACCTGATGCTGTACCTGGTCACATTCTCAAAACCCGTGCGACCAACGTTTTGTGAATATCGTCAACTGCTCCTGACTGAGATCCGAAGTTCCCAATTGCTTTAAAAGGACATCAATAATACCACTGCCCACGAAGAAGAAGAAGATGACATGCCTCAACGAATACCATCCGGTGGCACTAAAGTCCATGGTGATGATGTGCTTTGAGAGGTTGGTTGTGGAGCTTATCAACTTCTACCTCAGCAAGCACCTGAAGCCACTACAATTTGCCAACTGCCACAACAGGTCATCGGATGATATAATCTCATAGAAACATAGAAAGTAGGTGTAGGTGTAGGTCATTTTGCCCTTTGAGCCAGCACCCCCATTCAATATGACCATGGTTGTTCATCCCAAATCAGTACCCCGTTCCTGCTTTCTCCCCATATTCCTTGATCCCATTAGCCCTAAGAGCTTTTTTTACTCTCTCTTGAATATGCCGGCTTTCCATTCTGCACTGGACCTCTTGGACAATATAAACAGATTCATTGAAAAGAGAGTGTCTCCAATTGTGTGGTATTTCTTCAGCACCACATTTGGCCTTTCAACCTAGAATAGGTTTTGGTTTAGGTTTGTTATATTCACATGTAGCAAGGTGCAGTGAAAATCTTTGTTTTGCATCCGAACAGTTTGGATAAACCATACGGAGATATAATCAGTTCAAACTCAAGTACAGTATTGTAGCGCATCCTTGGGTCCAATATCCTCCATGGGATAGAGGTGAATTGAACAGTCCCCTAGCTTATAGAAGGTTTGTACCCCCTGGAATGGAATTATACTTTTTTTCCATCAATGACAGAAATAAAAAATAAAAGAAGAAAGTAGGACATTAAGTATTATGTGAGCGCCCATTCTTCCACTGCAAATATTGCAGGCCAACAGGCTGTACTCCTCCAAGACCTGGCTAATATATATCATTAACTCATCTCTCTCTATTACCATGGTGACGAGCCAATTCTATTGCTTCTCACTGCTTCTTTCTAATAGATTTGTACTCCCTTAAACATGACTTGCTTGGCCACAGCAACTCCTGCACAAATGTGCAGATGAGCAAGCCAACGAAATGAGAAATGTGGTGCAGTTTTACAAGCCTCCAGACATGGTCCAAGAGACAGCAACAATTTCAGTTTACTGCCACCCTCCTCTGTGTTAATAAACAGCCGTAGGCCAGAACGATTCGCCTCCATCAGCAGGTTTGAAGTTGATTCAGTCGGTTGGGTTGTCATTGTCAGTCCTTGGAGGTAGGACTGTGCAGCACATTCAATCCCAGCTAATACTTTGACCATGGTCCTCCCAGAAGTCATCGAGAGAGCTTCGAAACTGGTACAAAGATGCACATTGATGAGACAACATAGTCCGATGGGAAGTAAAGTAATTGCACATTGATTGCAGCAAGACTTCAATCCTAAATTTAATACTCATGGAGTATCAAAAATATAGCAGCAAAACAAATTCATTCCACACAAACAAAGAGGTGACCATTACAAGCCTAATGTCTATAGTATCTATCACAACTATCCTGTAAGAATTAGCAACACTGTGAGCTGTGCTTGCAATATTGCCGTGTCCCGGGAGATCATTTTGCCACTGGATACAGGAGTAATTGACCCAATTGCAACCTAAACCTTAAACGCATATCAATGAGAGCCAAGATCAGCCAACTACTCCGCAAGGTAGATCAAGAGTCAAGAATCAAGTCAAGAGTGTTTTATTGTCATATGTCCCAGATAGAACAATGAAATTCTTACTTGCTGCAGCACAACAGAATATGTAAACACACTCACACATACTCAAAAAACAAACAATAGTAGTGCAATAATAATAATAATAATAATAATAATAGTCTATTGTAGTTCAGAGCTTATTTGAGGTTGTAGTGTTTAATAGCTTCATGGCTGTAGGAAAGAAGCTGTTCCTGAACCTGGATGTTATAATTTTCAGGCTCCTGTACCTTCTTCTCGAAGGCAGTGGGGAAATGAGTGTGAGGCCAGGATGGTGTGGGTCTCTGATGATGCTGGCTGCCTTTTTGAGTCAGCGACTCCGATAAATCCCTTCGATGGTGGGGAGGTCAGAGCCTCAACCTCCAACCTTCCATGCAAAAAAAGTACCAGCCAAACCAACCTCTCCCTAAAAGCCAAGCCCATAAGCCCAGGTAACATCCTGATGAATCTCGTCTGCACCTTTTCCAACTTCTATAAGGTTACTTCGTCAGATTAGTGTTAAAAATAATCACATGAGACGACACTAGACACAGACAGACCAAAGACCATTTGAGTTGGAAGAGAGAAGTTATTCTTGGGTGAGAGAGTAGGTTGGTTGATAATGAAATGGGTGTCTGCTTTACATTTGCTTAATCCGCTTGAGACTTCAGCTATCTCCAGCTACCTACATTGATGAAGACCGTTTGCAAACAATGTACTTTAAGAGACTGCATAAGATTTGGATTAATAGAGCATAATGTGTTCACATGATTTAAGTCACTGGGTGCCTTACTCAGCGCAAAATGAATACGTTTATTGGCCAAGTATTCACATACAAGGAATTTGCCTTGGTGCTCCGCCCGCAAGTGACAACATGACATACAGTGACAGTTAGGTATGACACATAAAACATTAAACTGGGAAGGCAGTGTTCATATCCTACATCAGAAACGTGAGTGAAGAAGTGTCGCTGAGGCACTATTGCAGTACTGTTGTTCAGGTGGAACTTGAAATCAGTTACCTGTCTGCCCTCTCATCCAAATGCAAAAGATCGATCACCATTCTTCTGAAAGAGGCCGAAACAACCATCCTGGGATCCCAGCACAATACTGATCCGTCAACCTGCATCTGCAGAATGTATGAGTAAAGCACAAAGTGCTAGAGCAACGTAGCAGATGGGTAGCATCTGTGGAGGGAATGAATTGGCGATGTTTCAGGTTGGTGCCAAGTTAGGAAAGGTTTCGATCTGAAATGTCATCTATCCATTTCCTCCTTGGTGCTGCTTACCTGCTGAGTTACTCCACTGCTTTGTTTTTTTCTCAAGTTTCCTGCAACTGCAGTACCTTGTATATCTATGGCTGTATACTTATATTCAGTCTCCCCTCATCCTCCGGCATGCTGTGGAGCTTGCTGAGCATAAATACACTGCACCATTGCTACATTACGACAGTGGCGACACTCCAGAGAATTCTTCTTTATCTGGATAGTACTCTGGGATACAGTGAAAAATGATAGGTAAATAAGAGCCTCTCGTAATTCCAATGGTAGGATCAGATGAGTCTTTTCACCTTGAACCCACAGCTCTACATTGAAGAGTTGTGCATTGTTCACATTCTGCCAAGGAGGAGAGAATTAGATTATACAGTAGATTGCCTTCACCTCCTCTCTAGGGCCTGATAACATCATTTTGTCACGAGCTTGTATTGAAAATTGTAAAGAATCTATAACGAGGCATCGTTACTTTACTATCTTTATTCATACTGGAGCATTACATATTGCACTAGCTGTACGTGGTCTGTCACAGGAACTAGAGAGCGATCTGTGGGTGGGGAGGTTGTAGTTATACTTGTGATATGGGGAGTGGTTAGTAGGTATGAGGTCACTATGTTAAAGGCACATGCATATATCATCTACATCCTTCCCCTTGGAAATGACAGGCAAATACAATAGTGACAGGGCGACCACGGCTCATGCGCTAGGACAGTTAAACAAAATCGCCATAGCGGACAGGCGGTTTGACAAGACGTCCCGACTGGGTTCGCATCTCGCCATCCTCCCTTCCGGCAGGAAGAAGAGGCACCGATGGGGGCAGACGAACCTGAAAGGGGGAAACGGGAGGAGACAGAGGAGACCGCGGCACCAGAACCGGAGGTGATGCGGGATCAGGAGCGGGCAGAGTGCGGGCAGGCGAGCGAGGACTAGCCGGAGTAGGGTGGGATGGAAGGTGGTGTAGACCGTTGCATGTTAGGAAGGACGGGCAGATCAACGCCCGGACACGAAAACGGCAGTGGGGGAGCAAAGGGATCCGCGGCAGGAGGACGCGGCTCGTTGACGATCCGAAGGTGCTGGCGGGACCGTCGGTAAATGGCTCCCGCATGGTCGACGAGATAAGACCTGGGCGACCCCGCAGAGCCGACGACGGTAGCGAGCTTGGAGTGACCGGAAGGGGTCTGCATGCGGACAACTTGACCGGGGAAGAGGCGCGGCAGCGGGTGGCAGGACCTGTCATGGGAACGCTTCTGGACATCGTGCCTGAAAGCAATGCGTTTCTGAACCGCCGCAGGCGTGAGGACAGACGGTATGAGGGAGCGCTGGGCCACAGGGAGCGGGAGTCTGGTAGCGCGAGACATGAGCCGCTGAGCAGGGGAACCCATGGCAGAGTCGCGGGAAATGTTGCGGAGGTTGAGGAGGGCCAGATAGAAATCGGAGTTAATACCACGACATTGTTCCAGCAGGTTCTTTGCACTGCGGACGGCACGCTCGGCCAGACCGTTGCTTTGCGGGTACTCCGGGCTGCTGGTGAAATGGTGGAAGTTCAATCTGGAAGCGAAAGCTTTAAACTCGGAGCTCGTAAACTGGCTGCCATTGTCCGACTGCAGGCTTGCCGGGGAACCAAAAGTGCCAAAATGAGGGCATAACCTGTCGATGATGGCCGAAGAGGTTAGGGAGTGCAGCCGGTCGACCTCGAACCAGCTGGAGTAGGAGTCAACGAGAACCAGGAAGTGTTTGCCCCGCCACTCGAAAATGTCGATGGCAACCGCCATCCAGGGCAGTTCGGGCACAGGCTGCTGCAGAAGCGGCTGGCGCTGCTGGTGGGGGGCGAGACTGTTGCAGGTGGAACACGAGGAGACCCTCTCCTGGATGTATTGGGCCATACCCGGCCAATAGAACTGGCTCCGGGCGAGAGACACGGTGGCTTCGGCCCCAGGATGTCCGCGGTGAGCGACCTGAAAATAGTGGTCGTGCAGCACAGCAGGCACAACCACCTTGTGACCCTTCACCACCACGCCGTCGTGTAGTACGAGCTCGTCACGGACCAGGAAGTAGGGCACGGCGCCAGCCGGCAACGCGGAACGACGGTCGGGCCAGCCCCGCTGGATGACGGCAGAAAGCTGTTGCAGGGCAGGGTCATTAGTAGTGTGTTCAACCAGGGACTTCATCTGCTGTGAAGGGACGATGTTCACTTGGAGCACCATTAGGTCAGACATCTCATATGGGTGGCGAACGGTGGACGTTAGCGAGACAACGTGTCGGTCACGAACATGTCCTTGCCCTTATGATAAACCACATCGAACGTGAAGCATTGGAGCTGCAGCATCATGCGCTGCAGGCGGGATGAGGCAACATGGATCGACTTGTTGAGAATGGTGACAAGCGGCTGGTGGTCAGTTTCAATGGTGAAAGTGCTGCCCAGGACGTAGTCTTTGAATTTGGAGCAGGCAAACACCACGGCCAGTAGCTCCTTCTCGATCTGCGCGTAGTGCTGTTCGGTGGTGGTCATGGTGCGGGATGCGAAGGAGACAGGCAGCTGTAGGCCGTCATGGACCTGGAGACAGGCGGCACCGAGTCCGAACTGAGAGGCGTCGCAGGTGAGGACAATGGGACGCTGCAGGTCAAAAAACTTGAGTGTGGGGGTGCTGATTAGCTTGGACTTAAGGATGTCGAAGGCTTTCTGGTGGTGGGGGAACCAAACCCAGGACGTGTCCTTTTTTTATCAAATCCCTCAGGGGAGCGCTGAGCTCGCTGAGGTCGGGGATGAACTTCCCCAGGTAGTTTACCATGCCCAGGAAGCGTTGTAGGCCTGCCTCATTAGTAGGAGAAGGCATCCCGGAAATGGCAGCCGTTTTTTGCGGGTCCGGTTTCAGCCCCTCGGCGGTGAATACATGTCCAACATAGGTGACCTCCGGGACGCGAAATCGGCACTTCTTGGGGTTCAGTTTCAAGTTGATTTCCCAGGCCCGGTCCAGGACCTGGCGGAGGTTGAAATCGTGTTCGGCGACATCCTTACCGTAAACGAGGATGTCGTCAACGATGATGGCGCACGGTCGATCTGAAAAGAGCTGTTCCATTGTCCGTTGGAATACCTCGCTGGCAGAGTTGATTCCGAATGGCATTCGGAGAAACCGAAATCTGCCGAAGGGGGTGGCGAAAGTTGTCAAGATGGAGGACAGCTCGTCAAGTGGTATTTGCCAGAAGGAGCTTTTGGCATCGAGGACAGAAAAAAACGTTGCCGGACCAACCTGTGCAGCGACTTCCTCTACCGTTCGCATAGGGTAGTGTGGGCGTCTAATGGCCAGGTTGAGGTCTTTGGGGTTGATGCAGATGCGTATCTCGCTTTTGTCCTTTTTCGCGGCAACAACCATGGTGGAGACCCCCCTGGTGGGCTCGATGACCGCCTTTAGGATGCCCATTTTTACCATACTGTGTAGCGTCGACTCCACTCTGGACTTCATGGCGAAGGAGACACGGTGAGGTGCATTGACCACTGGTTCGACCTTGCGGTCTACTGCAATCTTGTAGCTGCAGGGCAGTTTGCCCAGCTCATCATCAAAGCGGTCGGGATATTCGGCCAACGGGTCCATGAGGGCCTGCACCTGGTGAATGTCACGGTGGAAGGATACCAGGCCCATTTCCTGGCATGCCCGGATACCCAGCAGGGTAATGCATTTTTGATCGAGGAGATAGAAGGTGAGGGTCCGAGAGGACTCCAGTATCTTGCAGCTTAGCATAGCCTTGCCCACAGGAGTAAGAATCGCTCTCCCGTAGGCATGCAAAGTTGAGCTGTCAGAAAAAAATCTGCTCATTAGTTCTTATCTTTTTGAAGAGTATTGTTGACATAACGTTCACAACTGCCCCGGTGTCAATCTTAGCAGTGAAGGTCGAGTTGTCCACAGTTACTCGCACTGAAGGGTCTGTTATCATAGCAGGTGCGCCCAACACAGTAAACAGGCTGTTCTCCCCCTGAGAGGAGTCGGATTCAGATACAGACTGTCCGTCGAAATAGCACGGGGAGCTGAGCTCACTATCAGTTTGTAACAGGTTGTTTAAATTGCACCTCGGAGCAGCGAAAGGCTTCCCACGGGAACGACAGGCCGCAGCGAAATGGTTCAATTTCTTGCAGACATTACACGTTTTACCCAAGGCAGGGCACACATTGTATTGATGAGTGGTGAAGTTACAATTAGGGCACCTTTGCCGGGCACGTCCCCCGGGAGCAGTACCGAACCCCGGGGCACGTCCCCCTTGAGCAGCGAGCGACCCCGGGGGCTGCGACCGGGGCGTGTTCATCAGACGGCTGGAAGTGCTGGCAAGGTTAATCTCCTGGTCAGCCGGTGACACCGCCGAGGTGACAGCCTCAGCTAAGCGGGTGGCGTGCATCGCATCGTTGAAAGTCAGATCGGGCCTCCGCAAAAGTTCGACCCTGAGCTTATCATCGCAGAGACCGTAAACCAGAAGATCCCTAATAATCTCCTCGGGGGTCAACGTGTTGAGGCGGCAGCGCCTGGCCAGGTGTCGCAGCGCAGAGACATAGTTCTCTGCAGATTCCCCAGGGAGCTGACGCTGCGCAAACAGTTTAAAACGTTCTAAGATGCAGTTTGTTGGAATGTCACAAATAGCATTAAACTTAGCCACCAGACATACCGGGTCCCGAGCAGATTCTCCCGCAGCGTAGACGAAGAAGTCTGAGCGAGCCAGGGCCTCGGGACCAGCCAAGTTGAGAAGCAGAGAGGCTTTGAGCTCTGGGGTGGCGGCAGGATGAGCGATCGTGACATAGTGGTCAAAGTCACGTTTGAAGACATCCCATCGATGGGCAATGTCTGAATCGAAAACGAGCACATCAGGCTTACGGGCAGAAGTGGCCATAACGAGGAAATGAGAAGGCAGGGGAAACAAAAAACTGGGACAAAATTAAATGATAAACCGATAGACAGGAGGCGCAAGGTAAGAGGTATGACACCATGTAAAGAAGCTATAATGACACATCGTTACTTTACTATCTTTATTCATACTGGAGCATTACATATTACACTAGCTGTACGTGGTCTGTCACAGGAACTAGAGAGCGATCTGTGGGTGGGGAGGTTGTAGTTATACTTGTGATATGGGGAGTGGTTAGTAGGTATGAGGTCACTATGTTAAAGGCACATGCATATATCATCTACAAAAATGTCTTCCAATAAATTGCTGATAGGAAAAGTTCATTGTGAGTCCTTTAAACCAACAGTGCCAAAAGAAGTTATACAATCAGGATGTTGCCTTCAGAAGGCAATGGCATAAGGGGCTATTCAGTTTGTGACAGTACCTAGTCAAACAATCCAGTCAGTCCCATTCTCCCTTATTCCCCAAGGCCTTACATTATCTTATTCATTTTTTCTCAAGTGCCTTTGCAATTTCCTCTTGAAAGCCCTGGTTGATTCTCGTTTCCATCATATTTACAGGCAGCAACTTTAACTTTTCTAAGTTAAAAGTTTCTTCACATCTCCCTTCTATCTATCATACAAAATGTTGCAACCTGTTCCATTGGTTCTTCAGCCTTCAGCTAATGGGAACAGCATCCCTCTATTTCTCATCCGTAAGCCTGAGACAACGCTTGAGTTCTTCAAAAAACTTGCATTGAATTGTTTACCTATGTATGTTAGAGGAATCGGAGCTTTGGTGGAAGACGTCATTTGAAACATTGCATTCCCTAAGTACTGCACAGGAGAAGTAGCCCGGTATTTGCCCCTGGGATTAGAGGGTGTTAGATACAAAGAGAGGTTGGACAAACCTGTATTCTTTTCTATGGAATGCCAGAGGTTGAGGGAAGACTGAATATAAATATACAGCCAAAGATAGGTTAGAGAGTCATAACCTTTTTCACAGGTTGAAGATGTCAAAGTCTAGAGGACACAGTTTTAAATTGAGAGGGGCAAAGTTTAAAGGAGATGTGTGGGCCAATTTATTTTACACAGAGGATGGTGGGTGCCTGGTACGCACTGCCAGGAGTGTGGTGGAAACAGTATGATAGTGGTGTTTCAATGGTTTTTAGATAGGCACATGGATATGCAAAGAATGGAGGGAATTGGATCATGTACAGTCAGATTAGTTTATCTTTGCATCAGGTTTTTTACAAACACAATGGGCGCAAGGGCCTGTTCCTTCCATGTTGTATTTATGTACAATTATCAACAGCAGAGTGTAACTCACGACGTCAGGCTCAGTGAGGGGAGATGGAGAACAAAAATCACTGGCACAAAAACGTTCTGAAACTCTTGCTTTAGATTGAATATTGAAGTTGTGAGGTATTCCTACTCTTCCTCTGAAGGTCATTTGAAACTTGTTTCTTTAACATTTTATGTTCTCAATAAACAGTCCTGCCCTGCCAAGCTTATGTTATTTGCTAATTAATAAGCCTGAGATTTTTTCAGAAAGCAGACATGTTCATCATTCTCTTTTTTAATTTGAATACTGCTGTTGTTCTTAATTATATTTAAAATCCAATTTTCATTAAATGTATCTAGACTGAACATCATGCTTAGGTAACACAGCAAACTTTTAATAATTTCAAGGCATTATTGTCATAGTGTCCTCCACCTTGCTTAAAGTATTTATAAGGACAGTTGTAAAATTTAAAAGCAATAGAAATGTTTTTCTTCTGAATGCTTTCAAAAATATTCAACTTAAAAAGAGAATGATTAACATGTCTGCATTCTAAAAAATTCTCAGTCTGATTAATTAGCAAATAACATAACCTTGGCAGAGTAGGACCTTGTTTATTGAGAACATAAAATGTTGAAAAAACATTTCAAATGATCTTCAGAGGAAGAATAGGAATACCTCATAACTTCAATATTCAATCTAAAGCAAGAGTTTCAGAACATTTTTGTGCCATTCATGGAAGTTTAAAATGAGGAATTATTGGATGCAAAGTTGCATGCACAATACTGTGTTCGCTGTGCTAGTAAAGATATAAACCAAGTTTTCTAATCATAGTGTTCTTACCACTGTCCCAATGAGAAACACATTAGTGGTTGTAGTAACAAAGTTGTGCCATACACAGTAAGCCCTCGATTTAACGGACCTCTTTATAATGGATTTTGGTTATAGCGTTCGGACCAGCCGACGCCACCCCGGCTCGCATGGACATCTCCAATGCCGGCATCTGACGCTACCCCTGGCTCGCAAGGTGCACCAGCAACCCCTTCTTTACCCACTGTATGGTCAGCTTGAGATGGTTCTTGTTGCGGCTCATATTGTAGCCCCCTGGTGACAGTGTTCTTCAGGCTGCAGACACCGACAGGACGCCCTCGGTCACTGTGGGGTTCCCTCCCCTCCCATTACCTGTCGCTTCTTTTCTGTCGTCCCATTACTTTATCCACTCGGTCTCACTGCCACCTCCTCCTCTTTCTCCCCGCTGGGAGAGGACAAAGCGATGGCCGACAGGAAGAAAGGGCAGCTGGTGAGAGGGGAGGGAGCCCCATGGTGATCCAGTGCATTCTATTGGTGGCAGCGGCCTGAAGAACTACACACAATAATAATACCTCAGATGGTTATAGCGGACAAGCAGCAACAATGGACACAGTTCCCCCACCATCATCCCCACCCCCACCTCCCACCCTCCCTTCCCCACTATGCTCTGTTATAATGTTGGACTGTACTTACAACAATAATCATCTCTTACACGAGATGATAAACGGTAGAGCAAAAGAGCAACATGGGCTCCCTCTTCAACTGGGCGGCCCGGTGGCACAGAGGTTGAGCTGCTGCCTTACAGCAATTACAGCGCCAGAGACCCGGGTTTGCTCCTGGCTACGGGTGCTTGTCTGCGCACTGTTTGTACGTTCTCCCTGTGACCTGCGTGGGTTTTATCCGAGAACTTCGATTTCCTCCCACAATCCAAAGACGTACAGGTTTGTAGGTCTAAATGTAAAAAAATTGTCCTTAGTGTAGGATATTGGTGTGCGGGGATAGCAGACTCGGTGGGCCAAAGGGCCTGTTTCTGCGCTGTATCTCAAAATAAAATTAAACTACTAAATATCCCCCTGGATGTCATCGGGAATTCTGAGTCTGTGCACTATTTTCCAGGATCAACAGAATCAGATATGAACCCAATGTCTATTGTAAATACAAAGTCAATTGAAGGGTCTGGAAAAAATGTCACCAAATATTTGTACACATGGAAAAAATCTTTCCAGTAAGACGTTTCATTTAATTTTTTGTACGAGAAATATTCTCTCTGAATAGACACGTGGAAAAATGTCAAAATGTTAAAAAGAATATACGAGGTGAAATGATTTCCACATTGAGGCAGCCTTTTTTGGTGGTATTTTCAGCCTAAGAGGTGATTGTGCTGGAATGGTTCAATGGTTTAAGACTTCACCATGAAAAGGTATACAGTGGACCTATTTGAATTCTGTTACGAGCTTCAACATTTAATGTGCAAAATTTTCAGCATTCAGATGAAATCTTGCCTGACACCACTTCCAGTCACCTGAAATTCTGATTAATGAGCTGGGTGATACTGCGAGAAATGTAGAAATGAGTTGTTTTACCTCAGGGTTAATACAGCTTCATTCTCATGGGAACAGTAATGAATGTATTTGCATATCGTCCTATTACAATCTCAAACCAGCCGCACACTATTAATTCTTTAGCAAATAAAATAGAGAGAATCTTAACACTTGGCAATCTTACACTTGGCAGTGTCTCAGCTTTATAAAATATTTTTATTTGTTGCCAGCCTGCAATAAATTTATATATCTGTATTCTTGTTTCCTTCTAGGTTTAGTTTAGTTTATTTAGTTTAGAGATACAGCGCAAAAACAGGCCCTTCGGCCCACCTAGTCCACGGCAACTGGCGATCCCCACACATTAACACTATCCTACACACGCTAGGGACAATTTACACTAATACCAAGTCAATTAACCGACAAACCTGTACATCTTTGGAGTGTGGGAGGAAGCCGAAGATCTCTGCGAAAACTCACACGGTCACGGGGAGAATATACAAACTCCGTATAGACAGCACCTGTAGTCGGGATCGAACCCGGGTCTCTCGCGCTGCAAGCTCTGTAAGGCAGCAACTCTGCCGCTGCGCCACCATGCCACCCTTGGTCTGCTACCAAGTCACATTACTCTATAACATGATCTAAAGTTTATTAAACCAGCTTAAACTTTTGAGCAATTTCCATATAGTAAATATGAGTTTAACATTGAAAATGTTGGAACGGGATTGTGGATCAGAAGGCATCTGCCGAGAGTGAAACAAAACTTTGCAGTAAATAGAAAAAACGGGATTTAGTAAGTGTGAATGTAAGAAATTAGAATAAATTCCTGCTCTCATCGCTACATGTAGTGTAAATACTTCATATTCAGACCCCCAATCTTGATACCAGAGCTCATTTGATCTTTGCACCTTGTCTGACCTCTAGTTTCTCTCTCTCCTGACTCTCAGTCTGCAGAAGGGTCTACACCTGAAACCTATTCCTTTTCTCCAGAGATGCTGCCTCACCCAGCTGTATCTATCTTTGCTCAGGGAACTTGACTCAGGAAAGTGTTCACCTCGCACGTTACTGACTAATAACATCCTGAAAGAAAAGCTTACATGGTTTATTTAACTATCTGAAAGTGCTGGAGGAACTCAGCGGATGGAGCATTGATAGAGGAAATGGACAACATTTCGGGTCGGGACCATTCTTCAGATGGTAGTAGCAGGGGGAAGAAGCAGGAAAAGAGAGGTTTCTACAGCTTCTTCCATAACCTTAGGTTGTGCCAGAAAACTTTGCAGCTACTGAAATAGTTGTTGAAGTGTAGTCACTACTGATGTTGGAATAAAGTGGGCTGTTTTGCACAACTAAAACTCCCCCTTGTCACCATTGTGAAAACAGACTGATAATCCAACTTGGTGATGCTTAGTTTAGAGATACAGCATGGAATCAGGCCCTTCGGCCCACTGAGTCCATGCCAACCATCTATCACTCATTCACACTGGTTCTACATTATCCACTCCCTACACACTAGGGGCAATTTTACAGATGCTAATTAACATACATATGTGTACATCTTTTGGATGTGGGAGGAAATTTGAGCACTAGGAGGAAGCCCATGGGGGAATGTGCAAACTCCACACAGACAGCACCAGAGGCAGGATCGAGCCTGGGTCTGGCTCTGTGAGGCAGCAGTTCTACTAGTGGTGGCCTGTGCTGTGATGTTGGGTGAATGATACATGTCAGTCCCAGGATATGTGAGGTCTCCCAAACTCCTCACTGAAATAGCATTGTGTGGTCTTTTACATTATCAAGAGGGTATATGGGGCTTGCCTTAATATCCCATCTGAAGGGAGGTATCTTCAATAGCGCACCATTCCCACAGCACTACCATGCACGGTGAGTCCCCGATTTAATGCACAAGTTGCTGAAGTACGATGTAGAAATGTATAACCTTCAAACTCAAGAGAGGAGAGGACCACAGACTGAGGCATTCCTCACGGCTGATCATGCATCCAGCAGGAAACTGTGAAGATGACTCCTTGGTCCTTGTCATTTCCAGAATGATACTCCCTTGCTTTTTAAGTACTGGTGCATAAGGTAAAGCAGTGGGAATTCAAACTACCTGCAGGGAAGTTGTGTGGCTTCCCACGGCACATTAGAAACCATTGCAGCTGTTGATCAGTGAATTGTGCACCCGCTATCGTGACCTTCATTCTCAACGCCAACAATTTTAAGCAAACCAAGTAAAAAGAGCTGAGATGAAGTATTTGCCGAAAACAGACTTCTTGGCTGCAGTTTAAATCATGAAGATTGAGAGGAAAATTCCATTCCGGGCTGAAAACTAAGATTTGCATTTATGTGGGGGTTGTAATTCGCAGGGCCATTGCCTTCATTTAGCATCACCAGCTTCATCCTTCTCTTCGGCAGTTGTCTCAACTTGAGACAGTCCATTTGTAACATTTATGTCACAGCTGACCCAGAGTGGAATTTCAGAACACGTATCCCTGGAATCACTAAGCCTAGCTCAATAATACCACCCATCTCCATCACAATAATGTGTCGGAAGGAACTGCAGATGCTGGTTTGCACTGAAGGTAGACACAAAATGCTGGAGTAACACAGCGGGGCAGGCAGCATCTCTGGATAGAAGGAATGGGTGGCGTTTCGGGTCAAGACGAGTCGGTCGGGTCATCTGAAGGAGAGTCTCGACCCGAAACATCATCCAGTCCTTCTATCCAGAGATGCTAGCTGTCCCGCTGAGTTACTTCAGCATTTTGTGTCCATTTCACCCAACTCTCCCACTGCATTGCCTCATCTGTGCTGAAACTCTTTCCTTTATACTAGACTTTAGAACGGCTCATTGTTAGCTGAGGGGAAGATGACAAAAAGGCATACAACTAACCCTCAGCTATCAACAAACCATTCTACATTTCCTTACCAGCATCTGCTTTGATCTATCGTTTTCACTCCTTACCCCTCCATATCTCTGGACTTTATTAATGCCTTTATTATCGCAGCTAAACATTATTTGGCTATATTATGCACTAAAACACTTACATTATAAGCATGTTACTGTTGATTATGTGCCAGAAGATTACAGCAAGTGAATTAAACATTTTCAACCTCTGTTTGATTAAGACTGATCCTAACCCAAATCATTCACCAGCTTCAGAGCTTTTTTGGGCATTTTTTTAACCTTTGAAGCATTCCAAAATGCCTTTCTGAGCATAGTGAAACAAAATGTAATACCAAGCAAAATTAGAACAGGTGACAGATGGGTCTTACAGAAGGAGAGATGGAAAGATTTATGAAGGCATTTCCAGAACACTAGGTAAATACAATTGTTGATGTTATTGAACTGGATGCTTTTCACTCACTGGTGCACCTAAAGACTCACTATCTTGACAATTCAAAAGACATACCTATTACAGTACCTCTAGCAGAGTGTGATTAAGTGCAAACTAATGCACAGACAATAAAATGTTGGCAGGATTCACACCTGCTGGGCTTCAGAAGATTAATGTCACGAAACGCAGGGTAAGAATGGTCCGATGGGTTAATTTCACCCAAGCTTTTGGAGCTGTAATAAATCTTCCTTCACATTATATTTTCATTTGTGGGTAAAGAACACCAAGTCTCTCTCATATATTCCATAGCTTCAGAGAATCTACTTTTGTGCCAAAGTACACAGACAGAAAACAACAACTTGAACTTTTACCGCATCAGCTTAAGATGTTGCACAAGAACAAATACTTTGCATCTGAATCAGTACTTTATAGTTGTTGGAGTGGTATTACACAGGAAACTCCAACAAACAGCAATGTGACAACATTCTTTCATACTGAGTGAGGAACATTTTTTTATAGTCGGGTGATGGGGACACATCCCGTTATTTTCCTTAAAGTCGAGCAATTGTTCCTCTACATGCATCTGAAGGTGTAGATCACCTCAACTGAAGGATAACTCGACCCAGAAATGTCCGCTCACAACTCTCGGCAAAAAATTATGATTGAAATTAAGGTTGACTTGAATGATTTTGCACTCATTTTCATGTATCTTAAAACACTGCAGTTGAGCTAATCCGAATTTCCAGTAGAAATTTAGGAAAGTGCTAGAAAGAATGCTCCAACATAAAATTCTCCCCAAATTTTTAAACAGTGGAATAGCCAATGTTCAGTTATTTCAGAAAATACAGAATAAAAGGTTTCAATCTCTCACAAAATAATCAGCCTTCACTTGATCTGCTTCCCCCCCCCTCCCCCCCCCCCCAATTTCATTCTATTTAAATAGCCCACACTCATATTCCATTATCTGCCTTGCTGTTCCATGGCACTCGGCAGCAAAGATCTTTGCTCGGCAGCCCGATAGCTTTTTTTCTGCTGCACTGATCCAGTCTCATAGCTTTATAAATTAGTCTCAATTAACACTGAGTCTAGCTTGCATTGCCAAGGTTTCTGCACTATGCACTGACTTTCAATGGACATGTTGGCTTCACATTGCATTTCTCCTGCTGCATTGGATACCACAGGCATCAAGAACATCACAGACAGACAAATAGGTACAGGACCAGGTGGAACAAGGCATGGGAGGGCAAATCATCCAGGTGCCCATCCACTCATGGTTTAAAAGTAGACTTATCATAGGAGTAGCATCTCTGCAGATGAGATTCACAAAGACAGTTGCCTAACTTAGGTCTGCGCCATTCTGCAACTTCAAATACAGGCACACGTACCCAACTAGACTACTTTATCTAGAGGGGACACAGTCACGAGAATACAGGAGCAGGAGTAGACAAATCAGCCCCTCATGCCTGGCCCACCATTTAAAGAATATGTAACATAAAACAGTGCAACACAGGAACAGTCCCTTCGGCCCACAATGACTGTGCAGAACATGATGTCAAGACAACCACTTATCTGGAAATACAAGAACTGCACATGCTTATTTACAAAAAATTACACAAAACACTGGAGTAAGTCTCTAGAGGACGTGGTTAGGTGATGTTTTGGGTCAGGACCCTTCTTCAGACTTATTGACCATCATCTATCCATGTTGTCCAGAGATGTTGCCTGTCCCGCTGAGTTACTCCAACACTTTATGTCAACCTCTTATTTGCCTGCACATAATCCATATCCCTCCATATCCAAAGATAGACACAAAATGCTGAAGTAACTCAGCAGGACAGGCAGCATCTCTGGACTGAAGGAATGGGTGGCGTTTCGGGTCGAGACTCTTCTTCGACCCGAATCGTCACCCATTCCTTCTCTCCAGAGATGCTGCCCGTCCCGCTGAGCTACTCCAGCATTTTGTGTCTATCTTCGGTTTAAACCAGCATCTGCAGTTCCTTCATACACATTTTGTCCCTCCATATGCCTATGTGCCTATACTAAAACCTCTTAAAGGCCACTATTGTATTTGCCTCCACCAGCATCTCTGCAGTGCCTTCCAGGCACCTACCACCCTCTGCGTAAAAAACTTGCCCCGTGAACTTTGCCCCACTCACCTCCAAACTATGCCCTCCAGTGTTTGAGTTCCATCCTGGGAAAAAGATTCTGACTGTCTACCCTATCTGTCCAATATGATGATGGCCGATCTATGCTGGCCTCAACTCCTCATGTCCCAGTTCCCCATAATCCTCAATGTTTTAATCTTTCAACTATTTATCAATCTCCACCTTAAATATATACCTTCTGCTTTGCTGTTGAACACGTTCGGGACCAAAGAATTTTGATGATTCACGACCTTCAGAGATGGCATTTTTATGCACCTCAGTTTTAAAGGATTGGTCCCTTATTCTATATCTACATCTACCTTGCTTGTGCCTCTTTGACTAATGAAAGCATCCAGAAAACCTAGCGTGCTGCTTTTTGCCAATCAAAACTTTCCAGATTGCCCTTGGTTTTTAATGGGAATTGAATGTGGACAGATTTGACTTTGAAACTTTTGAGTTTAGAATCATTGAATATTAATGTGCTAAATTGTTAAATATTCATTCAAAAAATACCCTGGTGCCTTTTTTATCCAGCATCGACATTAACTTTCTCAAAGTAGGTTAATGTCCCTGCAGAAGAATAAATAAACCAGATACGTTGCGTTTTGCTGAGGCAATGATGGGGAAAAAAACACATTTCCAATGTACATGTTAAAATGTTACACCCTGTTACACTCACAAAATATAAACACAATCCATCATAACAGCATCTCTCAATGGATCCATGTATTGAGGATAAATTGCATAAAACACGAGTTCATCACTGTGGGTTCAACAACCATGTGCCAGCCACTGGGAGCAGTTTATCTTCTTTTCCACCTCACCACGGGAGTGCAATGATAAGACTAGGCTAACAAAAGTTATTCACAAGGTCCCAAGTACCCCAAGGTTATCACATCTCTCCTTCCTTTAATTTGCATGAGAACATTCATACATGCACAAAATACAGTCAAAAATGTACATTGCTTAAGACAAAACTAAATTAACAACTCGTGTAGGAAGGAACTGCAGATGCTGATTTACATTGAAGATAGACAAAAAATGATGGAGTAATGCTCCAGCATTGTGTCTCTATCTAAATTAACAACTCCCTGTTTATAAGTTCAATCCATCTGACATATTTTGTGTCAGTTCCAGTTAAGTCGAAACATCAGCAGCTGATGTTAACATCTTATTTTGAGGTGCGACCTCCATCGCGCTCTCAGTTTCAGGAAGTGTCTGGTTGCAGAGATTAGTCATCTCGCAGACACTATACACAAGGGCAAGAGCATGCAGCAACAAATAATGGGGATTTATAAAAATACTGCAATAATCAAGGGTTGTTTTATTTATCATATAACTTGGGCAAATCAAATTGGCAAAGGTGACTTAGTGGTGTTTCAAAGATTGGATTAGAGATGGTTTCTTGGAGTAACACATTGAGGAATCAACCCAGGAGCAGGATATTTAAGATCTGCTATTGTCTATTAAGATTAAGTTCATAAGTTCGAGGAGCAGAATTAGGCCATTCAGCCAATCAAGTTTACTCTGCCATTCCATCATGGCTGATCTATCTTTCCCTCTCACCCCATTCTCCTGCCTTCGCCCCATAGCCCCTGACACTCTTGCTGATCCAGAATCTGTCAATCTCCGCCTTAAAAATATCCATTGGCTTGACCTCCACAGCCTTCTGTGGCAATGAATTTCACAGATTCACCACTCTCTGACTAAAGAAATTCCTCCTCATCTTAAATTAGTGTTTTTAAAAAATCTTAAGGAAAGGGTGATCCTAGAATGATACAATTTCAAATATTGTTTAAGGGAAAGAAACTTGGGAACTAAATTTAATTAAAGAGGATTACAATGGTATGACAACAGATATGGCTAAAGTGGATTGGGAAGATAGATTAACGGATAAGGCGAAGATAGACACAAAAAGCTGGAGCAATTCAGCGGGGCAGGCAGCATCTCTGGAGAGAAGGAATGGGTGACCTTTCAGGTCGAGACCCTTCTTCAGACTGAAAGTCATGGGAAAGGGAAACGAGAGATATAGACGGTGCAAAAGAGTGATATAGAACAATGAATGAAAGATATGCAAAAAAGTAATGATGATAGAGGGGTCAGGCCATTGTTAGCTGCTTGTTGGGTGAAAACGAGAAGCTGGTGAGGCTTGGGTGGTGGAGGGATGGAGAGAGATGGAATGCTGGGGTTACTTGAAGTTAGAGAAATCAATAGTCCTACCACTGGGTTGTAAGCTGCCCAAGCGAAATATGAGATGCTGTTCCTCCAATTTGCTTCCAGCAGCACTGCCAATGGAGGAGACCTTGGACAGAGAGGATCAGAGTGGTAGAGTCTTTAAGGAGATATTTCAGAAATCTCAGTCAAGGTACATTTCAATGAGAAGAGTGTACCGTCTGTGGATATTCAAGGAAATGACGGATGGCACCTAAAGTAAGAAAAGACATACAGTATTGTAAAGTAAATGAGTTTTTTTAGCAATAAACAAAAGATGAAAAGAAATTTAATGCAAAACAAGATAGTAAACTAGCAAATGATTCTTTTTAATAACACTGCACAACTCTGCTTGATTGTGCTATGATTTTCTAAAGATCCTAGAATTAACTCCTATAATTAACCAATACATTCCAGCAATTTGCAAGAACAGACATTAAGAAATTCTATGGGTATATAAAACATGAGAGTCGGTAAGGTAATCATTGGATCCTTAATGAATAAGATTGGAAATGGTTGAATAGGAAATAGAGGAGTGGCAAAGATTCCAAACAATTATTTTTGATGGGTCCTCATGATAGAAGACACCTATACCATCCAAAAAAATAATAGCTCATTCGGGTGATAAAGGGGGGAAGAAACTTAAAACAAATCACCACCGCTAGAGAAAGGATGCCTGGCAAATTAACGGGGCTAAAGTCCATAAAGGCTGGGTATCTTACCCAGTGTTATGAATGTTGATTTCTCTTTCATTCTTAAATGCAGTAACTCCTGCATTCCCTCTCTCTCTCCATCCCTCCCCCAACCAAGTCGTAGCAGCTTCAAAGTTGTCTTGTTGAGTCTCATTGACTGTACTCATTCTCATCTAACAGACATCTAACAATGGCCTGTTTCCTTTATCATCAATACTTTTTTGCAGACCTTTCATTAATTTGTTCTAGATCTCTCTACATCACCATCTATATATCTTGTTTCCCTTTCCCCTGACAGTCTGAAGAAGGGTCTCGACCCGAAAGGTCACCTGTTCCTTTTCTCCAGAGATGCTGCCTGACCCGCTGAGTTACTCCAGCTTTTTGTGTCTATCTACAGTTTAAACCAGCATCTGCAGTTCCTTCTTACAAGTTTCCGGATCTGATGGTGTGAACCCTGGAGTGAGAAAGGAAATGTTGCAGAGACAGTGGATGCCTTGGTTTTAATCTACTGAATTTGTCTGAATTCTGGAGAGGTCACAAAGGATTGCAAAATTGCAAATATTAATGCCATAATTCAAGAACGGAGGGAAACAAAAAGAAGGAAACAATAGGCCAGACAGCCCAATATCACTCACTGGCAAATTGCAGGAATCTATATGTGAGTAGATAGGTATAGGATCTTTAGAAAACCAACCAGAGTTGCATGGTTTTCAGAAAGAGAATCATTTGATAAATTTGATTGAATTCTTTGAAAACAGAATCAATATAGGGGAATCAGTAGTTGTAGGGTATTAGAATTTCCATAAGGTATAAAGTGCCACATTAAATGTTAATAGTCAAGTGAAGAGAAAATTGTATTATTGGCAAGGAGCAGTAGTGGTTAAATAATTGAAAAATAAGAGTAGGTTCAAAAGGGTTCTTTTCAGATTGGCAATCAGTAACCGTGCTAGGCTCAATCATTCACAATCAATATTAGATGGAGAGTCTATATTTATTAATGATACAAAAAGACGTGGGTGAGCTCACAAAGAGTCTGTAGAGAGATATAGAAAGAGTAAAAGAATGGATACAAAGTTGTCAGGTAGAGAAAGGGAAAGTATTGGGGGTATTTATTCACTTTGGATGGAAGAATGAAAGAGAAAATTATTTCAGTAGGGTGAAACTACTAAATGTAAGGATACAACAGCAAATGGAATCCAAAGATAGACACTAAAAGCTGGAGTAACTCAGTGGGACAGGCAGCATCCCTGGAGAGAAGGAATGGGTTGTTCAAGAAGGAACTGCAGATGCTGGAAAATCGAAGATAGACAAAAGTGCTGGAGAAACTCAGCGGGTGCGGCAGCATCTATGGAGCGAAGGAAATAGGCAACGTTTCGGGCCGAAACCCTTCTTCAGAAGAAATGGGTGACATTTTGGGATGAGAGCCTTCTTGAAAATCCAAGTACAGGTAATATAGGATATCAATTAGCAAATATGCGAGTTTAAAAGTGCAGTAGCAAGAGCTCTGGAATAGTAGGTTCCTGTAATGGCTGCATCGCCAACCTAGTAATGCTAGCGTAATGATCTGAGACTAATTCAAACCCAACCATGATTCGGGTAATCAAATTTGACTAATTAATCCAAAATTATTCAAGAAAACAGCATCAGCAATCATGTATTGTCTTTCTGCTGGCTGGTTAACAGGCAACAAAAGCCTTTCACTGTATCTCAGTGCACGTGAGAATAAAGGAGTAGTGGCGGAGGACAACATGGCTACGCTTGGCCAGGCTGACCCTGCAACGCCGCCAGAACAACAGACCTTCATGGTCTGATCAAGATCCCTGCACTTACAACAACTGGGACTTGAAAATGGTGCCAAACTGGCGACTCTGTATACTGTCTCGGTGTACAACTGTTGGACACTTGTACTATATCTGAGATGCTTATCCAATATGTCTATCTTATCTAAGTGCTTATGTATAGTGACACTCAAGAGTGGAACTCGCTATCAAAACATGGAGGGGACGGGGGACACAATTTTTTGGCGGCCGCGCGCTCATTCGCACACTCACTCACACGTGCGCGAGGCTTCGGAGGCTCAACCCAGCTCAACACTGCCTGTCTCACCAGGTTAACTACAGCCCTGCCTGGACTGACGGGACACCAGCGCTGCTTCTCCGCGCTGGCCATATTTCCCGCAAGTCCAGGCAGGTTAACGTGGCGGGACAGGCAGAGTTGAGCTGGGTTTAGTGCTGTTTCTCTGCGCTGGCTGTGGGCCTGGGGGCACAGCTCATGTCTGACTCCCGACCTCTCTGGCCACCCGTGGGGGGGGGGGGCACTTGGGACAGCGCCGGAGACCCGGCCGGGATCGATCCTGCCTACGGATGAGGCGCAGGTCTGTGTCCCTCCTCCAATCGCCGCACTCTATCCTCAGTCCCACCCCCCCCCCCCCCCCCCCCCGCTCCTCCCTCCTCCAATCATCGCGCCCTCGATCATCAGTCCCACCCCCACTGTCCCGCGGAAAGCGGAGATTTTATAATACGGATCACAAAAACTTGGGGGGGGGTGTCCCCCACCACTCAAAACATGGGGGGGACATGTCCCCTCTGCTCCCCCCCCCGGGTTTTCCGCCGCTGGTGACACTTATACTGAACTGTAAACAAAAATGAATTTCACTGTACCTCGGTACACGTGACAAATAAAGTACCGTACCAAACTAAACTCAGTATCAATGATCATGGAACTTTTGGGTTATCAGAAAAAACCCAATTAAAGCCTCTGAGAGAAGGAAATCACATGTTCTTACCTGGCCCATCCACATCTATAATTGTGCACTGTAGTCGTTGCTGTGAAAACCATTGGTCATCAGCTTGGACCACACTTTACCAATCCGATCTCATAACACCATGAAATAATAAATCGTCTGGAAATGTTCTGAATGATGACAAATTCACACTTATCCTGGGGTCGTGCAGCAGTTGTAAATAAATCATCCTTCATTCATTAGTTTTGCCATCTGAATCTTTCAGTAACGTTACACAGTCCGGCTGGATTCGAGGAGCAGGAATGTGATCCAAATATCTGCATCAGGCCTTTCCGGAGTGGTTTCCAAATTAATCAGCGCGCATTGGGGATCAAAGGTTGGAATTCTCTTCCACAAAATGGCAAGCATGGCTGGCTCAATCCTTAGTTGTAAATCTGAAATTGACAGATTGTGTTCATTGACTGTGTTAAGGACTTGAGGAAGAAAAATATACATGGAGGTCAGCCATAAAACAACGTCAGGAGTTAAATAATCTCTTCCTATGTGCCTTCATAGCTGCCTTCTGTGTATGAAAGAACTGCAGATGCTGGTTTAAACCGAAGATAGACACAAAAACCTGGAGTAACTCAGCGGGACAGGCTGAAGAAGGGTCATTCTGAAGAAGGGTCTCGACCCAAAATGTCACCCATTCCTTCTCTCCAGAGATGCTGCCTGTCCTGCTGATTTACTCCTGCTTTTTGTGTCGATCTTTGCCTTCTAATCCTTCTGGCTTAGGCATGTATTTAACACCAAATCTTGTGGAGCACTATTTGGATATTTTCAAGAGATTGATAGAACAAGCTGAAGGAACATTTATTACAGAGTTGGAAATAACTGCAGAGTACTTATCAAGGCAATAGATGGTAAGCAGTGCAGATGACAAAGTGTGTTTGACCGGAAAAGTCATCCCATGTTTGAACTGTTTGCTGTTTCACTGGTTCGGATATGGCGTATGTCAGAACCAATGTGGAGGGATGTTGATTCTCCATCCCCATTTCAACAACAGGAAGTTGTGTTTCTAACACACATCGTGAAGATAGTGTAGTATCGCAAAGGAGCAACCATTGAACAAAAAGTGCGACCGAGTCACAAGAGATGATGTTAGGACCGGCAAGCAAAAGCTCGGCACTCTATCGGCCCTGAAGCTGTCTCTCAGCACCAGGAACCTGGGTTCAATTCTGAACTCAGATGCTATCTGTATGGAGTTTTCACGTTCTCACTGTGGCCACATGGACTTCCTCCGACATCCCAAAGACATGCTGGTTTGTAGGTTATTGAAAGTTACCTGCATGTGGTTGGTGGGAGAGTGATAGAGATGTTGATGGGCATGTGTGAAGGACAGCACAATGGTACATCTAGTAGAGCCGCTGCCTCAAAGTGGTTCAATCCTGACCTCCAGTGTTTTCTACGTGGAATTTGCGCATTCTCACAATATGTTTAGTTTATAGGTACAGCTTGCAAACAGGCCCTTTGGCCGACCGAGTCTGCGCTGACCAGTGCTCACACGTACACCAGTTCTATCCTGCACACCAGGAACAATTTTACAGAAGCCAATTAACCTACAAACCTGCATGTCTTTGAAATGTGAGAGGAAACCAGAACACCTCGAGAAAACCCACAGGGAGAATGTACAAACTCCGCACAGACAAGACTCGGGTCTCAGGCACTGTAAGGCGGCAGCTTTACCGCTGCGCCACTGTGCCGCCCCATGTAGATTTCCTCTGGTTGCTCTTGTTTCCTCCCACATGTTAATTGATCGACTGTAAATTGCTTCACGCGAGTGGTAGTATTTGGGGAGAAGTGGGGAGAATAAAATGAGGTAGGGTGAGAAACACAGTAATGAGAGTGGCATAGTGGCACAGCCCCTAGTGCTGCTGCCTCATAGCACCAAAGACCCGAGTTGGACCATGACCATCAGATGCTTTCTATGTGGAGTTTGCACATTTACCTTGTGAATTTCCTCCGGCTGCACATTCTCTTTCCCACATCCCAAAGACCTGTAGCTTTGCAGGTCAATTGGCCTGTGCAAGAAAAAAAAGTATGAATGGAGTAGCTAAGAAAGTGGGATAACATAGAACTAGTTTGAATGGGTGATCAGTATACAGATACATGATCCCTTTATCATGTATCTGTACACTGTGGACGGCTGGATTGGAATTATGTATTGTCTTTCCGCTGACTGGTTAGCACACAACAAAAGCTTTTCACTGTACCTCGGTACACGTGACAATAAACTAAACTCAAACTCAAAATTATATGTAAAAAAAAGAGGTGCTTGATGGATGGCACGTACAGAGTGGGCTGAAGGGCCTTTTTCCTTGCTGTAACCCTCCCTGAAGTTAATAGATCACAGGGAAATAAGTGGGGGAAATGTGATTTATGGCCAGCGCAAAGCCAATGGGCTGAATGACACCCTTCCATAGAGGTAAGGAGATGCACTACCCCCACAGCCTATATGAGATGTGTAGGAAGGAACTGCAGGTGCTGGTTTAAATCAAAGATGGACACAAAATGCTGGAGTAACTCAGCAGGACAGGCAGCATCTCTGGAGAGAAGGAATGGATGACATTATAAGGGCCTCGACCAGAAACGTCACCAGGCCCTTCTCTCCAGCGTTTTGTGTCCATCTTCTATCTATATGAGAAGTAGCTTTTAGAGGGCTGAGCAAGTTCCAGAGTTTAAGTTCCTGGCAGCTGAGAATACCATCGACAATGGTTGAGTGATTGAAGTCAGTGGCCTTTATCCATTGTGTCACCATACACACGGCAACCCGAGCTACAACTCTGTTTCTCAGCCTACCTTCAACACAAGTGTCTTTGTATCGACCACTATTATTTAAGAGGACAGGTAAAGTCTCTGCAAAATTAATAGCCCATAGAACCTTGTTCCTGTTGCGTTCAATACGTTCCGACAAATAGATATCTGAAATTATATCATGAATGATTTCTTGTAATGTTATTTACACTGAGGATATGAAATGTTACTTTAATCATGTTTCCAATTAATCCCGATATAAATCATTTATACTGTGGCTGCGATGAGACAGTGAGTTCAGGGAAGGCAGAGTGTGTGCGTTGAATACTTTTCTTGTCCCTCTGAAGCAATCAATAAATGCCTGCTTCAATCTGCACATTTGTAGCATCAAAAATGGTGCATTACAGGAAATACTATTAAAAGTAATTGGTTCTTAAACAATGCTTGAGGGGAAACTGCAGTAATAATTCATGAAGACTGTTGATGAAATAGGCTGAAAGTGTGAATTGTACCATTTTCTGAATGTAAATGATTGTCGGACCTGTTACACTGTGTAAGTGAGGTCAAACAGAGATAATGAGCAGAATATATTTCACTCAATTGAACAACGTTTTGGTTTTCTGTCACATAATGCTCTGTCTCCAGTCCCCACACCTCTCCCTCTCTGGAGGGAAGCAGCCTGTTGTACTAAACCCTTCCTCATTTTGTGCACCAAAGCCCAATGCAGGTGTTCAATTTGCCAACACCGCCAGCTTGACTAGGCAGTTTGTTCCATTCATTTCCCCCCTTCTGTCTTACATCCAAATCGTGGCTCACCTCTTCCCTTTTTACAATTTCAGTTCATAGAAACATAGAAACATAGAAAATAGGTGCAGGAGTAGGCCATTTGGCCCTTCAAGGATACCGTCGACAATGGTTGAATTCAATGATCAGCCATGATCATTCAATGTGATCATGGCTGATCATCCAACTCAGTATCCTGTACCTGCCTTCTCTCCATACCCCCTGATCCCTTTAGCCACAAGGGCCACATCTAACTCCCTCTTAAATATAGCCAATGAACTGGCCCCAACTACCTTCTGTGGCAGAGAATTCCAGAGATTCACCACTCTCTGTGTGAAAAATGTTTTCCTCATCTCGGTCCTAAAAGATTTCCCCCATATCCTTAAACTGTGACCCCTTGTTCTGGACTTCCCCAATATCGGGAACAATCTTCCTGCATCTAGCCTGTCCAACCCCTTAAGAATTTTGTAAGTTTCTATAAGATCCCCCCTCAATCTTCTAAATTCTAGCATGTACAAGCCAAGTTCATGCCCCTTGTTGCAGTCTCCAACATCAGACACAAAAAGCTGGAGCAACTCACTGGGTCAGGCAGCATGTTCATAAGATCATAAGGTCATAAGTGATAGGGGTAGAATTAGACCATTTGGCCCATCAAGTCCACTCTGCCATTCAATCATGGCTGATCTATCTCTCCCTCCTAACCCTATTCTCCTGCCTTCTCCCCATAACCTCTGACACCAGTATTAATCAAGAACTATTCCTTTCCTCCAGAGATGTTGCCTGACCCGCAGAGTTAGTCCAGCATTCTGTGTCTATCTTCAGTATAAACCAGCATATGCAGTTCCTTCCTACTCTAATATCATAACCCCACTTACACCATTTCTCACCTTCTCCATCATGGTCTGGTTTGGCTCAGCCACCAAGCACGACACCTGGAGGCTGCAGCGAATCGTCCGATCGGCAGAGAAGGTTATTGGCTGCAACCTTCCCTCCATTGATGAACTGTACACTGCAAGGGCCAGGAAGCGAGCGGGCAAGATCATCTCTGACCCCTCTCACCCTGGCCACAAACTCTTTGAATCACTTCCCTCTGGAAGGCGACTCCGGATTGTCAAAGCTGCCACAGCCAGACATAAAAACAGTTTTTATCCACGAGTAGTTGCTCTACTCAACAGCCAAAAATCTGTAGCCTCCCTTTGATCTTGTATTTTGTTGGTTCACATGCTTGATCAATGGTGTTTTATCATTAATGTTTTATTATTATTCATGTTTTGTATTTTCTGAGTCATTTGTAACTGTCACTGTATGTCATGTTGTTACTTGTGGGCGGAGCACCAAGGCAAGTTCCTTGTATGTGAATACTTGGCCAATAAACTTACTTACTTACTTTTCCAGTCATATATCAGCTGAGCTGTGGTTAAAACCCCACCCAAGACTTTAGTTTTAGTTTTTTAGATTAAGAGATGGAAACAGGCCCCTTAGCCCACCGAGTCCATGCTGACCATTGATCACCCGTTCACACGAGTTCTGTTATCCTACTTTCTCATCCATTCCCTGCACATTAGGGGCAATTTTCTAGAGGCTAAACCCGCATGTCTTTGGGATGTGGCAGGAAATCGTAGCAGTGGGCGGAAACCCACGTGATCATGAGGACAATGTACAAACACCACACAGACAGCACCCGAGGTCAGGATCAAACCCGGGTCTCTGGCGATGTTGCAACTCTACCCACTGTGTAGATGCATCATCTCGCAGCATGCTTAAATTCTTAATCCAAATCTCTTCCTAACTCATGGCAAGTTGCATTCACCTCTCTGTATCTTCTGCCTGGTAATAGAGGGGAGAAGAAGCATGGCTGGAGTGTAAATGATCATTGATCATGGTGGGTGAATTCCTGAGGCAGCATGAAGTGTAGATGGAGGTGATGAATGGGAATGTTGGTTTGTGTGATGGACTGGGTTACATCCACAACTCTCTACAATGTGGTTTTGAGCAGAGCAGTAGCCAAATTAAGCTGTGATGCATCCTAATACAGTAGATGCTTTTTACTGTGCATCTGTGGCTGATCCACAACACATTCCTTGTTTTATTAATGCTCTGGAACTTGTAGCTCTCAACCATCTCCACTTCAGAGGATCGGAGCCTGTTTCTGAAGTCAGTAGCTAGCTCGTTCATCTTTCTGACATTGAGGGGGAGGTAGACACGAAAAGCTGGAGTAACTCAGCGGGTCAGACGGCATCTCTGAAGAAAATGAATAGGTGATGTTTTGGGTCAAGACCCTTCAGCAGACTGAGAGTCAGGGGAAAGGGAAATAGAGACAAAGACGGTGATGTAGAGAGATATAGAACAAATGAATGAAAGATATGCAAAAACATAACAATAACAATGGGAGCAGGCCATTGTTAGCTGTGGCCTAGGTGAAAACGAGCTACAGACAAAGAGACTCAACAAGACGTCTTTGTAGCTCGTACAATGACTTGAGTGGGGGAGGGACGGAGAGAGAGGGGTTGCAAGGGTTACTTGAAGTTAGAGAAATCAATATTAAGACCGCTGGGTTGTAAGCAGCCCAAGTGAAATATGAGGTGCTGTTGTCTTGACACTGTGTTACTAAGCTCTCTATTTCCTTCCTGTATTCCATCTCATAGTTGTTTGAGATGCGGCCCACTGTACTGCAAACTTGTAAATGGAGTTAGAGCAGAATTTGGCCACACTGTCATGAGTGCATAGGAAATATAGTAAAGGGGTGAGAAGGCACAGTTATTATTGTAATGTAGGAAAGGCCGCCAAATTGTACTCAGCAAGTTTCATCAGACAGTGGAGAACCTGCTTTGATGGCTTTGACTGGTTAAATATCGTACAGGGCAGTGGGATAACTCACTTGTTAAATAGGTGCCTCTTATGTGCACCTGGGAGAGCAGATTCTGTTTTAAACCCCCCATCCAAACGACTGCACCTTGTGTAGTGCAGGATTTCCTCCACACTGCACTGGGATCACTGCAATAGGACTTAAACCCACTGCGTTTGATTCAGAGGCAGGAGTGCTAATAATGGAGCCGGAGCATTTAACAGAGTGCATTATTCATGCGAAAGCAGAGTATACATAAAGGAGGCAGGGATCAAGCTTCTCACAGTGGGAACATTAAACTGCAGCGCTTCTAACAATTGAGGAAAGGGAATTGAAATTAGGCTCGCTAACAAACCAAGAATTGGAACTTGCCCTGCAGAGGATAGCTCATTGTTTTAGCTCATTATTTTCGGCCAGGGGATTTGCAGATCCATCCTAGCTCAGCAATAACGAATCTTCATGTCTTTGGAACATCCCAAAGATAACCAACAAGACAGTTTGTGGACAGACACAAAAAGCTGGAGTAACTCAGCGAGTCAGGCAATAGGTGATGTTTCGGGTCGAGGCTGTTTTGGGTTGGGACTTTTCATCTGAAGAAGGGTCCCGACCCAAAACGTCACCTATTCCCTTTCCCCAGAGATGCTGCCTGACCTGCTGTGTTACTCTGGCAGTTCCTTCCGACTCAAGATAGTTTGTGGAATGTTTGCATCTTTGGCTACTTCAGAACATCCCAAGGGAAGAGCAACTTTTACTGGAGGACTGGGGCATGTTTGGGGCTAGGGGATGCTATCTTCAAATACCCTTTTACTCAGAGCTGAAGGAAATGAATCCCCTCACACTGAAGATGAATTTTATCCTCAAAATCTGCCTTCGCAGAGAGGTGGCTCCATGGATATGAGATGTTGTCCATGTTTTCCAAACTCCTGTTACCTCCTGGGTCCTATGATGGACTTCTGTTGAGGACCAAGTGGGTGGTCAGAATCTATACCTCAAGTCTTCACATCCAAGATGAGTTGTAATCAGTCCTTGGAGCAAAGTCGATGACCAGAACTAAATAATTAATGACCAGAACACACTCAGTGGACAAGAGGAGGTTGCAGGAGGCAATTAGAACTGGAAGGATGTGGACACAAGAATGAGAACTTTAAAGCTGAGAATTAGCTGCACTCTTGCCACCTGTGTCCGAAACTTCCACATTATCTCAAACCACTAAAGTCTTGAGGGGCGAGAGCATATATTCAGACTTTCCTCACCTCTACTTTTACTTTACCCCCCACCTTCACTTCATCGAAGAAATCTGTGCAAGAATGAAAATATAATTCCGACCCACAAGTCTCACTATTTGAGCTCTCCCCTCCCACCGAATACAACACCATGAGGTTATTAATCAGCCAGAACTCATTTCACTAAATGCTTGTACTTGTCTCTTAAACTTGTTGCTGAGACAGATGTCCTAGGAAGCTGACCTTTGCTGCACCCAGTGAGTGAAGACAGAGCAGGGAACACCACTAATGTATTTCAGGTTCACATTCCTCCCAACATCTCGTTCAAGCCTCTCTGGTGCATGAAACTTTGCACTAACATTAGAAGAAACAAATTTCATTAAATATAACAACCGATTGAATTGAAGTCAGCCGGAGAATATCTGAGCGACTAATAAAGAATTTAATAAAGTATTCAGTCTTGTCGCTCAGCTCATTTGAGAACTGTACTCAATCCTTGAGCCTTTAATGTTTCCACGTCAATAAAATACTTGGAATTGCACAGATTACAATTTATAACAGAGCGTTTGTTTAACCCTTTTAATTAAGGTGCAGAAGCTGTTGTAACTTTTCACTAAAGATATCACAGAACATTCTCCCTCAACAGCAAAAATATCAAAGATCGGTTTTACATATCTTAATTTAATTTTGATAACCATCTCCATTTCCCCTTTTTTAGAGATGTGCTGTGTTTTGCTTTATCTTTATATATTTTTAAGGCAGAGATAGACGAGCTCTTGATTAGAACAGGTGTGAAAAGTTATGGGGAGAAGGCAAGAAAATGGGAGGCAGAGATCAGCCATGGTTGAATGGCGGAGTGGACTTGATGGGCTGAATGGCCTAATTCTACTCCTGTAACTTGTGAACTTGCTATATGTGGGACCTTGAGCGCACAAACTAACACATTCCCTTCCTTGCAGCTGTGTCTTGCATTGGTGTGAGAAGCATGGGACATCCCAAGATAGACACAAAATGCTGGAGTAACTCAGGGGGACAGGCAGCTTCTCTGGATAGAAGGAACGGGTGACGTTTCGGGTTGAGACTTCTTCAGACTCAGGATCTCGACCAGAAACATCACCCATTCCTTCTATCCAGAGATGCTGCCTGTCCCCCTGAGTTACTCCAGCATTTTGTGTCTATCTTCGGTGTAAACCAGCATCTGCAGTTCCTTCCTACACATGGGACATCCCAAGACTCAAGAAGACGGCAGAGACATGCAAGTTCTTTCTTTCAGTGGAGAAACAGCCCACTTGGGATCCACCCTCGTTATTAGCAGCGCACTTATCATTTCCACACATATATCGCAAACTGCAATCTTTGCAATTTCTACACAACGCATCTGCCGGCTTGACTTAATAAACGATTGCATCTACAGTGCAAGTTTACACTCGTCATTGCCACATTTATGTTGGCTAGAAGCACTGTTTCTTCTACTGAGAGTTACTGTCACAAGGAAGACTTGAAACACAAAATAAAATATTCTGAGTATGACATATAAAAGCATGGGATGTGGTGACAGGAAATTAATTCACCGTGCGCTCAAAACATTCTTGGGAAGGGAACGATGACTGGTGGACGGGTGCGGTTCAAGTGTAGGCATTTTTGATGGTTTAAAACAAGTCTGTTAAAGTGTGTTAATTGCCTTCCCACCCCCACATCAACTCCACCACAGTTACAGAGCAATCAGCAACACACCTTTAACACTGAAGGTAACAGCAGAGAAACCAAGCTTGTCTGCCCATGATATAGCTCGAAGCGTTGGACTAATGAAGATAGATGGACTCACCCAAGCAACCTAACCACTAGATGCTAATGAAAACTGTTTAATGGTCAATATGTGTCACCAAGAGATGATTAATTAGCCCTGGGAGTTGCTAATGGCACATTTGTTGCTATTAATAGCACATCAGTCAGAGCATTCCCTTTCCTGAAGTGAGCTTCCTGCTGGAGTGGAGCTAATCTGAAGGACAAATGGGAAACTGTTCAACCTGTGTTGTCTCCACTCCAGAACCAAGGTCATTGCAACCTCAGTCATCGAGCTGCAGCAGCAGGTAACACTTATGTATATGTATATATACGTCTTGAGGCTGAGTTCCAAGTCGTTTTTCACTAAAGTTTATGGAAGAATAGACCTTATACCAAACGTATGCAGAACATAAGACCTCCACCATCCAAACCTGGGGTTACAACACGATCCCTGAGCTGTCCGCAAATTCCCAGATATCATGGACCACTTCCCCTAACTCGGGAGCCATTTCTCAACTAAGACCGACATCGATGATGAAATTCACCATCACCTCTAGTGTGCCAGCACAGTATTTAACCATCTGAGCAAAAGAGCATTAGAAGCTCAAGACTGCATCTCAACACAAATTTTAGTTTAGGTTCAGTTTAGTTCAGTTTAATTTTGTTTTGTTTCGGAACGGAATCTAGGGAAATGGGGAAAAGGCAGGAACGGGGCACTGATTTTGGCTCAAAGGGCCGAATGACCTACTCTTGCACCTATTTTCTATGTTAAGTTTGTCACATGTACCGAAGTACATTGATAAGCTTTTTTGTTACATGGATTACCTACAACGGATACCTCAACCATTGATAATGGTACCACCAATGCTGTCTCGGGAAAATCGGCATCACATCGTCAGAAAGCGGCCGATTTGGGAACTCCAAGAGTGTGTTCCGATCCATCCCAACGTCGGAGTTTCGATCATCCCGACGAGAGGGCCTGAACATCTGTAGCGGCGACTGCGGAGGGTTCAAGGCCCCGACCACGGGTGAACAAAGGATGAAGATGACTGACCTTTATTGCCTTCCATCACAGTGAAAAATGCTGATTCCACTGTGGTGGATGTTTATGTTAAATTCTATTGTGTGTTGCGTTCTTTTTACTTGTATAGCTGTATGGCAACTCAAATATCACTGTCCCTTAATTGGTGTATGTGATAATTAATGTGATCTTGAACCTGAACTTGAACAAGCAAACCACTGTTGTTCTCTTTTTTTTACTTTTATTCAGTAGTTGTGTCACAGTTTGCAACAAGTCAATTGTTTTTTCCTTTAATAAAAATGAGGTTCAAAGTTTGAAAAGTTTCACCTTGGATTTATCTTTTCACTTAAACCACAAGTTAACACTCCATTTAAAAATGACGTTACCTAAACTGACTCACGATTAAAAAATCATCTATCAAGTCAAAGGCATTGCCGAGTGCTGAAATGTGGGCACACTAATTTCTGGAGGTTTGTTGTTTTAGCTGCTCTCTCCTAGTATATGCTTGTCAAATAGATGGTGCCTTTCTGAGTCTCATCTTCCATCTGATGGCCATGGTTTAGTCAATGTTAATGCATTAGAAATCAAGTCAACTTTATTGTCATGTGCACTAGAATGGTGAGGTACAGGTTCAATGAGAAACCCTTGCTTTCAGCAGAACCGAAGGGCCTGAGTTATAGGGAGACTTTGAGCAGACAAGGACTTTATTCTTTGGAGGATAGGAGACGGAGAGGTGATCTTACAGAGGTTAAATAAAATTATGAGAGGCCTAAATATGCTTCAATGCACAGCCTTTTTCCCCAGAAAAGTGGCTCAAAATCTGGAAAGCATAGGTTTAATGTGAGAGGTGAAAGATTTAAACAGGACATAAGACAATAAACAATAGACAATAGGTGCAGGAGCAGGCCATTTGGCCCTTCGGGCCAGCACCGCCATTCAATGTGATCATGGCTGATCATCCCCAATCAGTACCCCGTTCAGGCTCGAAGGGCCGAATGGCCTACGCCTGCACCTATTTTCTATGTTTCTATGTTTCTATCTATGGAGCGAAGGAAATAGGCAACGTTTTGGGCCGAAACCCAAAGGGTTTCGGCCCAAAACGTTACCTATTTCCTCCAGTCTAAAGAATGGTTTTGGCCTGAAACATTGCCTATTTCCTTGAAGGGTTTCAATAGACAATAGAGAATAGACAATAGACAATAGACAATAGGTGCAGGAGTAGGCCATTCGGCCCTTCGAGCCAGCACCGCCATTCAATGTGATCATGGCTGATCATCCCCAATCAGTACCCCGTTCCTGCCTTCTCCCCATATCCCCTGACTCCACTATCTTTAAGAGCCCTATCTAGCTCTCTCTTGAAAGCATCCAGAGAAACCTGCCTCCACCGAGGGGCTCCAATAAGGGGCAACATCTTCACACAGAGGGTGGTGGGCTTATGGAAGTGGTGAGACAGGTAGTGTGAGAACCATGGTGGCGCAGTGGTAGAGCCTCCGCCTTACGGCACCAGAGACCGGAGTTCGATCCTGGCTACGGGTGCTTGTCTGTACGGAGTTTGTACGTACTCCCTGTGACCTGCGTGGATTTTCTCCGAGATCTTCTGTTTTCTCCCATGCCCCAAAGACGTACAGGTTTGTAGGTTAATGGGCTTGGTATAAACATAAGATGCTAGTGTGTGTGGGGTAGTGTTGAGGGCCTGTCCCACTTGGGCGTCATTTGTACATCATTTACGCGACATCATTTATGCATCACGACGCACGACGCACGCATCGTGACACGCACATGATGCGCGCATAGCTTGCATTACGCGTGCATGGCGTGCATTACGCGAGCATGGTGCGTGGTGACGTAGGCAATGACGCGCGGTCGCGCGCGGCGCCCCAGGATTTTGAGATTCACAAAATCTTCGCGCGCCACCTGCGTGACACCCAAGTGGGACAGGCCCTTTAATTTGCGTGGATCGGTGGTCGGGGCGGACTCGGCGTATTCTCTAAAGTAAACTAAACTAACAGAAACATTTAACAGACATTTAGACAGGTACGTAGATAGGAAAGGTTTATAGATACATAGATACATAGAAAATAGGTGCAGGAGTAGTCCATTCGGCCCTTCGAGCCTGCACCGCCATTCAATATGATCATGGCTGATCATCCAACTCAGTATCCCGTACCTGCCTTCTCTCCATACCCCCTGATCCCCTTAGCCACAAGGGCCACATCTAACTCCCTCTTAAATATAGCCAATGAACTGGCCTCAACTACCCTCTGTGGCAGAGAGTTCCAGAGATTCACCACTCTCTGTGTGAAAAAGTTTTTCCTCATCTCTGTCTTAAAGGATTTCCCCCTTATCCTTAAGCTGTGACCCCTTGTCCTGGACTTCCCCAACATCGGGAACAATCTTCCTGCATCTAGCCTGTCCAACCCCATAAGAATAAGAGGGATATTGGACAAACACTAGCAAATTGGATTCGTTTACAGGGGCATCTTTGTCAACATTAACACATTGAGTTGAAGGGCCTGTTTCCATGCTGTTTGTCTCCGTGACTATGACTCTTATAAGTTAATTTTTGCAAGGAAATCTGCAGGAGTTCAGACAGGACAAAAGGAACTGGTTTACAAAAAAAGACACAAAGTGCTGGAGTAACTCAGCCGATCAAGCAGCATCTCTGGAGAAATCATACCCACTTCTACCCCCACCTTTTTCTCCCCTCTTTTCCCTGTGGCCCACCTGGACTTGCACCCATTTCTCCCCTTCCACCTATGTTCCTTCCTCTGGTCTCACAATTTTCACCACTTCTATCATTGTCTCACATTTCACCTCTGGCCTTTGTCCAATCATCTGCCTATCCCCCATCACAGGTATCCACCTATCACTCATCCCCTCCCCCTTCCCAGTTCTCCCAGCAGTCTTACCGTCTCCGACTACATTTTATCTTTGTCCTGCCCACTCCCCTGACATCAGTCTGAAGTAGGGTCTCGACCCGAAACTTCACCCATTCCTTCTCTCCAGAGATGCTGCTGGACCGGCTGAGTTACTCCAGCGTTTGTGTCTTTTTTCTTAGTTCAATCTGGATCTGATTACAGCGAAAATTTAAGATTCCAAAACTGCAGGCACTTTCACAACAGCAGTGATTATTAATCTGTTCAAATATAAGGAACTTCTGTTCCTTTGCTTGTTGATCTTTGACTTTAGCGGATTAGATTAATGTTATATTTTGTGTTAGCTGATGACTCTTGCATTAATCATTATTAAAATAGTTTAGTATTAAAGCTAACATCCACAGGTCTGTAACTAAAATGTTGACCTTTCTTCAAATGCATCTGGTTACAACCAAGAAAATTAAACAAACATGTAGCTCACTGATATATTGATTCCAGTTTGATCAACATAACATTTAATATGCTGTTGTAAGATAACATTAATTGCTGATCATTTTGGTCTACAACGGCCCATTACTCAAACTGGTAGCTGAACATTAGAGATTAGAGATTCCTTTATTTGTCATTCAGACCTTTCGGTCTGAACGAAATTTCGTTGCCTGCAGTCATACATATAATAATAAATAACAAAACACACAATAAACACAAATTAACATCCACCACAGTGAGTTCACCAGGCGCCTCCTCACTGTGATGGAGGCAAAAGTCTTAAAGTCTCTGTCTCTTCCCTCTTTGTTCTCCCTCTGCGCTGAGGCGATCCAGGCTTCTGACGCTGTGACCCCGCCGGGTGATGGTAAGTCAGTCCCGCGGCTGAATCCGTGCTCCGTCCGCGACGGGCCGGTTCAAACTCCGCGGCCCGGGGTGGTCGAAGCTGCCGAAGCTGCCGTCCTCCAGTCCAGCGGACGCAGCTGTAGTTGCGGGAGCCCCAGAAAAACAGGTCACCCACCTGTGACCTGCGCGCTCCCGACGATGTCGTCCACCGGGCCCGCGGCCGAGCCTCCAGATTCAGGTCGCCACCAGTGTCCTCGGTCGCCACCGCCGGAACGCCACCGCAGCCCCGAAGTTGGCCAGCCCCGCGCTGGTAAGTCCTGGCTCTGCCTCCGGAGCCTCGAGGTCGGTCGGTCGGTCGCAGTTGGAGTTGGAGGCCGGCAGCTCCGCCATTTTGGCCTCGGTGCAGACGGAGGCAGAGAAGGGGGATACGACAAGAAAAAGTCGCATTCCCCCGAGGCAAGAGACAAAAATCATGTTTCACCCCCCACCCCCCCACCCCACACATACACAACCCAATAAACCAAAATTTAACTAAAACATGACAAAAGAAAACAACAAAAAAAGTAAAAACAGACGGACTGCAGGCGAGCCGCTGCTGTTCGACAGCGCCGCCACTTCCGGAACATCTAGTGATACTCTAGTGCTGCTCTCTGAGTTCAACACCACCATTAACTCATTTAAGTAAATCAACAGATGAATTTGAGATGAAGGAGTTAATGCTCTTTTACACCTGAATCTCCCCACAGCAATCTCTCCACATCCAGGACGAGAGGGAATGCCATCATCTGCAAGTCCCCCTCCTCATGGTCAAAGCTCCCTTATCAATACTGGGTCTAAATAAGGAGCTTTCCACACAGCGACAATGATGAGTACCTTTACAAATGGACTGCGTCGGTTCAAATAGATGGCTCACCACCACTTTCAAAGGGCAATTACAAATGAGTATTCTCTCTCAATGTCAGCAAGACAAAGGAATTTGTGATTGTCTTCAGGAAGCAAAGCAAGACACACACTCAGGTATACATTTATGGCACTGAGGTAGAGATGGTCGAAAGCTTCAGGTTCCTAGTTCCTCGGAATATTTATTTGACCAGCCACGTCGAAGTTATGCCCAAGAACACACACAAAAGCCTCTACTTCCTTAGAAGGGCCAGGAAGTTCAGCATGTCCCAAACAACCTTCACCAACTGCTACAGATGCGCCGTAGAAAGCATTCTATCGGGATGCATCACAGCCTGGTTTGGGAACAGCTCTATCCAAGACCTCAGGAAATTGGAGGACCTGAATTAGAGTGGTTCCCGATGACACAGTTCTCTGGAGTAGCCTAAAATGGATAGCCTAAATTATAAAATAATCATCCAGCATTTACTTGTTAATATAATCTCTTGTAATATTGGGTTTGAGATTGTGCCCTGTGAGGAACCAAGTCCCTTCGTAAGTGATTTAGTTTAGAACAGTTTAGAGATACAGCGCGGAAACAGGCCCTTCGGCCCACCGAGTCGGCACCGACCAGTGATCCCCGCACATTAAAACTACCACATTAAAAACATTTTTTACAGTTATACGAAGCCAATTAACCTACAAACCTGTACGTCTTTGGAGTGTGGGAGGAAACCGAAGATCTCGGAGAAAACCCATGCATGGAGAGAACGTACAAACTCCATACAGACAAGCACCCATAGTCAGGATCGACCCCAGGTCTCTGGCGCTGTAAGGCAGTAACTCTACCGCAGCGTCACTGTGCCACCCTGTGTTTTGAGGAAGTTAGGAAGTTCTGAGGGACCTCTGAGGAAGCTGAAATGGAGAAACCAGAGGAAAAGAGTCTCAAAAACCTAAAGCTGCTGGTTAGATTTAGCTCTCAGGGCTAATGGAATCAAGGGATATGGGGAGAAAGCAGGAATGGGGCACTGATTTTGGATGATCAGCCATGATCCTATTGAATAGCGGTGCTGGGTCGAAGGGCCAAATGGCCTACTCCCGCACCTATTTTCTATGTTACTATGTTTCTTTGAGATTAAATCCTCCGATGACCTAATGTGGCAGTTGCCCAATTGTAGTGGGTCTAGGTGCTTGCTGTGTCTATGTTTCCATTTCCATCCCTGTAAAACGGCAGTGAATCAGATGAGTTTTACAATAATCTTTTAGTGTCAAAGTCTTCATCACTAATGCTAACTTTTAATTACAATGTTATTTAATTGAATTTCATATCTCATATGTCTGAGATTTAAACATGTCTTCAGATCAGTGGTCCAGGCCTTTAAATATTAATCCAGTATATTAACCACATTGCAAACGTAACAAAACTCAATTCTTACATCCCAGACTACGAAAGGAAGTCGCTGAGGAAACAATGGAAGCACTGGTTATCAATTTCCAGAAATCTATGGAATATCGAACAGTTCCTGCAGACTGGAATATAAGTGGGAGGGAGAAACTGGAAACTGCAGACCAGTAAGCCTGACATCAGTAGAAGGGAGAATGCTAGAGACTACAATAAAGAACAAAGCAACTGGTGAGAGAAATATTAATGGGGTTAGACAAAAATCAATGCGGTGTTTTTGAAAGGGAATTTGTAGTTGAGAAACCTACTGGAGTTTTTTTTTAAATATGTGACAGATTGAAAAGATGTGGGAGAATGAGTGAATGTGAATTATTTGAACTTTCAAATGCTTTTGATAAAGGCTCACATGAAATATTAGAGTGGCCAATTAAAGAGCATGGCATTGAGGGGAAGGTTTCAATAGGAACTACAAACTGGTTGACAGACAGAATGTTGAGTAGGAATAAATCATCCTTTTCAGGGTGGCAAGTGATGACAGGGCTAACAGAATCAAGGGATATGGGGAAAAAGCAGGAACGGGGTACTGATTTTGGATGATCACCCATGATCATATTGAATGGCGCTGCTGGCTCGAAGGGCTGAATGGCCTACTCCTGCACCTATTTTCTATGGTTCTTATGTTTCTATGTTTCTATGACAAGTGGGGCATGGCTAGGATCAATGTTAGGCCTCACCCAAAACGCTGATATATATTGTAAATACCTGAAGGAACCAACATGGTATTTCATAGTTTGCTGGTGACACAAAACTGGATGGTCTGTCATCAATTAATGACGGATTTCAACTGACAATGTTAAGCTAACAGGTTATACCTCTCCGTTTTCTTTATCACCCCTTCTTCTGAATGGTAGTATTACATTTGCTGCTTTCCAATCGGCCAGAACCTTTCCAGAATCTGGAAATATTAAAAGATGACAACCATTGAATGCACTACCTCTGCAACCACCTCATTTATAAAACCAGATTGTCTGGTCCAAGAGATTTGTCGTCCTCTGTTTGATTAGTCTGACCAGTGCTTCTTTGAAAGTATTGCTCTATCTCATTGTCAGTTTGAAAACCTAGACTGGTCTGGTATCAAGTATTCTCATCCAAATATAAAATATGTAGTGCTAAAGGATGGATAAGGTATGACACAGAGGCTGTGCTGTTCAGATGGACATTAAAGATCTTCTGAAGAAGTGCATTTAGAGATAATTATTGGGTGTGGGATAATGCAGGTCCACAGAGTGGAAGACGATTGAACTCATTGCATTTTTTTTGACGAAACAATATACAATTTATTAAATACACAACATTTGCTTACAGTGTATACTGATGAGAATTAATTGTGGATTGGGAGCATCACTGCAAAAGGCCAATCCGTTTGAAAAGATGGTGGTGAAGGTGCTTCAACAGTAGAGAGTTTCTCTGTCATAAAATTCCACTGTTTTAAAAAGGTACGGCACAAAAACTCATCCCATCAAACTCATCCCAGCCCATCAAAATCCACCCTGTGCATCAACCACATATTTACACGAATCCTACATTTTTTATTCTCTAACATTACAGGACAGGTTTAGAGGGATATGGTGCAAATGCAGGCAGGTGGGACTAGTGTGGGTGTTGGCAAGTTGGGCCTGTTTCCATGCTGTATCACTGCAAGACTCCGTGAGTCTATAACATTCTCATCAACTTCCTCATGATTCTACCACTCACCAACACACCAGGGTCAATTTAAAGTGACAAATCCATCTGCCATAAAACATCCATGGGATGAGGGGGGAATCTGGAGCAACCAGAGGAAAGGCGTACGGTCACGGTGAAAAAATTCAGACGCCACACACACACACACACAACACCTACATCTGGTTTGAAACCAGGTTTAGGGCACTGTGAGGTTGGGGCACCACAAACTGCGCCATTGTACCACCAATGGCTAACCAACTGGGAACGACAGGATAACTTCAAATCTTGGTGTGACAGAGGGCATCTGAGGGCAGCACAGTGGGGCTGCTTGTTGAGCTGCTACCTCACACGGCTAAAGACCCAGGTTCGATCCTGACCTCGGGTGCTGTCTGTGTGGAGTTTGTTCTGTGGAGTTTGTTCATTATGACCACATTGGGCTTTCTCCGAATGCTATGGTTTCCGCTCACATTCATAAAGATGTGCGGGTTTGTAGGTTGATTGACCCAAGTAAAATTGCCCCCAGTGTGTACAGAGTGAATGATAATGTGGGATAACATAGAACAAATGTGAACACGTGCTCGATAGTTGATATGGATTGAATGTGCTTGTTTCCATGTTGTCTCTCTAAATTCTAAACTCAAATGTCAACTGTCCTAAATGATAAAAAATCAGGGCTTCAGGGTACATTGGGGGGAGATGCTGTCAAGCATATATTTTTGAATTAGTACAGAGAACCTTGCTGTCACTGTCAAGTGGAGGAAGGGATGTACCTTCAGGGTAGATGCTTGAACGGTTGTGATCATTTTGAATCTTGTCATTCTTTAGACAGAGGGTGGTGAATCTGTGGAATTCTTTGCCACAGAAGGCTGTGGAGGCAAAGTCAGTGGATATATTTAAGGCAGTGATAGATAGATTCTTGATTAGTACAGGAGGCAGAGGTTATGGGGAGAAGTGGGATTAGGAGGGTTAAGGTAGATCAGCCACGATTGAATGGCGGAGTAGACGTGATGGGCTGAATGGCCTAATTCTACTATCCCTTATGACCTTATGATCTTATGATCTTATGAATATTGTTGGACCTGGAATCAAGAAAATTCCCTCGGAGCTTTACACTTACCATTCACCAATTCCCCCGTTTTTATCAGTGCAGAATATAACTCGTGGTCTTGGTTTTAATCACAGAAAGCAGACGTCTTGTTTACTCAGTACAACTCTGCACATCATCTACCGGGAGCAATTTGTGATGCCATGAAAATATAAGATTATGTGCTTTCATCTCCAACCTTTTCCCCAGACTCAGCATCCACTCTTGAAATGTAATGGCCGTGCCCCAGACATTTAATATGTTGTTGCATTATACCACAGGGTCTGCTCGCCACACTCAGCCTTATTGGGAATGCTTCAAAACACTGCATCTACCATTAAAGAGATTGGACCAGTGAAATAATTATGCACAGTTTTTCAGCCTTGATATTAGACTCTCCACAGAAAGAATGGAAGAAAATATTAATTCCAGGCTACCTCTTGAATTATCCATGGGGAACATTTAATGATGCAGGCAGCTAAATTATCAGATTATGCTTTATTTTTGAATTATTTGCCATGCATTTCAGTTCACAT
This sequence comes from Malacoraja senta, assembly GCA_038087875.1. Classification (NCBI taxonomy): domain Eukaryota; kingdom Metazoa; phylum Chordata; class Chondrichthyes; order Rajiformes; family Rajidae; genus Malacoraja; species Malacoraja senta. The sequence goes on along the minus strand of CM075990.1, from coordinate 11,132,170 downwards.
TTCTATTCTCTGAGCAATTCAGATCTATATCCAGCAAATGAACATATTATAGCAACTGAGATTCACCAACATCCCTGCCAGTACAATTCTTTAAATTATTATTAGTTTTATTAAGAATATTATATTACAGTGCTTTTCATAACCTGAAACACAACTACATTTTCTTTGAGGACTTTATGAATTTTATTGGATATTTCAATGCAGGGATTAGTTACCACAGAAACGTGGGGCGGCACGGTGGCGCAGCGGTAGAGTTGCAGCCTTACAGCGCCTGCGACCCAAGTTCGAACCCGACTACGGGTGCTGTCTGTATGGAGTTTGTAGGTTCTTCCTGTGACTGCGTGTGTTTTCTCTGAGATCTTTGGTTTCCTCCCACACTGCAAAGACATACAGGTTTGTAGGTTAATTGGCTTGGGTTTGTATACTTCGTATAGATGTAAATTGTCCCTAGTGTGTGCAGGTTTGTGTTAATGTGCGGGGATTGCTGGTTGGTGTGGACTCGGTGTGCCGAAGTATCTCTCATCTAATCTAATCTAGAAGAAGGTTGAATATCACGGATGCATCTTGATTTGACACAATAATATGTTGAGGCTGGTAATCTCATTTCTCATCCCTCCCTTATACTTGTTTCCATGAGGAGATTGTTCAACCAGTGATGAATATGTTCCTGGCTGATACAACTCGTGGTGAATGACCTCCAGTGCAGGCTAAATAATACCCATGGCAACCTGCCGACATTTCATGTGGGGACAGGACACTCAAAAATAAAGACACAGGTAGGGGTCCACTGTGCTCTTGATGCTAAAGTAACATAAGAGGCAAGGGCAGAGGGAACAGTCCACAGAAGACAGTGGAGGCCAGGTCAATGGATATTTTTAAGGTGGAGATTGATAGATTCTTGATTAGTATGGGTGTCAAGGGTTACGGGAGAAGGCAGGAAATGGGGTTGAGAGGGAATGATAGATTAGCTGTGATTTAATGACGGAGATGACTTGATGGGCCGAATGGCCTAATTCTGCTCCTACAACTTATGAATAGACAATACACAATAGACAATAGGGGCATGAGTAGGCCATTCGGCCCATCAAGACTTCTCCGTCATTCAATCACAGCTAATCTATCATCCCCAATCAGTACCCCGTTCCTGCCTTCTCCCCATATCCCCATCTTTAAGAGCCCTATCTAGCTCTCTCTTGAAAGTATCCAGAGAAACGGCCTCCACCGCCCTCTGAGGCAGAGAATTCCACAGACTCACAACTCTCTGTGAGAAAAAGTGTTTTCTCATCTCCGTTCTAAATGGTTTACCTCTTATTCTTAAACTGTGGCCCCTGGTTCTGGACTCCCCCAACATCGGGAACATGTTTCCTGCCTCTAGCGTGTCCAAACCCTTAACAATCTTATATGTTTCAATTAGAACTTATGAAGTCATCTCTCATCTAAGAATGGATCAGCTGGGGCAAAGAAAGTCACGCATAGGATTTTGTTCTAACTCTCAATATACCCATGAGGAACATATACAGTAATCCATCACATCTTAAGTATTCTCTGAGCTTCTTCATGGATGGCTTGTATCTGCAAGGCAGCTTTCACTATGTGCTTTACGACTAGGAAAATACTTTTGAAGTGCAATCACGTGTAGGAAACCTCTGACAATTTATACACAGCAAGCTCCCACAATAAACAGGCAATCCACTTTTGAGGATTTTATTGAAGTCTGGACATCAGATAAGAGTTGGGGATTTAGTTCTGGCATTTTAAAAGGAGGTACCTGCAGAGGTATTGTTTTAAAAGAAAGATCAGGGAATTCAGTGCTATGGGGAACTGGCTCAGAAAATGATTTGTGGGCTGGGGTAGATCAGCCATGAACATTGAGTATGTGAGGAGCCATGTGGCCCACCCCTGCCCCCATCTGTCGTGGCGTTCTTACCAATACTAGACCCATCACACAGACCAGACTACCCACCATTAAATCCATCAATATTTCACACTGCCTCAGAAAAGCAGCCAACATAATCAAAGACTTGTCCCATACCGTCATTCCTTCTTCTCCCTGCTCCTGTCTGGCAGAGGTACAGAAGCCTGAACGTGCGCACGACCAGATTCAGGAACAGTTTCTTCTCCTTCAGTATCAGGCTTCCATAAACGATCCTTCCTTAAACTAGGATTCATCTCTACCCCATTGAGGACATTGGAATTGGTCAAAAGAACTGATGCGTTACAAGAACTGATGCATTACAAAGTTTCTGCACTTTGTATCTTCCCCTTTGCTCTATCTATTGTATATTAGTTTGAACTGATTGTGTATATGTATGGTACATCTGATCTGTTTGACATGCCAAACAACGCTTTTCACTGTGCCTCGTACAAGTAACAATATTAAACTTAAGCCTATATGAACCAACATCACCAAAAACAATATGTTTATAATCTCTTGTTTATGAGATCTTGCTCGACACAAATTGTCTGTCATGTTTCCAGCTTTATAACAATAACAGCACTTAAAATGTACTGTGTAGTATTTTGAAAGATCCAAGATTATGAAAAGACGTTAGAGAGATACATGCCTATTGTTTTAAAGAAGAAAAGAGTTCTATTTCCAATATCTCCTTATCCAAGATGCAAAACAAATGTGGCCTCTCGATTCTAGATGAAAATAATGGGATATCCAACTTTACCTTTGACACTCTGTGATCCTCATAATTAAAAATTCATAGAATTCAAACCATACAAGAAAACCAGTTTTAGAGTTAGTTTTTGATGCTCTGCATAAAATATATATTTTTCTGTCTTCCAGCTGAGAATTAAATCCGAGTCCCTCTCTGCTCTCTCAGATAAATATAAAAAAATTCCTGACACTATTTCGAAGATGAGATGGAGAATTATTTATTACATATGGTACATTCTCTGTCCTTAGAAAATATTAATGGACAAGATACAAAACAAACATAAAAATTCAGAGATTTTTTGGAGTGTTCGACCTCACAAGCCTGCACTGCCATTCGATGAGATCCTGACTGATCTAATGATGAGTGTAGAAAGGAACTGCAGATGCTGGTTTACCCCAAAGATAGACACAAGATGCTGGAGTAACTCAGCGGGTCAGGCAGGTTCTCTGGAGAAAAGGAACAGGTGATGTTTCGGGTCAAGACTCTTCTTCAGATTGAGAGTCAGACTAAGAGGGTCAGGAGACCCTCGGATTATCTTTGATCGGACTTTATCTTGCATTTATCCCTTTATCATGTGTCTGTACACTGTGGATGGCATGATTGAAATCATATATTGCCTTTCTGCTGACTGGCTAGCATGTGACAACAACTTTTCACTGTACCTCGGTACACGCGACAATAAACTACACTCAAGCTAAGAAACCAAGTTAGATGTAGGGTGGGTTTTCCGAATTAAACCAGATACCTTTAAGCCTGCTTCACAAACAACTGAACGTGGAGAAGAGATTGTTGCCGCACAATAGGAACATTGGCTGCTATCTGCTTGGCTGTTTTCAATGTGTCGTGTAGGGCCTGAATCATCTGTGTTCTACTGAGGAAAAAGTAATTGTCTCATCAGTCACAGTTCAATGCTTACATTAACTCCCCATCTGTACTTTTAAAAGCTGCACATTGCACCACAGCACTATGCTCAGAACGGATTTAATCTACGCTCACGTTAAATTAAACCACTCATGGTTCAATACATGGTAAATTGCACATTGAAAATTACAACTTAATCACAGAAGGAATGTTGTTACCCCAACGAGTCAAGTCGATACTTCTGGAAATTCCTGCCTGTGGTCACACTTGTTTATTGCACGTTTCCCTATTTCTGCAGTGTTAATATGTTTAATAAATAATCACAACTAATGCATTTATTAATATATTCATGAAACAAATTAAATGAATCCCTGTGTATTTTTGATTGTGCCTATTTAATTATTCAAATATGTTCTTGTGCTGACACACAAGGCAGTGGCGTTTAAAAAGATGCAACAACATGCTCTTAAGACAGAGTGGCTGGTCAAATGGAGCAGAACCATAATGCTTTCTCCTCCGATATTTAATCCAACCTGGAACAATGGGATTAAAATGTATCTTCCCATGCCGACACATTGCCGATCAGTACCAAGGACATCCACTGTCCAAACAGCATTGTTTGCTGCTCAATCAACACTAGTCAAGTGAGTTTTAATCTAATTTGAGAACCAACTCTCAAAATTGTTCTGATTCTGTTTTTCGGATGAGACATGATGCTTGGTAAAATTGATACAAAAAATCCCATGACTGTTTCAAAGGAATTGAACCATCATTCATGAGCAAAACACAGTGCTGGAAGAACTCAGAGGGTCTGGCAACATCCGTGGAGGGAATGGATGACATTGTGGGTCAGGACCCTTTAGGTTAGTTTAGTTTAGTTTAGTTTAAAGATACAGCACGGAAACAGGCCCTTCGGTCCACCAAGTCCGTGCCGTCCAGCGATCCCCGCACATTAACACTATCCTACACACACTAGGGACGATTTACACATACACCAAGCCAACTAACCTACATACCTGCACGTCTTTGGAGTGTGGGAGGCTACCGAAGATCTCGGAGAAAACCCACACGGTCAAGGGAAAAACGTACAAACTCCGTACAGACAGCACCCGTAGTCGGGATCGAACCAGGGTCTCCAACTCTAGGCAGCAACTCTACCACTGTGCCACCGTGCCGCCCTTCTTCAAACCAACATTCAGAAACAGCATTTGTCTCAGACTCCAAAATCACTTAAACAACAGATTAACCAGTCATTACTGTGCAACTATTTATGAAAGCCTACTCTGCAAACATTGGCCATCACATGTCCAAAGCAGAAATGGATAGATAGCTGGATGTTAAATGAATAAAGGGATAAGGGGATAAAAGGCCTAGATAGAGTGGACATGGAGAAGATGGTTCCAGTGATGGGAGAGACTAGAACCAGAGGACACAGCCTCAGAATAAAAGGACAAGTTTTAAGACTGGAGGTGAGGAAGAATTTCTTTAGCCAGTGGGTGGTGAATCTGTAGAGTTCATTGCTACAGATATCTGTGGAAGCCAAGTCATCTGGTATTTTAAAATGGGAGGTTGAAGGGTTCCTGATTAGTAAAAGGGTCAAACGTTACAGGGAGAAGCCAGGAGAACAGGGTTGAGAGGGAAAAATAGATCAGCCATGATCATATGGCAGTGTGGACTTGATGGACCAAATGGCCTAATTCAGCTCCTATGTTCTATATTCATTTGGTGCATGGTACTGTGTTAGAAGATGAACCATTATCTTGATTAATGCTCAAAAGAACAATTGGCCTATTCCAAATTGTTAAATTCTTATGACACAGAACCTGCTGGAGGTGGTGTTCCAATGCATCTTCTGCCATTGTCCTTCTTCATGGTATTGGTCCAGAATGTACTTTAGTTTATAGATACAGCACAGAAATAGGCCCTTCAGCTCACTGAGTCCGTGCCGACCAGCGATCCACGCACACTAGCACCATCGTACACACACTAGGAATAATTATACCAAGCCAATTAGCCTACAAACCTCTATGTCTTTGGAATGTGGGAAGAAACCGGAAGTCCCAAACGTTGATGGGGAGACCATACAAACTCCATACAGACAGCACCCAGAGTCAGGATCGAACCCGGGTCTCTGGTGCTGTAAAGTAGCAACTCTACCGCTATGCCAATGTGCCATTTGGGAGATGCTGTTGGAGTAGAGCTATCCTACACAAGAGGGACAATTTACAATTTTTACTGAAGCCAAATGAACATACAATCCTGTATATCTTTGGAGCATGGGAGGCAACTGGAGCACCCGGGGAAAACCCACGAGGTCGCGGGAGAACATGCAAACTCCGTACAGACAGCACCCGTGGTCAGAAACGAACCCGGGTCTCTGGCACTGTAAGGCAGCTACTCAACCACTGCGCCACCGTGCTGCCCTCTGGTGCTGTTGCAACTGTTCTCATCCTGGCAAGCTGAAGGTATTCAAGTACCTTGTGCAGGGAGAAAAGGTTTTGCAGCATCAGAAGGGAAATCATTTGCCACAGGATACATAGGCGCTGACCCAATCCTGCAACATTGCTACTTATGTGCTGGTGCAGACGAGTTTCTCTGTGGAAATGATATCACAGCAACAAATCAACCTGGGGAGACACAAAATGCTGGAGTAACTCAGCGGGACAGGCAGCATCTCTGGAGAAAAGGAATGGGTGACGTTTCGGGTCAAGACCCTTCTTCAGACTGACGTCAATGGAGAGGGAGATACATAGATAATGAAGTGTGAAGGACTGAAAACAGGGCAAAGGGAATGGAAATCAAGGAAAATGTAGAATAGATCATTGTTAGCTGGGAGAAGGTAACAACAAAGCAAACAGAGATAAAATGTATCGAAGACAGTAGAACCGGCCGGAGAACTGGGAAGGGAGAGGGATGGAGAGAGAGGGAAAGCAAGGGTTACTTGAAGTTAGAGAAGTCAATGTTCATACCGTTGGGGTGTAAGCTGCCCAAGCGAAATGTGAGGTGCTGTTCCTCCAATGAGTGTTGTGCCTCACTCTGACAATGGAGGAGTCACAGGACAGAAAGTCAGTGTGGGAATGGAGGGGGAGTTAAAGTGTTTAGCAACCGGGAGATCAGGTAGGTTAAGGTGGACTGAGCGGAGGTGTTCAGCGAAACAATCGCCGAGCCTGCGCTTGGTCTCGCCGATGTACAGGAGTCCACACCTGGAACAACGCACAACCTGGGTGTTTGGTTCAACATGGAGAAGAGAAGAAGAATATTCTATTCTCAGTGAGGAAACACTGTTAAAATGATTTGAAATTACATACCTGAACACTCGAATAGGAAACCAACCATGCACGTTTCTTGATGGATTGGACCTTTGGGGCATTGCGCAGCACACAATGTTAGTTAAAACTTTATTCTGCACCTTTCAGCTTGAAAATAATTTTGCATTGTTATATAATGGGAATACATCTTAATAATAAGGCAATGAATGAAACAAAACCTCTGGGACAGAACCAGGGCCAATGGTGACTTTCTAACTAACGCAATACAAGGGTTTAAATCAAATAAGGTGAAAGCCAGACAGGGAATAAAAGGAATGAAATCAGGTGTTAGAAAGTGAAGTAAAGAAGAAGCTAAACCTTTTAAATAAAATCATTCAGCAAAATTTGCCCATGAATGAGTGCCACAGTTTGGTCTGCATTTTTGGGACCATGTGATCCATTAGCATCACAGAAGCATCTATCACAATGTTATAACGTTATCCATGTCATTAATTACCAGCCCGAACTTCCTGCAGCATTTTAATGGACAATTAATGTGCAAATCCAGCAGGTTCTTATCAATAACGTGATGACGCTCATACAGCGGGATCTGCAGCCCGTGACAAATTCCTCAGCCTTGATTCCCTGGCAGCTTTATGCAATAAAAATACCTCGTGTCATTCACTCATTATTTCTCCAACAGGGTTCAAACCTCTAACATCAGGTATTATTCAGATTATTTTTCACCCCCTCAGGCCCTGAACCATTTTTATCCAATTTGTCCCTTACTGCCGTTCATTTCCAATACTGGCTGCTTTAGATCGCATACATTTTTGATCAGAGGTAGACTTAAACCGTAAGAAATCCATGGGCGAACATGCAAGTTATTAGATTATCAATTAATTCAGCAGGCCTATTCTGGCCTTAATAAATTGTTTGCAGAAAAGCATATTCAATGATTTTGCCAAAAGCATATTCAATGATAGAAATGAGCAACATAGAGTTGGGGAGTACTAGTGTTAGAGTTGGGGAACTGTCAGGTTGAAGGTTGCGGAGGGGAAATCTCCTGGAGTTATGGGATCTGTGATGGGATGGGAGACAGTGGCCTGGTGATCAATGGTTGGACAAGTATGAGAAGATGTCCAATTGTTGCCTTCTAGCCCCTGCAAAGCCGAGGTCCGTCCGAGAGACCACAACGGCACCGTCATTGCCTGCGGGTTTGATGACAAGGCTGGAATCGGCACAGAGTGAACCGAGAGCTGTGCGTTGCGCGGGGCAATGTTGGAGGCCACATCAACAGCACCGAATGCAACCGGCAAGGTTGGATGTGAATCTCTGCCACACCTGGAGGGCCGTTTAGTTCCCTGGATAGTGCTGTGGGAGTAGATGCAGGGACAGGTAAGAACAAAATAGTATTTGACTTTTCATTAACCTCCAAATGCAAACTTGTTGATTTACATAAGTGTTTTCAAGAGGAAATGCACCGGTGGGAATGATTAATTACTTCTGATATTCCCATCAGATCAGGTTTTACTGTGTGTGCCTTGTATCCGTACACTTGCAATATGAGAAAATGTGTGTGTCTGTGCATCTGGGAGTGTGCGCACACACAGACACACACACACGCATGCATGCACACACACATGAGCACACACGCGCACACTGACACAAACACACACGTGCATGCACACACACATGAACACACACACACAAACATGCTCACACACGAGCTCACACGCGCAGTCAGACACACGTACATGCACCACAAGCACTCACACGCACACAGACACACACACGTAAACACACATACATGAGCACACACTCATGCACATTCACACACACATGGACACACACACACACACACACACACCCCTATGTTCATGTTTCATAGATTGCAAGACACCTTGGAATCCGAGACAGATGAAGCACAGCTGGAGTCTGTCACTTTGTTGATTCATAACCTTGATTCTAAATGACTGGCTGCACCAGTTCCACCTATACAGCACCCAAACCATATGGCTCATCTCACTGAAGAAATTCATCTCTGCAAGCTGTGAAGTGCTGCAACTCTCTCGCTCCTCTGCTCTCCACTGATCTAAATGTCCCCCTCCTGCGTTGCAATTATCTTCAAACTCAAAAGGTGGAGTTTGGATATTTGAAGTGGCTAATCTCCACTGCCAGATGCAAATAAGTCTTTCTGTCAGCCAGTTAAGTTTGCCAAACTTACTTTTCAATCGGAATATTAAACATTAAAGGTGCTAATATTTTCATATCCTGGTATTTCTTTACATAATCAATCACAGAAACGACATGAATGGATGCAGGAGCCACTGCCCGAGTTGCCTCTGCCCAAACCTCGAGCAAGAGCCGTGTTTATACATTGACTATGGGTTCAACATCCCAACCCATGAAGGTCACATGCAGAAAGCCCTGAACTTTTCTCATTATCTGGAAATTGCTGCACAGTTAAGTACTTTTTGTTGTATAGTCATTAGTCAATATGAGTAATGCAGCAATCAATTTGCACCTCGCAACGCCCCACAGGCAGCAATGTGAAAATATAGAGATAATCAACATGGACAGGTGACATTTAGAGTCGACACCCTTCTTCAGTCTGATGTCTGAAGAAGGTTCCCAACCCAAAAACATCCAGAGATGCGGCCTGACCCACGGAGTTTCTCCAACACTTTGTGACTTTTTTTGTAACAAGTAGCTGCATTTCCGTGTGTCATTTTGTGATACCGATAGAGGTAGGTATTGAGAAAGACAACAGGGAGAACTCCCAAGCTGGCCTTAGAAATAGTACCAAGTGATACCACGTACTGGAAAAAACTGTGAGAGCTCGTCCAATAGCTCATCTGAAACTCAGCACCTCTGGCAGTTCAGCACCTCATTTCTGGTAGTTTAGAAGTATGAAAATGCACACCTCCAGGTTCAGGGGCAGTTTTTTCCCCAACTGTTATCAGGCAGCTGAACCATCCTACCAACAACATGAGAGCAGTCTACCTCATTGGAAACCCTCAGGCTATCTTTGATCAGACTTCACTGACTTTATCTTCCACAAAACGTTATTCACGTTAGCCCCTTTATCGTGCATCTGTACATTATGGATGACTCGATTGTAATCATGTATTGTATTGTAGTCATGCATTGTCATTTCGCTGACTGGCTAGCATCGGATTCCACGAAGCCATTCGGCCCATCAAGTCTACTCCTCCATTCAATCATGGCAGATCTATCTCTCCCTCCTCAGTTCATTGTCCTGCCTTCTACCCACAACCTCTGACACCTGTACTAATCAAGAATCTATCCATCTCTGCCTTACAAATATCCACTGACTTGGCCTCCACAGCCTTCAGTGCCAAAGAATTCCAAGGGTTCATCACCCTGACTAAAGACATTTCTCCTCATCTCCTTCCAAAAAGAATGCCCTTTAATTCTGAGGCTATGTCCTCGACCTCTAGTCCTAGACTCTCCCACTAGTGGAAACATCCTCTCCACATTCACTCTATCCAAGCCTTTCACTATTCTGTACGTTTCAATGAGGTCTCCCTTCATTCTTCTAAACTCCAGCGAGTACAGGCCCAGTGCCGACAAACATAGGCTCATCATAGGTTGACCTACTCATTCCTGGGATCATTCTAGTAAACCTCCTCTGGACCCTGTCCAGAGCCAGCACGTCCTTCCTCAGATATGGTGCCCAAAATTGCTCACAATATTACGTGACGATAAACTAAACGCAACTCAACTCAACCACAATGGAGCATTAGCAGAGATTTTGTTTGCTCAGGTTTCTGGGTGGAAGCTTCAACGCTCAACTTTTTTGGCAAGAGTGCTATAAAGCTCCAGCTGAATCAAGCTGAGACAAGAGCCTGGCCAATCGCACAATTAGGGTCGTAGACAGGACTTCAAGTTAAATTGGAAGGAGGAGAGCTCCAAGCGCAAGTTGGTTTATAAATCAAGAGGAGAAGACAAAGCAGAGGCACAGGATAGTGAGAGGGGAAATAGGCAAACAAAGGGTGACAGTCAGGAGCAAGAGGTGTAGCCAAAAGTACACAGTGCAGAGTGAGAAAATGAAAAAAGATCAAAGCAACAGCCTAGATAGGAATGCACAGCAGTAAATGCACAGGGTCTTTTGCCCAGATTAGGGGAATCGATAACATAAGGGCATCGTTTTACGGTAAAGAGGAAAGATGTAATGGAAACCTGAAGGGAAACCTTTTTTTACACAAAGTGTGGGAGGTGTGTGTAACAAGCTGCCAGAGGAGGCAGTTAAGGCAGGTACTATCATAAAATTTAAGAGAATTTGGACAAGTACATGGAAATGATAGGTTTAGAGGGATATGGGCAGATGGAACTAGTGTAGATGGGGCATGTTGGTCAGCGTGGGCAAATGGGCTGAAGGCACCACGATATATGATTCTTTGATTCAATGATTGCCATTGGTATTGATTTATTATTGTCATGTGTACTGAGACACAGTGAAAAGCTTTTGTTTGTGTGCTATTCAATTAAATCAGATCATGTGAAGATCATATTGTATATCATTCTATATATGAGTACAATCAAGCCATACATGACAGGGAGAGCAAAGAGAAAAATGCCAGAGTACAGAATATAGTTTTTCTGCATTGTAGTATTACAGGTACAGAGAAAAAGTGCAATGTCCTCAATATGGTAGGTTGGAAGATCGGACTCCACCGTATGGAAGGACCATCCACAAGTCTGATGAAGAGGGGAAGAAACTGTTCCCGAGTCTGGTGGTTTGTGTTTTTAAGCTTTTGTATCTTCTCACTGTTGGGAGCGGGGAAGAGGGAATGACTGGGGTGAAAATGGTCCTTAATAATCTCGGCTGTTTTCCTGAGGCAGCGAGATGTGGAGATGGAGTCAATGGTGGGGAGTCTGGTCTGTGTGATGGTCTGGGCTACATCCACAATTCTCTGCAATTGCTGTATGTGTAGGAAGGAACTGCAAATGCTGGTTATAACTGAAGATAGACAAAAAAAAGCTATAGTTACTCAGCAGGACAGGCAGCATCTGCAACAGATTCTAAAGAAGGGTCTCAACTCGAACGTCAAGCATTCCTTCTCCCCAGAGATGCTGAGTTGCTCCAGCTTTTTGTGTCTATCTCTGCAATTACTCGCAGTCTTGGAGTGAGTACAACTCCAAGGACTAAAGTCCACTTTCCCATTTGACAAATATCACCACCACCTTACCAAGATCACAAAATAAGTGATTTACAAGCAGTTAAATCACCTCTCTGCTAAAGCAGCAGCTTTGGCAGGTGGTCGGTCCATTGCACTGATGCATTTGTAATAGCATTCACACTAAAGCATTAGTAATCATGAAGTGATTAAACGTCAATTTATAGTCTAATATGGATGTTCATTTACCACAGCCAGAACATATTGGAAATTTTTAAATTATCAAGATATAATGAATTTGTTAATGTTCCGCAGTTCTGTGTATTTCCAACTGTTCTGCATGATGGAGAACAGATAGATTCCTGTGAATTTCTAAACCACAATTTTATAGAGGAGTTTCTACGATATAAACCTCGGGATGAAATTGAGTGAGCCTCCAAGACTGGATTATTGCTTTCAATTCACTATCAGCTTTTTATGATTATTTACAGTTTACATCTGAAAGTTGCAAATTTCTTAATATATTTTTCTCAGCTAACACCATTTTAGTCTGAAGCTGAATGACATGGTGAAGAATATCTATTTTATGAAGATGATGCCTGGTACATTAAGATTATAATAACCCTCAGGCATTCATTAAGACGCATTATTAATAATTTTATATATAATTTACACCAATTGTTTTAACTTCCACATGCATGTTGCCCGAATAAAAATGATTTCTTACAAATAACTTGAATAAATTCTGCTAGACTTATTTTCCAGATATTTCAAATTGTCAAAAAACTCCTTCCTTTCAAGTACCATATATTCTCACAGAAAAACAACATGAATGAGCTGATGTTTAAAAAGGAACTGCAGATGCTGGAAAATCGAAGGTAGACAAAAATGCTGGAGATAGTCAGCGGGTGAGACAGCATCTATGGAGCAAAGGAAATAGGCAACGTTTCGGGAAAGTTCTCCGAGCTGAGAGCTAAGTTATTGTGCAGACTACTATATTTTTATGCAGCTTTATGGGATCTTTTGTATCCAAGGGAGTGGAAAGGGCTCTGGTTAAAGCCCCATCAAAAAGTTGCCACCGCTGCAATGTTGCACTTCCACAGGGCTACATTAGGAGCGTCAGCATTAATTTTGCTGCCCGGGTCACTGTAAACAGTCTCGTTGGTGACCAATAATAAACAGATTATTTACATTAAATTATTTATACTTGGGATTTTTTGGGGGGGGGGGTTTTATCCCATTAACAACTCAAGAAAAACTCTAAAGCGAAAATGAATCTTGTGCTACCTAATAATGTCAGCAATGAATGTCATGCATGCAAAAAATATATATTAATTATGTTTGTTTTGTTTAATTTAGAGATACATCGTGGAAACAGGCACTTCGGTCCATGCCGACCAGCGATCCCCACACACTAACATCATCCTACACACACTATGGGCAATTTACAATTATACCAAGCCAATTAACATACAAACCTGTACGTCTCTGGAGTGTGGGAGGAAACTTGAGCTACCGGTGAAGGTCAGGGGGAGGACGTACAAACTCCATACAGACACTCCCGCGGGAGTGCTACGTTGCAAAGGTGACGATTTTTGAATGGGACTTTAATCAGATCCCTGTCCACTCTCTCGGATACAAAGGATCCCGTGGAGTTGCAGAAAAATACAGTCAGTTCTCCCCACTGCCAATAACAGAACTTAGAAATAAAGGGTATTAGCTCATTCATGTTGCCTATTGTGAGAACTTATAGTACTTGGAAGGAAGGAGCTTTTTGCCACCTGTTATGTTGCAAGCACAGTGGTGCAGCTACAAAGCTGCTTCCTCACAGTTCCAGCAAACAAAGATCAATCCTGACCCTCAGTGTTGTCTGAGAATCATACAGTCATACAGTGTGGAAACAGGATTAGTACGGGTGTCTGGGATTATGGAGAGAAGGCAGGAGAATGGGGTTAGGATGGAGAGATAGATTGAATGGCGGAGTAGACTTGATGGGCCCAATGGCTTAATTCTGCTCCTATCACTCATTAACTTATTAAACAGACCCTTCGACCCAACTTGCCCACACCGACCAACATGTCCCATCTACACTACTCCCATTTGACGGTGTTTGGCCCATATCCCTCTAAACCTGTCCTATCCATGTACCTGTACCTGTGCAGAGTCATGGAGTCAGTCTGTGTTGGATTTGCACATTCTCTTTGTGCATTTCCTCAAGGTGCTCTAATTTCTTTGCACATCCTGAAGAAGTGTGAATTGGAAGGTGCATTTGCCAGTTGAAGGTTGCCCACGACACATAGGTGAGGTGGTAGAATCTGGGAAGAGATAATTGCAATGTGGGGGAAATAAAATTGGATTATTCTAAATATTATTCTAAATAAAACACTTCACAAAAGTTTAGTATTAATGGTGCTTGTAGGCTTGCACAGACTCGTCAGACACATTTCCATGCAGCATAGCCCTGTGTTTAAAATAATGTTTTCCTTTTTATAATAATTCCTGTCATTCATTGACTCAAACAATAGGAAGATATAGCCCAGCTGCCTGCTCTGATCAAGTTCCTTGTCTAGTTATTTGATGTTTTACATCAGCAAAGCACACAATAACCATTCATTCACTAGTCTGCACTTGAAGACGTAACCAGACATTTGATAAACAGCTTCATCAGGTTATTGCATGAACACAAAAGTAAAATGCTGGAAATAACCAGTCAGGGAGAATCTGTGGAGAGGGTTTCAGGTGATCAGATGAAGTATCATTGACATGAAACATGAAGCTTGTTTCTCTCCAGAGATGTAGAAACAAAGAACTGCAGATGCTGGTTAATGCACAAAAGGACACAAAGTGCTGGAATAACTCAGCGGGTCACTCAGCATCTCTGAAGAACATGGACAGGTGATGTCTCAAAAGGGTCTTGATCCAAAAGGTCACCTATCTGTGTTTACCAGAGATGCTGCCTGACCTGCTGAGTTACTCCAGCACTTTGTGAACTTTTTCTCTCCACAGAAGCTGCCTGACATGTTGAGTACCTTGTTCACTTCAGATTTGCAACAGCTGTATTTTTTTGTTGCTATTCTTGCACTGAGGATATGTGCTTCAGGCAACCCAAAGGAAAAAAAATGTGAACAATGCGACATTTTTCCAATGCATATTCCATTCACAGAAGGGACAACTTTTCTGTGAAATTGTTAGCAGAGCAAAATCTTGACAAAGATTCAAAAAATTAAAACCACCAGATCGCTTATTGAACAAGATGTTTGTCCTAAGTGAGATACAAGAAGCACCTGTCTTGTGGAAGAAGTCTGTGCAATTCTCTGCCTCAGAGGGCGGTGGAGGCCGGTTCTCCGGATATTTTCAAGAGGGAGCTAAATAGGGCTCTTAAAGCTAGCAGAGTCAGGGGATATGGGGAGAAGGCAGGAATGGGGTACTGATTGGGGATGATCAGCCATGATCACATTGAATGGCTCAAAGGGCCAAATGGCCTACTCCTGCACCTATTGTCTATTGTCTATTGTCTGACATAGCATCCTCTTTGTGTTGTTCACTGCATCCAAAATTCAATGCAAACAGCTAGGACAAGTGGCAAAAATAAACCAAAAATTTCCAGAAAAATGGAAATCGTTTTTTGAAATTATGAAAGGATCATGCAGAGAAGATGTTTCCTTTTGCCAGCAAGATCAAAAAAAGTGCCTGTGAATACAAGATGGCCAATGTGCAATTTAGGACCAACTTCTTGACTCATAGAATGGGAGAATGCAGAACTTGCTAACAAAGGCAGTGGTGGTTGTGGCCAAAGATCCTATATCGGAGCAAGATAGACCACTTTTGCTAAATGCAATAGGCTGACGTGTAGTAATCAACGGAGCGGAACGTGGGCCTTTTTCTCATCCATTTCATTAACCCGACCCGACTCGCAGTGTAATCAACGTTGCGGGGAAACAGTTTGTGTTAATAAATTATAATTCTTAAAATGAGGAGAAGATTTTTACCAAAGAACTTTTATTTTTACGAGGATGTTTCCGTAACCGGTTTCCTTCTCCGCACTAGTATCTTTGCTCCGCTATGGGATCTTTGGTGCGGAGACGGAAGCCGGTTACGGAATTGGGGCCGAAAATTACCCATGAATCTGCCCATGACCGTACTACGTCTTTTTCGTCGAGTGACCTATCTTGCTTGATATAGGATCTTTGGTTGTGGCTGGTAGCAGGGACATACTAATGGATTTACTGGAGTAAATGCAGGAGAAAGAGAGTTCTGCCGATAGATTTAGGCGAGTGAAGCACAAATGTACACACGGAGTGGAACAGTTTTCATGCTGCACATTCTCTTATTCTATTTAAGTAACAACATTAGAAAGGACAATGAATGCCATTCAGCCCTCAAACTCGCATCCTATACTATCAAACTGTGATCTTATTATTGAAACACCTGATCCCACAGCTTCCACTTCATTGTTTCCCCAGAAAGTACAAACTCAACTTTTGGCTCAGTCCCACTCAAGGATTGATTGAGTGCAGTTCTGTCGGAGGTACCAGGTCCCAGAATGGGAGGCACACGCAGGGTACAATGAGATGGTAAGTTGTGAGCCACTACTGTATATCCTGTCTCAGGATGGAATTAGGGACTGGAAGGTAGAGAGGCCTAATAAGGTTTTTCATTCTTCCTGAGATTTACAAGGAATGGGAGTTCAGATGGGCACAGCACATCTTGAATCAATGGCTCAGCATGAAGCCATGACCTGACTTCCTCCCAACAACAACAACTTGCATTTATGTGGCTACTTCAAAGTGGTAAAACCTCCTAAGGCACTTCACAGGGGCATGGTCAAACAGAACCTGACATCGAACAAGGTGAGGGGAGGTGAAAATCAGACAACGAATAGCTTAGCCAAAGAAAGAGCATGTGAAAGGAGCTGAAGTGAGGGAAATACAGAGATTGGGCTATGCAGCTGAAGATGTAGACTCCTATGAGGGAGCTGTTTAATTTGGGGATGATCAGACAGTCAGATTTCTCTGAGCATGCTGAGTGTTGTAAGATGACCTGTGATGGGGAAGGGTAGGGCTGTCGAGGAATTTTAACATAAGAAAAGAATTTTTAAATTGAAGCACTGACATCATTTAAGAATTGAACGTTAAACTAGTTCACTAGTTCACCCACATATGATGAAATGAATAAACAATAATATTCATCAATCCTGATGCAGGGTCTCGATCCAAAACCTCGACCATCCCTTTCCCTGCACTGATGTTACTTGACCTGTTGAGTTCCTCCAGCAGTTTTTTTTTCATTGAATAAATCATCCTACCCCCTTTGGATTCATTAGAATTTCTTATCATTCATGGTCCTAGTATTGGTCTGGCCTGCAAATATGAAATATTCTCTGCAATCTGACCGATTAAATCCTTTCGCTATTTTAAAGACCCCTTTTTCTTTTGCATTGAAAAGAGTCCTAGATTTAGTTTCGTTTAGAGTTATATCGGCCCACCAAGTCCACACCAACCGGCGATCCTGCAGATTAACACTATCCTACTAGGGACAATTTACACTTATACCGAGCCAATTAACCTACAAACCTGTACGTCTTCGGAGTGTGTGAGGAAACCGAAGATCTCGGTGAAAACCCACGCGGTCACGGGGAAAACGTACAAACTCCGTACAGACAGCACAAACTCCGCAAAGACTATTCAATCTTTCCTGACAAGTATAACGCCTCAGTTTTGGAATGCTTGTTAATTTCTAATTTTAAATATATTAATTACAACCACTTTTTGGAACTACCGACAAGACAATAACAAAATTAAAAATAAAGCCAAGTGTTTGATATTGCCTTGCCATCTTTACACCAGTTCACTTCCGATAATGATTCTAAAGTATCCTGTGTAGATTCCAATCACTGAGTCATTTGAGACTGATAACCTTACACTTCCTTACCTAAGTATATCCCTCTCGCCTGACATCAGTCTGAAGAAGGGTCTCGACCCAAAACGTCACCCATTCCGTCTCACCAGAGATGCTGCCTGTGCCGCTGAGTTACTCCAGCATTTTGCGTCTATCTTCGGTTTAAACCAGCATCTGCAGTTCCTTCCTACAAAACACTGCTTAAATATTCCACTTAGTCAGCACACATTAAATTTCATTTTCAGTCAAACATTTGCAAAATAAGATCTGTCACAGATCAAGAAAAACTATTCATCATCGCTGCACTTTCCATACTCTTATATATCAAATGGCATGTTAATAAAATATTACCCAAACAAGTGCAGAAATAATATCATTTTTTCCAACACCTTCCTCTTAAACCCCCTCCTTAGTCCTCGATTATTCAAACATTCAGTTCATTAGCACAGTTGAACACAAACTGTCAAGATGTAGTTTGCCAGTGTAGGATTTGGGTTTTTGCATCAGTGGAGATTTCAA
Source organism: Malacoraja senta (assembly GCA_038087875.1). Lineage (NCBI taxonomy): Eukaryota > Metazoa > Chordata > Chondrichthyes > Rajiformes > Rajidae > Malacoraja > Malacoraja senta. The sequence goes on along the minus strand of CM075990.1, from coordinate 11,113,834 downwards.
ATTTTCATTAAAATCTATAATAAAGTGAAAGGAAAGCAGGGCATGCTGTGTAAAGTCACCCGTTTAAATACATATTGGCAGCAAGTTGCTGTTTGTGGCAAAGAGGCTAATAGATGATTCGCCTCTACATTGTTTTCAAAGGTGACAATCAGCATTGATGCTCAGGAAGGAAGTGTCATAATGACAGACAAGTGATGCCACAGAAGGAAATGTCATAATGACAGACAACGCAGGAAACTCACCGCAGGTCAGGCAGCATCTGTGGAAAGAGAAACGGTTAACGTTTCAGGTCCCTGACCCTTCGTCTGAGCTTGAAAAGGGAGTAAAACATTAGTTTTCAGTCGACAGTAGGTGGGGGAAGGATGGGAGGAAGAAAGGTAATATCTTTGATGGAGAGAGACCAAGAGAATTCATGGAGGCTGGCACAAGGACATTATGCGTAGGAAGTTCTGCAGATGCTGGCTTATACTGTCGACACAAAGTGCTGGAATAACTCTGCGGGTCAGGCAGTATCACTGGAGAAAAGGAATAGGTGACGTTTCGGGTCGGAACCCTGCTTGACCTTCTGAAGAAAGGTTCCGACCCAAAACGTCACCTATTCCTACTCTCCAGAGATGCTGCCTGACCCGCAGAGTTAATCCAGCATTCTGTGTTCATCACAACCACATGATGTTTCTGTGTTGGCGTAATGTGCTGTAAATAGTCAGGCTGTGGGATATGCCTAACAGGGCAGAAAATACGGATAGAAGTAGAAAAACAGAGCCAAAGTCATGACAGGCAGAGGTTCTGATACAGATAGGATGAAATGGTGAGCTACCTACTGTTGGAGAATTCGATATTCAGTTCGGAGTGCTGCCCAGGCAAAAGATAATCCCGCTCCTTGAGCTCGCGTTGAGCTCTGTTATAACACTGCAGGAGGCCATACACAGGAGAGGTCAGAGTGGCAGCGGGGCAATAAGCTAAAGTGGCAGGCAAGTGGAAGCTCAGGGTGACTCCTATAGACAGAGCAAAGAGAATGTAACCCCATGTAGAAACACAGAAGTGCAGATGCCAAATATACACCAAGTGCTGGAGTAACTCAGTGGGTCAGGTAGCACCCTGGAGAGCATGGATAGGTGACGTTTCGGGTCAGGACCCTTCTTCAGCTTCGGCCACCCCGGGCTGCGGAGTTTGAACCGGCCCGTCGCGGAGCACGGATTCAGCCGCGGAATTGACTAACCATCACCCGGCGGGGCCACAACATCAGAAGCCTGGATCGCCTCAGCGCAGAGGGAGAACAAAGAGGGAAGAGACAGAGACTTTAAGACTTTTGCCTCCATCACAGTGAGGAGGTGCCTGGTGAACTCACTGTGGTGGATGTTAATTTGTGTTTATTGTGTGTTTTGTTATTTATTATTATATGTATGACTGCAGGCAACGAAATTTCGTTCAGACCGAAAGGTCTGAATGACAAATAAAGGAATCTCTAATTGTGTGGAGGTCCGGGGAATGGGGTTGGAAGAAAGATTTTTTTTTGAAAGCTAGGAGGGACAGGACAAAGCATGGCAGGTGATCGGTGAACACTGGTCCCAGGGCCAGAGTCATACCCCCAACAAACACACAAATGTTTTTGGAGACACGAAGAACTGCAGATGCTGGAATCATGAGCAAAACACAAAGTGCTGGAGTAACTCAGCAGATCAGGCAGCATCTCTGGAGGGAACAGAAAGGTGACATTATGGTTTGGGAGCATTCAAAGTTTTTGATGCCTGGCACCCTCCAATATAGTTATCAGTTTAGTTTATTAGAAGTATTTTATTTTATTAGAATTATTTAGTTGTAAGAAGCAACACAGTTTTTTTTAATCGAAAATATTTATTCAAATATAAAAATAATATATAGAATACAGTGAAAAACAAAACAGAACCCATAATACACGACAAACGATAAGTTACTATACAATTATCTTACACTCCTTGTCAAGGATGCATTCAACCCCCCGTGGTGCTCAGCGGTCCCGGAAATCTCCCAGGGTGCCCGTGGACAGCGGGTAGTCTCTCTCTAACACCACCCGGGCGTGGACGTAAACACCGGAAAAGGGGCAGGCAGCCGGCTCGGGCAGAGCCCTCTTCTGCCTGGCGCCGTGACTCACGGATGGCCAGCTTGGCCAGGCCCAGGGGCAACCCAACCAGGACTTCCTCGGCATGAAGCAACACAGTGGAGTGGGTCACTCACAGACACAATAGGACTTGGCAGTCCGGTTGCTAAGTGGAGTAAAAAAAAGATTCTTGGATAGTTGGAAGAAACGTTATCAAGAAGGATTTGCAAGCAGGATGAGTAAATGGGGTGATGAGGAGTAAATCGTTTTCTATATGCGTCCAGTGTTTAAGCTCCGTCAGCATCTAGACCACCTTATATTTTGCATCCCTTCCATCCATATGTAGAATGACGATAGAATTATTCATCTCGGAAACAGGCCTTTTGGCCCATCAAGTCCATGCTGACCATTAACCGTACATTTATAATAATGTCATAAGTGACAGGAGCAGAATTAGGCCAGTCGGCCCATCAAGTCTACTCTGCCATTCAATCATGGCTGAGTTATCTCTCCCTCCTAACCCCATTCTCCTGCCTTCTCCCCATAACCCCCGACACCCGTACTACGCAAGAAGTTCAAGAAGTTTCAATAATCCCACATTCATCCCGTTTTACTCATCCAGACACTAGGGGGGATTTTCAGTGCCCAACTAGCCTGCCAACCTGCATGTCTGAGATGTGGGAAGAAATCCAAGGGAAGATTGTGCAAACTCCACATAGAAAGCACCCAAGTTTATGATTGGAAGGGGTTCTTTAGCTTTGAGGCAGCAGCTCTACCATCTGTGCTATTGTGCCACGCCTTACATGCTTAACCAGTATTCCTCTAACTACTTCTTTCTTATTAAACTCATCAAGTTTGAATGATAACATTCCCACCTCTCGTAAAGAGAGTTATTTTATATTCACTGGCCTCCCATTCTTGAAATCACATTTTCAATCTCCCCCTCGTTCAAATGCCATCATAAATTCAAATATCTTGGTTCTAAAATATTCACTAAAAATATGTGCAGAGAACACGAACCAGAAACCTTCGTAGGATTATGCACAGTTTATACAGAAGCCAATAAAAGTTACTTAAAAGGAAGAAAGACACAAAATGCTGGAGTAACTCAGCAGGACAGGCTGCCTCTCTGGAGAGAAGGAATGGGTGACGTTTCGGGTCGAGTCCCTTCGTCAGACGCTTCATCTATTCCTTCTCTCCAGACATACTGCCTGAGTTACTCCAGCTTTTCGTGTCTATCTGGTTTAAACCAGCATCTGCAGTTCCTTCCTACACATTACTTAAAAGGAAGGTGGTTTGATTAGGTGCCACGAGCCTAGAGTGTAACTAACAATGTCATTCCGAAAGCTTAATTTTGTCATATATTTAACGGAGCAAACTAATGCAGTCATCCTTTTAAGCATTGTGGATTTCCAGACTAATTGTGGACAGCCATGCAGATTTGTTCTGAAATGTTTGTGCTTAAATAATTAAAATGATGCATAGTCACTTTATCTGATTATACGGCTGAGTCTCCAGGTTTTGAATTAGCTCGAGTAAAAATTGTCAAAATCTCTTGCTAATGCACTTGATCCATGCCCAGCAGAGATTATTACAGCAAAGAGAAACAGGGCAAAAATAATAAATTAGATTTAAAAGTGCGTTATTAGAAAGGAAAATGGTTGAGGGCAGCTTTTTTTTTTTGGAAAGGTTGTTATTGTGCATTGGGATCCCATATCATTGGGGCAACTTGCTCGCTATTTTAATAGTTCTTCTTGAGGTGCACAGGGAGCGCAGTGGAAATTTGCAGACGATGCCAACATTCAACTTACAGTGCATTTTTTAAAATAGGCCAACACGATGGCACGTGGCAATGAATGCATCTGAGTTATGTATTATGTTTGAAACAAAGTCTGCAGCAAAAGCAACTTGATCCGAGTGCAGCATCCAATATCTCAGTGATGTTCAGTTTTCCGCTAGTCACGGCTGTTCCTGTCTCGGGGATCCAGTGTCAGCCGTGGATCAATAGGCAGTGCTTTTTAGTTTAGTCTAGAGATAGTGCGGAAACAGGCCCTTCGGCCCACCGAGTCCGTGCCGACCAGCGTTCCCCGCACACTAACGCACAGTACGGACAATTTACAATTAAACCAAGCCAATTAACTAGAGAATGGTCCTGAGCTATTGTCTACCTCACTGGAGACCCACGGACTTTCTTTAACCCGACTTTACTGCACTTCATCTTGCACTGAACATCATTCCCTTTATCGTGTATCCATATACTGTGGATTAGTGTCAATAAGTCGTTGATTATTGAGGTTGATTTGGTGGGCTGAAGGACCCGATCATATACTGTATGACTAGGGAGCAAGCACGAGGATGGGGTCAAAGGAAAAGGTGGTAAGTTGCCAGCACAGCTCAGTGACTGCCCTCTTGTTCCCAAAGGAGACGTTTGCGTGGACTAGCATAGTATTAGATATACGAGTTCTGAATCCAATCTCAAACAGAGAACTCCTAATTGGTTTTATACACACATGCAGTAACGCAGGCAACACATTTCCTGCCATGCAACAATAGTATCTGCAGCATGGTCAGAATTCAAACCAAATTGTGGGTGTTGGCCACCCAGGCTCCATAAAGTTGTTCTACATGCTCAGCTTCAACATCCCTGGGTGTTTTGCATACAGATTCCAAACTGGTCCAGGACCTACTGCCTGCTTTAAAATTCCCAGAAACACAATATAATTTTTCAAAATACGGTCAATTGCATTACATTCCTTTAAACAGCCTGAACATCAAACTAAGCAGTCAGATCCCCGATAAAAGGACATCGCGCATTAACAGCGTCTAGTGGAACAGACATAGAGTCTTTTTGGATTGCAGTCTCGCCAGCAGTTTACATCTAATGTGACAGTGCAATAGGAAAAGCAACACTAACTCATTAAAGTCAGGTATGAACTGCAGATGCTGGTTTACACTGAAGATAGACACAAAATGCTGGAGTAGCTCAGCGGGACAGACAGAGTCTCTGGAGAGAAAGAATGGGTGACGATTCGGGTCGAAACCCTTCCTCAGACTCAGGAAGAAGAAGGGTCTCGACCCAAAACGTCACCCATTCCTTCTCTCCAGAGATGCTGCCTGTCCCGCTGATGTTACTCCAGCTTTTTGTGTCTATTTTCAGGAAGACTAAAGTTGGGAATGTTCCCGGCCTGGTGAAACAATGGGCAGATCTTTTCTCAAAGCGAAACAGTGGAACTCTCGCAATGCCAGTGATATTCAGTCCTCTGTCCGCCCCTCCGCCACCCCTTCCCCCCCCCCCCCACCCCGATAATTCAAAGCCCAAAATAAAAATCCTGAGAAAATCTGTTAAATAACAATGCCCTCTGCATCCTTGAGAGCAGCAATCAAAATCCCAATGTATCAAGGTAGACTCAAAATGCTGGAGTAACTCAGCGGTTGAGGCAGCATCTATGGAGAGAAGGAATTGGCGACATTTCGAGACCCTTCTTCAGACTGATGTCAGGGGTGGGGGCAGCACAGAGAAAAAATGTAGGCAGTGACATAAAACTAGTGGGAGAACTTGGAAAGGGGAGGGGATGGAGAGAGAAAGCAAGGGCTATCTGAAGTTAGAGAAGTCAATGTTCATAATGCTGGGGTGCAAACTACCCAAGCGAAATACGAGGTGCTGTTCCTCCAATTTGCGCTGGGCCTCACTCTGACAATGGAGGAGGCCCAGGACAGAAATCAGATTTGGACAAGCGAGTCTTCGACCACAACCACTGATCCAGAAGAAACTAATCAGTTACAGTATCAGCCAACACACTCACACAATGACTGGCTGGCCACCTACCAAACCTCCCTACACATTCCTACATTAACTCATCCACAAATAATCCTGACCTGAAATGTTACCTATCTATGTTTTCCAGAGATGTTGCCAAACCCACTGAATTACTCCAGCACTTTGTGTCTTTTTTTATAAACCAGCTTCTGCAGTTCCTTGTGTCCCTCTCTGATAACAGAACTTGCTTGTCGAAAAACAGTAGCCATTTCCTCTAACCTCAGAGGAATGTACAAGTTGAAAAGATTTCTTATTCAAGTAAAGTTTAAAATATGTTGCCCTCACCGCCATTTTCAGGCAGCAGATTCCCGGTTCCTTGATCTCTGAATTAAAATACTTTTCTTCATTTTCCCCCTCTAATCCTTCCATCAATTCCTTTCAAATTATGTCCCTTGGTTTTTGGCTGAGGGAATTAGAACCTCTAATCATTTTTTCTAGGCCCCTCGACATTCTTCAATTAACATCCCAGCTGCACTAGTCCTGCCTACCCGGGTTTGGTCCATATCCCTCCATACCTGTCCTATCCATGTACCTGTCAAACAGTTCCTTAAATGTTGGGAGGGTAAAGAAGTTACATAGAAGCTTAGAGCAAGAATTGTACAAAACATCATCGGTTGAAGTTTTAGTGACTGATAACTCTCCTGTGCAGAGATGCTAATATTCACTGCAGTGATTTAAGTTACAACTCTTGACTTTCCAATGTTAGCATTTACTTCCCGGCATTGGGGAGCGAATAACAATTCACTCAAAGAATCTACTCATGTGTGCCATGCATCACAGAATACACACAAATGCGTAATTTGAATTACTTTAACGTGTACTGACTGCATTGCATCCCGGCAATCACGTTTAATTAATCATGCTAGAAACCTGCAGAGATCATGCCAGAAGTGGAAATGCTTTAGTGGGGATGTCAATGTGCATCAAACACAGTGGCAAGAACTAGTGGGAAGTGTGTGCCAAAAGGCAAACTCTCAATAAACAAACTCTTCTCCTGTCCAATACACAGTGGGGAGTACAGTGGTTGCAGTGTCTACATCTCTATAATGCACTCAGTTTACTTGCCTGGTCTACTCTGGCAGCTCCTCCCAGACGTGCAAAATCCACACACACCACCTCTATATTCCCCTCCACGCACATACTATTCTGGCTTGGAAATGAGTTCCTATTTATTCACCACCACTGTCTAAATTCTGAGACCCATTCTCCTGGGTGGTAATACCTTGGACTCTGAATGTTGAAGATCAAACCCATTAATTAATTAATTTAATTAACAACTTCTCTTTTGAGAAGCAAGGAGAGGGAAGAATTACATTTCATGTTTTTCTTCACTCCTTACAACGCAATGTACGACAGTGATCGCAACTTCTACTGAAGCTTGGATGACCGTTTGCTCGCTTGGAGCTCATCCGCCCTTTGACAGGTCTTGTTTTTGTCCTGCTGGGGGTCCACAGCCCCCTCCTCACCTGGCAAACCAGGTGAGGGAGACGGTTTAGTCACCGACTATCTGACCATTGAGCCGGTAGCACGGGATTACATGGTCCCCGTGGCGGGGGGGGGGAACTCCCCCCCCCGACCTGACCAACCCCAGGCACAGAGTAATTGCAATCAATAACCTCAAGATTTGACATTGTATTCTGTTCATTATTTCTCGTGACTGGCAACGAAATGGCCATTCGGGCAATGGATCAATTGACAACTTGGATCGGAGGTAGACGCAAAATGCTGGAGTAACTCAGCGGGTCAGGCAGCATCTCTGGAGAGAAGGAGTAGTTGACGTTTTGGGTCGAGATCCTTCTTCAGACTTGGAGTCAGGGGAGAGGGAAACTAGAGGTACGAAAAGGTACAAGGAACGAGGGCTATGAAGAATGAGGAATGAGAGCTATGAAAAGGTCTTGGATTCAGATTGGATAGAAGATCTTGATCTATTCCACCAACCATTGTGGGACTCTTACAATCGTACAAGACGTCCCAAAAACGCTGATCAGTCTTTTACACAGTTTAGTTGATGAGAAGTCATGTTGCCTTTTCTGCTCCAGATTCACAATCTTTCTAATGTCTTAGAGGAAATGTTGCAGCAGACAGCCATGTCTTTTTTTTTAGTGGAACTTAGACATCGAGTGAGCATGGACTGTGGGCAGAAGCTATTGGATATCACCAACCTGCAACTGGAAGTGGTGAGGTCCAGTTCCTGGCAGCCTGACAGCCTAAACAACAAAAAGCACAGAGCATGAGAACCAGGTTTATGGGAATTTTTTTCTATATCAAATCATAGCAGGTGAGACCAAGCGCAGGATCGATGATCACTTTGCTGACACATCCTCTCAGTCCGCCTAAACCTACCTGATCTCCCGGTTGCAAAACACTTTAACTCCCCCTCCATTCCCACTCTGACCTTTCTGTCCTGGGCCTCCTCCATTGTCAGAGTGAGGCCCAGTGCAAATGGGAGGAACAGCACCTCACATAATCCTTGGGCAGCTTACACCCCAGTGGTATGAATATTGACTTATTTAACTTCAAGTAACCCTTGCTTTCCCACTCTCTCCATCCCTCCCCTTCCCAGTTCTCCGACATGTCCGACTGTCCCTGATCACATTTTATCTCTGAGTGCCTTGTTGTTACCTTCTGCTAGCTAACAATGATCTATTCTACATTTTCTTGATCTCCATCCCCTTTGATGTCTCATTCACACACATTACACTTTCTTATCTCTGTATCTCCCCTCCCCCCCCCCCCGACTATCAGTCTGAAGAAGGGTCTTGACCCAAAACATCCCCCACTCCTTCTCTCCACAGATGCTGCCTGTCCCGCTGAGTGCCTCCAGCATTTTGTGTCCATCTTCATACTATTTGACTGGTCATCTTGAGGCCTTCACGAGACTATCAATGCAACGGGCTTAAATCCCACCACGACAGTGGGATAACTTGGATTCACCTAATCACATCAATCTAGAACAAAAAGCCAACCTCACTGATGATGACAATGGAACTATCAATTTGTCATCAACTATCAATAAAGTTCTATCCTTTTCACAAACGTGGACTAGATCCTTCCCGCCCCGACTATAAACAACCACACTTTTTACATTAGTTCCGTTTAGAGATACAGCGCGGAAACAGGCCCTTCGGCCCACCGAGTCCGTGTCGGCCAGCAATCCCTGCACACTAACACTGTCCTACACACACCAGGGACAATTCACATTTCATGCCAAGCCAATTAACCGACGAACCTGTACATCTTTCGAGTGTGAGAGGAAACCAGAGCGTCCTGGAGAAAACCCACTCGGGTCACGGGGAGATCGTACAGTACAAACTCCGTACAGACAAGCACCCGTGGTCAGGATTGAACCCGGGTCTCTGGCAGCAACTCTATCACTGCACCACCCTAGAACAATGTATTCAGTGGTTAAAATGTCCCTGAAAAGGCCCAGACATTCACTCAGTGCAATAAATGTTGCCTTTACCAGCAGTTGTACACACAACCCATGACTGGATTTAATGCATTAATCAACACACATAACCTGATGGGCACAAGGCATGATTCACTCCTGCATCTTTTGCCCAGTTAAATGGTGTTAACGTCCCTGTGTGTCAATTCCTGGACAGTAATATGCTGTGGCTAATTCCCTCTCTCAGTTAGCTCAGTGTTTCTGTCCTCTGACAAAGATATAATGGCTGAATGACTGTTGTCAGAGCGCAGACATGTTTGCCATGGGGAGCAATTGAGCCAGGAAAGACATTGCACTTTCTCAAAAACAAACACACAGGAAAATGGAGAAATCCTTCAGTTCAGTTTAGTTTATTGTCACGTGTACCGAGGTACAGTGAAAAACTTTGTTGTTGCCTGCTATCCAGCCAGTGGAAATACAATACATGATTACAATCGAGCCATTCACAGTGTATCAATACATGATACGGGAATAACATTTGGTGCAAGGTAAAACCAGCAAACTCCAATCAAAGATAGTCCCAGAGTCACCAATGAGGTAGATAGTAGTTCAGGACTGCTCTCTAGTTGCAGTAGGATGGTTCAGTTGCCTGATAAGAAATACTTGAAGTAGTGACAGGGACATGGGATTGTTCCAGTAAAATGCTGATCCATGGGAGATACCTACGGGCTCATACAGTTCTGTGAATCTCAATGGATCACATCGCATTATTAAATCCTTGGTCATTCGCTCTTAAATAGCGTGGTGCGACATTTCAAATCATCTTTATGTTTGATACGGCGCACAACAACTTCTTGAAGAAAAAGAGATGAAATAGAATTCACTGGGGCGTTTCAGAATGAAGAGGGAGAGGCAGAGCTTTAGGACGATTCATTAAACACAGGAGGGAGTTGAGATATTACAAAGGAGGGAAGAAATGGCCTCAGAATTGGGAGGCGTGAATATTAGTGTTGACTATTGTTTGGTTTAGTTTAGAGAAATAGCGCAGAAACAGGCCCTTCAGCCCATTGAATCCACACCGACCAGTGATCCACACACATTAATACCATCCATCACACACTAGTAACAATTTTACATTCATACCAAGCCATTTAACCTACAAACGTGTACGTCTTTAGAGTGTAGGAGGAAACCGAAGATCTTGGAGAAAACCCGTGCAGGCCACGGTGAGAACGTACAAACTCCATGCAGGCAGCACCCGTAGTCAGGATCGAACCCAAGGCTCTGGCGCTGTACGTGCCGCAGCAACTCTACCGCTGCGCCACAGTGCATGTGGTATTGCACCTCCCCCATCTCTGTAATCTCTCCAGCTCTCTCGGGCATAACTGAACCACTCTTTCACTAGCAGCCATGGCTTCAAGTACTTGCAGAGGGTTGTGGATGTAGCCCTGTCCATCACACAGACCAGACTCCCCACCATTGACTCCATCTACACCACGCTGTCTCGGAAAAGCAGCCAACAGAAATCAAAGACTTGGCCAACCCCGGTCATTTCTTCTTCTCCCTGCTCCCATCGGGCAGAAGTTACTGGCATTTGAGAGCATGCACCACCAGAGTCAGGAACAGCTTCTTCATCTCTGGTATCAGGCTTCTGGGGTCAAGGAAAGAGCGTTCACGTCGCGGCCCTGTTTCCACCAATCTTTCCACTACCAAGCACAAGAAGCGACAAGACAGACACCATTGTATGCAGATGCCGAGACGTGTGTTCAGCTCTGGCTGAACAACTTCTAATCTTGTGTGTGGACTCGATAAGAAGATCAGGCTTCTGAACGGTCCTTCCATAAGCTATTATCTTGTCTGTTTCATCTCTGCCCCATTGCGAACAGTAGACTTTGTCTTGGGATCTGGTGTGCTCCAATGCTGAGAAAAAACTGCACTCTGCACTCTGCATATTGCCCTTTGACCTTCCGATTGTAGTTAAGTTTAGCTTGATTGTATTTTTTGTGTAGTATTATCTGATTTGAATGAATAGCATGCAAATAACGTTTTTTGCTGACCCTGGGCACACATGACAGTAATAAACCCAAACCTAAACCTTCAATTGCCAAGGCCCTGTGTTCTGCGATTCCCTAATGAAACCTCTCTTTTAAGACTGAGAGCCTGTTTGACCATTTTTTGATGACCTGACCTCATATGTTTCGTGTGTATTTTTGTCTCCTTAGGATGCATTAAAAGTAGCAATGAATATAATAGTGTTGATGAAATAGTTATTTAAACTTAACAAGGCAACTACAAGATTATTTAAGTTAATAAATCTTGTATTAAGAACATGGGCTGATGACTATGTTAATACCAAGACACTAATAAATATATAACCATTTATGAATCGAACCAGAACTTAAAAATATAATTGTTTTGAAATCCTGGCATTCTGGTTATGTTACAGAAGTCGACACAAATCCCACCAGTGGTACTGCCATCTGCTGGTCAGAACCACATACAACGGAGACATGTTCAACCCTTCAAATTCAACTTCAACAGAAGTTAAACACTGAGGACTGCAAAGTATACAAATTGACACCTTTAAAATTATTGAACAAATACTAAGAAATAATTTACTCATTTACGTGGCTGCAGCAACCCAGGTTCAGTCCTGTCCTTGGGCACTGTTTGTGTAGAGTTTACTCTTCTTCCTTTGATCATGTTAGTTTGCTCAGGTTTCTTCCAGCATCACATGCCTTTGCTGTGTCGGCACCCAAATTATGGAATGATCTGCCTCTCCACATTAAACAGGCTTCTTCTCTGTCTGTTTTTAAATCACTTCTTAAAACCCATCTCTTCTCCGTGGCCTCTGATACCCAGTAAGATGTTGACTTTATTTACTTGATTTAATTTCTTTTTGATTGCTTTTATTGTGTGGCTATTATTTGTACTCATGGTTTATGTCTTTTAATTTATTGTTGTATTTCATATGTAATTTCTGCGTCTCATGTGAGCTGTTATGTTATGTTGTCTGTTTATGATGTCCTGAAGGGCCTGTTTGGCTAACTGAATGGTTTGAGATATAGCTAGGGTCTAATTTGATGGAGTGGGAGAGGTCCGAGTAGAGATAACGGGCAGATGCTCATAATCATTGCTAACGGCTTCCTGACAAGACCTGTGTTGGAACCTCAACCATCATCTGCTTTCTGCAAATGATGGTGAGCATGAAAATTACGCATCCATTTTCTAAAGACAAAGAAAGACAGACAGCACCATAAGCATTGGGACTGGAAGCTTTAAATTGCACAAGAAATTAATAGAATGGATAAAACTGTGGCAAAATTCCACATCATCAAATGTCAGTCATCAAAGACCCACACCATCCTGGCCATGCTCTCATTTCACTTCTACCATTGGGAAGAAGGTATAAGAAGGAAGAAGGTATTCGGAACCAAGGATCACAGTTTCAGAATAAGGGGGAGGCCATTTAGGACTGGGATGAGGAAACACTTTTTCACCCAGAGAGTTGTGAATCTGTGGAATTCTCTGCAGCAGAAGGCAGTGGAGGCCAATTCACTGGAGGTTTTCAAGAGAGAGTTAAACATAGCTCTTGGGGCTAACAGAATCATGGGATATGGGGAGTAAGCAGGAACGGGGTACTTATTTAGGATGATCAGCCATGATCATATTGAATGGTGGTGCTGGCTCGAAGGGCCGAATGGCCTACTCCTGCATCGAATTTTCTATGTTTCTATTGAGTGAAAACCGTGACCTCTAGGTTCAAGGATAGCATCTTTCCAACAACAATCAAACTCTTGAAGACTACACAACACTAATTAAACTACAACTACAGATTATCTTGATTGCTTCAGATTTTCTGTGCACTAATATTGGGTTATTCATTTATTTTTATTTTTTATTTATTATAGGTTGTTTTGTGTTAGTGACTAGCGATCCCCACACACTAACGCTACACACACTAGGGACAATTTAGCCAATTAGTCTACAAACCTGTATGTCTTTGGAGTGTGGGAGGAAACCGGAGCTCCTGGAAAAAACCCATGCAGGTCACGGGGAGAACGTACAAACTCTGTACAGATAGCACCCGAAGTCAGGATTGAACCCAGAATTGTGTTTACAGACCTATTAGGCTGCAGCAAGAATTTCACTGTTCCGTTGCTGGTACACATAAGGCTGTGGAAATTAGGAGCAGCAAAGATCCAAAGAGATTTAAGGTTATGTACATAGATCGTTAAGATGTCATAAGCAGCACAGCAATTTGTCAGCAAATGCACATATCCAGAGGGCTCCAACACAAAGCTATAGTTCAATCAGACAGAGCACTGTGAGGTTATCTATTCAGAAGAATAGAAAAGGGGAATATTGTTTTAACAAAGAATGACTACAGTATGTTCCTACGCAGAGGTATCTGTAGGTCCTGGCATTTGAAATGAAGCATGAACAGAGCATAAAGCATGAACATAGAGCAAGGAATGAGAAAGGCAAATAGAACATGGACCATCAGTGCAGAAGGGATGGATACAGAGGGAAGGAGTTTTTCTACTACCAGACAGGGTGCTGGCAAGATCACTCCCTGAGCATTACATGTACTGGGATTGTTTTTTTTAAAGGACACACTTGCTTTAGAAGCAATTCAAAGTTCATTAGATTGATTCCTGGGTTTAAGAGATTGGAGTTGTGTGGAATGCTTACAGGATAGCTTATACAGACTGGAGTCGAGAGCTGACTGAAACACTGACGAGGTCAAGTATGAACATTTCCACTGTGGGCTCAGTTAGAATGGGGCATGGCTTCAAGACAATGGGGGTTATAAATCTGAGCCAGATGAGCCAGTGTTTCTTCCCACCAAGGGATGAGAAACTTGAGGAGCTGGAATCAATAAATACATTCAAAGCAGAGATAGATTTTTGTTCTCTGGGATGTCAAGGGTTAAAGGGAACAGGCCAGACAATTGAGCTGGTGCTAAAATCGGAGGAGCCACTTGGCTTCCAATGGAGAGCAATATCGATTTTTTCGAGTGATACCTGTACGCCAACATTAAAAATAAGAGGTCACACAAACAGGTGCCAAGCTTTTCAGAGGTGAGGTTAGGAAGAGCTGCCACTCCCAGAAGATGGGGAACATTTGGAACTCTTCACATTAATGCTGGAGGAATTGCTAATTTTCAGCCTGAGGGCATTAGCGATGAGTAATTGAAACCATGCTGCCCTCTTGTGGCAGAATATATGCAAAGCATTTGAATTTCTCACTGCAGCAGTCTGCATCATCAGTACCTCATTACTACAACCCTGTCTACAATTCTCAAACCACGCAAGGTGGAATGAGTGTAGAGAAGATTTAGTTTCGTTTTTTTAGAGATACAATGCGGAAACTGGCCCTTCGGCCCACCGAGTTCAGGCCAACCAGCGATCCCCGCACACTAACGCGACACACACTAGGGACAATTTAGCCAATTAGCCTACAAACCTCAACCAATTACCCTACAAAGACGTACAGGTTTGTAGGTAAATTGGCTTGTGAAAAAAAAATTCCGTAGTGGGTGTAACAAAGTGTTAATGTGCAGGGATCGCTGGTCAACACGGACCCGGTGGGCCGAAGGGCCTGTTTCCGCGCTGTATCTTTAAACTAAGCTAAACTAAACCTGTATGACTTTGGAGTGTGGGGGGGAAACCCATGCAGGTCATGGGGAGAACATACAAACTCTGTACAGATAGCACCCAAAGTCAGGATTGAACCCAGATCCCTAGTGATGTAAGGCAGCAACTCTACCGCTGCGCCACCGTGCCACCCTCACAAGGGACGTTACCGTCAAAGATACAGGAGGAGATCCTCTAGTATCTTTGGTTACCGTGTATGAGGATGTTTGCAGGACTTGAGGGCCTCAGCTATAGGGAGGGGTTGGGCAGGCTAGTTCTTTATTCCTTGGAATGCAGGAAGATGAGGGCTGATCTTATGGAGGTGTATAAGATCATGAGGGTGAATGCACAGGGTCTTCTACCCAGAATAGGGGACTTAAGAACTAAAGGACATAGGTTAAAGGTGAGAGGGGAAAGATTTAAGAGGAACCTGAGGGGCAACTTTCTTGCACAGAGGATGGTGGGTATGTGGAATGAGCTACCAGAGGAGGTAGTTGAGACAGATACCATTACAAAATTTAAAAAAAACATTTGGACAGGTTCATGGATGGGAAAGGTTTAGATGGATATGGGCCAAACGTGGGCAGGTGGGACTAGTGTAGATGGGGCATCTTGATCGGCATGGGTAAGTAGGACTGAAGGATCTGTTTTCTGCTGCAGTCATGGCTCTATAATACTGCTCAGAAGGACAGAGACAAGTATCAGTGGGGAAACATTTTGGAGATAGTGACCATAACAAAGTATATTTCAACGTAGCCGTGGAAGGGATAAGGATAGACAGGAGGTTAAGGTACTGAACGGGAAGAGGGGTGGGCGGAGAGTGATGATTCATCTCTAAAGTCCAATAGTTTGGCCACAGCTGGAGTACAGTGCACAGTTCTGGTCACCACACTAAGAGAACATGACAGCCCTGAAGAGACCACAGATTATTATCACCAGATATTGCCTGAGACTGAGAATTTCAGGGATGAGGTGAGATTAGGGAGGCTATGAGGTGGTGATGATGGGGAAGGGAGTGGGTGGAGGGAGAGGAGTGACCCAACTGAGGAAGTAAAAAACTTTCCCCCGAAACGCAGGCGTCTAAAACCAGAAGTCATAGGCTGAAGCAAAGCACAGAGTGCTGGAGTCACCTAGAAGGTCAAGCAGCATCTCTGAAGGGAATGGACAGGTAATGTTTTGGGTCTGGACCCTTCTTCAGACTCAGGTTCAAACCTCAATCATAGGTCTAAGATAAGGTTGGAGGTTTAAAAAAGAATCTGAGGAAGTTAATTTTCCCCGAATCAAAGGAAATCTGAAATGCACTGGTAGTGGAGGCAGAAGCTCTCATTATATTTAACAAAAATATCTGGATGGTAAGTACTAATAAGCACCTCCAAGGCATAGAAAGCTGTGTGCAAACATTACAGGAAGCTCACAAAATAAACAATATACAGTGATGATAATTACAATAACAAATGCCATAGCAACCGTGCCCCTGGATGGTAATGTTCCAGCAAACCAAAGATCAGTGTTAATCCAGGTATGGGTAACTGCAAAAACCAGACACCATCATTACTCTTGTGATCTTTCTCAATTATACAGGGGCTGCATTTAGTTTAGTTTAGGAAGGAACTGCAGATGCTGGTTTAAACCAAAGATAGACACAAAAAGCTTGAGTAACTCAGCGGGACAGGCAGCATCTCTGGAGAGGAATGGGTAATGTCTCGGGTCGAGACCTTTCTTCAGACTGGTTAGGGATAAGGGAAATGTGAGATATAGCGATCCTGCCTACTCCAGCTTTTTCTGTCTATCTTTAGTTTAGTTTTGTTTATTGTCACGTGTACTGAGGTACAGTGAGAAGCTTTTTGTTGTGTGCTAACCAGTCAGCAGAAAGACAAAACATGATTACAATAGAGCCATTTACAGTGTATAGATACATGATAAGGGAATAACATTTGGTGCAAGGTAAAACCAGCAAAGTCCGATCAAATTTAGTCTCAGGGTCTCCAATGAGGTAGATAGTAGTTCAGCACTGCTCTCTGGTTGTGGTAGGATGATTCAGATGCCTGATAACAGCTGGGAAGCTATAAACTTTAATCCTTTTGTGCATGGGTTGCTAAAACACAACGATGGGAAAGAGTGCAATTGTTTATTGATCACTCTGAGTGATTTACATTGCTGATTATTGAATAACAGCTATTACTGCTTCGGTGAAACAAGATGTGAGATGCATTTGTCTGCAATCAGCCACAAGTCATTCACTAATCTAAGCCACCTCCAGCACTGTCCATTTTGACCGGCAACATTGCCCTACTCCACGTCATTGAACCCACATCTTGGCCACCACAGGGTGAGGCCATTGCAAAACACTCCTGCTGATCCTTTCCCATTCCACTCCCAGTAAATAAAGCCATTCTATCTCCACAGACTATGTCCTGAGTGAGAGTCTCCTCTATCATATTGACCCTGTCTTTCCTCACCCACACTCATGCCTCATTAAGAATAAACGTTTTGGTTTAAAAATATATATTTGCCTTTCCAAATCTCTCCATGTTCTCAATCCTCTTCCTGGATTCCCCCCCCCCCCCCCATCCCTCCTCTTCCTGCCCCCAATTCCCCACACCAAGGGGAAATCAGAATCTCCTCAATTCTGACCACATGCCCTTCCACAATTCTGATCCTGACTGCATCTGCCAAGACTCCAGACTCTGAAATTCCCTGCCTCAATGTCACCAACTCTCTTTCCACCGTTACCAACCCTCCTTTAAGAAAATCTCACACCTTCAACAACACTTTTAGCCATTGCCCTATTATTTCCTTCTACGTCATGGCATCAATTGTTAGCTTTGTCAAGAATCTGGAGCATTTCATAATGTTAAAATGCGCTTTAAAACGGAATTTGCTGTTGCTCTAATATCTGCAAGCAAAACACGAAGATAGTCAGCATCTTCTGAAAGGTAATCCTGCCAGAAATCCTGCATGTAATCCTTGCACTAACACTTTTCTTCAAAAGCTTCCCCCAAAACAATACTTTTTTGTGATGAACTCAAAAGTGCCAGAGTAAATCAACGGGTCTGACATCATCTCTGGAGGACATAGATAGGTGACATTTCAGGTCGGGACCCTTGATAAGTCACCTATCCATGTCCTCCATAGATGTTGCCTGGCCCGCTGAGTTACTCCAGCACTTTGTATTTTACTCAAAATTACAGCATCTGCAGTTGCTCGTGCCTGCTTTTTTTGTGGTGGTGCATAAATTAGACTGATGTACACCAGCCAAAAGCATCACATGAACCATTATATGTGTGCAGGCACCCTTGGACTACAAAATAAGCACTGCTCCAAACACACCTCTCCAGACAGATCCAACACTCTCCCCTCTCACTATGAAACATCCTGTTGCATTTAAACCTACTGAGTACAAGGGTGGTTTTATATATATATTTTTAAGTTTTTTAATATTTTTTAAAACCAGGTTTGCTGTCAGCAAATTTCATTCAAAGAGGCAGTCCGGCAATGACAGACCCTCAAACAAGGGAAGGGATCTCACCACCCATGAGTGGCAATGGAGCTATGTATGAATAAGAGTAGGGGGAGAGGGGTGTAACAGCAGCAACACAGAATGCAATGGTACTAAGAATGAATCAAAGAGTATTGCACTGTTATTGCTTTGTATATAGCTTTATCAGAAATAAAGTTTATATTTCAACTAGAAAGTTACAGGCACTGTTTTAAATTCCTAGGTACACAAAAATGCTGGAGAAACTCAGCGGGTGCAGCAGCATCTATGTAATTTTGGAATCAAACGACACCAATAATATATATATTTTTTAAAAGCAGAATACTTCGCACACAAGCTTTTAGCATGGATAGTGAGAATTGTTCAGCAGGGGGGGAAATAAGTACCGAAGACTTGAATTCAATTAAAAGGGGCGTGCATCACATGAACAGGGAACTTTGTACTGTAGATGTTGTGATCCTTTGCTTGTGATGCAGTCATTGGATAGAGACCTGCCCTGCCACAGCCTGCGAGGACCCAGCCTTAGGTGTCCTTACATACTGCTTACAAGCAAACTCTCTTTTGCAAACAACAAGAATGCAACCATTTTGATCGTAATAGGCGTGAGTGCAATTGCAATCCCTACGGTTCGGGCATTTGTTTTTTAAATGGTCCGTTTGTTGGTTAAACACACACACACATACACACATACATTCATTTCTCGGTCTCTCTCTCTCTCCCTCCGTCCCCACCCACACTGCGTTGCTTTACCTGTTGTGCATGAACACTGACTGATCTTCCCCGCCGCCACACTGCAGGTCCTGTGTTAGTGACCGTGCTTGTGATATCCAGCCCAGCTGTCAGCTACAGGGTTCGGAGCCTGGACTCGCTGTGAAATCCTCAGGGCCGGGCCAGCGTGAACGGCGGACCCTCGCCGCAATTGCAAATGGTAAGTATTAATCGCACCTTGAATCTGCGTCTGATTTTTTTTGTTTTAAGATTTTACATCTTCAAACGTGCAACAGACATCAAAGCTGCAAAAACAAAAAATCACGGTGCGCATTGGAAAACAAAAGTAGACCCGAATAGAAAGCAGAGTAAGTTATTTCAATTAAATGTGGAATCTACCGCCTTGAAGATGCATTAACATTAAACATTTCTTGTTATAGTGAGACACAAAAAGCTGGAGTAACTCAGCGGGTCAGGCAGCATCTCCGGAGAAAAGGAACAGGTGAAGTTTCGGGTCGAAACCCTTCTAAAAGTCACCTATTCCTTTTATCTAGAGATGCTGCCTGAACCGCGGAGTTACTCCAGCTTGTTGTGTCTATCTTGGGTATAAACCAGCATCTACAGTTCCTTCCTCTCCATCTTCTTTAAAGATCTGCTGACTGACAACTGATTGTGGAAATCAATCTGACAGCGTCGGGTTTATCCCTTCATTGATTCCAGTTTGGTGAATTTCAAAGCTGCAAAATGCAGTTTGACATCGATTGAATGTGGTGGGTGGGGGGGGGGGTGGATCAAAGGTTTATTATCCTGACTATATTTCTGCATGTGTTGGAAGGAACTCCAGATACTGGTTTAAACCGACGATTGACACAAAAACCTGGAGTAACTCAGCGGGTCAGGCAGCATCTCTGGTGAAAAGGAATAGCTGACGTTTCAGGTTCAGATCTTTCTAAAGAAGGGCCTCGACCCGAAACATCACCTATTCCTTCTCTCCAGACAAACAGAGATACTGCCTGACCCGCTGCGTTACTCCAGCTTTTTGTGTCTATCGTGCATTTCTGCCTGGTTGGTGATCTGTACAGGATAATGTCTGCATGCAGAGCATGTAAAACGTGCTTAATCTTATTGGCTTTTTTGGTTCTTCTTGGTTTCTTGGTCCTCCAAAATATTCCAAATGGAATTTAAACTGGAGGTGGTGGAGGGAGGACTTAAGCCAGAAAGGGTTTTTGGGAAGAAAGGCTTTCTTTCTGTCGGGACACACATGTTTGCCATGTACTGATAACGCAGCGGTTGCTGTGATATTTGGCCGATGCGAGCATCATCAGGTTTGTTAGTTTTGGATAGGTAAGTCCAATGATCGTGGGGCCGTGTATTTACTCCAAGTCAAATTTTAACTGGGCCGCAAACATTTACAGTCTTTGCACAAAGATAACATTGTGGAGCAGTTGCAGACAACTAATTGAATTAAGCGGCTTTGTTGTGCGGATGGGATGGGATGGGATGGGATGGTGGGGGTGGGGGTGGGGGGGGAGAGGTCGGGCAATGTGGCCATACGCAAATCAAAGAGTGAAAAACACGCAGAGAAAATGCTGGGAACACTCAGCAGGTTGACCCTATCCACAACAACAACATCCTCTGACAGATAAGACAGAGAATGTTGGAGTAACTCAGCGGGACATGCAAGCATCTCTGGAGAGAAGGTGTTTAAGAAGGAACCGCAGATGCTGGAAAATCGAAGGTACACAAAAATGCTGGAGAAACTCAGTGGGTGCAGCAGCATTCTCTGGAGAGAAGGAATGGGTGAGGTTTTGTGTCGAGACCCTTCAGACTGAAAGGCACAAACATCCTCTGATAGGCTATGGAGAAACCTTCGACGGAGAGCAAGCATGGTCATTTATTTTCAAAATGTAGGTGGCAGAGTTGTCATATATTCAAATCCTAAAGTTAACTGTAGAAATCGCAACATTTGTACAAAAACATAAAGGTGCGACACTAAACTTGTAATGTGTCATCTCTCTCCATCTATTTCTCATCTTGTGACCGTCCATCTAATGTATCGGAATAATGTGTCATTTGGTGTCTGATCCTATTCCTTCAGAATAGAATAGAATATACAATGTTGCAACTTGGTAGACAAAAATGCTGGAGAAACTCAGCGGGTGATGCAGCATCTATGGAGCGAAGGAAAATGCTCCGTAGATGCTGTCGCACCCACTGAGTTTCTCCAGCATTTTTGTCTACCTTCGATTTTCCGGCATCTGCAGTTTCTTCTTAAAACATGTTGCAACTTGGTATACTTGCCCAGTGATTGCCCCACAGCCAACTTGAAATGCATCTACACTCTTCTGCTGAACTCTCACTGACTACCCAACTCAGCACACTTGATGATTGAAGGTCTGCTGAAACTGAACTGTGTTGTCATCAAATCAGTCTGACAATTACATACAGTATAGATGCCACAATGTCAATGGGTCAGAGAGATTTATAGAGTCCTTTTAACAAGATCAGAACGTCCCAGAAACTCCACCCAGTTGAGATTAAAGTTAGTTTGATATGTAAATTAGTGCAAATGAGAGTGACCATATTCAGGAACAGCTTCTTCCTCTTATCAGCCAAATGAACGGTCCTTCCATAAACTGGGATGTTGTCCCGATCTCCCAACTTGCCTCATTGTGGACCTTGCACTTTTTCCATCTAC
The DNA here is from genome assembly GCA_038087875.1 of Malacoraja senta. Classification (NCBI taxonomy): domain Eukaryota; kingdom Metazoa; phylum Chordata; class Chondrichthyes; order Rajiformes; family Rajidae; genus Malacoraja; species Malacoraja senta. The sequence continues at coordinate 11,092,008 of CM075990.1, read as the reverse complement.
ACTTACACTGTAAATGTAACACTAATATATTGTGGCACTCTGGGATTTTGCTATCTGTTGTTCATAAGTTTGAGGAGCAGAATTCGGTTATTCGGCCCATCTTCTTTACTCCTCCATTCAATCATGGCTGATCTATCTTTCCATCTCAATCCCATTCTCATGCCTTCGCCCCACAACCCCTGACATCCTTACTATTTAAACCTGTTGTAGTTGGGTATAGTTTGATTGTATTCGCGTGTGGTACGAGTTGACTGAATACCACGCAAACAAAGCTTTTCACTGTATCTCTCTACATGACAATAATAAATCAGTACAAATAGGTGAATGTGATTGCAAGTTCTTTCAAGTGCCAATAAGATACATGGCCAACTTAATGTCTTTAGATGATGTTGACCTGGCAATAAAAATGGGCCAGGATACTGAGGGTTTATCTGCATAAGCACAGCAGGTGGGTATTGTATTAAAACCAATCTTTCGTGCATCTGATCGCCAATTTATGTTTTCTAGGCAGGAAAGGCGCATAGACTGAATCCCGAGCAACGTGAACAGCTGCTCCCCAACCTCCAAGCAGTGGGCTGGGCTGAGGTAGAGGGCAGAGATGCAATTTATAAGGAGTTTGTCTTTAAAAACTTCAACCAGGTGATATTTTATCGGTGGTCGAATGCTCAGTAGTAAAATACAGGCTTATAACATTCTGGTTTTCCAAATAGCATCCACTTGAATGTTTATATGTTTTGTTTTTAAATAAAGGCTTTTGGTTTCATGACGAGAGCAGCCTTACAGGCAGAGAAAATGGATCACCACCCAGAATGGTTCAACGTTTATAACAAGGTAGAGATTTCCAGAATACCTTTCACATTTTTAAAAGACATGAAAAAGTGCTTTACCTTTGCTCAAATAAAGGGTCAATATTGTTTGAAACACAGGAGCAAATTAATGCGCTAAGTTCCCATAGACAGCAATTAGCAATGTTACAAAATTTTGAGATTTTAAAAATAAAGTCTGCAATTTATCCCATCAGATAAAGCATAAAAATAAGTTTAATTTGACACTTAATTCACTTTCATATCTTCAGTATTAAAAAAGTTATGGCCATTAACATACTCAGAAATTAGCATCTAGTTCCCTATTGCTTTTCCATTGACTTAACACAAAAGCTGTGATCGAGGACATAACTTTCTTAAAGCCCATAACTTTCTTAAAAATTATGATAACTGAAAGAAATTTTCAGTTATTATAGATTGAAGCATTCTGAAACAAATATGAAACAATCTTACTTCGAAGACATGAAAGTAAAGCACATAATTAGTTAGTTACCTAATTGTAGCTAATTACTAAATTCAATTACTAGATCTAAACATCTATCAATTTCTTAAGAATAGATTAACATTTTTAAATAGCCTAAGTGTCCAAATAACATTCACACAATAATTCACAATATAACATAATTTTAAAATCTCATTTTCATGAATTTACAGGCCAAATGGAAGGAATTGAATGTTTAATACCTGTAAATTAATGGGCATTTAATTCATCTTGTGAGTGAGAATTTCTGGAACGCGATCTTTTGGAACGTTCATTTGCGGTGAATTTAACCCCGTATTGGCATGAAAAATACTGCCGTTAATTCGGGGAATAAAATCACCGTGTCGCATGAAAAAATGTGAATTAAAGGCTTCTTAAGAAGCACTTTTATACATTTAAAGAAACCACTTTCGTTTACCTGTCCCAGTGTGAAATCCGTCCCCGTTATCGGCGTTGACGCTTCAGGAGCTGATTTTAAAGTTACTTTAGCGCTGACATTGACGATTTAATAAAAATAAAAAATACACAAATCACCACTAGGAACGATTTGTCTGCCAAGGCTTGTACTCCAACAAAATATTAACCAGGACAAGGGAGGAGAAACCCGCGTTTTAACCCCGCTCCCCCTTAAAGGCGCCAAAATCGCGCACACGGCCAGTGGCAGAATTACAGTGCGACTGAAGGTAAGTTTTGTAACATACCTACAGCAATGCAACATTGATCAGAACCCATTTTAATGAATAAAAATGCTGGAAACACTCATCAATTCAGGCAGCATCTGTGGCAAGAGAAGCCATTCGTTTCATTTTGACCTTGTATCAGAACTGGGAGAAGTAAGAAAAAACATGTTCTATGCAGCAAAGGGATGGGATGAACTGTAGAGAAGGAAAAGAATCTGTGTTGGGGCAGACAAGGAGAATCAGATGTCGGACGATGTTGGTGTCTCCTGAAAGAGGTTGGGGAAAGCTCGTTAGTTATAGCTGAAGAAATGGTAATGAGGGAAGATTGTGCTGGAACTGCGAGTTCCTGAAATATTTGTAGGTTAATTGGCTTTAGTAAAGATTGTAAAATTGTCCCCAGTGTGTAGGATAATGGTAGCATACAGGGATCGCTGGGCGGCGCAGACTCGGTGGGCCAAAGGGCCTGTTTCCATGCTGTATCTCTAAATTAAACAAAAAGAATGCTGGAAATACATGGAAATTGCACGTCTTGGAACACAATCTGTCAACTCAGAAAACCACAAGAGAGGACAACCATATCACTGGAAACAGGCACAAAAAGTTGCAGGAACTCAACGGGTCAGGCAACAACTCTGGAGAAAAGGAATAGGTTACGTTTTGGGTTGAGACCCTTCTTCAGATATCACTGGAACCTTGTTTTCTTTGCAGGTCCACATAACTCTGAGCACACACGAGTGTGGTGGGCTCTCCGAGCGAGACATTAAACTGGCGACCTTCATGGAAGAGGCCACGGTTGCTCAGTGATACCCAAGGACGTCACCCGTTGGCCGTACCAAATCAACCAGTGTATGAGGTGGCGTTTAGCTCATTACATGTGCATTCCATCAACATATTTCAAAGGCTGGTGTTTTTTTTTAAACCATCATCTATTAATAGAATCAAGTTGTATTCAAATCTGACTGAACAGAACTGGTTTACAAGTGGCAGTATTATTGCATTGTGAGCGAAATGTGCCTTGTATCAATAAAATAATGACTCTGTTTCATTCATGTAACATACTTGTCATGCAAACACCTCTAGCTTTGAGGCATAATTGATGTAACATTTCACTATGGAAGCAAATGATCAAAATATAATCTAAAAAGCAGGAGCAGAATAGCAAACAAAAGAACCCCACTGGATGTTGTTTACTTGGATTTTATTAGATAAGGTACATGAGGCTGCTGAACAAAATGAGAGCCCATGGTATTAAAGGGAAGATTGGCTGAATGGCAGAAGGCAGAGAGTGGGAATAAAGGGTGCTTTTCATGGTTGGCTGTCGGTGGCTATTGAGAGAGGGAGTGGGAGATGAGGCAGAGGTTCACTTGCACCTCATCGACTGTATTTGCTGTTCCAGGTGGGGATTCCTATATATCAGTGAGACCAAGCGCAGGCTCGGCGATCGTTTCGCTGAACACCTCCACTCAGTCTGCCTAAACCTACCTGATCTCCCGGTTGCTAAACACTAACTTCCCCTCCCATTCCCACACTGACCTTTCTGTCCTGGGCCTCCTCCATTGTTAGAGTGAGGCCCAGTGCAAATTAGAGGAACAGCACCTCATATTTAGCTTGGGCATCTTACACCCCAGCAGTATGAATATTGACTTCTCTAACTACCAAGTAATCCTTGCTTTCCTTCTCTCCATCCCTTCCCTGTTCTTTGACTGTCCCCGATTATATTTTCTGTTTAGTTTGTTAACTTCTCCAAGTTAACAATGATCTATTCTACATTTTCCATGATCTCCACCCTCCTTTGATGACTTGTTCACACCATACACTTCATTATCTCTATCTCTCTTCCCCCCCCCCCCCCCCGACTCTCGCTGAAGAAGGGTCTCGACCCAACACGTCACCCATTCCTTCTCTCCAAAGATGCCTGTTCCGCTGAGTTACTCCAGCATTTTGTGTCTATCTTTGGTGACTGGTGGCGATTCGCAGTGGTCGGTGTTGGGGCCGCTATTCTTCACGTTGTATATTAATGATTTGGATGATGGAATTGATGGCTTTGTGGCCAAGTTTGTGGATGATACAAAGACAGATTGAGGGACAGGTGGTGTAGAGGAAGCAGGGAGTCATCAGAAGGACTTGGACAGGTTGGGAGAGTGGGGAAGTAAGTGGCAGATGGAATACAATGTAGCAAAGTGTGCGGCTACACTTTGGTAGCAGGAATAAAAGTGTAGACTATTTTCTAAATGGGCAGAGGATTCAGAAATTAGAGGTGCACAGGGAATTGGGAGTGCTGGTGTCGGATTCCCAAAAGGAAAATTTGCAGATTGAATCGGGAGTAAGAGCAGGGATGTAATGCTGAGGCTTTATAGGGCACTAGTCAAGACCATATTTGAAATATTGTGAGGTTTTGGCCTCAAATCTGAGGAAGCATGTGCTGACATTGTAGAGGATCCAGTGGTGGTTTAAGAGAATGATCCTGGGAATGATTGGGTTGACGTATGATAAGCTCAGGGCCTGGAATTTTAGATGGATGCGGGAGGATCTCATTGAGACATACCACATAATGAAAGACCTGGATAGAGTGGAGAGGATGTTTCCACTAGGACCAGAGGGCACAGTCTCAGAATAAAAGGACATACCTTTAGAAAGCAGTTGGAGAATTTTCTTTAGCCAAAGGTTGGTGAATCTGTGGAATTCATTGCCACAAACTGCTGTGGAGGCAAAGTGGGTATTTTTAAAGTGGAGATTGACAGGTTTTTGATTAGCAAGGGTGTCAAAGGTTACAGGGAAAAGGCAGGAGAATGAGGTTGAGAGGGAACGATAGATCAGTCATGATTGTATGGTGGAGTAGACTCAACAGGTTGAATGGCCTAATTCCGCTCCGATGTCTTATGAACATACATTGACTGACTGAGCTGGTTTGACAGTTATATAAATAACATTTAGTGGAAGCTTGATCCCAAACGATGCAATTTCAAGACCAATGCTTCCCATGCATGCCCAACTATTTCACAGCGTGCCAGTTCACAAAGAACTGGTTTAAATTCCAGTCAAGGAAATGAAGCATAGATTAAGGTCATGATCAGTTCAGCTCACCAACATTGGTGTTGATACAACCACAAGGCTGGCCTGAGAAATAAATGCTGGTTGCTGTATTAAGAATTCAACAGTTTTCCAGCAACTGCAGTATTTTTTTCTAAAGGCTCTGGAACTGATGTTAATAATTAGGTCAGGTAGCATGTTTGGAGGGAGAAACAGATCAATTTTATGTTGAGACACAAATAACTGAACATGCTGGAATCTTGAGCAAAACACAAAGTTCTGGCCTAACTAAGCAGGTCGGGCAGCATCTATGGAGGACATGATAGGCAACATTTCAGGTCATGACTGTAGGGACCTGACCCGAAATGGCATCTATCCATTCCCTCCACAGATACTGCCTGACCCACTGAGTTACTCCAGCAATTTTTTGATTTGCTCTATTTGCTGCCGAACAGTTTTTAAGGAGGGATATTTGGCGGAAAAAGAATGGGGAGTAAAAGTAACATCACAAGAGGGAACAGAAGGTAAATGGCAGAAGAGACAAAGGGCGCATAGTTTCAACAAATTAAGTTTATTACCAAATATCAATTACAAACTCATTAATACATATTACACCAAATTAATTTGGATGATTTTCTGACAGTAATAGAGGTGCCGGGTTAACACAGCTGTATACAAACTAGCTGCTGCATTTGCCCCCTCCGGTCACTACAAATGTCCCAAGACACACGTTCGCTCTGCTCCGACTAGAAGCAAACTGGCATTAAATTAAAATAGGCAATCCTGGGTTACCTTGTGGCAAGGACTCCTCAGCGGGATTGTTAGATGGTTTAGATGGAGACCAGTGCCGCAAAAGCACTCAAATATAAAAGGGGCCACGCACCATGCAATGCATCTGCTGGTTAACTGGACTGAAATGTGGGGACAGGTTTGCAGGAAGCAAGGGAGAGGGAGGTATATCTTGCCTCTTCACATCGTGCAGAAGATTTCATGGACTGTCTCCCTGCTTTTCAAACACGCAGCAGAGCAAAGCCAAGGGGAAACGGACAAAAGAGTTAGGTTCAGTTTGTGAATTCAACATTCAATTCCCCTGCAGAGTACAGTTGTGCAGCCCGAGTGGAACCCAACATGCAGTCAGAGTTTGCATCTATTCGCCACACTGGCCCTTACAACACTGCTTTGGGTGTGCACCAGGAAAACTACAAGGCAATGGAATGCATTCACAAACTCTTAAAGGCTGGAATGTGAGCGTGTTAGATATGGCTTAAACCTAGGGAATGTTGGTAACAGTTTGTTTCGCACAACAGTAAGGCTCTCCAACAGTGCCCTCCATAATGTTTTGAACAAAGACCCATCATTTATTTATTTGCCTCTGTACTCCACAATTTGAGATTTGTAATAGAAACAAAATCACATGTGGTTAAAGTGCACATTGTCATGTTTTAATAAAGACCATTTTTATACATTTTGGTTTCACCATGTAGAAATTACAGCTGTGTTTATACATAGGTCCCCCCCCCCCCCCCCCCCACCATTTCAGGGCACCATAATGTTTGGGACTCACGGCTTCACTGGTGTTTCTAATTGCTCAGGGATGTTTAAATGCCTCCTTAATGCAGGTATATGAGAGCTCTCAGCACCTAGTCTTTCCATCACCTTTGGAAACGTTTTGCTGTTTATCAACACGAGGACCAAAGTTGTGCCAATGAAAGTCAAAGAAGCCATTACGAGACTGAGAAACAATAATAAAACTGTTAGAGACATCAGCCAAACCTTAGGCTTACCAAAATCAACTGTTTGGAATATCATTAAGAAAGAGAGCACTGGTGAGCTTACTAATCGCAAAGGGACTGGCAGGCCAAGGAAGACCTCTACAGCTGATGACAGAATAATTCTCTATAATAAAGAAAAATGGTCAAACACCTGCCCGACAGATCAGAAACACTCTTCAGGAGTGGATTTGTCAATGGCCACTGTCCGCCGAAGACTTCATGAACAGAAATACAGAGGCTGCACTGCAAGATGCAAACCACTGGTTAGCTGCAAAAATAGGATGGCCAGGTTACTGTTTGCCAAGAAGTACTTGAAAGAGCAACCACAGTTCTGGAAAAAGGTCTTGTGGACAGATGAGACATTAACTTGTATCAGAGTGATAGCAAGAACAAAGTATGGAGGAGAGAAGGAACTGCCCAAGATCCAAAGCATACCACCTCATCTGTGAGACACAGTGGTGGGGGGGGGGTTATGACCTGGGCATGTATGGCTGCTGAAGGTACTGGCTCACTTATCTTCATTGATGATACAACTACTGATGGTAGTAGCATAATGAATTCTGAAGTGTATAGACATATCCTTTCTGCTCAAGTTCAAACAATGCCACAAAACTCATTGGCCGGCGGTTCATTCTACAGCAAGACAATTGATCCCAAACATACTGGGAAAGCAACAAAGGAGTTTTTCAAAGCTAAAAAAATGGTAAATTCTTGAGTGGCCAGGTCAACCACCTGATCTGAACCCAACTGAGCACGCTTTTTATATGCTAAAGGGAAAACTGAAGGGGACTAGCCCCCAAAACACACATAAGCTAAAGACACCTAGCAACTGGTGATGTCCATCAATCGCAGACTTCAAGCAGTCATTGCATGCAAAGGATATGCAATAAAACACTAAACATGATTACTTTCATTTACATTACACTGCTGTGTCCCAAACATTATGGTGCCCTGAAATGGGGGGGGGGGGGAACTATGTATAAACACTGCTGTAATTTCAACATGGTGAAACAAAAATGTATAAAAATTGTCTTTATTAAAATCTGACAATGTGCACTTTAACCATGTGATTTTTTTCTATTACAAATCTCAAATTGTGGAGAACAGAGGCAAATGAATAAATGATGGGTCTTTATCCCAAACAATATGGAGGGCAATGTATATATTTTTAAAATCAGAAACCATTGCAAAAATGTTCCCATAGAAACACATGACAAGTACAAGATGCAACCCATTCACAAGGGACTAGAGTGACAATAGAATGAGCCTACCTGGAGCCACTGATTGATGGGGACAAGTGGTGAACCTTCCATTGACTGCTGTGGATGATGCCTCTGCAGGAACTTGGTGTGCCTAGTCCTCATTGCCTGCTCAGACCCTGTGGAGCTCACATTGTGGGCAAATAGAGTGGGGCAGAGTAGATGTGCTTTGCCCAGTGGGCACTGGTTTGCCCAGTGCTTTGCCCAGTGGGCACTGGTTTATAACCCGACATTGCCAGCATTTCACAGTTCAACTCAGGGAGGGGTGGGGGTCGTTTCGTGGAGCGTCATGCTCCTTCAAGTTTCCATATTCAAGTTCCCTGCCTCAGGCCTCTAACTGCACGAATAACAGCTTGGAAGGACGGGAGACAACAAGTGGCACGAGTTTCACTGGCAGGTGACTTTGGGAAGTGTGCATCAGAACATAGTGTTAAAGATAAAAATGCTACAGAGTGGAATTTGTACTGCTGTGTACCTGGAGAAAAATTGATTATGTTCAAGAATTAGTACAAATCAAGCCTGTTTTTAAAGATAGCACTAAAGTACCGTTAAAATCTTGCCACTATTACTCATGTGCTCCCTGATAAAGCATGCACTGGTGTGCAACATGGAGACAGTAGAGTTACAGCTTGAGCACTTGCTATATGTAGTACAGTATCTCAAGGCATCACTGATGGTCAGATGCGGTCTTAGACCTTGCCACAGTAAGTAAGCAATGGAAGTATCCAAAAACACTGACACCAACACAAGTGAAACACAGACTCTATGACACACTCTGAAATATTTAAAACCACCAACTTCAACAATGGAGGACACTGAAAGAAAGAATTCACGCAGTCTCAAAGGAGCAAGTCGGGTGTCACTTCTGTGAAAAAATAAAATCACATCCTTGTCCGAATATCTGATTGACTTCAACAATCAGTTTACAAAATTGCACAGCAATAGTGCAAGAATGCAATTTCCAAGGCAGCGGAGAAGCCAGTCTCCGGTCTGTCAGTAATTATAACAGTTGCCTTATTTAGAGTTTTAAACCGTCTGTTGGTTGAGGGTAAAGGCGATGTTGCTCGTTCCAGGATTACGTGGAAACATTGGAGCCATGTCCGAGACAAAGCAACCCTCAACATGAAATGGGGCCAGCGAAATGCAACCAGCGAACGTTCAAACAGTAAGAGTGAGCTGTAAATGTACATCAAGAGTGACTTGGAGGCACTGGTTTGCCATCTGCTTGGTTACGATCATGAATGATGAGCTCAGTAATTAACCCCTGCCATTCTCACATCAAGTCACAAGGTTCCCTCAAAAGGTCAGATTCTATTGCAATGTCAAATACAATTGCAATGTGAATAGGACCAAACAGCGACTGCCAATCCAGGGCACCGCACACCTGCTCTGTCGTAACCTGCCTCATCCAGATGGGCCTTTACCTGTCTACAGGTGAGCAGCACACATTCATCATTCCCTCCTTCTGCTCCGGGTACCAACATCCCTCCCCATCATTCTCAGCACTACCCAGTACCCCAGGCTTACACCAAGAATGACCAGAAGTGACCAAACATACAATTTGCTCCTTCGAGAAAGATTTTGCCAAGACATTTCATGTGAAAGAAAGTTTAGAAAGGCATCAAGGTGAATTGCCACTTCCCTCCAAATCCTTGGCAAATCAGTTGACAATTGAATCCAGTGCTCTGACCATTTGAACATTCTCATTAAAAAATCTGTGAATTCCCTTTCTTTTTTTTTTAAACAAAAAAATTCAATTTTGCATTTGAATATTACATGGTTCACAGGCCAAAGAAATTATTTTCAATACAACATTTTTAAAAAAGTACAAAGTCAAGGCTTTTTGGGATTCAGAAGTGGCAAATGAAAAACAAATAAAAAACAAAACAACAAAATTAACCCCACCTTATCCAATTATATATTCCCAGATTTTTAAATGCCTGCAAATAGCAAGGAATAGAATTTGGTTCTGGACACCTCAGCTGTCTGCTAAAACTTTCTCTTGCTACGCAATCCATGATTTCCTTTCTCTTTTAAAAAGTTAATTTGTGCTCTTCAGTGTTTTGTTGAGTCTCCGTTCATGTGGCTTTTCTCGTTATTGGGAAGTTCAGTGCTGTAGAGGCAGTCCAGGAATCCATGAGAGATTTCTGTCACCAGAGAGCGATCAGGAATCGACTGCGCCATCCCGTAGATAGCACCCTGCAGAGGAAGGAGAGGGAGTCACTTTAGGTCACGGTGGAGTCCTAAACCCATCTATCAATGTGAGATATAGACACAAGGCAGATGCTGACTTCCAAAAAAAACCCACAAAGCGCTGGAGAAACTCAGTGGGCCAGACACCATCTCCGGAGAACATGGATAGGCTCAAGCAGCATCTCTGGAAAACATGTTCTCCACAGATGCTGCCTGACCCACTGAGTTACTCCAGCACTTTGTGTCCATTTTTTAAACAATCTGAGAAAATACTGCAGGATTAATCAAAATGACCAATTGACTGCATGCAAAATGAAAAGTATTTTTTATTGCATTCAAACATCCTAAGATGCTTCCCAAAGAGCTGTCCAACAAAACTGAACATTGGGGACTAAGGGGAAAAGTTGGGAACAGATCTTCTGTTGATCTGAGGACATTGCTACCTATGTCCGGACACATAAACAAACATTCTCCCAGAAACAAACACTCTCCCAGAGAACCCAAGCAGTCTTCCACTGCGTAGAACAAAGGCAGCAGTGTTTGACAATGTTCACGGTAAGAACACTTCCATATCCCGCAGTGCTCCCACATTGCATTTATTCTCATATAATCCACTTGGCTTGAGAGTTGCTGGCAATTGTTCCCAGTTCTACAATCCGGACGAGAACTAATTTCCTAGCAGTTTAAAAGATGGCTCAACTTTGGTCATGTGTGAGATTGCCCACAAGACTCCATCTCCTCACGTGTCATCAATCTGTAACCAAGTGAATTTACACCCATTTTGGAGACAAAGAGGGACATCTTTGCCCACCCCATCATAACTCACCCGCCCAGTTGTCTTCTCCGCGGGGTTTTTCATTATTTCAGTCACGCTCTGACGAACATCCTCCACAAACCGGTCAGCCACACTGTTCCTGGTGTGCAGGAGCGTCACACATATATGAATGCTGCAAAGGAACAGTAAAATAGTGTGAGCACAACTGTGGTTGTTCAATCAATGTTCTACTCAGGCTTCCAGACAACCGCACTGCAAGTAAAAACTCTCCTCGACTGACGTGATATAACTGCAGGCCGCATTGTGGAAACTACAGATTTTGGGAAGACTTGCATCTCTGCAGCATCTTGCACGGTCAAGAGGTTTTATCTCCAGCAAAGAGATTTTTAAAATGTCATTATTGTTGGAATATGGTTAATTTCCAAATTGCAAAATTCCACAATCAGTATGATAATGACCAGATCGTCCAGTTTTAGCAACAGTGATCAGGGATATATTAGGAGGAAGCCAGGAAGAACAGTCCTCTTTTTCACAATTATGTTGTGGGTATTTTTACATCCCAGAGAACACACAATACTTTGTTTTATCAACTCAAACAAAGGACATTGGCTGACACAGTGCAATATTCATTTCTGATCTCATTGTTCGCCTAAGTGTCCTAAAAATCAGTTTGTCCAATTTATTTCCTTGAAAGATCCGAATTTAAAAAAAATTAACATTATTCCAGTTTCGCAAGATTTAAAGGAGGGAAAGAATTATGTTTAGGTTTATTATTTTCACATGCACCAAGGTACAGTGAAAAGCTTTGTTTTGAATGCAAATGGATCAGATATACCATATATAAAGACGTCAAACCTATTGTTTACCCACTCTGGGGCTTTCAGAGTTTTGAATACATTTGACCCCCCCCCCCAGCTCTGACCTTCATTCCCAATAATCATGGCAAGCACCAAGGGACTCATAGTGGTGCAGCTGGTAGAGCTGCTTCCTCACAGCACCAGAACCAGGTTCAATCCTGACCTTGAGTGTTGTCTCTATGGAGTTTGCAAATTCTCCCTGTGAATGCATGGGTTTCCTCCGTGTGCTCTGATTTCCTCCCACATCCCAAAGATGTGAGGGCTTGTAGTTTAATTGGCCTCTGTAAATTGTCCCTGTTGTGTAGAGAGTGGATATGAAAGCGGGATCACATTGACCTAGTGTGAACAAGATGATCGATGGTCGATGTGAACTCGGTGGACAGAAGGGCCCGTTTCTATGCTGTATCTTACAATCAATTAATTCAAAGGCTTTTATAAATAAAAATAAAAAAGATTTTATAAATGTGCTGTTTAAGAAAGATCTGCAGATGCTGGAGAAATTGAAGGTAGACAAAAAGGCTGGAGAAACTCAGTGGGTGAATGTACTGTGTAGGTTTAGGCAGCAACACTTTCTCCAATCAATAAGAGTCTGAGAGAGCATCACACTGATGGAGAATGTAGAAAGAGAGTCACAGCAGGAAGGATGAGTGCACAGGAGGAGAGTCACATACCTGGAAGGGAACTGCAAGGTGTTGAGGTTCCACCCTTTGGATGTCATTGCATTTGATAATCGGAATATATCAAACGTGTCCGAGCCAATGGCTACAACAGATACTTCAGGCTTTCCAAAGATGAAGATTTCCTTTATTTTCTTTAACCTAAAAAAAGGGAAATAATAATACAGGGCAATGAGAGGGAGCAATGGGGGTGGAGAACAGATTATTGTTGAATTTTGCAGATTATTGCTGTATTTAATCCCTTGAGCACCATATTAGAAGTCAGAGAATCAAAGGAGATACAGACATTAAAATGAAAGGGGAGAGGGTGGGTAGGGGGGGGGGGGGGGTGTCCAAGAGATGGTGAGGTAAAAGCACAGATGATCTTCCATGGCTTTGGGGACTAAAGATTTGTATTAAAAAGAGAGAACAGGGTGAAAAAATATGGGAATTCAACGTAGCAGAGGATGGGATTCAGCTGAAATGTATTAGTCACTGGCAAAGGCTTTTGAACTGGGAGAGGGGTCCATAGTGCAAGAATGATCAGATAATCTGATCTTTCCATCGTGCTGATTGAGGAATCATTAGCCAGCAGACAAAAGGGTTATTTACTTTCATCTGCAATAGTCTCAGCATGATCCTCCACATGACTCGCAGCTCCTGAATAAAGGCATCGTTCCCCTGGGTTGTTGTGGGATCAAATCTTTGAGTGGGTCTTGGACGCTCACCCTCCAAGTGAGAGGTGAGTGTACTATTCACGAGTTACAGCTGTTATATTAAAATTTGGACCTAAAGCAAGAAACAACCTGCAGGAGCATCACAAACCAGAGACCCGGGTTCAATTCCAACTACAGGTGCCATGCATGTGGAATTTGTACTTTCACCCTGTGACCGTGTTGGTTTTCTTCAGGTGCTCTGGTTTCCTCGCACATTTCAAAGATGTGCAGCTTTGTCAGTTGTAGGTTAATTGACTTCTGTAAATTGCCCCTCGTGTGTAGGATGCAAAAGTGGGATAACACAGAAATATAGTTGGCGTGGACTCGACCGGCTGAAAGTCCTATTTCCACGCACTTTCTCTCCAAACAAACTTCGATGTAATAACAAGGAACTGCAGATGTTGGTGGACAGATGCTGGTCAGTCTGAAGAAGGGTTCCAACCTGAAGCATTGCCTATCCATGTTCTCCAGAGATGCTACCTAACCTACTGAGTTAGCCCAGCACTTATTGTCAACCTGCATGAGGAACTCGGTGATCAGCATCTGGGTGGGGGGGGGGGGGGGGGGGTCAGGTGGAGAAAAAAAAAAATTGGTGATGATTCCCATGTCTCGTATCTTCCCTTTCTCTTTGACACCCTCTTTAGGCCTTTTACCCCCTCGATCTTTTAGGCTTTCACTCAGGATCCCAGACTTGAATCAAACATATTTGATTTTTTGCAATCTCACCCTTGTCCTGAAAAGGTTAAAAGATAACAAGCAGTTCCCTGCCCCTTACATTACTCTTCAGACTACTATATTTGAGGTTTTTCTTTAAGGCCAAATCTGTCGGTTTTGTAATACATCTCAATTTGCTTCAAAGACAGAAACTAAGCACAAGATGGAGCCAGAGGACAGGCGAGTTAACAAATGCGAGTTTCAGAAAGGCCACAGGTTTTAAGTTCAAAGGAGTCTCCGTTTTTTGTTTTTTTTACACATAGAGCTGGAATGCGTTGCCACGATTGGAAGCAAATACGATACCGACATTAGAGTGTAGAAAGGAACTGCACATGCTGGTTTATACCAATATGCAAACTCCACACAGACAGCACCCAAGGTCAGGATGGAACTCAGAACTCTGGTGCTGAGGCAGCAACTGCGCCACTCTGCTGCCCTTTACTTGCAATTGCTTTTAATAAAAATTACTTACACCACTGATTCAATGGAATCATCGGCTTCATAATAAAGTGCCAGATTTCAAGCTGTGATCTCCTTTGTTAACATTCCCAAAGCCAGTGCACCGAGAGACCGTCTCAGACAGAACAAATAATGCAGCACACATTTATATCCAATGGAACAAAAATCTAAGTATCTTGAAAGCATCCGGTTAAATTGGATGGCACAGAGTTTGCTGCTCAGAACTCGGTGTGAGACCACTGAAGTTTTAAAAGCACGTTACTTACAGCAAAAAGGGAAAACCTTTGTACATTATTACTGCCAGTTCCATGGATAAACAACATGTCTTACAGTCTGCTGCTCAGGTTGAGAATGAATCAGGCCTCCTTTCCTTTCTGCATTGTGTCACAGAAAGTGTTTCTGAAGCTTAGTACACAGGGTGCCACTGGATTTATTATCCTCTAGACAGTCGGCTTTTTCAATCCATCTCACTCGAGGACTATGATTAAATAAAATGCACTCTGTGCAGTTCCCTTCTCGCCACTAAGCTCAAAGATGTCTATTTAGAAGAAGTGCAGAACTTGTGCAGAAGAGAAACTGTGCAGGGGTAATCATGTCGCAAGCTCAAGTGGGTGCTGGCTACATTCCCAATGTCAGAAGTGATTGCGAGGATAGAATGGATTAACTCCGGTATTTATATTGAAAAAGGGTCTCGACCCGAAACGTCACCCTTTCCTGTGCTGTCTGTACAGAGCAGGGGCCACAGTTTAAGAGTAAAGGGTAAGCCATTTAGAACGGAGACTAGGAAGCACTTTTTCACACAGAGAGTTGTGAGTGTGGAATTCTCTGCCTCAGAGGGCAGTGGAGGCCGGTTTTCTGGATACTTTCAAGAGAGAGCTAGATAGGGCTCTTAAAGATAGCGGAGTCAGAGGATATGGGGAGAAGGCAGGAACGGGGTACTGATTGGGGATGATCAGCCATGATCACATTGAATGGCGGTGCTGGCTCGAAGGGCCGAATGGCCTACTCCTGCACCCATTGTCTATTGAGTGGGTACGTTCCCCCCGTGTCTGTGTGGATTTTCTCCAGGTGCTCCGGTTTCCTCCCACATTCAAAGACCTACAGGTTTGTAGGTTAATTGGCTTCAGTAAAAATTGTAAAATTGTCCCCAGTATGTAGGATAGTGTTAGTGTATGCTGGTCAGCACGGACTTGGTGGGCTGAATGGCCTGTTTCCGGAAAACTAAACTAAACAGTGCTGATTCATTGCAACACCCTCCTTGCTTCTCATCAACACCCAAAACCAATTGTGTTGACAAGCATAAGCACGTCAGGCATCACCTACTCAAACTAACGTGTGCTTGCTCACAGTAAGAGGCAGGGTTTATGATCAGATCACTACCAGATCTTTAGAAGATAACACGCTCCATGTAAGAATTCTATCCTCGCTTTGACTGTCATAGGGGATGGAGCATTTTCTCCCTTTAACACGTATTTTATTCCATTTCCATACATTTGTCTAAATGCCTGTCAGCTGCCCTCCTTGTCCTAACAGGGCTCTTGGTTTCCCTTGCTCAGACACGAATCATACATCATTATTCACTACTTCCTCATTAAAATGCAAGGCAGATGGAGGGAGAAGTAATACAGATTTAATAAACTCATGCAAAAATTCACAATCTCAGTTCTTGTAATCTCCAAAATTAAGTCATCATGTTGGGGGTTTCTCGGACAAATGTTGGGGGTTTCTCGGACAATGTTGGGGGTTTCTCGGACAAAAAGTTAAAACAGTAGTTTACAAAATTAATTACTAAATGATAAAGTCCCGTCGGATAAACTGATCCAGATTAAAATGCATGCGATTATTAGTAATTTAGTTGCATGGATTAAGAACATGGATTAAGAACAGAGGGTTATGGTTGAAGAACAATATTCAGACTGGAGGTCTGTGACCAGTGGAGTTCCACAGGCATCTGTGCTGGGACTTACCAACCCGATTACATTTAGTTCCAAGTCATTTGCATGCATCACAAACAACAGTTTGTGATACATGCAAATGACTTGGAACTAAATGTAATCGGGTTGGTACGTTTGCAGTTGACACCAAGATTGCTGGGGTTGTGAATAGTGAGGAAGGCTGTAAAAGTAACAACAGGATAGATCAGCAGTGAAATGGCAGATGAAGCTTAATCCGAGTGCAAGGTGTTCACTTTGGGAGGTAGAAAGTGTGATGTATGTAATATAATTAGCATATGTTATGTCTTGTGCAAGGGGACGCATGCGCTGGGCGAGACTCAAGGTGGCGTCCTAGAATAAAGAAGCTTGTCTGTTTACTCCTGTATCTGAGAGTTCTTTAGAGTCAGTTCCAAGCACCCAAATACACTACAATTGGTGACGAGGATGGGATAGTTCGCGATACTCACCCGCAGGACTGTTTTGCAACAAGCAGGATTGTTTAACAGTTTAAACAGTAGATACGGAGTTGTGTCGCAGTTGTTTGCGAGCTGGACATGAGAGGCCTGCAGATCCCTCTATGACGGGGACTGTAGTTTAAAACACCAGCTGTACAAGTCGGCGAGTTTTGTAAGGCTATCTCTATGTTGTGTCTACGTGGCAAGATGTCGTCCTTCGGAATGTTACACATTTTAGACTGAGTTTTTTTTGTCGAATTCCTCAAGCTGAATAATCTTTGTACAGCTAAGTTTTAGGTGAATTGCTACACCAGAACACACAAGGATAACGAGGCAACGAGGATAAAAGAACAGAAAAGAACAAAGAAGAAGGGCTGTCAAGAGAAAAAAAAACAAGTTAAAAAGAAGAGGTTGTGTTTGGAAACAAAGTGGAACGGCACCAAGCAAAAAGAAAAGAAAGGTCAAGTGCAAAGGGACACAGGTCAAGTGCAAAGGGACCAAGGTCAAGTGCAAAAGGACACAGGTCAAGTGCAAAAGGACACAGGTCAAGTGCAAAGGGACAAAGGGCAAATGCAAAGTGACAGAAGTCAAAGGCAAAGGGAAATTGCCATCCAAAGGGCAACCCTAGCTATTCAAGCTGCATTCAGTGGTATGAAGGTTCGGAGAGAGATCCGGAACAAACAGAAGGCAGCAACGGAAATACAAGCAGCATTTAGAAGGCACAGAGTATACCGTCAATACAAGGCAATGAAATTAGCAGCTATAATAGTACAAACCCATTATAGGGCACACCTTCAAATGGAAAGTGATCGCAAAACGTACATGAAGGTACGCAGAAGCGTTGTACTGCTTCAGGCTGCCTACCGAGGAATGGTTGTTCAAAAGCAATTGCGGTGCATGCACAAGTCTGCCAAGGTCATACAGACTTATTATCAGATGCATGAACAGCGCCAGTATTTCAAGAAACTATGCTGGTCTGCCATTGCGGTACAGCAACGATGCAGAGCATGCCAGATAAGAGATGTCCAAGTGAGACAGTATAATAGTTTGAGAAAAGCAGTGGTGTGTATTCAGGCCTTCTACCGCAGGATTAAAGCCAGAGAATTGGTTGAGAAAATCAAGGCAGCACGCCATATTAAGTCATTCATAAGGATGTGCATTACAAGAAAGCATTTCTTGATGCAAAAGGCGGCTGTAGTCACTCTGCAAGCTGCATACCGTGGTTACCGATTAAGGATACGGTACAGAGCTATTCGACAAGCAGTCATTTCGATCCAGAGATGGTACAAAGCATGCAAAATAGGGCATTCCCAGTTTGTGCAATATCAGTCAATGAGGTACGCAACCATTACCATTCAGGCTGCCTACAAGAGTATGGTGGTTAGGCAGTGGGTTAAGCAAAAGAGGGCTACGGTAATACAATAGATGCACAACAGAAATGGCTTAAACGATACAAAAGGCTTAAACGATATAGGAAAGACTTCCTCAAACTGATTTATACAGCAGTTGTAGTGCAGTCTCACTACCGTGCTTATGTAGTAAGAAAAATATACAGAGCGCAAATCAAAGCAACTGTTGT
Organism: Malacoraja senta; assembly: GCA_038087875.1. Lineage (NCBI taxonomy): Eukaryota > Metazoa > Chordata > Chondrichthyes > Rajiformes > Rajidae > Malacoraja > Malacoraja senta. The sequence continues at coordinate 11,073,624 of CM075990.1, read as the reverse complement.
ATTGCAAAGACAATATAGATCCTACTTCTTGATGAATAACCAGAAAGGTGATTTAAGACGACAAATAGATGAACAACAGAAAAGGCTTAAGCGATACAAAGAACGGTTAAATAAATGTGTGACGATGAGCAAAAAGCTGTTAATAGAAAAGTCTAAAGAAGAGAGGCTTGTCGGTCGAGATAAAAGTATGCAGGATCGATTGCGATTAGGACACTTCACTATAGTCCAGCATGGAGCTTCCTTCACTGAGCAATGGACAAATGGTTATGCATTGCAGAATGTTATTATACAACAAGAGCAGATAAGTACGCAGCGCCAGGAAATTGAGCGACAGAGGAAGCTGCTGAAAAACAAAAACCTGCAGTCATGTGTCAGATCCCACCTACAAATAAGGAACAGAAACAGAGGAAATGTTAACTTTAGCAGAATATCAAGAACAGGAAGAAATCTGCGAATTAGATTAGGATATTTAAAAAGGGAAGAGGCAGAGATACAGGTAGAGCTAGAGTGATTAGAAAGAGTGTGCAATTTACACAGAAGGGAACGGAAAAGGATAACACAAAAAGCAAGGGGTAATGTATTTGGTTTAAGGAAGATGAGTGGAATGAACCATTATAAGTGCTAAGTTTAGATACGATTATTACAGTTATGAGGATGTAATGTAAGATGACTGTAATAATATAATTTTGCAACAGTGTGTTAATCAATTATATTTAATGTAATAGAAATGGTGTTATTCGCCTCCAAGCTAAAGGGGGAGCAGTGTAATGTATATAATGTAAATGGTGTTACCTGCCTCCAAGTTAAAGGGGGAGCAGTGTGATGTATGTAATATAATTAGCATATGTTATGTCTTGTGCAAGGGGACGCATGCGCTGGGGGAAACTCAAGGTGGCGTCCTAGAATAAAGAAGCTTGTCTGTTTACTCCTGTATCTGAGAGTTCTTTTGAGTCAGTTCCAAGCACCCAAATACACTACAGAAAGTAATGGGTAAATATACAATAAATGGCATGACCCTTAACAGCATCTCCTGCTACATCTGTATCTGAACTAGTCAGAGATACTGATAGAATATATAATAAATAAGAGATAAAATACAGGGATACAGCAGGGAAACAGGCCCTTCAACCCACCAAATTAGCAATCAATGAGAGGGTTGAGAAGGAAAGATTGATCAGCTATGATTGAGTGGCAGTAGCCATGATGGGCTGAATGGCTTAATTTTGCTCCTCTAACTTGCGAGCAATCATACATCAATTCCACTTTTTATTCTCCCTACATTCTCATCAACCCACCCCAGATTCTATCATTCACCTACACACTTTTGGCAATTTACAGCAGCCAAATAACTTAGAAACCCACGCATTTGGGGGCGTGGAAAAAAACTGGAGCATTCAGAGGCGATTCATACAGTCAAAGGAAAAACATGCAAATTCCATACAGTTATTACCCAAGGTCAGAATTGAAGCCAGTCTATGGCTTCATTCCATACAGATATTACCCAAGGTCAGAATTGAAGCCGGCCATCTCAAAACCTGCAAAACTTGAATGACCACCCAAAAAAGATTAGATATTGAGTTCTACTTATCATTATCCAAACATAGAGATCTTCAGATATATACATACTGAGCTATAATGTGTCGTGCCGTCTCAATTATCTTCTTTGTAGCCTTAACGTAACCATCTTCGCCCTTGTACATCATCGTTGCCCAGCAAGCAGCAATGATCCCTCCTGGTCTCGACCCTGCGATCGTGGGTGATGCATAGATACCTCCCTGCCAGTCTGGGGCGACAAAGAACTGGTAGTGTCGATATTTCTTGTCGCTGTATAGTACAACTGATGAACCTTTGGGGGCATATCCGTACTGGGGAGGAGGAGGGGAAAGAAAACATGTAAAAACTGAGATTCATGTAGAACACAGAGGTGGAACTTCTGTGCAAAACTGATCAATTAATAAGTTTGCGAAGGGCTAAAAGATTTAATTTATTCCTGCCGTATTGCTGATCTACCCATTCATGCACCATGGTGGCACTGGCAAGGAAGGCTTTATTGCCTATTGCTATTTATTCTCAAACTGACCAGTTTGTTGAGTCATGTTAGAGGTCAGTCAGGACTCAATGATGCCAATGTAGTTCTGGAGTCAGATGAGGAAAGATGGCAGAGTTCCTTGCCTGAAAGGATTCTAGTGAACGGGATGGATTTCAAAAACAATCCAGTGGTTTAATGCATACTGTTACTTATTCCTGGAAGGTTAATCATTTTGTTTTAGGAAGCCCTCTTATAATCCCAACACTTAGCCACCAATTCTGTTCAGATTTGTTCCATTTATCTAAAAAAAAACAATTCCTTAGTTCACAAAAGCCTCCCCATCCTTCATTATAAGCACTCACTCTCTCCTTCCATTGAGGGCAACTTCTACAAAATCTGTTGTAGCAACACATCAAATCTTAATGGACAGCACCTCCAAACCCAGACACCTATCATCTAATGAGACATTGGGCTATTTGAGCACCACTACCTGCAGGTTCCTCTCTAAGCCACACGTTGTCCAGCCTTTGGAGGAGATCATGTTTCTTCGTTGGTCTAAAGTCTGTAACTGCCCAACAAACAATGGTGTGGAAGCATCTTCACCAGAAGGCCCACAGCCATTCCAAAAAGGGAGGCTACTGCCATCTTCTTGAGGACACTTATGGACATAGATTGTCCATACATTTTGGACAACTATATACATACACACTCCAAAGGAATAAATTATCTGGCCCGTTCTTCTCCAGTCTATGCATAAACCATCTTGTTCTCCATTCACCACCTCTCGCCTACCTTGTGTGTGTCAGCCGAGATGCTCGTCACTCCCTTAACACGGAAATCGAAGGGTGGCAGTGAATAACCAGCCTTCTCCATGAAGACTATAAGAAAGCCCCCCAGGCAGGCATCCACGTGCAGAGGGATCTCATAATCCCGGGCCAGCTGAGGATGCAAGAGAAATAATTCATTAACTGGAGGCATTTAGTGGAATCCCAAAACAGCATTTAAACAATGAATGCAGAGGCAGAAGCCTCCAGCACACAATGGTTTCTCAGCCCCACATATCTGTTAGTTAGATGGAAGAGCTGGACAATTAATCCCCATTGCATTATACATTTCAGTTTTTCAAAAGTACATGGAACATAGAATAGTACAGCACACTGTGACCCAGTGTCCTTGCTGGACATGATATAAAAACCAATTCGTCTCTGCCTTCATATAATCCATACCCCTCCATCCCCTACATACCCACGTGCCTATCTAAACGTCATTTGAATGCCACTATCGTATCTGCCTCCACCACCATCCCCAGCAGCACATTTCAGGCACCCACCACCCTGTTGTTAATGTGGATATTGGGAAACACCTTGGCAATCTCCTCGACTGGGTCCATGACTCCATGTGGAAACTGAGGCACCGAGCAGACCAGCATGACGGTGTTCCGAGAAATGGCTCTTTTCATGGCCTGGGAGGAAAAGCAGATTCATGTCACTTTGAAGTTGAAACCTCCAGACACTTCCAAAAACATATTCCAATTACCACCAGCCTCCTTTTTAGACTTTAGAGATACCCCGTGGACACAGGCCCTTCGGCCGACAGAGTCTGCGCAGACCGGCGATCTCCCATACACAAGCACTATCCTACACACCAGGGACAACTTACAATTTACAGAAGCCAATTAACCTACAAACCTGTCGTCCGTCTGTGAAATGTGGGTGGAAACCGAAGCACCCAGAGAAAACCCACACGGTCACAGGGAGAACATACAAAGTCAATAGCCGCAGTCAGGATCGAACCCGGGACTCTGGCGCTGTGAGGTAGCAGTTCTACCGCTGTGGCACTGCACCGCTCTTTTACACAATAGAATAAAATAGGAGCCACTTAGTTGGCCCCTTAGCTTGCCCTGCCATTCATATGATCATGACTACTCCACACCCAGCTTCAAATCTATTGCGCCATTAATTCCATGATCTTTCTCAAGTTTACCTGCTTCCTCTTCAAATAACCGCAAGGATCTAGCCTTCACAACCCTCCACGTGAGAGAATTGCACAGATCCACTGCCCTCTGCAAATTGCTTGTCCTTAACAAACATAGAAACATAGAAAATAGGTGCAGGAGTAGGCCATTCGGCCCTTCGAGCCTGCACCGCCATTCGATATGATCATGGCTGATCATCCAACTCAGTAACCCATCCCTGCCTTCTCTCCATACCACCTGATCCCTTTAGCCACAAGGGCCACATCTTACTCCTAAATATAGCCAATGAACTGGCCTCAACAACCTTCTGTGGCAGAGAATTCCACAGATTCACCACTCTCTGTGTAAAAAATGATTTTCTCATCTCGGTCCTAAAAGACTTCCCTCTTATCCTTAAACTGTGACCCCTAGTTCTGGACTTCCCCAACATCGGGAATAATCTTCCTGCATCCAGCCTGTCCAACCCCTTAAGAACTTTGTAAGTTTCTATAAGATCCCCCCTCAATCTTCTAAATTCTAGCGTGTACAAGCCGAGTCTATCCAGTCTTTCTTCATATGAAAGTCCTGCCATCCCAGGAATCAGTCTGGTGAACCTTCTCTGTACTCCCTCTATGGCAAGAATGTCTTTCCTCAGATTAGGAGACCAAAACTGTACGCAATATTCCAGGTGTGGTCTCACCAAGACCCTGTACAACTGCAGTAGAACCTCCCTGCTCTTATACTCAAATCCTTTTGCTATGAATGCTAACATACCATTTGCTTTCTTCACTGCCTGCTGCACCTGCATGCCTACTTTCAATGATTGGTGTACCATGACACCCAGGTCTCGTTGCATCTCCCCTTTTCCTAATCGGCCACCATTCAGATAATAGTCTACTTTCCTGTTTTTGCCACCAAAGTGGATAACCTCACATTTATCCACATTATACTGCATCTGCCATGCATTTGCCCACTCACCCAACCTATCCAAGTCACCTTGCAGCCTCCTAGCATCCTCCTCACAGCTAACACTGCCCGCCAGCTTTGTGTCATCTGCAAACTTGGAGATGTTGCATTCAATTCCCTCATCCAGATCATTAACATATATTGTAAATAGCTGGGGTCCCAGCACTGAGCCTTGCGGTACCCCACTAATCACTGCCTGCCATTCTGAAAAGGACCCGTTTACTCCTACTCTTTGCTTCCTGTCTGCCAGCCAGTTCTCTATCCACATCAATACTGAACCCCCAATACCGTGTGCTTTAAGTTTGCATACTAATCTCTTATGTGGGACCTTGTCGAAAGCCTCTGAAAGTCCAGATATAACACATCCACTGGTTCTCCCTTATCCACTCTACTAGTTACATCCTCGAAAAATTCTATAAGATTCGTCAGACATGATTTACCTTTCATAAATCCATGCTGACTTTGTCCAATGAATTCACCACTTTCCAAATGCGCTGCTGTCCCATCTTTAATAACTGACTCCAGAATTTTCCCCACCACCGATGTTAGACTAACTGGTCTGTAATTCCCCGTTTTCTCTCTCCCTCCCTTTTTAAAAAGTAGGGTTACATTAGCTACCCTCCAGTCCTCAGGACGTACTCCAGAATCTAAAGAGTTTTGAAAAATTATCACTAATGCATCCACTATTTCTGCAGCTACTTCCTTAAGTACTCTGGGATGCAACTTATCTGGCCCTGGGGATTTATCGGCCTTTAATCCATTCAATTTACCTAACACCACTTCCCAGCTAACCTGGATTTCACTCAGTTCCTCCATCTCATTTAACCCCCGGTCCCTTGTTATTTCCGGCAGATTATTTATGTCTTCCTTAGTGAAGACAGAACCAAAGTAGTTATTCAATTGGTCTGCCATGTCCTTGTTCCCCATGATCAATTCGCCTGTTTCTGACTGCAAGGGACCTACATTTGTTTTAACTAATCTTTTCCTCTTCACATATCTATAAAAACTTTTGCAGTCAGTTTTTATGTTCCCTGCCAGTTTTCTTTCATAATCTATTTTCCCTTTCCTAATTAAGCCTTTTGTCCTCCTCTGCTGGACTCTGAATTTCTCCCAGTCCTCTGGTAGGCTGCTTTTTCTGGCTAATTTGTACGCTTCATCTTTTGTTTTGATACTATCCCTGATTTCCCTGGTTATCCACGGATGCACTACCTTCCCCGATTTATTCTTTTGCCAAACTGGGATGAACAATTGTTGTAGTTCATCCATGCAGTTTTTAAATGCCTTCCATTGCATATCCACCGTCAACCCTTTAAGAATAATTTGCCAGTCTATCTTGGCCAATTCACATCTCATACCCTCAAAGTCACCTTTCTTTAAGTTCAGGACCCTTGTTTCTGAATTAACAATGTCACTCTCCATCCTAATGAAGAACTCAACCATATTATGGTCACTCTTGCCCAAGGGGCCACGCACAACAAGACTGCTAACTAACCCTTCCTCATTACTCAATACCCAGTCTAGAATAGCCTGCTCTCTCGTTGGTTCCTCTACATGTTGGTTTAGAAAACTATCCCGCATACATTCCAAGAAATCCTCTTCCTCAGCACCCCTGCCAATTTGATTCTCCCAATGTATATGTAGATTGAAGTCACCCATTATAATTGTTTTACCTTTGTTGCACGCATTTCTAATTTCCCGTTTGATGCCATCCCCAACTCCACTACTACTGTTAGGTGGCCTATACACAACTCCCACTAGCGTTTTCTGCCCCATAGTGTTTCGCAGCTCTACCCATATCGATTCCACATCCTCCAAGCTAATGTCCTTCCTTTCTATTGCGTTAATCTCCTCTCTAACCAGCAACGCTAGCCCGCCTCCTTTTCCTTTCTGTCTATCCCTCCTGAATATTGAATATCCCTGGATGTTCAGCTCCCAGCCTTGGTCACCCTGGAGCCATGTCTCCGTGATCCCAACTATATCATATTCTGCTGGAGGAACTCAGTGGATCAGGCGGCACCTATGGACAGGGAAGTGGATGGTTGACATTTCAGGTTGTGACACTTAATCTGAAGTGGATTCCAGGTTGCAATCACCCTATGCGTGAAAAAAAATCTTCCCGAGAACGACTCTCAACCTCAAGGTTTTTGTATTTTATGAGTAGGTGGTTGTATTTGACATTGATAGTTTTGGAATAGACTGAGCATTTTATGATGTTAAGAATCCAAGGCAGGCATCAGCATGAGAATCAACATCAAATCAAAAGGTCAGGGAAAGTGAGAGCTAAGTGAATCAGGTCACATGAACAACAGGAACTGAAGAAAAATGGCTTCAGAAGATAGGTGGGGAAAAAAGGTGAAGGGGTGCAAGTGTATTTTAATGGCCATAAAATTGCATTTATCGCCATAATTAGAAGGGGCGGGGGGCCTCTTGCAAGGAGTGCGGAATCAAGGGATATGGGGAGAGGGCAGGCACGGGTTACTGATTGTGGATGATCAGCCATGATCACAATGAATGGCGATGCAGACTCGAAGGGCCAAATGGCCTCCTCCTGCACCTATTTCTATGAGTGTTCAATAAAGGGAATATTCGTTGTTCTTTCAGATGAAGATGTGGGCAGTTTTATCAGAAAAGCCTTGAAGGTCAGAGCGATGTGGACAGGGCATCTGGATCTGCTGAGGCTGCATAGCACTAACAGCAAAGATCAGACTTCACAGATCTCCTGGCATCTGTAGTCTCGCTTCGTAAAGTTAAGCGTCATGCACAAGTAGAACACATAAGACAGGAAATTACAATTTAGAATGCAGAACACAATTTAGGAAAGTAATTAGAAAGGCAATTTAAACTTAAGTGGTGTTCTGAATTAGATAGATTGCCCAACGGGGTGTGGTTTGTTTGTCCTTACTCTTATTCCGTGAGAGATTTATTTTCACTAACAATATTACTCCAACGGCTCCCTGGGACTGGTCAAGGCATTCTTTCACCACAATGGGTATTACATGGCACTGGATCTGAGGGGGATTTCCTGCATCAAACAATTTCGCTTAAATATATTGTTCAACTAACAATATGATTTTTTTATAATTTAAAAAGTTAAATGCTGTTAGTGCTGAACGTAAAGCTGCATGTTTGTCGATAAGATGCCTTTGGTCAAACAGTGTTTGAAAATCATGGCCTCAGAGCAGTGGTTGATTAAAATCTAAAAGACACTGCCTGAGGGGCTGGTAGAGTCAGAGATTCTTGTAACATTTAAGGACCTTCTAGACGAGCATTTATATCATCAAGGTATGAACTAAGTACTGATAAATAGGTGGGCACTTGATGGTCGGCATTGATAAAGTATGTCAAAAGGCCTGTTTCTCTGCTGTCAGACGATGACTCCAAAACCCAAATGATTCAATTATGTTCTCAACGGAAGGTACCTGCCACTTTACTCAATCTGGCCCTTGTGACTCAAGACCAGCAGCAAAGTATTTTATTCTCAGCTATGTTGTAGCACAGCAGCGCAGCAGTAGAGTTGCTGCCTTACAGCGCCAGAGTCAATCCTGACTACGGGTGCTGTCTGTACAGAATTCGTATGTTCTCCACGTGACCTGCATGGGGGTTTTTCTGGGATTTCCAGTTCAGACATCACAGTACCACCCATCCTTATACCAATTCAACATGTGCACATGTAAATATGTAGCAATGCTTACCAGTGGTATAAACCATATGTAATGTCTCAAAAGCAGAAGCCCTGAACTCAGTCACCATAAGGATGCCTCACCATTTCCATTTGAGTTGCAACAAAGAAAGATTGGCTATCCTTGTGAAGTTCATACAGGCTTGAAATGCACAGTAAATACATTTTTAATTAGCTAGAGAATCAAGAGTTATGGGGAAAGGGCAGAATCAAGGACTTGAGTAATGTCAGGTCAGTCGTAATCCCACGGAACAGTGAACGGACTCGAGGGGCTGAATAGGATCCTCTGTTCCTCCTTCTTATGTTCTTAAGAAACCACTGGAGCAGCATTTTACAACAAATTATTCAGGTGTTCCAAGCTGTAAAATCCCTTTCAGAGTACAATTCAGATTCATATTGCTGTGTTGCATATGGACTGAACTATTAAATAAAAGAGCAGTATAGCATATAAACAAAACAATAGGCAAAACGCTGATTTTTTGTATGTACTTCATCACCATTATTGAAATATGTTCTTTGCTTATTTCAGATTTAATTTTTTTTTTTTTTTTTTTAAATAATTTTTTTAATAGAAGTACGGTAGATTACAGTAATGTACAACACGTATATATTAATACATTTTTTGTACCGCTTCACTTTTTTAAACTTTAAGAAAGAAAAAGAAAGAAGTAAGAAAAGTGAAGAAAGTGCGCAAAGGTTGTGAAGTGCAAAAGAGTGTTGGGAAAAGAAAGCCCCTTAGAAAAGAAGTTAGAGAAGGAAGTAAAGTTAGAAAATAGACCCTAGAAAAGAAAGAGAAAGAAAGAAGGAACAATCGCTCTATTATAACTCTTATAACATACTTCATAGAGAAGGAACTACCAACCAAGTCTGTTTTTGTTTTACCTCCCATTACCAGGTCCAGATACCTTTTATTTATTTATTTGTTTTTCTAAATTACTATTGCACCTCATGCTTGTAATAGGTCCAAAAACGTAGACCACGTCTTTTGAAATTGGTCTACTTTGCCTACTAGGAGGAATCTCATCTCTTCCAGATGTAATGTTTCCAACATATTTGATGTCCACATTTTTATTGTTGGTGTGGGTGCATTTTTCCAGAATTTAAGTATAAGCTTTTTTCCCATTATTAGCCCATAATTGAGTAAATTCTTCTGATACACGTTTAATTCAGGAATACCTTCCGATATTCCAAAAATAATCCATTCTGGTTTTGGTACCAGTTTTATTTTGATTAATTTTGAAAAAGTATCAAATATTTCAAACCAGAATTTTTGGATTTTTGTACAAAAAACAAAAGAATGTGCTATGGTAGCTTCTTGACATATACATTTATCACAGATTGGTGAGACGTTAGGAAAGATTTTATTTAGTTTGGTTTTTGAATAATATAATCTATGTAATGTTTTAAATTGGATAAGCGTATGTCGTACATTGATCGAGCATTTATGCACCTGTAATAAATGATTATCCCAACTCTCTTTTGAAATTTTTATACCTAGATCTTGTTCCCAATCTCTTCTGATTCCATCTGTTGTGGGTATTTCTATGTTTAAGATGATATTATATAAGTATGATATTAAATTAACTGATTCCGCCTTTGTCTTCATTGCTTCATCTAGTAAGTCGGAAGGCATATTATAATAATCTTTTGTGTGTGTTTTCAAATAGTCACAGATTTGTAGATATTTAAAATATTGATTATTTTTCAAATTATATTTCAGTTGTAGTTGTTGGAATGATAATAATTTTTCTAATTCATACAAATCTTCGAGCGTTTTGATTCCCATTCTTTCCCATTGTATAAATGATTTATCTATGATTGAAGGTTTAAACGATGGGTTATTGACTATTGGTATTAAGAGAGATAGGTTTCTTAATTTTAGATTCTGTTTTATTTGCTTCCATGTTCTAATAGTGCTATATATAATTGGATTTTTATTATAATTTTTATTATTCAAATTTATTGGAGAGAGAATAATCGCTCCTATATTATTCGGGGAGCAATCCCCTTTTTCCATTATAATCCAGTCCACCTGCTGGGCAGAATTGTCCAGCAGGTGAATCATATTTTTAATATTTACTGCCCAGTTATAATACATAAAGTTAGGGAGCGCTAGACCCCCCAACTCTTTTCGTTTGTTAAGGTGTGTTCTTTGTATTCTGTGGGATTTGTAATCCCATATAAAATTTGTAATGTCTGAGTCCAGTTTTTTGAAAAACTTTTTTGGGAGATATATAGGTATTGATTGAAATAGGTAAAGGATTTGTGGTAAGAAAATCATTTTTATAGCATTTATCCTACCTATTAAGGACATCGGAAGTGTTTTCCAAAATTTAATCAAATTATTTAATTTCTTAAGTAGGGGATTATAATTAGCTTTAAACATATCATGGTAATTTCTAGTAATCTCAATTCCTAAATATTTGAATTTTTCCATAGCTATTTTAAAAGGGAATTTCCTGAGATGTGTTGAGTCTTTTGGTTTAATCGACATAATTTCACTTTTATTCCAATTTATTCTATATCCTGAAAAGGATCCAAAGTCCTCAATTAAGTTTAATATATTTGGTATACTAATTTGTGGTTTTGTGATGTACAGTAGTACATCATCAGCATATAGGGATAGTTTGTTGTTTGAATATTTTGTGTTATAACCGTGAATATTCGAGTGTGTTCTTATTTTTTCAGCAAGGGGTTCGATTACCAAAGCAAATAACAGCGGTGATAGTGAACATCCTTGTCTGTTGCCCCTAGATAATTCGAATTTTGAAGATAATATTATTAGTTAGTATTCTAGCCGTAGGTTTGTTATATAGTAGTTTTATCCATGCAATAAAGTTTTCTCCCAATTGGAATTTTTGCAATACTTTGATCATATAGTCCCATTCTACTTGATCAAACGCTTTTTCTGCGTCCAGTGAGATGATAGCTAACTCTTGGTCATAAGATTTATGTGAATGCATTATGTTAAGCAAACGTCTCAAATTATTAAATGAGTGTCTCTTAGGTATAAATCCTGTTTGATCCTCATGTATTAGTCTACTAACATGCTTAATCTATTGGCTAATGTTTTTGCTATTATTTTCTGATCCGTATTTAATAAAGCAATAGCTCTATATGATCCTGGTTCTTCTATATTTTTATCTTTTTTAAGTATTAATATGATCGTTGATTCCGCTAGTGTTTCAGGTAGGTTTTGCTCTTTATAAGCATATGTATACATTTTTTGTAATCGTGGAGTAACTATATCATAAAAAGATTTATAAAATTCATTACTGAATCCGTCTGGTCCTGGTGTTTTTCCATTTTTTAGTGTTTTTATTGTGTCTTCTATCTCCTTAGAAGTAATTTGTGCTCCCAGTTCCTCTTGTTCCCTGCGTTCTAATTGTGGTAGATTACAATTATCTAAAAATTCTGAGATTTTATTATTGTCTATTGACGTTTTAGATGTGTATAGATTCTGGTAAAATTGAGCAAATCTTTTATTAATATCCTTGGGTAGTGTTAATACTTCCCCTCTATCTGATTTAATCTTTAATATTGCATTCTCTTTTTCCCGTTTTTTAAGTTGTCGTGCTAGAAGTTTGTGGGGTTTGTCCCCGAATTCGAAGTGTTCTTGTTTTGTGATTTGAAATAATGTTATAACTTTCTCTGACAGTAATTTATTTAACTGAAATTTCAGTAGTAGTATTTTATTATGTTTATCCATAGTTGGGTCTTTAGCATTATCTATATCTAACTGTTTTATTTGATCTTCTAAGTGTCTTTGTTCATTCTTATTCTTTTTATTTTGATAAGCTTGAAATGAAATAATGACTCCTCTTATAAATGCTTTGAAGGATTCCCATAATAACGTGGGGAATATCTCTGGTGTATCATTTAACTCAAAAAATAGATCCATCTGTTTTTTTAGATAGATACTCCCTTGAGGGTCTTTTAAAATTTGTGAGTTAAACCTCCAGAACGGTTTATTCATAGACATTCCTTCTAGTTTTAGAACAAAAGTTAACGGAGAATGATCTGAGATCGCATTAATATGATATTTAGGATTCAGAGATTGCGGAATTAATTTTGTATCCACAAGAAAATAGCCTATCCGTGAATATGTTTTATGCACCATTGAATAAAACGAGTAATCCCTTCCCGTCGGGTTTGCAATCCTCCATACATCTGTTATATTTGTGTTTTCCATATATGTGTGTAAGAGTTCACTGGTTTTAGATTTCGTCTGACCTTTTTGTTTTTGCATCGATTTATCTAAATAAGGATCTAAAACACAATTAAAATCTCCTCCGATTATAACATTTTGATAATTAGATTCTGCAATTATATTCAGAATTTTATTAAAAATTTAATTTCAGATTTAATTAACTGAATTTAAATTCTATGGCTGTTGCAGGATTTAATCTGCATTAAAAATTATTTAAAAGGATTTAAAAAGATGCTGTTGCATCATTAATCTAGGCCTCTATTTTAATATCCATTAACAGTTTATTGCAACACTCCAGCAGTACAGCAGCAGCACATTTCATTTGTACCACAGCCTAAGACCAAGACAGCCTCACTATTTTGTAGGAAGAAACTGCAGATGCTGGTTTACACTGAAGATAGACACAAAATGCTGGAATAACTCAGCGAGTCAAGTAGTATCTCTGGTGACATATTAGGTCGATACCCTTCTTCAGACTGTTGACCAGCTTCATGATCAAACTAAATGTTTCTCCTAAGACTTTATACATATATGGGCAAGGATGGTGTGAGGGATAGGTCAGAAGGTGTAGATGTTTGCATAATCTGTAGTGATTGTTGTGGTACAGTCTAGATAACAAGAATCCAATACTTCTAAAAGCGAGGAAGCTATGAAAGTGCAATCACATGAATAAGTAAAGCCCCTGTCCCACTTTCCCGAGTTACTCACGAACTCTCCCGAGTTTTCCCCTTGATTCGAACTCGGCGAATGTCGGGTAATGTCGGTAGCGAGCCCGTAGGAGTCCGTAGATGTTTCATAGCAGCTCGTAATGCCAGCCGTAGGAATTCGGGGCATCAGGTAAGTCGGGACGTTTTTTCAACATGTTGAAAAATGTCCACGAGTTTAAAAAATAGCCCCGAGTACCTACGAACGGCTATTACCGTAATTCTCCGAGTTCAAATCAAGGGGAAAACTCGGGAGAATTCATGAGTAACTCGGGAAAGTGGGACAGGGCCTTAACATTATCAGGCACCTACCTTCACATCCACCTGCATTGTCTCTTTATCCAATGGAACATGGACTATATTCATGCCAAAGTAATGGGCAGCCTTGTCGAAAGCAGCATGAGCACTTATTGGAGCGACGCTAGGTTTGAAAAAGAGAAGACATATTCAATGCTAGTCAAGGCCATTTTAAATTAATCTCAGGTCAGTTCATACAGAAGTGACTGATACCTCGTGTTGTTGCTGCTTCTTTAGTATATCCACATGATGGGAGGTGCAAAGTTTCAGCAAGTACACCCGTCAATTCACAAAGCTGCTTCACTGCCAATGGTGCAAACAGAGCTGCATAATCCTCAACTTCAAGGAGCTGAAGCAAGCAACACATGGTGCCATACAGAGTGGAAACAGGCCCCTTTCGGCCAAACTTGCCCACACCAACCCACATGTCCCATCTACACTAGTCCCACCTGCCTGTTTATGACCCATATCCCTCTGCACCTGTCCTATCCATGTACCTGACATGTAGCATCAAAGTTCCACTGTTCGCCAACTGGAGTGATGACCAAATACCAAACATGCAAGAGATGTTACCCAAAACCAAACAGCTTTTTTTGCTTCTTTCTGGCGTGTGTTTTTCTCTGCTTCTTCTCAAAATGTATCCCTGGTATTCATCTGAACATTTTAACCAGTCTAGATAAAATAATTTATCTTTTGGAATCTGATTGATGATCTCACATGATGGCTTTTCCACAGTGATCTACCCCAGCACTTAGACAACCAATTAATCAATAGTGCAGGAAAAATCATAGATACAAATATTTAATATTTATTTCACACATAAAAGTGTGTTTTGCAATAAATTGAAACCACAAATTAATACGAATGTTTTGAATGTTATGATTGTGTGAGATGAAGATTGCAGAGAAGGAAGATGAGAGTTGGTAATTATTTTTCATGTAGTTTCCATTTTTATAAGAAACATAAGATAGAAGAATTTAGATTGGGAAAGGTGAAATGTTTCAGAGAGTGTGTCAGCAACCTTAACCAAGTTTAACTATAGAATCTCCAGAAGGCCAATGCTTGCCGCTCACTGAATAGTGCTGTGAAGTCGTTTACACCATGAAAGGGCCTCAGTATAACATCTCATCTGAAAGACTGCAGCCCAGCCTGTCCTCAATGCTCCTACACTTGCGTTCCATTCACTGGGGCAGGACTTAAACCAGAAACAAGAATTCCACCCAGTACACCAAATCAGTATCGTCCTATTCCTTTTCTCCAGAGATGATGTCTGACCCGTTGAGTTACTCCAGTTTTTTGTATCTATCTTCGGTTTAAACCAGCATCTGCAGTTCCTTCCGACACAAACCATGCTGACGTTATTTTTTATCATGCCATCGACAATTCCCAAAGCACTTCAAAGGAGCAATATTAACTTTCTAAATACCCTCACTATTCTTACTTAGACAATCCTTACAGCCAATTTGTGGACATCAAAGCCCTACACAAACAGCATCTCCAGATATATGGAAAGAAAATATGCTGGAGTAACTCAACGGGTCAGGCAGCATCACTGGAGAATGTGGATAGGTGATGTGTTGTGTCGAGACCCTTCTTCAGGCTTTTCAGATATATGAAAGGCATGAAACACAGGCCAAGATTCAACTTTGATCATTGAAAACAGCATGGAAACAGGCTCTTCCGTCCATGCATCACCTGTTCACACTAGTTCGCTGTTATCCTACTTTCTCATCTGCTCCTTACACATTAGGGGCAATTTACAGGGGCCAATTAGCCTACAAACCTGCAAGTCTTTGGGATGGGGGAGGAAACTGGAGCACCTGGTGGAAATCAATGCAGTCACAGGGAGAACGTGCCAACTCCACTTAGTCAGCATCCGAGGTCAGGATGGAACCCGGATCCCTGGCACTGTAAGGCAGCGGCTCTACCAGTTGTGCCCGTGCGGCAGCTACTCTCCGCCACTTTAACTCTCTGAATAAAAATGTAACTCCAAAAATTCTGCCATGGATCTCATGCATCCAACAGTGGAGGGGAGAGGGAGGGTGAACCCTCCCCCTAAAACTACATGTTGCCCCGCTGAATGATGCACTGAGGGTTAGTTGAGTATCCACTTACTGCATCTGCCCTGCAACACTCAACACAATATGCCTGCTTTGCTTCCTGAGCCTCACATTTGTCAATAATTCATTGCACCAGAAGCACTTTGACGCAATTCTGCAATGTGATCAACAATCTGTATCAATGAAAGTTTTGTTTCAAATACCTTTGAGACCGAGAGGCTCATAAAGTTGACGGAGGAAAAAAAAAATCCTTTCACTCAAATTGTAATCTGGCACAAGCTTCAAAGTCGTAGGCTGTGTTCTCAGCTGCTCTAATTGGTCTAGGCTATCTGGTGTAGTGCTGCAGGAAATCAGTACTGCAGACAAGCCCATCGAAACCTCACAAGAACTGTTAAATCTGAAGCCAAATCTTCATAAAAACACAAAGCAGCTGACTTTCACAAACATACTTCAAACATTCCCACTGATGTTAAACTCGGATAAGGTCAGTGAAAATGTGAAGCTGAATATACAGGTAGAGGTTTACTTGGGATTAAGTTGAAACAAGTCTTTGTTGGAGATGCTGGAGATTTGAAGTAAAAGCAAATGCTGGAGATACTCAGCAGTTCAGGTAGTAGCTCTAGACATGAAGTTTTAACTGCTTCTCTCTCCACTCACTAGACTTGATGGGCAGCTCATCAAGGGAGGAAACAGATTTGGTTACAGTGTAAACAGAAAAACTCCATACAGAAAATGCCATAAATCAGGATTGAACCCACGACATAATAGCTCCAATAGTTGTGCCGTTATTCTCCATAGACCCAAGCTCATCCAAAATTCCACTACCAGGACCCCTAATCACAACTGTGGTGATTTACACTGCCCCTGTTGGAATAATAACTCTGTTTTAACATTGTCACCTCTCTCCAAACACCTCATTTCATACAATCCCCCAAGATCACACCACATCTCCAGATCCATCCTCTCGATCAGCTTGTGTCTTTAGTTGCTTCCATAAACCTCTCCCAGCTCTCAACCTCTTCTTATCTCAAGATCCTTGCAAACAAACTACAGATCACCTGCCCCCAATCTCTCTGCGAGGCATTTTGTCAAATTATATTGGACACCACTCCTCTGAACTACTCAGGAACACATGTGTTAAATTCAGTACAGAGATAAAAAGTTGTTGTTAGTGTTAAGTGTGATGTCGGTCGCAGCAATTCTGAGATGTATGACATATAGAAACAAATGCAGTACTGGTTTATATCAAAGATAGACACAAAGTGCTGGAGTAACTCAGCATCTCTGGAGAAAAGGGATAGGTGCCATTTTGAGGCGGGACGCTTCTTCAGACTTGAAAGTAAGGGGTGGGGTGAGGAGTTGGAGGCGAGAAAAGACCAAGTTTATTTTTATAGCTCAAAATTGAGTAGTCGTTACTCAAATAACAACACACGATAGGCCTGAGCATATTATATACATTTCCACAATGCATCATTCTCCACTACAAGTGTCCAACACATTGTGTAACAAGTAGAATGTGGCGTCAGGCAGCTGCTTTCAACAGTACATTATGTGCATCAGCAAGCAAATAGAAATACTCGTCCCTCAATCAATAGGCCATATGCTTGGCAAAGCCACTTCCTTCAGGACAGATAGATCATGTTATGTACCTTCACACACAAACCCTTTGTACCATCACTACAAGCACTAAAGTGATAATTTATTTAAAACCCACAGGCGCCAGCTGAATTTAGACCATCTCTTGTGGGACTCAAATAAACAATTGATGCCTACTGAACAGATCTTTTCCAATGATGGTTTTGCATTGGCAGTTGGCAGTTATTTTTTTGTTAAATATATGCAAATAATCTCCTCCACAGCATATAATAGAATAACACTACAGGAGGCCACTTAATCCATCATGTTTGTGTCACCTCAGGCTGCCCAATTAATCCCATTCTCCTGCCCTTTTCCACCAAACTCCCAACAGTTTGTTCTTTTTGTGGATTTTATTGTGCTCCTTTTGAAGGGTTGTTACCAAAGCTACTTGCACCAGCTCTCAGGCAGTGCATTCCAGACCTTGACCTCTTTGTTGATACAGCAAGTGAAGACTCTGTGCCTTATCACAGAGAAACATTGTAAAATGCCTTCACACACACAGAGAACATGTACCACAAAAAGTGATAGCAAATGAGTGCAAACAGTAAACCTGACAGGTGGGAAGCTGATTCCTGTGAGCCTGCTCGGACAAATACCGCCTTGCATGAGAGGCAATTCCTCCTTCACTACATTTGCCTGGATAGCACAGCTGTTTGAAGAGCACTGTAATATAATATTCTCACACAATAACAAGCCTGTTTCATCCTTTATCCCAAAGGCAGGCAAATCAGGAGTTAATATTTCATTGTTCTATCTGGGAGATATAACAATAAAACACTCTTGATAATAGGGTGTTGGGAAATAAATGGGGGAATGGGATCAATGTGACGGAATAGATATATTATTGGATTGAGAACACAGCTCGGCAATAGAGGAAAGGGGGAGAGAGGCAAGTCATGATTTAAAACACAAAATATTGTGTGCTCAATCAAATACTAATACGTCCATATTATCAAAAGTAAAATAACCATTCATTTGCAAGGAACGAAGGACCACCCTGCCTTTTTCTTGTTTTTGTACAAATGAATAGCACTTACATTTCCGGATACTTCACTCCCCTTTCGAGCCCAAGGTCCCTGTAGGCTTTGCAAGCCATGAGGATGCTTTCGGTTCCACCAGACGTTACCTAAACAAGCAAGGGCAGATCAGAGTAATTGCATGTTCTCAT
Source organism: Malacoraja senta (assembly GCA_038087875.1). Lineage (NCBI taxonomy): Eukaryota > Metazoa > Chordata > Chondrichthyes > Rajiformes > Rajidae > Malacoraja > Malacoraja senta. Next base: position 11,054,919 of record CM075990.1, on the reverse strand, counting down.
ATTCCATGGAAATTGTGCAGTAAATTCCAGGCATATGCATCCCTGAGAGAGGCTAACAGAATCTCTTTGGGAAACCCGGCTACATTAAATCGGAGAGTAACTAAAATCTGGAGACATAGAATCGCTCAACCAAGGCCAGTAATCCAAAGTGGCTTTTTGAAAAAAAACTATTAATCGATATTAAACCAATTTGTAGTGAATGGTAATAAAATTGGTCTAGAAATTCATAGACATATATAAATAAGTATTAAAGCAACCTAATGTTGGCTGGACAACATAATTAAACAACATTCGCAATGTCATCATGAATACAACACGATATTAGTAAATCACATTACCAGATGATTTATATAACAATGTTTGATTGCGGGCTAATTTTTTTTTTACAGGATAATTCTACTCAATGTCACACACATCCTTTAAAGCTACTGCTGGAACACTTTTATCTTGAGCTGTGTGTCAATAAGTTGCAAAGTCCCCAAGTGTTTGACTCTTAAGGGGCTGTCGCACTGTATGAGCTAATTCAAGAGCTCTCCCGAGTTTAAAAAAAAATCAAACTCGTGGTAAGCACGTAGAATGTACGGAGCTGGTACGTCGGGGCTCGGGACGTCTTAGCGGCTCGTAACGCTAACGGCAGCTACTCGGGAAACGCGGTAAGCTCGGGAAGCCTCGTGAAGATTTTTTAACATGTTGAAAAATGTCCACCGTAAATGTCCACCTATTACCGTAATTCTCCGAGTTCGAATCTGGGGAAACTCGGGAGAACTCTTGAATTAGCTCGTACAGTGGGTCAGGCCCATTACCTTGCCCTTAAAGGAGCAAGTTACTTCGCTGTATCAAACCACCAGAGGCGGTTTCAAACATCCACACTTCACCTGGCCAGTTGTGGATGGAGAATGATTGCGGGTCTTGCAACAAATGGATGAATAAATGAAAATTCTCATACAAGTCATGGTAAGGAATTGCTTTCATTTCGTGCTTCTCATGTGCAACGAGTGAGGTGTGGCAGCATTCATCTTGAAGTCAAGAGTTTTGGTAAAGGCACTTCAGCACAAAAAAATTAAAAAGGCCAATACTGTGTGCACTTGAGTCATTATTTTGATAAGTTAAGGTGAAGTTCCAGCTACTCTCTGAAAGGGTACAATAGCTCCATTGGGTATATCTTAAAGCAGAGTAGAATTATCCTTAATGTTCTGGACAAAAAGTGCTCATCGACCAAACACTTACATGCACAGACTGTAATTCAATCTCTGGATTTTAACAACATGATGCAGATGAAATCTTTGGTTCCAAAATATTCTGATGGAGCTCTATATTCATCACAAGAATGTAACTTTGTGCTGGCAATGACTTAGTTAAATGGATGCTTCTCCATAACTGCTCTGTTGATAGCCCGACACATGCCACCCACATTTCTGATTTGAAGACATACTGCTGGAAAATACTACCGTCAATGCGCACGAGTCAATTCCAAAGTCATCACTTGGAACATATAAAGCATGGCTGCTATTCCTGGCAGATTAGTAATTACAAACAATAAGGCCTTGTTATTGTAATTATTGAGAACCAGCATATAAATACAACTTGGTTTCTTATGTCTTATCAGTCTATCGAATAGGATATTAAACTGAAGCACTGTCTTTCCCCCCAACCCCCATCAGCTAAATGTAAAAAATGTTGCAGCACTATTTCAATGAAGAATATGGAATTCTTCCAAGTGTACTGGAGTCAATATTTATCCTTGAGCCAACATTAAAAACATAACACCTGGTTATAACATCACTGATAACCAGATTCAATGGTTCTGTAGTTGATGCACTTGGCCACCAATGCATCCAACTTGTCCAACAATAGTCTTTCAAAAACTGTCACAATGAATGAAACTGGCTCAAAACCCTGTTCATCCTCCACCCACATGCTTGACCTACACTGGTTCCCAATTGAGCAATTCCTTGAACTTTCAATTCTAACAATGGCTTTACATGCTCCTATACAGAGTCTTATAAACTCCAAGATCGCTGCACTCCCTTGCTGTTCCCCAAATGTAAATACTCCAGCTCCGCCAGCTGTCGGCATCCTAAGTTCTGGAATTCCTTCTGTGAACTTCACTTTGAAAGCTACTTCTCCAGCCAGCCCTTGGTCAGTAATCCCAGTATCACATGCTGCAAGTTTTAGCTGCTTAAGCTGCTGATGCACCTTGGAATGTCATTGAAAGGGCAGTGACAACGTTAGCTACTCCTGTTGCAAATAGGCCCTCACCACAGAATACAAGGAGGATGTGCTTATACAAGCAGAATATGCAGTGAGTAACAACCTTTGGACTTCTGCATCATATCAACGCATCTGGTTCCTAAAAGATAAAACTATCAGCCAAAGCGAATTTGATAAAACGTAAACATATCTGCATAACATCACCTTTGAGCGGTGATCTATACCCTAATTAAAGATCGAGCATTCCTATCACTGCTATCTAAATTTTGCCATAATTGATGAACTTGTTTGTCTGTTCACAGACTCAACTCTCATAACTTGAGTGCAATACCAGAGTGAATATTACCTGCCAGAACTCTTGGCTGAAATTTAACATCTGACATTAATGTTTCAATCCACTTAAAAACTTTGTTCATTTTTGGTATCTTGCAGAACTTAAATCTGATTTTATTGTTCCACATCTGTATCTTAAGCAAGACACAAGTTCGTAGCCCATCATAAACCACTCCTGAACCCCTTGAACTGACCATAACAAGGGGCAGTTTAGAGTCAAACCGCATAGCTCTGTTCTGGAGTTAGATGTAGTCCAGATTAAAGATTTCCTTTGACTAAAATGCAATCCAAATTTTTATGGTTATTATCTGCTGACGCAACAACAGAAATTTCTGTTTATAGACCACAAACACTGAAGCAAATATCCTCGTGACCTTCACAGGAATGCTAACAAGATGAAAACCACAAGTGATCCAAAAAAAGGGAAGCATATGGTGAATGACGCAAAGCAGTCAAAAAAGTGTGTCAGACATATCTTATAAAGTGGGAACGAGGGGTTTGAGGACCAAACCACAAAAGGTTGATGCCTTCACAGTGAAAGACATCGCCATTAAGGAAGTAAATTCAGACATGGAGGAGGTGAATGCAAAGAGACTGTAAATATTTGCCAAGCCATTCAGAAGTGAGATGATCAATTTTTCCATTCAAAGTGCAGTGGAATTCTTCAACTCATTCTCTGCAAAGGCTGTTGATGTTGGGGGGGAGGTGGATGAGCAGAGAAACTGGTACTCCAAGTCTGTGCAAAGGTTTCCACTGGACGAGGTTATCAAGCGGCATGAAGAAATCATTAGTAAGTGGCACTGGGGACTAAATTAACCATTATGTCACTGAATGGCAGACAGACCCAACAAGCCAGCCCTATTCTTCAAGCTCAAAACATGTCATTGCAAAGGATTTAGGTTTTAGCAACTTTTAATTCAGGAATCAGTTATGATTTTATCTTTAAACATACTATTTTAATTGTTACATAATTATTGGTACAGGTCCACCACCGATTTTTCGGCATCCTTGGTTCCAGAGCTTTGCCAGATTATCCATTTTGCCGGACCACCAGAGGTCACGGTCAATAACAGTCGTCGAACGGTACTGGAAAGGTCCACCTAAGTTGCCGGGGGGGACAAGATACCCGCCCAACGGTCGGCTCAGAATTTATCTTTTTTTTTTTTTTTTTTTTATTATTATTATTTTTTTAATTTATTAGAAGTACATTACGTTACAACCACATACATTAGTTCTCGTCACATATATCTTCTTACAATTAATGTACTCTGTTTGTTTTTTACACTAGTAAAGGGAAAGGATGAGATTGAGAGAAAGAAGAAAGTGAAGGAAAAGGTGAAAGTGTAGAAAACGTGACAACAAGAAAGAACGAAGACCCTATAAGAACAAAATTAAAAACAAAAGAAAAAGAGTTAAGAAATAGACCCTAGAAAAGAAGAAGAAAGAGAAAGAGGGAAAAGAGAAAAACAAATAGTTTTTGTAAGCATCACGCAAATGGGGCATACCAACTCTCAGAAGTCATCTATGGGAATGGATCCGTTACCTCCAGCTGGGCCAGAGTTCCAAGAACTGGCCACAGGGGGCAAATTTGACCCACCGATTGAAAGCCTGGCCATGGAAGTCCCGATGAGATCCTTGAGTTTGGCCGCCTCAACCAGCCTTGATGCCACTTTTTGGGGGTGGGAAGGGGGGGGGGGAACGGATTTCAAATGCGCTCTCGTAATTTTGCCCGGATAGAAGGTGGTGCTGGACCATCAGTTGCCAGAAAAATCAGTGATGGACCTGTATCTTTATTTCTGAGAATGGGCCAATTGCGCTCGATCTGACCAAACTCACTCGCACTCACCCTACATGTACATGCCAAGCAGGAACGAGGTGAGGAAGAGCAAGCCCAAACAGCAACTGGGCCCCACAATGGCAGATCCAGTGATCCCAGCTCCTGATAGGCCTCAATGGTTGTCATTGTTCATTGTTGTCAAAAGCATTTTAATACTTTGCACTTTAATAAAAGTCTCTGATAATCAGACAAAATAAATTTAAATAAATGAAAATGACCAAAAGGTACTGAAAATCACATAAAAACAAAGTTATATGACGAAAATTGAGCAAAATCGTTTACCTTTTCAAATCAAGATCAGCAACCCCATTCAAATGAATGGGCTGTTTTGTTACACGTTAAGGCTAATACACAGAATGTATGGTCTCCAAGGACTGATCTCCTGAGGCTCCTCTACCCTGTGGCAGAATATGCAGTCACTTGTGCCAAAGTTGACCTGCATAATGCAGATAGCCGCCAGCTCCCTATGGCTAAATATCAGCACTTTGGTTAGTCATAGCTGTTCACCAGGTCTACCACCTGTTATTCTGTGACTTTATATTCAAAACCAACCAGCCACCACCCACAGCCTGTCCTCATCTCCCGACATGCCAAGCTGTTGGTAACAATCATCAGTTTGGTGAGGGGCAAAACAGGCTCAAAGAACAGCATGCCCCAGACATTTCCTACAGCAAGAAACAGACCCTTTGGCCTACTTTTCCATGCCGACCAAGTGCCTATCTAAACTAATCCCACTTGCCTCTGAACCTTTCCCATCCATGTATCTGTCCAAATGTCTTTAAATCATTCTACTTACACCTGCCACAACCACTTCATCTGGCAGCTCGTTCCATATATGTACCACCCACTTTGTGAAACAGTTGCCCCTCAGGTCCCAATTAAAACTTACCCTCTCACCTCTAGTTCTTGATTCCCTAACCCTGGACGAACAAAAAAAATATTCATCCTATCTATGCCCCAATATGGTTTTATATACTTCTATAAGATCATCCTACAGTAGCCTGTTCTCCAACCAATAAAGTGCTAGCCTGCCCAACCTCTCCCTAGAACTCACTCGAGTCCTGATAACACCTTTGTAAAATTTCTCTGCACTCTTTCCAGCTTGATGGGCATCTTTCCAATGGGAGGGTGACCAAAACTGAACACTGTATTCCATTGTAGAGACAAAAGAACTGCAGATGTTGATTTATTCAAAAGGACACAAAGTGCTAAAGTAACTCTGCAGGTCAGGCAGCATTTCTGGAGAACATGAATCAGTGACGTTTCAGGTTTGGACCAGGACCATTCTTCAGGTTCCAATTGCGGCCTCACCAACATCTTGTACAACTCTCACATAATGCCTCAATTTCTATACTCAATGCTCTGAAAGCCTTCTTCCACATCCAATGCTTCTCAGGCAAGGAGTCATTCCCTGCACACTTTGGTTCCACCTACCGTTCCGCAGGAGTCAGGTCCCCCTTGGAAGAGTGTGCAAGACATCCGAACAACCTCCGCCTCCCATCTTTCGCACTCCAGGGAAGATATCCGGGTGGAGGGGATTGCTCCAAGCAAAGTCCCCATAGACCTAGGGAACAGAGGAGTGGGGTTGAAATGCATTGGAATAAGATGAGCTTTTCACTGCACCTCGATAAACTAAACTGAACAGAACTAAAAACTGGATTCTGGAAACCAAAAAACAAAAACGAGGGAAACACCAGCAGGTCAGGCGGCATCTGCGAAAAGAGAAACAATCTCCTTTACAAAACTGAGATCCACTATCGTAACTTTCCCAATCTGAAACGTTAGCACTGTTTCACATTCCGTAAGTGCTGCCAGACCTGTCGAGCGTCCCTCATCATTTTCTTTTTTATTGAAATGTCACTTTGCAGCTAAAGTCTTCAATACGGGATGATCCCAAAGCCAGAGAAGGCACTAAGGTCCAACAGATCTAAACTGTAGTCCAAGGCCCCAACACCTATTCACCGCTGCACTGAGAGATTTTACCACATACAGGTCAGCAGTCAGAGATGGAAGGACATGCTCTTCAGCCCACCAGACTGTGCCGACCAGCAACCATCCACTCACATATGATGAGCATTAGACGGCACTGGGCCTGCACTCGCTGGAGTTTAGAAGAATGAGGGGGGACCTCACTTTAAACATTCAGCATAGTGAAAGGCCTGGATAGAGTGAATGTGAAGATGTTTCCACTAGTGGGAGAGTGTAGGACTAGAGGTCATAGCCTCAGAATTTTAAAGGAGATGAGAAGGTATTTCTTTAGTCAGAGGGTGGTGAATCTGTGAAATTCTTTGCCACAGAAGGCTGTGGAGGCCATGTCAGTGGATATATTTAAGGCAGAGATAGTTTCTTGATTAGTACGGGTGTCAGAGGTAATGGGGAGAAGTAAGGCGAATGGGGTTAGGAAGAGAGAGATAGATCAGCCATGATTGAATGGCCTGATTCTGCTCCTATCTCTTATGATCCTGTGAACCATCCATTCACACAAATGATAAATGAATCACTTTTTATTTTCCTCACATTTTCCTTAACTGCCCCTAGATTCCACAAGTTACCTAGATACTGGGAACAAGTAAGATTAACGTACCGTCATGCACGTTTTTGAGAAGCGGAAAGAAACCAGAGTAAGCAGCTAAAACAAAAAAATGCAACAATGCGATTACGGCCAATTTAAGTTCCTCTTTAGCAGTGAACAATTAGGTAATAGTGCTTGCTCATGGTCTGGAACTTTAACCAGGAACCGTGCCCTCACCAGATCATTAAGGTTGTTTAGAACTTTCCTTCAGTACACGGCAGCTGGCAAAGTCTTAACCTCCTACTTGTCTTCATTATAAAGACTACTACCTTTAAATAAAAAAATCGTAAATGCATTTTATGATTTTGGTGATAACACACCTGAACTATCAAATGGTTGGCAAGCAGGACGTCAAACACATTTTCCACCTTCTATGTGGATATTTATTAAGTTGATACCTGCGACTTGGAAGGTATTTTATGTATAGAAGGGAAGAATACACTGTCAGAGGGTAAGAGACTGTGAACAACAATTTTCTCCAGTGAAGTCTGAGAGGATCTCACTGAAGCAAAATTCTGAATCAAGAGTTTGTTTCACTCAGGTGGAATCTATAACTATGTGAAGTTGCCTCTGATCACAGATCAAGCTTGTAGATCAATATCAGGAGAGATTTCTTCACAAACTGTTGTTAATGCCTGGTCACTGCGTGTATTCAAGAAATCAATGGTGTCTTAGTTTCTGATCTGGCAAAGCCTCAACTCTCAGGTAAGAGAAGCAAGGTGCAGCAAGTGATTACAGAGGCAAGTAGCACACTGGCCTTTATTGCAAGAGGAATGGAGATTAGAAATACAGATGTAGTGCAACAATTGTACTGGTGGTAATAGTGAAGCCACACTCAAGAGTGCTGTGTTGAGTTTCAGTCCCCTAGTATAGAAAGAATGCACTGACATTGGAGGCAGCTCCCAAAATATTCATTCAGCTGAGGGTGCGAGGATTGTCCAGTCACGAGTGCAAAATAAATTAGATCTATATTCGTTTCGGACGGATAGACACAAAATGCTGGAGTAACTCAGCGGGACAGGCAGCATCTCTGGAGAGAAGGAATGGGTGGCGTTTTGGGTCGAGACCTTTCTTCAGACTGCGAGTCAGGGGAGAGGGAAACAGGAGATACGGAAACAGGAGATACGGAAGGGTACAAATAGAACATAAGGTGTGAAATAGACAGATCAAAGCAGATGTTGATCAAGACAATGTAGGATGGTTCATTCAGGGCTGAGGGGGGGGGGGGGGGTAACGATGAGGCATACAAACAGTAAAATTCATTGGTTTAAAAGAATGATGGGTATTTATATTGAAGTACACAATCCTGAGCAGTCATGACATGGTAGATGTTAAGATGCGGAGAAACCTCAAACAAGTGCTCTGGTTACGAGATCAGGGGCTGTCAATTAAAACTGAAATGTACAGGATCTTCCCATAATCTCTGCAATTCCCTGGTCCAGGAGTTAGTGGAGGTTGGACCATTGGGGTATTTAGAGAGCGAGTGGGTGCGTTTTTAAAAGATTGGGGTAATTGATGTCTGTGGGGGAGAGGAGGAGATGAAGCCTGGGGCAGATCAGCTGTGAACATATTCAACTGAGGAGCAGATCTAAGGGGGTGAATGGCCTGTTCCTGCTCTTATACTGTTGTTTGTGCATTCTTGAGGGATATAGTGATTGAGCAGAAAAATGGACTTGAAGCAAAAGATTACTGTTCACCGCAGGGTATTGAACAGCCTCCTGCTGTTCCCATTTATTGCACTCAAACGAGTCGTGCATGGTCATGCCCAAGTCTTGCTGCCAACCTTAAGTTACAGGATCTGTTGCAAGGCAGCAGGTTTCCACATAGCGCTGGGGCCAGGGATGGGGTTTTCATCTATCTCACATGGCTGGTGTCATACCAGCATTGAACAGAAACAGAGGGAAGGGATTAGTGTTACCGGAGGCAGGAGGATCAGTACTGACGATTTGTTATGATACATCGAGCCATTTCCTACCTTCACCATCAGTTTTGTGAGTTGTTCTTCGCCACTGTACACTGTACCAGAGACTTGGCCCCTTTCCCAACATACTTCCCCTGCAAGAGACAAAGCATGGTGAAAGTGGATCAGGCCAACGTCTCTCAACATTAATGTATTGTTGCTCGTGACAGGATTTTAACCCTGATCGATTAACTCTGCATGCTACAAAGCTGAGATGTCAATGCAGGCAAAGCAACACATTGCATGAATCAGCTAAACTGATAGAAGTGTGGGGAAATGTGAGGTTACACAGTGGCATGAAGAACACAATAGAGTTGTTAAAAAAAAAAAGCATTGTTGTTAAAAAGAAGAGACATAGAACATTGCCACGTGGAAGGATCTGGGTGTCCTTATTCAAGAAGCTAATATGGAATAACCACAGGGAATTACTGAGACCTTGAACTAAAACCTCAATGGACCCTCGGGGGGGGGGGGGGGGGGGTTCTACCCAGCATCCTGCTCCCATTTATCCCCAAGAAACAGATTCTGGATCTTAGCATTTTGTGCACAGCAAACTCCCATAAGCAGCTGCCATGCTTCCATTATTACATTTGTGAATTCAAAAATACTTCACTGGCTGTTGTGTCCCCAGCACATCTGAATATTGAAAGGCGTTATACAAATACAAACATTTTTTCCTCTGGATACATGATGGAGTGAAATAAAATGGGTTCATAGCCACATGCACTAAAAATATGCACATGGAACGCTAGTGCCACCAAATTTCAGAAGCAGAATACAAGGAACAGCTGTGATTATATAGTGCTTTCAGCATGAGAAACAGAATGGATTTCTCTCGGCGTGGTGATGCAGCAGTAGAGTTGTTCCCCTGCAGCGCCAGAGACCCGGGTTCGATCCTGACTATGGGTGCTGTCTGTACAGAGTTTGTACGTTTTCCCCGTGACCTGCGTGGGTTTTCCCTGGGTGCTCTGGTTTCCTCCCACACTCTAAAGACGTACAGGTTTGTAGGTTAATTTGCCTTCAGTAAAAATTGTAAATTGTCCCTAATGTACAAGATAGTGTTAGTGTACAGGGTTCGCTGGTCAGCGCGGACTCGGTCGGCCGAAGCGTCTGTTTCCTTGCTGTATCTCTAAAACTAAAACTATCCCGAGGAACAAAACTTATCTTATTTCATTCAGGTGAGAGAGTAAAAATTATTATTTTTTAATCCTTTCAAGTAACAATCACGTTAACTTACCCATTGTGCTGTATTCTTTAATCTTGGTGAGGAGATCAGACTCCGTCAGCCCATGTGCCGGTAAAGACGTGACGTATGTCATTCCTTCTTCTAGGGTTAGGACACTTGAAGACAGGTCGTTGAGTGCTTTGTCAAGTTTCTTCTGTATCTGTTGGTGGAGGGCAACAAGGGTGTTTAATGTGCCGATTCATTCAGGTGTTCGCTCTTCCCTGCATCTCAGTGAATGAAGGGTGAAGAGTGAGGGGCCACGCAGGTGGGCAAAAGAAAGCTTGGATGACGGGAGAAACTGAGGCTCTGGTCAAGAAAAGGGTTTGGGACAGGTGTGGGCAGCTAGGATCAAGTGTATCCCCGGAGGAATTAAGGGAACTGAGGAGCACGCTAATGAAGTTAATCAAGAGAGCAAAACGTGGAACAGGGGGTAGCTCCGGCAGATAATATTAAGGATAATCCAAAGAGTTTTTATAAGTACATAAAGGGGAAGCAGAGTAACCAGCGAGAGAATAGCTCAATCTACTGTATCAGTATTATGGTCACAATCTATTGTATGTGGTGCTGCAGGAGATGGGCAAGGTCCTCAATGAGTACTTGGGGACTGGGGACTTAGGGGCAGTCAATGGAAGTGTCTTGAGGGCAGTCAGCATTATGGTCAATGAAGTGCTGAATGTCCTTACGCATATGAAGGTAGACAAATCTCCCGTGCATGCTCAGATATATCCTTGGAGACTGTTGGAAGCAAGAGAGGAGATTGCAGGTGCCCTGGATGGGATTTACAAGTCATCTTTAAATACAGGTGAGCTGCCAGAAGACTGGACGGCTGAAAATATTGTACCTTTATTTAAGAAGGGCAACTATAGGCCAGTGAGTCTGAAGACTTTCGGCACATTGGCCTTCATCAATCAAGGTTTTGACTATAGCAAGATGTTATGTTGCATCTGTACAATGTGTGATGAAGCCACAGTTGGAGTACTGTGTTGGGGATGGGTCACCCTGTTATAGGAAATATGTTGTTAAGCTACAAAATTTACAAGCTTGTTGCCAGGGCCTGAGCTATAGGGAGGTTTGGCAGGCTGAGACTGTATTCGGTGGAGCACAGGCGGATGAAAGGTAATCTTCTAGAGGTGTATAAGATCTTGAGGGGAATACATAGGGTTGATGCACGGAGTCTTTTACCCAGAGTAAAGGAATCAAGAACCAGACATAGGTTGAAGGTGACTGGGGAAAGATTTAACAGATATCTGAGGAGCAACCTTTTCACACAGTGGGTGGTGGGTGTATGGAATGAGTGGCCGGAGAAGGTAGTTGAGTCAGAAACTATAACGATATTTATAAGGCAGTTGAACAGGTATATGGACAGGAAAGGTTTAGAGGGATATGGGCCAAATGCAGGCAGGTGGGACTGATGTAGATTGGGCCCCTTGGTCAGCGAGGACAAACTGGGCCAAAAGGCCTACTTCCGTGTTGTATGACTAGGACTCATTATAACCTCTACAAAACCTTTGAAATTTAATACCAGGGACACACCACTCTGCAAGTAAGTCGTTCTTTGCTAACAATTATGTTTTGTTACAATTAAAGTAAGTTTTCCTTGTGCTGTCTCTAAGCTTTGCCAGAATCAATTAATTATAAAGAACTGAAGTTATTTGAACAGTTAAAAATAAATTGAACAGAAAATTTAAAAAAATCTGCATTGAGTTCCAGCAGTACAAATCTACATGCAAGTAACTTAAGCAAGCTTCTGCTTAAATATCACTCTTCAGCAATCAAGCATTTTTAACATCTTTTTTTAAGAAAACAATCATTAAAATGAAGTGCTTCCTGGCCTAAATCAACATTCAATAACAGGCCAGATCTCAATCTGCACCAACGACACAGCTGGACACAAGCCAAGGTCAGAGTGCAGAAAGAAATGTGTTTTGACAGACTGAGTGGATGTGACGCAAGTCAGAAGCGCAGTGCTCTCTGCCTAATGGAAAAACTGCTCCATAAACTCTTACTTAGTTTTAGTTTAGTTTAGAGATATAGCGCGAAAACAGACCCTTCAACCCACCGAGTTCGCAATTTACAATTTCACCAAAGCCAATAAACCTACAAACCCGTACGTCTTTGGAACGTGGGAGGAAACACACGCAGGTCGCAGGGAGAAAGTCCAAACTCTTCAGACAGCATCTGTAGTCAGGATCTAACCCAGGTCTCTGACACTGAAAGGCAGCAACTCAACCGCTGCGCCTGTACCCCCCATATGTTTGAGTGTTGGATGGGATAGCGATCTTCTGCTCCTGCTTTGAGCAAGACAATCGCATTTATTCCCACCATGCCGATGTGAGTGGATTATAATAAAAGTCCCTTGTGAAAAACAAACAATAAAATCAAAAACTACATTATTCTTTGAGAAGTACTTTGTTCCCCTTAGTTACAACACAGGAAGAACACAACCACGATGTTCCTCACCAATTAATTTTTATTTGGGCTTGGAAGTTTTCTCCATCGGAAGTGTTCTAAACTGACCAAAGCAACTTCAAAGGAAAGAATGAGACCAGTGTTGGATACAAACTAAACACAGGTCTACAAGGAGAGTGCAGGCAGAGAAAACAGTTTTGTATTCTCAAAGTGAATCAAATGCCCTCCTTTCCTAATGGAAACATCCCTGACCATTCTTTTCAATGCTTGTGCACAAAGTAGAAATGTTACAATGGCCACATGCAATGCTCCTGATAAGGGAGATGATATGAGCGGATATTTTGGCCATGAGGCAAGCAAGATAGATTTACAGTAATGATACAAGATTGAAAGACTTAAACTGCAAAATGGAGATTACACATGTGAGGGTTCATTCTCAGTAATTTAGAAAGGATGATACTTTTAAGATATTAAGAGGGATTGAAGAAATAAACAGAGTGAATCTACTTCCACCAGTTGGAGTGTTGGACTAGGAATTTAAGTTGAAAGAATAGAAGTAGCTCTTTCAGGGGTGAAATCAGGAAACATTCTTAAATATCTGCCACCCTCTGTGCGCAGAAGTTTCTTCGACAAACAGCAATTGATGTCATGTCAGTTTTTGAAGTGTGCGTATGAAATTATTTTTATCAAAAGTATTAAAAATATGGAAAAATTGCTGGCTGTTTACAGGTCAGAAATTTGCCATGAATCCCATTGAATGGTAGAGGAATCTCAATCAGCTAATGCTAAGTGTTTGCTCTTGATGCGATTTTGCTATCAGCCTTTTGTTCACACAGTCAGGTACTGATGCTCTTAAGTTAAAAGCAAACCCGATTCTGAGCCAGAAATCATTTCAGTGTTAGGTGGACACTTTAATGTGGAGACACAGTTGAGCGTAATTTAATATTTCTTTTCATTACATGGTTTTTCAGATTTGTATTTGTTTCCCTCTAAGGAGTTCTGAATGGGAAGTTATTTCAATTATATAGGATTCTGCAATTAGGTCACTTCCCATCTTTTATTTTGATACAACAGTAAAGGCACATGACCATGCTATATTCAACACTGTGCAATTAATAAAAAGAGTACATCTACTAGCCAAGTACATCATCCATTCTTCCACATCAGAGATGTGAGTAAATGATATGGGCTTAGGTTAAAGGAGAACATTTAACACAGCCAATTTCACCCTCTGGGTGTCAGCTGCTGGATGGCCTAACAGGGCAGCACAGTGGCGCAGTGGTAGAGTTGCTCCCTTACAACGCTTGCAGCGCCAAAGACTTGGGTTCGATCCCGACTACGGGAGCTGTCTGTACGGGGTTTGTACGTTCTCCCCATGACCACATGGGTTTCTCTGAGATCGTTGGTTTCCTCCCAATGTGCATGGATCGCTGGTCATTGCGGACTCAGTGGGCTGCAGGGCCTGTTTCCGCATTGTATCTCTAAACAAGTTTGTGGGCGACAAAGCTTGCGAGCATCGCAGACCAGAATGTTAATAACAAAATACAAGGACAGACAAGACTTATGAAGTGGGAAGGCAGAAGAAAGATGCAGTGTAAGTACGAATTGATGCACCCTGGGAGAAGCAATGTTGAGAGGCAAGGCAGTCTACTTTGAGAGGGTTCAAGACAGAGAGATCCAGACATAAAGGTGGCAGGGCAAGTGAGGGAGGAAAAACAAAAGCAAGCCATTGATTACAAAACTTTTAATAAATCTTTACAAATCATTGATTAGGAAAGTTCAGCTGAGTTCCGGGCATTGTATATTCAGCAATGATTTCAAGAGATTTACGAGAGTCTACAGTGAGAGTTCAATGTAATACAGAGGATGAGGCAGTTCAGGTTGAGGAGGTATTAAAGCTGGGAATGTTCTCGACTTTCGGGGAGAAAGTTAGGAGACCCAAAGGTGACCAACGTTATTTTGAAAAAGCAAGAGCCAAGCTTCTCTTGTGACAAATGTACCAGCAATCAGAGAACAGATATATAATAACTGAATTAATATAAAAGGTTTATGGCGAAAAGCAGCAAATTTATAGAAAACATTATAAGACATACAGAAAACAACTGCTGTACGAGGATGGGGGCACAAGAAACTGCATGTGCTGGAGCAGTGATCAATAAATAAGCTGGTGGAGAAACTCTGACTGCGAAGGAACCTGACCCGAAATGTTATCTGTCCATTTCCCTCCACAGATTCTGCCAGACCCTCGGAGTTCCTCCAGGAGCTTGTTTTTGCTTACATACGAGATTATGGGGAAAGAATATAATACTTAGGCCAAATTAGAGAATGATTTTAAACAGCTGCATAAGGACAATGGACTGCACTCCCTCCAGTTATGCCCGTTACACAATAACATGTTATTCTACTTTTGCAAATTCCGTAACCTCTGAAGTTTTTATAATTCCTGTGAACAAAAGACCAAAGGATGCAGACACTGCAAATCTGATGCAGAAATATAAAATATTGGAATTATTCAGTAGGGCTGGCAGTGGAGACAGCATCAGCTTTGATGTTCCACAAACTGGGAACATTTCTAAGTTGCAGTGGTGGAGGAGGGTGGGTAGAACAAGGGGTATGACTGCGATCAGATGAACAGATAGACCCATTGTATCAGATTCATGTTATGCTGCAGAACCTACTTCCCCATCTCTTGGTTCCATTGTTATTCCCCTCACCCAGTCTCTGACCACCTTCATGCACAACACATCTGATGCCATGCACCACTTCCACCGTTTCTTGGTTCCAACCTGTTCATTTACAAAAAAAAAGACACAAACTGCTGGAAGTAACTCAGCGGGTCAGGTAGCACTCCTGGAGATCACAGATGGGTGTCATTTTGGAACAACACAAAAAGTGACCTTGAATCAACCAGATTATGGTAAAAAGACATCCAGTTAACCAACAGCATAGAACTCTCCTGTCCTTAGACAATCTGAGCTATTTGCGACTCCAGACCCACGATATTTTGGGCAATTCTTAAATTCTCAAGGTGCATGATCCGAAACGTCACCTATCCACGTACTCTCGGGAAGCGACTCGACGTGCTGAGTTCCTCGAGCACTTTGTGTCTTTTCTGGTAAACCAGCATCTGCAGTTTCTTGTTTCTACTGCTCACTTACAAAATGGTCACCCGCAACCCTTCAACACCTCCATCCCCCGCCTGGACAGCTTGAGGTAAAACACATCTAATTCCCTAATAGCAAAGAATTCTCCTGTCCTTAACCATTCAGCGCTCCTGTCCTTAACCATTCAGAGCTACAGTGCCCTCTATAATGTTTAAGAAAGAACTGCAGATGCTGGTAAAATCAAAGGTGGACATAAATGCTGGAGTAACTCAGCGGGTAAGGCAGCATCTATGGAGAGCAGGACTTGGCTGCGTTTCGGGTCGAGACCCGAAAAGTCGCCAATTCCTTCTCTCCATAAATGCTGCCTCACCCGCTGAGTTGCTCCAGCATTTTGCGTGTGCCCTCCATAATGTTTGGGACAAAGACCCGTTATTTATTTATTTGCCTCTGTACACAATTTAAGATTTGTAATAGAAAAAAATCACATGTGGTTAAAGTGCTCATTGTCAGATTTTATTAAATGCCATTTTTATACATTTTGGTATCACGATGTAGAAATTACAGCTGTGTTTATACATAGTCCCCCCCATTTCAAGGCACCATAATGTTTGGGACACATGGCTTCACAGGTGTTTGTAATTGCTCAGGTGTGTTTAAATGCCTCCTTAATGCAGGTATAAGAGAGCTCTCAGAATCTAGTCTTTCCTCCAGTCTTTCCATCACCTTTGGAAACTTTTATTGCTGTTTATCAACATGAGGACCAACGTTGTGCCAATGAAAGTCAAATAAGCCATTATGAGCATGAGAAACAAGAATAAAACGGTTAGAGATATCAGCCAAACCTCAGGCTTACCAAAATCAACTGTTTTGAACATCATTAAGAAGAAAGAGAGCACTGGTGAGCTTACTAATTGCAAAGGGACTGGCAGGCCAAGGAAGACCTCCACAGCTGATGACAGAAGAATTCTCCCTATAATAAAGAAACATGCCCAAACACCTGTCCGACAGATCAGAAACACTCTTCAGGAGTCAGGTGTGGATTTGTCAATGACCATTATCCACAGAAGACTTCATGAACAGAAATACAGAGGCTACACTGCAAGATGCAAACCACTGGTTAGCTGCAAAAATAGGATGGCCAGATTACTGTTTGCCAAGAAATACTTAAAAGAGCAACTGCAGTTCTGGAAAAAGGTCTTGTGGACAGATGAGACAAAGATTAACTTATATCAGAGTGATGGCAAGAACAAAGTATGGAGGAGAGAACAAATTGCCCAAGATCCAAATCATACCACTTCATCTGTGAAATACAGTGGTGGGGGTGTTGTGGCCTGAGCATGTATGGCTGCTGAAGGTACTGGCTCACTTATCTTCATTGATGATACAACTGCTAATGGTAGTAGCATAATGAATTCTGAAGTGTGTAGACACATCCAATCTGCTCAAGTTCAAACAAATACCTCAAAACTCATTAGCCGGCAGTTCATTCTACAGCAAGACAATTATCCCAAACATACTTCCAAAGCAACAGAGTTTTTCAAAACTAAAAAAAATGATCAATTCTTGAGTGGCCAAGTCAATCACTTGATCTGAACCCAATTGAGCATGCCTTTTATATGCTGAAGAGAAAACTGAAGGGAACTAGCCCCCAAAACAAGCATAAGCTAAAGATGGCTGCAATACAGGCCTGGTAGAGCATCACTGGAGAAGACACCCAGCAACTGGTGATGTCCATCAATCGCAGACTTCAAGCAGTCATTGCATGCAAAGGATATGCAACAAAACACTAAACATGACTACTTTCATTTACTCGACATTGCTGTGTCCCAAACATGATGGTGCCCTGAAATGGGGGAGACTATGTATAAACACCATTGTAATTTCTACATGGTGAAACCAAAATGTATAAAAATGGTGTTTATTAAAATCTGACACTGTGCACTTTAACCACATGTGATTTTTTTTCTATTACAAATCTCAAATTGTGGAGTGCAGAGGCAAATAAATAAATGGGTCTTTGTCCCAAACATTATGGAGGGCACTGTATGTGGGCAATTCTTAAATTTTCAATGAAACACCAGCATACATGACACAGTTAAAAGTTGAACAGGGATGGATAATGAATGTTGATCGTGCCAACAAGTTCTCACAAAGAACACATCATCGACTCCTCATCCTTTAGTACTGCTGTTAGAGCAGAAGCAACACACATACAGAATTGAAAGAGCGATGCTATAAACACACGAATGTGCAAAAACAAATTAAAGGTCTTTCAATGCTGGAAAAATAAACAATGAATCCTACGAGGTTACCAGAATAAAATGCACCAAGACAAATATTTCCATGGATAAAAATTCAGTTCTAATCTATTTATAATTACATTGCTAAAAAAAGATTTGTGCACACATCAGAGAATGAACAAGTGGCAAGTCTAGAGTAGTATCTGTTGGCTCGAATGGAAGGAGATACTCAGTTTAAAAACACGGTCAGCCATGGAGTGATAGGTGGCACTTGGGCCTCAGTTAGATGTTTGCTGGTTCAAAACCCATACGTACACCAGAGCATGAAAATAGAGGCAAACACTCCCATTCAGTTATAAGTGGAAGCTACATTTGGTGCTGCTCACCAAAAGGTCAACATGAAATATTTTGTGCCATTAGAGTGGTGAATCTCTGGAACTCTCTGCCACAGAGGGTAGTTGAGGCCAGTTCATTGGCTATATTTAAGAGGGAGTTAGATGTGGCCCTTGTGGCTAAGGGGATCAGGGGGTATGGAGAGAAGGCAGGTACGGGATACTGAGTTGGATGATCAGCCATGATCATATTGAATGGCGGTGCAGGCTCGAAGGGCCGAATGGCCTACTCCTGCACCTATTTTCTATGTATCTATTATTTTGCAGCATTCTCCCCAAGTGATTTGGCCAATATTTATCCTTTATGAAGGCAACCAAATTCTTCAGTACTCCATCACGGTTTACTGTGGGACCTTGCTGTGTGCAAATTGATTGCCCGAGGTGCAGGGGCAAGGATCTACGAAATTATGTGTACGTAGCAAATGGAAAATAGACCACAACAAAATTCACCAAGGAAATCTTCCACGTTCAAATGCAGAGGCTCCATCCATGCCTCTTTGCATATTCCACAGAAGTGTTAAAACGATAAACATACTTACTGAAGCAGCAAGGAACGGCAATTTCCTTATGATCTTGAAGAAGAACTTCCTTAACCGTGAGGAGATACCTGTGGAGAGGGAATTTTTTTTTACCATTTAATAGTAGAAACCAACCTTCTCTGAGTGTAAAAAAGGGTCCTGACCCAGAGCATCATCTATCTACATTCTCCAGAGATGCTGCCTCGACCCGCTGAGTTATTCCGTACTCTGAGGATCTTCCATTGTTGGCAGATGCAGTAATCCACAAAACTGCACAGATATTTCAATCTAGCTTCAGAACACAATTCAAGGAAGCAGTGGAAGAAATTGGGAAACAAATATTGATCACTTTTACTACTCAACTATTTTAATTTTAATGGGCTCCTTCTAGCCATCGATGGATCAGAAAAATGACTGGTTTTACTTTTTATTTTCTTCAGCAATAAAAACAGATTGACTTTTAATGGCTTTATACAAGTAGAGCCAATAAAGCATAGGTAAAGACACAGAACAAGTAAAGCAATGGACATGTTCAACTCAACAGGTGAGGCAGCATCTAACGAGAGAATGGACAGATAATGTTTTGGGTTAGGACCAGTTCTTGGCACAAAGGACAGTCGTACTCACTTTCCCGTTTGAAGAGGAAGCCATGTAGCCACACTGCCAGCAGAGTAGCCATGACTGTGATGGCAGCAATCTGCCAGGGCTCCAGCCCCTGGAACCGTGTGTTCACATACCTCGTCCCCCATCCTAGATACAACTCAACCGTCTCCTTGTAAAGATCCAGCGTCTCCTGCAAAAAAAGAGTATCAGAGTTAGCCACAGGATGTTCTTTTGAGTTTAGTTTAGAGATACAGCGCGGAAACAGGCCCTTCAGCCCACCGAGACCTCACCGATCTGCGATCTCCACAAACTAACACTATCCTGCACACACGGGGGATAATTCACAATTTTACCGCAGCCAATTAGCCTACAAACCTGTAGGTCTTTGGAGTGTGGAAGGAAGCCGGAGCTCCCGGAGAAAACCCACGCAGGGTACGGGGATAACATACAAACTCTGTACCGACAGCACCCATAGTCAGGATCCAACCAGGGTCTCTGCCACTGCAAGGCAATAGCTCTACCATTGCACCACCGTGCCACCTTCAGCCCTTGCCAGTCCCAGTAACCAAGTTCCTGGAGCTGCTGAGTCATTGACCTCTACCTGTTTCCCATTCACTTGCTTTTGCACACATTTAGCCTCCTGTGCTAGTCTTACCCAATGGAAGATGACCAATCTCAGTCATAAAAGCTGCAACTTGCATTTCCATACTGCGAGAGAAAGAGTCAGAATTCCATATTACGCCATGGATCCAAAATTGCTTCTGGATTCTGTTCCCCAATGGGCTTGAATTCCTCAGATGATGCGAAGAGTATGAAGAATTATGTTTCTCTGTAGTTACCATTTTTAATTCCTTGTCACAGCTTAAACAGCTCAATCAAATAAACCCTCAACTGTCAACACTGAAGGGACAATATGTCATTTCCACGCAGCACCCAATCATGCTTGGTAGATTCATTATAAACATCTTTGTCAATTTAATTCTTGTACTGCTCTCCTTGGTAAACTGTAGGTCTTCCAACAGTCTGCCATCCATCTCTCACTGCGCACCATGCCCCAGTCGCATGGTGACCCTTGTTTGGACACACTTACTCCGTCACCTGGTTAAGCAATTCCACAAGGTTACAATTCGCATCCTCATGTTCAAATCCCTCTGTTTACATCTGCAACCCTTTGCAGTATGATCCCCCAAGATCTTTATGGCAAAGTTGTTGTTGCAGGCCCAACCAAAGGTAGCAGGTTTGAAGGGATATAGGCCAAATGCAGGCAGGTGGGAATGGTGTTGAGGGGACATGTTGGCAAGTTGGGCTGAAGGGCCTGTTTCCACTCTGTAAGACTCAATCTTTTAAGGCAGTGATAGATAGATTCTTGATTAGTACAGGTGTCAGAGGTTATGGGGAGAAGGCAGGATAATGGGGTCAGGAGGGAGAGATCGACCAGCCAAGGATGATTGGTGGAATCTTGATGGGCCGAATGGCCTAATTCTACTCCTGTTCCTTATGACTTTATGACAAAGCCCACAACATCAGCAGAATAGTTAACATTCAACTCCAAACCGTCTAGGAGCCAATCTACAGCATAGTGTTTCCCTCAGAAAAGAGGACCTGTGTAAATAGACACTTAGAACACGGGTTCCTGGGGACAATCTGCACTGGAGAAGGTGAAACCGGAAGAGTAAGAAACATAACAAATCTGGATGAAGGAACTTTGTGACTGTAGCACCAATAAAACTTCAAAATGGAAGCTGGAGTGTGTCGTTGCCTTCAAAAGCTCTCGTAAATACCAGTAGTAAATCCAGAAAATAAACTTCTCAAACCCGAGCACATTCCTGCCTCAAGAGTGAAAATAGCAAGTGTTTTAACCAATTGGAGCGGGAGGCTGGTCAGCACAGATAAGGTTTCAACAGCAACATTTACAAAACAGCTGCATTCAGTGCAAAACGCACAGGACAGGAGGGCTATTTTAGAAACTCAGACCAAAACTGATTCTTCATCTCAGCTACAGGTCCTGAGCCTCGTTAGTTACAACTGCTTTAGTGCTCATTATGTGCTGAACTCTAGGATGTTTCATGTGATAAAAGTTAATGCCTTCTTGACTCTGAGGTAGCACGGTCTCAGACCCCACCAGTTTCAAGAGCAAAGGTACGTTTTTCCTCATCACCACGTCCTTCACTTCATCTTTTTGTCATAGAATTGTTGCTGCAGAAGAGAGGCCATTCAGCCCATCGTGTTTGAGTTTGATTTATTGTCACGTGTACCAAGGTATAGTGAAAAGCTTTTGTTGCGTGTTAACCAGTGAGCGGAATAACAATACAAGATTACAATCGACCCACAGGGCACTGATCCATGATAACAGGAATAATGTGAAATGTTTAGTGAAAGATAAAGTCCAGTAAAGTTCAATCAAAGTTAGTCCAAGGGTCTTCCATGAGGTAGATAGTAGTTCAGGACAGCTCTCCAGTTGTTGGTGGGAAGATAGGAAGGAGGCTTTTTTGGTGGTTCCCAAAAATTAGTCCCACGTCCCTGTTCTTTTCCCCTACCCATAAACTATAATTCCTTTAGTGCCCGTTTGATCATCTTGTGAAGGTAATTACTATGTCTCCATTACCCTGACAGGCAGTGTGCCAAATCATACTGTGTTCTTATTCGCTTCCATGTTTTTGGTGATTGACTGAAAATAAGGCCTTCTTATACAATCCATTTAGTCACAGATCTCAAAACAGGACTCTCAGCCCACCAAGTCCATACCGACCATCCAGCATGCACTAACACTAATCACATTTAATTCTTCCAACATTCCTAACAAGTCCTCCCAGATTCTACCATCACTGACACACTTGGAGCAATTCACACGCGTGCTTTATAATTCAGGATGAATTCCCAATACATCGAGTTTAGCTGAAACGTTGTACTGCTCAGCTGTAGTGAAAAGCAGAACAGTTGTCTCTGGAAGTCAGAAGGTTGCAAGTTCAAGCTCCACTCCAGAGACTCAAGCACAGACTGATTCCCCTGTGAAGCACTGAGGGGAATGGGCTAATGGGCTGTAAGCTGCTGACACCTTTTGTACAGATTGTTTAAATAAAAACCCCGACTGCTTCCTCAAAGGGATGCACAACAGTTGCACTGATCTCTGATCACCGATCTCCCCAGTCCCCTAGCCAATATTTGTCTCTCAAAGCAGATAATCACTTTGCCATTTGTGGAGCTCACTGTGCAGAAATCGGCATTAAAACACCCAATACATCTCACAAATATACTTAAAACCGATTGAGATGGTTGCAAATGAACTCAAGGCAAAATTAACTTCCACGCAAATCTTACATCATTAACCTGGAAGCGAAGTAAACATCTCACGAGTTCATTCAATTATTCATTTTTGTTGAGGAGTTGCCAAGGACATCAAAATCCTATTAAATTATAATAACAGGGAGGAACATAACCGAGTGGAATTTTGTTACACATTTTGTTTATGTGGGAGTTTGTATTACAAACACAAGCTAACCCGTTTCAACACAGAAAAGCATGCAAATAACTGCTCTAAATTTACCCTAAAGTTACAGATCCTATCTTAATATAGGCTCCCCATAAAATAAATTATATTAGATTCGAGGTGATTGAAGGCAATGCTTAGTTCCGAACATGTGGGCAATGTCACCATAAGGAAACATCTTCAGTTCAATAATAATTTTCTGTTATCGAATGTTTTCCAAATGCCCTGATGTACTTCACAAGGGGGGCTGCCAAGCAACACTGAGCCAAAGAAGATTAGGACATCCACAAAAGCTTGTTTGTATATGTGTTAAAGAAGGAACTGCAGATGCTGGAAAATCGAAGGTACACAAAAATGCTGGAGAAACTCAGCGGGTGCAGCAGCATCTATGGAGCGAAGGAAATAGGTAACGTTTCGGGCCGAAGAAGGGTTTCGGCCCGAAATGTTACCTATTTCCTTCGCTCCATAGATGCTGCTGCACCCGCTGAGTTTCTCCAGCATTTTTGTGTAGCTTGTTTGTATATAGTCTTTCAATGAGAAACTTAAAGGAGAGAGGCATGAGGGTGAAGGAGAGATAGGGAATTTCAGAGCTTAGGGCCTCAGCAGGTGAAGGGATATGGACCAAACGTGGGCTATGGGACCAGATAAGATGGGGCATCTTGTTGGCATGTGGCCCAAGAGCCTTGTTCCCTGCTATGTGACTCTATACTGATGTTTCCACTTGTGGGAGAGTCTAGGGCTAGAGGGAATAGAAACATAGAAAATAGGTGCAGGAGTAGGCCATTCGGCCCTTCGAGCCTGCACCGCCATTCAATATGATCATGGCTGATCATCCAACTCAGTATCCTGTACCTGCCTTCTCTCCATACCCCCTGATCCCTTTAGCCACAAGGGCCACATCTAAATATAGCCAATGAACTGGCCAATATAGCCAGTATAAATATAGCCAATGAACGAATAAAAGGACATACCTTTAAAAAGGAGATGAGGAGGAATTTCTTTAGGCAGAGGGTGGTGAAATGTGGAATTCATTGCCACGGATGACTGCGGAGGCCAAAGTCTAGTTATTTTTTTAAGTTCTTGATTACTAAGGATGACAAAGGTTACAGGGAGATGGTAGAAGAATGCAGTTGAGAAAGACAGAACTTCCATGATTGAATAGTGAGGTAGACTCGATGGGCCGAATGGCCTAATTCTGCTATGACTTATGAACAAATTAAATGACCATCAATAATGGAACAAAATGAATGGGGGAGGGGGGGGGTGTTCACTTGAGATGAAAAATGGAGAAGGACCGAAGATCAGAGGGCCATAGAGCTGTGAGACTAGAGATTGAATAAAAAGCACTCAGACAGATTGGAAGCCAATCCTGGGAGTGAACTATCCAGTCCTCAAACATTCTAATAATTGCTTCTGTGCAGGCACCTTAGATGGGCTGAATGACCTCTGCTATGTTTTAGATTAGTGCACTGCCTTGGCCATTGGGGCCGATGGTCCTCAAAACCCAAGAGACCATGGACACACCAGCTGAGTCGGTTGACCATCAAGTTCAACAATACCAGTTATGCTATCTTCGATCGCGAGCCCTTGTGTGGGCGACTAGATCAGACTTGGTGGCACACACACTGGGACAGAGGAGGTATGGGAGAGACACTGTGCCATCGCAGTTACCAAGGCTTTCCTATTTCGCTGGTTCTGGTGACTCAGTCCCATTCAGCTGCCTTCAAAGTTACTACAGGCTCTTTGGTCAAAGCACATTGGCCTATTCTGTTCTGTGCATGAGTCTCAACTATCCTACAGGAAGGTGTTTAAAGTTATCTTTAATGCAATCCTTGCAACATTTTTGTGGTCATCACTGGTTTCAACGGTTCACTGCAAAATACAGTAAACGAGCTGGCGTGCCCTACAGGAAGTGTCCATAGAAACAAAATGCTGAGTAACTCAGCGGTTCAGGCTGCGTCTCTGGAGAGAGGAATGGGTGACGTTTCGGGTTGAGACCCTCTTCAGACAGCTTATGTGGCCTGTCCAATACAACTGAGCCTTCGGATCATGGCCTCAATGCTGACCTGGCCAAATCATCCAAGTTCGTTACCATGTCTTACTATTTGATTCCCGTGGGTGTCCACAGACAGAAAGCACATCAAACGACTTGTGTTAAGAGTTTGTCTCGCAGCCACACAAGAGGCTTGCGAATACAACTGCTTTGCACATGTTGATCTTGTGTGACAGCATGACGTTTCCCACGGGAGTGCAGGCACCTGAGCGACCTTGCTTTTTCAAGCTGCTATTTCTATGGCAAGAGAGCCGACAGAAGAGTTGACACTTCCCAGGTCGAGTCAGAGAGTCAGTTACACAGCACAGAAAAAGGCCCTTCGGCCCCAACTCATCTGTGCCCACCAAGATGCCCCATCTAAGTAAGACTCATCTGCCTACATTTATCCCACATCCTTCTAAACATTACCTATCCATGTATCAAAAATTCATATCCATGTACTTCAAGTGAGACAAAGACTGTGTTCAGCTCGGTGAAACTAATGCTCATGCCATCAATGTCCGGTAGTAGCACTGTTTTCACCTCTTAATTTTTTATCCACATTCACCAAGTAAATGAGACACTTGAGGTCCAAGGTCACTTGAACATGTGGGCAAACGAGCCCACGATCTGCTCGGTTCTGGTGCCTCATCAAGAAGCACATCACTTCTAGCAGTGAAAACAATGTGGTCGAAGGAGAAAGCATCGCAAGCATTGGAAAAGCAGTGATGGAATATATCACGGGTGTCAAAGACAGCACAGGAAGTGGAATCTTATCAAAGGCTTACATTGAAGGCAGCAGGCCAAGGAAAAAAAGGATTGAGATTTCTGTACACCACTGATAACCTTCACTCCCCTCCCCCATACGGCAGTTATCTATCTTCAAGAACGTTAGCCTGTAAATCACTGTGTAAAGTCTCTCTGATAAAAGGTCATCATTGAGAAACAACGTTAAATCAATTTTCCATGAAATCATATGACATGGGAACGTACCAACTAGTTATCATGTCTGCACTGAGACTTGGATCCGTTTTTCCAATCCGCCTGCGATTTGTCATTAAGAAAATACTGAAATATATTATTAGATGGTAACAAGAGGTCTCAAATATGATTAATGTAATCCTGCAGAGTCTGAAGAAGGGTCCCGACCCGCAACGTCACCCATCCATGTTCGTCAGAGATGCTGCCTGACCCACTGAGTTACTTGAGCATTTTGCAGCTGTTTTTGCAAACCAACATCTGCAGTTCCTGGTTTCTATTTGCAGAGTCATCATGGTTTTGCAAAAGAGAACTCATGCTCTTCAATGGTGTAATAAGGAAGATTAGGGAACCAGCACTTGCAATGAAGTGCCCATGACATTGTAGGCAATATATTAGCATGGATAGTCAATTAGTTGACTAACAGAAAGAGTGTGCTGAATCTCTACAGTCTAAAGTGTAAAAGTAAAGTCCAGATTCAGCTACTCACCACATACTATCAGCTTTGTTGTGTATGTGGCTCAGGACAGTGCTGTAATGTGGTTCTAATTTAGTAAAACATGCAGAAACATTGCCCCATTGGCAAACCCATTGCTGATGAACTGATAGAAACAAGGAAAACATGGAACTGCAGAAGCTGGTTTACAAAAAAAAGACCAAAGTATTGGAGTAACTCAGTGGGTCAGGCAGCATCTCTGAAGAACATGGGCAGGTGGCGTTTCCGGTCTGGAGAACATGGATGGGATGTTTTGGGTTGGGACTCTTCTTCAGATTCCAGTGCAAAAAAGGGTCCCGACCCAAAACATCACCTATCTAGGTTCTCCAAAGATGCTGCCTCACCCACTGAGTTACTCCAGCACTTTGTATCTTTTGATAGAAACAGGAGGGGGAGGGGAGAGGGGTGCAAAAGTCCACAAGTGGAAAGAGAGATTTCAGGAGGGCCAAAGGTGGGTAATTTTGAAGACAACACCATTGGCTGGCTAGTAGCTATTGTCTGTCACCAAACTCCTGGACAATGGTTAAATTAGACTTGATGATTACGCTGGAGACAGTCAAGCTTAGATAACTTAATAAGTACAGCCAGAGGGAAAAAGGACACAAAATGCAGGAATAACTCAGCAGGTCAAGCTACATCTCTGGAGAACATGGATAGGTGACATTCCAGATTGACGCCCTCTTTCAGACACTTCTTCTCGACCCAAAATGTCACTTAAACATTTTCTCCAGAGATGCTGCCTGGTTTGCTGAGCTACTCCAGCAATGTATGTCCTTTTGTGTATTAACCAGCCTCGTTTCTACAGGCAGCGGAATGTAGGACAATAATCGAGGGAGGACTGTAATCATCAAACTTGGCAGCTTCATAAGCCTCAGCGCACAACCCCCAAGTCTCTCTTAGCCTCATTTGTTAGGTTAGGAGCACTGGGGGGGAAATAAGAATGAAACAACAAAATCACAAACACCCTTTTTGCTGCTGCTAATGAATACATTCAAAGTGAGGGAGACTCAAGCCAAGCTGCACAAATTCCACAGAGGTGGATCACAGTTGTTTCAGATGAGCCGTTAAACCTAGGCCCCATCTAATCTTTCCAAAGATCCCAGAGCAATAATTCAAAGAATAACAGTGGAGTTCTGTCTGGCGTCTTATCTCCACTTGAAGTTTCTAAGCCAGAACATTGATTCATCAGAACCTTACTGCTTAAATTACATAGGGGGAACGACTGCACTCAGAAAGCATATCATGCTATAGGCCATCTTGCAAATGATGCCAGAGAATATAGAGTTAAGGACAACAACACTTCAGATGCCCCTGAGAAAGACAAAATGCTGGAATACCTCAGCGGGTCAGGCGACATCTCATTGTTTTTCTTTATTTTTCAACGGTTCATCTTGTTCAAAATAATTACATGCCAAACTGCATGTTTGAAATACAGCAGCAATGGATCAACAATTTGCAAAGACCTACTACCCCACATATAAAATGTATTTCCGAGAAATGATCATTATTCTGTTCCCACATTCTCAACTGGCATTTACCCAGCGGACATAATAATATCCAAAGCAAGAAAGTCTATTGAGAGGTTAAAACCAACAGCTTCTGGACTGAGGCAAAACAAAAACAATTAGTTGCATCTTACAATTCTGGCATCTTCCTCTAGATAACTAAAACCAGATGTAAACTGGTAATATTTGAAGCAATACTTCCTGGATACTCTCAAATTATTTTCCAACTTCAGTTTCCATGCAGTGCCACTTTATTAAATCAAAACTTACCCTGGAAGCAAAAGTAACCTAAAAATAATACAGGCCCTCCTTTTTCTCCCTTTGGGATATTTAATCAAGGCAACGTGGGTGGCACAATAGACAGGCTCCTCAGTTTACAGCTCTGTTGATGTTCTAGCCGCAAGTCAAGAACTAGCCCTTGCTTTAAATAAAAAACACTGTACCTTTCAGAAGTATATATACACCATTGTAATGGAAATAACACATCAGCTATTTATACACAACGTGTAGTGTGATATTAAATTGATAATCAGTTTTAATGATATTGATTGGGTGATAAGTACTGCCAACAAAAATGGGAATAAATCCCTGCTCTTTGAAACCACATAATTGAAGCTCCTACATCCACCCGAGAGAGCAGTTTGAGTGTGATTTCTACCATAATCTGAAACCTTTGAAGATAAGAACATTGTTAATATACACCCTTTTCAGCCACATTTTTTATCGCACTTCTGGAGACAAACTTGAACTCACAACCTTTCTGAGTCACACGAGGAAGAGCAACCCACTGACCAGGGATCGGACTTTATTTTATAATCCTCCATGCAGAAGATTAAGGAAGACCAAACTCAGGTTTTATAAGACAAAGGGAGTTGGCTGCCTTTCTCTCTCCACCTCATTTCCTCTTGTGCAGGGTTCAGAACAAAGGGTATGGCCATAAAAATAGAACTAGGCATTCAGGGTTAATGTCAGGCTGCACGTCTTCACAGCTAAAACCGGACAGCGTAAGTACACTGACAACTACAAAGCCAGCACTGGCAATGTTTCTGTCTTATTTATGTACAAAATTAAGTCTTTCTCTAATTCTACCGGCTCTAAACTCTCCATATGAACTAGGTTTTTGATCAGTTACCCAACAAAATATTTCCTTGTGTATGAAGGAACTGCAGATGCTGGTTTATCCCAAAGATGGACAAAAATGCTGGAGTAACTGAGCGGATCAGGCAACATCACTGGAGAAAAGGAATAGGTGATGTTTTGAGTTGAAACCATTCTTCAGACATTTCCTTGTGGAGCTCAGGGGTCAAACGTTCTTTGACCATAACCGTACAAAGCACCATGGGATGTGAAAGGTACTAAACAAGTTGTTGGTCTAAAAATGGATTTAGTTGATTCACAGAAAATGCTTCAGGTGCTATTGTACTCGTGTCTTTCAGATCAGATTCACACACTGAGACTGTGAGTTACAGGCCTAGTGTATTAGTACATTTAGTTTTCCACTGAACCTTAAACTGGTCGGTCGTTCAGTAGATTTACTGTTCCTAGGGAGATGTTCCTAGGGAGATTTACTGTTCCTAGGGAGATGCAAAGCAAAGCCAGAAAAAACATTCTTACTCATTGTCTGCAACAAACAGCTTCTGTTCAAAACAGGAAGGATAACATGTTTGAAAACTGCAGATTCTTCCTCACCTCATTTCTCTGGGCATTTAGCAAACATGATCAGATGACATATGCCACAAGGCAGCTGACTCAAGTCACAGGGAATGAAATCACCCAGCAAAAACATTTGATGCACTGGCAGCAAAAATACGTTCCACATTAATGCAGTACCTCATTACGCCAGAAAGTTATCTGAAGCACTTCATAACTAAGTTACTCTTAAAATAAGCATTTGTTGTATATGCAAGCAAACCATTTCACAAACAAGGGTAAGGAATAAATAGCTAATCTTGAAAATCATGAATGATGGCTAGGATGCTCTGTTTAAACTCAAACAGCACCAGAGTCTCAAAGTTGCTACAAGTTTGCATAATTTTTTCTGTACCAGTGAAAAGGCAGCCCAGAGTCCAAGAGTGGGACTCAAACCTAACGTCACACTCAAAGGCAAAAGACACTGAATGAGCCACGAAAGCTGACATTCCTTCAATGTTATTGTGCAGACGAAGTTACTCAAATGATGCGATCCAGCCAGCTGCGGCTTCATCACCATCATATGGCCGAGGCACACCGTGCACTGATGCAGAGTCTGTTCCCCTGTCCTGGGATCATGCCAGATATGCACAGGTTGTCCAGCTTTCCTACACTGCAGATTACTGGCATCTGGCCGAAGAGATCACTTGGGATACCAGTCACAACAGGAATTGGCCTTTAACACTGCACTCCCACTGGGTCGCCGACTACTTTGATGGCACCAGGAGAGAGTAGCCGGCTACTCATTCGTGACACCACCAAAGTAGCCGGTTCCTTATGGCCAACTTTGGTGACATAAGGAGAGTAGCCGGCTACTTTCTCCTGATGCTGCCAAAGTAACTGGCTACTTTGATGGCATCTGGAGAGAATAGCCGGCTACTTTGATGGCATCTGGAGCAAGTAGCCTGCTAGTTTGATGGCATCAGGAAAGAATAGATGGCTACTCCCTCGTGACACCACCAAAGTAGCCGGTTCCAATCCCTGTGGCCAAC
The DNA here is from genome assembly GCA_038087875.1 of Malacoraja senta. Classification (NCBI taxonomy): domain Eukaryota; kingdom Metazoa; phylum Chordata; class Chondrichthyes; order Rajiformes; family Rajidae; genus Malacoraja; species Malacoraja senta. Next base: position 11,024,336 of record CM075990.1, on the reverse strand, counting down.
TTTGGTGACATGAGGAAAGAGGTAGCCGGCTACTTCGGTGCATCAGGATTAGCCGGTTACTCTCCTATGCTGCTCCTAACCGGCTACTTTGATGGCATCTGGACAGTAGCCGGCTACTTTAAAGGCTCCAGGAGAGAGTAGCCGGCTACTTGAGTGGCCAAAAGAGAGTAGCCGGCTACTGATGGCATCTGGAGCGTGTAGCCGGCTACTTTAGTGGCTCCAGGAGAGAGTAGCCGGCTACTTTAGTGGCTCCAGGAGAGAGTAGCCGGCTACTTTAGTGGCTCCAGGAGAGAGTAGCCGGCTACTTTAGTGGCTCCAGGAGAGAGTAGCCGGCTACTTTAGTGGCTCCAGGAGAGAGTAGCCGGCTACTTTAGTGGCCAAAAGAGAGTAGCCGGCTACTGATGGCATCTGGAGCGTGTAGCCGGCTACTTTAAAGGCTCCAGGAGTGAGGAGCCGGCTACTTTAGTGGCTCCAGGAGAGAGTAGCCGGCTACTTTAGTGGCTCCAGGAGAGAGTAGCCGGCTACTTTAGTGGCCAAAAGAGAGTAGCCGGCTACTGATGGCATCTGGAGCGTGTAGCCGGCTACTTTAAAGGCTCCAGGAGTGAGGAGCCGGCTACTTTATGTTTCAGGAGGCTACTTTAGAGACATTGCGGGGAGTAGCCGGCTACTTTGTTGACCTCACCGGTGGAACGCCGCCTATTGTGAGCTGGCGATGGGTCGCCGCGCCCGCCGGCCATTGTGTGCAGCGTCGGCCCCATTGTGGCGGGACCGGGGCCCGGGCATCGCCCGCTGGAACTACCCGCCGCCCGCTTACCCGCAGCTCCATGTTTCCTGCGCTCCGGGTGCCCGCCGCTGTCGTCGCCGCCACTACTACTACTGCTAGTGCTGCTGCTGCTGCTGCTGCTGCTGCTGCTGCCGCCTTGTTATCGCCTCTCCTGCCGCCACTGACTGACTCAGATTTACATGGGGCCAACACACGACTAACGCCGGCGCTCACCAGCTGACTTCCTGGCCGGCATTCCGCACACAGCGACAGCTGGCGGCGGCTGCAGCAACCGCAGCCCAGCCCAGCCTAGCCCAGCCCAGCCCAAAGATACTTGAGGAGCATCTTTGGCCCAGCCTAGTGCAGTCCAGCCCAGCCCATTCCAGTCCAGCCCATTCCAGTCCAGCCCAATCCAGTCCAACCCAATCCAGCCCAGTCCAGTCCAGCCTAGCCCAATCCAGTCCAGCCCAGCCCAGCCCCGTCCAGTCCACCCAAGCCCAGCCCAGCCCAGCCCAGCCTAGCCCAGTCCAGTGCAGTCCAGCCCAGCCCAGCCCAGTCCAGCCCAGCCCAACGCCCCACTTGGGTTGCTCCAACAGTCGTGGGTAGACCTGACACCCTCTCAGCTTCCAAATTGCATCTGAACTGGATGTCTTGCTGGGATGCTCTAGAGGACTCTTGCTTACAAGTCAGCCAGGACCCCCCTGGCTGACTTGTAAGCAAGTCAGCCAGGTTGCAGGCCAGAGGAGAAAAAGACACCAACAAAATTATGGTTTTATGACAATCCAGCAGTGTTGTGGCCATCATACATTTCTTTCAGATCAACTGATTTGGAACCAGCTTCCGCAGGAGGTAGTTGAGGCAGGTACCATCGTCACATTTAAGTTGGACTGGACCATTGGGCCCCAGCTTCACACGGGAGGGCAGGTTCCCCAACGCAATATTCCACCTCTCCGCCAATTCCAATATTGCTGGCCCGGGGGGGAGGGGGGCTTTCTGGAGTGCTAGAATGGTGTTGTGGGCCGAGGGGGACTGGTTTCCAGAGGGCTAGTATGGACATTGTGGACCGAATGGATTCTTGGGCTGGCAGCTCAGTCACTGAGATCATTCACACACACTCACTCATACACTCTCTCACACACACACACAGACACACTCACATACACTCACACACTCATACACATACACTCACACACACACATACATACACTCACAAACACATACACACACACTCACACCCCCCCACTCACACACATATACACACACACACTCCCACTCACACACACAGACACACACACTCACACACACATACACATACACACACACACATACAGACACATACATACATACACTCACAAACACACACACGCTCACACACCCCCACTCACACACATATATACACACACACACACACAGACTCACACCATAGAAATGACAGAAATCTTTCTTGAATACTCACATGGCTGAGCACGGCCTCTCCACTTTGGGACTTCCGCAGTCAGCGGCACTTCCGCAATCAGCATGACCTCTGCACTCACCGGAAATTACGCAATCAGCACGACCTGTCCACTAAGCGGAAGTCATGAAATGAGCGGGACTTTTGAACCAAACACAGTCGGACCTAATAAAGCATTTATTCCTTCCAAACACAGTCAGACCTAATAAAGCATTGCAGTTTCAAGCACAGGCAGGGCAGCAGGGTAAACAACTCATGGCATTGTCATTAAGGGCTAACAAATCATTTATTGCAAGTACATTGCAGACTCACAGTTCAGTTGATTCACAGCTTAGAATGAGTCGTGGCCTATCCCTCGCGATCTTGCAGAGTGACTGAGTCACATCCAGGCATCCGGGGTTTTATAGTCCTTCCCCCCCCCCCCACCGTAAGGAGCGTTACCTTCATCGCGGTGATTGACAGGCGAGGGAATCTCAAGATTGTTTAAACACTCATAACTTTTTTATTTTTCATCGATGCGAAAAGTCCTCGGGGCCTGCTCAGCGGAGGAGGACTGTGAGTAAGATGGCCAAAAATCATAGCGATATATGGTAGCGTTTTTTTCTAAAATCAATATACAGCGCAGACAGGAAGTGGTCAAGATGAGACTTTTAATTATATAGATTTAGACAGGTATGTGGATAGGAAGATTTAGAGGGATTATGGGCCTAATGCAGGCAGGTGGGACTAGTGTAGCTGGGACATGTTGGTTGGTGTGGGCAAGTTAGGCTGAAATGCCTGTTTCCACTCTGTATGACTCTATGACTAACTGAACCATCCTATCATCAACCAGAGAGCGGCCCTGGCCTGGATAGAGTTGATGTGGAGTGGATGTTTCCACGAATGGAGAGTCCAGGACCAGAGGCTATAGCCCCAGAATAAAAGGATGTACCTCTAGGAAGGAGATGAGAACAGTCAGAGGGTGGTGAATCTGTGGAATTCATTGCCACAGAAAGCTGTGAAGGCCAAGTCAGTGGATATTTTTAAGGCCGAGATAGATTTTTGATTAGTACAGTTGTCAGAGGTTATGGGGAGAAGGCAGGAGAATGGGGTTAGGAGGGAGAGATATCAGCTATGATTGAATGGCAGAATAGACTTGATGGGCCAAATGGCCTAATGCTACTCTGATCACTTATGACCTTATGATAAACTCACTTGTGATGAAGCAACAGCAGGCCTGAGAATTAAAGAATTCCAAAAAGCCAAAAACAGCAATTTCTCTTCGATGTTCACCATTGAAGGAAATGGCAAATACTAAACAGCTCATCGTAAACAGTCTATCATATATTCGCCAGCTGTAAACCTCATTTATATGTCACATCAATAATAATTGTCCATCACTAATTGATCCCGAACTGAGTGTCTTGCCGGAGTATTCCTTAAAGCAGTTACCAATCAATCAAGTCACATGGATGAAAGAGTTTGAGAAATTCAGTGTCTCTTGGAAAGTCATATGAAAAACATACCTGTAATAACCTGTAGAATATACACTTTACATGATAATTGGGAAGAGAAAACCCATTGATTGGCCTCATTGTGCACACCGGCACAGTATTTTTCTGATGATGAAGACAGATTGATTGGACACATGAAGGAAATTCAATGTAATAATCCTATTTTTCTCACCAATCGAAAACTGAATCTCATTTTTCCCCAAGTGAAATATATGAAATACCATTTCTCAATTGTTCCATATCATTGTAGAATTTCAACAAGGCCCTTCCTGACAGGAGTCATCCTTGGAACCGCAATGTCAATGTGTGGAGTATCGCAGAAGAACCTGGAACAAATGTCAAGATTCAAGAGATTCAAGAGAGTTTATTGTCACGTGTCCCAGATAGGACAATGAAATTCTTGCTTTGCTTCAGCACAACAGGATATTGTAGGCATTAATAAATACAGAACAGAACAGATCAGTGTGACCATGTACCAATGAATATATATATATACACACATAAATAATAGATAAAGTGCAATGGGCTATTTAACGATCAGAGTTTTGTTTGAGTCGAGTTTAATAGCCTGATGGCTGTGGGGAAGTAGCTATTCCTGAACCTGGATGTTGCAGATTTCAGGCTCCTGTACCTTCTACCTGAAGGCAACAGGGAGATGAGTGAGTGGCCAGGATGGTATGGGTCTTTGATGATGCTGTCAGCCTTTTTGAGGCAACGAATGCGATAGATCCCCTCCATGGTGGGGAGGTCAGAGCCGATGATGGACTGGGCAGTGTTTATGCTCCTGGGCCCTATGCAACTGGTCAGCATGCTCTCTACTGTGCACCTGTAGAAGTTCGAGAGAGTCCTCCTTGACATACCGACTCTCCATAATCTTCTCAGGAAGTAGAGGCGCTGATGTGCTTTCTTTACAATTGCATCCGTGTTCTCGGACCAGGAGAGATCTTCAGAGATATGTACGTCCAGGAATTTGAAGCTCTTGACCCTCTCCACCATCGAACCGTTGATATAAATGGGACTATGGGTCCCCATACTACCCCTTCCAAAGTCCACAATCAGTTCCTTGGTTTTGCTGGTGTTGAGAGCCAGGTTATTGTGCTGGCACCATTCGGTCAAACGGTCGATCTCACTTCTATACTCTGACTCAGCTCCATCAGTGATATGTCCCACAACAGTGGTGACCTCAGCGAACTTGATGATGGAGTTCGCACTATGTCCGGCTACGCAGTCATGAGTATAGAGTCCTGGGGTCTTTTAAATATTGTTATATTTATACATGCCTCAACCAGTCTGGCAGCTCGTTCCATATATGTGGCGCTCTCTGAGTGTAAAGGTTACCCCTCAGGTTCAGATTAAAATCATTCCCCTCTTTTTTTGTAGATTGGGAGGTTAATAAGGTCGGAAAAGTTTCATTTGGATTTTAAATTTGTCATTCTCCTACAGAGCTAAAATATCTTTTTCTTCACTGGAACTAAATAAAAAAATAGGAAGTGGTCCTAGAATACAAGAAATACAAGCAGGAGTATAACTTACACTCCATCCTGTCTCACAATTCACTAAGGTCATGGTTAACGTGAACTTGCCTTTGTATCAGCACTTGGTCATATCAATGAAATATGGTGTGCTTCTTTCTTTCTAATTGACAATTGTTTTGAGTCACCTTCAGTGTCTGATGCCTAGGGAACTATAGCAATGGCATCATTTGGCAAAGAGAGGCTTACAATTCTGAACGAAAATCAAAAATAGCTCCAGCTGCTGAAATCTGAAATCAAGACAAAATGCTGGAAAGACTCAGCAAGTCAGGCAGCATCTGTGGAAAAAGAAAAACTTACAGTAGAACTGTCGGCATGTGGATGAATGCGTGGTGTGCTGTAACTCGAGTTCAGGGAAGTAGTATATAGATGGATGGTAGAATCTGGTGGAAGTTAATGGGAATTTAGGAATAATTCATAAAAATTAAGTTCTGTAAATGTCAGCTTGATGGTCAGCATGAATGTGGTGATTTGAAGTGCTCTAAGTCTTTTTGACTCAAGGATTCAATAGGCTCTCTGCATTGTCCTAACCAGTATATCCATTTGGTGGCATCACAAGAGCTGATAATTTTGTCATTGTGTCAGCACTGTGTTGAAAATTTGCAATGCACAATTCTTGCATTTTTCTGCATGGCAATAGATACATACATAGAAAATAGGTGCAGGAGTAGAGCCTGCACCGCCATTCAATATGATCATGGCTGATCATCCAACTCAGTATCCCGTACCTACCTTCTCTCCATACCCCCTGATCCCTTTAGCCACAAGGGCCACATCTAACTCCCTCTTAAATATAGCCAATGAACTGGCCTCAACTACCCTCTGTGGCAGAGAGTTCCAGAGATTCACCACTCTCTGTGTGAAAAACTGTTTTCTCATCTCGGTCTTAAAGGATTTCCCCCTTATCCTTAAGCTGTGACCCCTTGTCCTGGACTTCCCCAACATCGGGAACAATCTTCCTGCATCTTGCCTGTCCAACCCCATTCGAATTTTGTACGTTTCTAAAAGATCCCCTCTCAATCTCCTAAATTCTAGCACGTATAAGCCAAGTCTATCCAGTCTTTCTTCATATGAAAGTCCTGACATCCCAGGAATCAGTTTGGTGAGCCTTCTCTGCACTCCCTCTATGGCTATAATGTCCTTCCTCAGATTTGGAGACCAAAACTGTACGCAATACTCCAGGTGTGGTCTCACCAAGACCCTGTACAACTGCAGTAGAACCTCCCTGCTCCTATACTCAAATCCTTTTGCTATGAAAGCTAACATACCATTCGCTTTCTTCACTGCCTGCTGCACCTGCATGCCTACTTTCAATGACTGGTGTACCATGACACCCAGGTCTCGCTGCATCTCCCCTTTTCCTAATCGGCCACCATTTAGATAATAGTCTGCTTTCCTGTTTTTGCCACCAAAGTGGATAACCTCACATTTATCCACATTATACTGCATCTGCCAAACATTTGCCCACTCACCCAGCCTATCCAAGTCACCTTGCAGTCTCCTAGCATCCTCCTCACAGCTAACACTGCCCCCCAGCTTAGTGTCATCCGCAAACTTGGAGATGTTGCCTTCAATTCCCTCATGCAGATCATTAGTATAAATTGTAAATAGCTGGGGTCCCAGCACTGAGCCTTGCGGTACCCCACTAGTCACTGCCTGCCATTGTGAAAAGGACCCGTTTACTCCTACTATTTGCTTCCTGTTTGCCAGCCAGTTCTCTATCCACATCAATACTGAACCCCCAATACCGTGTGCTTTACATTTGTATACTAATCTCTTATGTGGGACCTTGTCGAAAGCCTTCTGAAAATCCAGATGCAACACATCCATTGGTTCTCCCCTATCCACTCTACTAGTTACATCCTCAAAAAATTCTATAAGATTCGTCAGACATGATTTACCTTTCGTAAATCCATGCTGACTTTGTCCAATGATTTCACCACTTTCCAAATGTGCTGCTATCCCATCTTTAATAACTGGCTCTAGCAGTTTCCCCACTACCGATGTTAGACTAACTGGTCTGTAATTTCCCGTTTTCTCTCTCCCTCCCTTCTTAAAAAGTGGGGTTACGTTTGCTACCCTCCAATCCTCAGGAACTACTCCAGAATCTAAAGAGTTTTGAAAAATTATCACTAATGCATCCACTATTTCTGGAGCTACTTCCTTAAGTACTCTGGGATGCAGCCTATCTGGCCCTGGTGATTTATCGGCCTTTAATCTATTCAATTTACCCAACACCACTTCCCGACTAACCTGGATTTCACTCAGTTCCTCCATCTCCTTTGACCCGCGGTCCCCTGCTATTTCTGGCAGATTATTTATGTCTTCCTTAGTGAAGACGGAACCAAAGTAGTTATTCAATTGGTCCGCCATATCCTTGTTCCCCATGATCAATTCACCCGTTTCTGACTGCAAGGGACCTACACTTGTTTTAACTAATCTCTTCCTCTTCACATATCTATAAAAACTTTTGCAGTCAGTTTTTATGTTCCCTGCCAGTTTTCTTTCATAATCTATTTTCCCTTTCCTAATTGAGCCCTTTGTCCTCCTCTGCTGGTCTCTGAATTTCTCCCAGTCCTCTGGTATGCTGCTTTTTCGGGCTAATTTGTACGCATCATCCTTTGCTTTGATACTATCCCTGATTTCCCTTGTTATCCACGGATGCACTACCTTCCCTGATTGATTCTTTTGCCAAACTGGGATGAACAATTTTTGTAGTTCATCCGTGCAGTCTTTAAATGCCTTCCATTGCATATCCACCGTCAACCCTTTTAGAACTTATTGCCAGTCAATCTTGGCCAATTCACGTCTCATACCCTCAAAGTTACCTTTCTTTAAGTTCAGAACCGTTGTTTCTGAATTAACAATGTCTCTCCATCCTAATGAAGAACTCAACCATATTATGGTCACTCTTGCCCAAGGGGGCACGCACAAGACTGCTAACTAACCCTTCCTCATTACTCAATACCCAGTCTAGAATAGCCTGCTCTCTCGTTGGTTCCTCTACATGTTGGTTTAGATAACTATCCCGCATACATTCCAAGATATCCTCTTCCTCAGCACCCCTGCCAATTTGATTCACCCAATCTATATGTAGATTGAAGTCACCCATTATAACTGTTGTGCCTTTGTTGCACGCATTTATAATTTCCTGTTTGATGCCATCCCCAACTTCACTACTACCGCTAAGTGGCCTGTACACAACACCCACCAGCGTTTTCTGCCCCTTAGTGTTTTGCAGCTCTACCCATACCGATTCCACATCCTCCAAGTTAATGTCCTTCCTTTCCACTGCGTTAATCTCCTCTCTAACCAGCAACGCTACCCCACCTCCTTTTCCTTTCTCTCTATCCCTCCTGAATATTGAATATCCCTGGATGTTCAGCTCCCAGCCTTGGTCACCCTGGAGCCATGTCTCCGTGATCCCAACTATATCATGATCATTAATAGCTATCTGCACGTTCAACTAATCCACCTTATTACGAATGCTCCTTGCATTGAGACACAAAGCCTTCAGGCTTGTTTTTACAACGCTCTTACCCCTTATACAATTATGTTGAAAAGTGGCCCTTTTTGATTTTTGCCCTGGATTTGTCTGCCTCCCACTTTTACTTTTCACCTTTTGCTACCGCCCGCATTTTACACCCCTCTGTTTCTCTGCTCACACATTTAAGAACCCCACCACCTCTTATTCTCTGTTTATTATAGTAACAGTTTTTTTTTATTTTGTAGTTTGAGATACAGCAATACAGCGCGGAAACAGGCTCTTTGACCCACCAAGTCCATGCCAACCAGCGATCCCCGTGCACAAGCACTATGCTACACACTAGGGACAATTTTACAATCTTACCAAAGCCAGTTCACCTACAAACCTGCACGTCTTTGGAATGTGATGGGAAACAGGAGCACCCGCAGAAAACCCTTGCGGTCACAGGGCGAACGTACAAACCCTGTACAGACAGCACCCATAGTCAGGATCGAACCCAGGTCTCCAGCACTGTAAGGCAGCAACTCTACCGCTGCACCACCGTGCCTCCCTGATATGATAAGTTTATTAATTGGTTATTTAATTGGGTGCAAAGCAACTTAGAACATTGTAAAATCGTGAAAGATGGTACATGAATGGAAAATAATTTCTTTGGAGTTTTCTTAATTATTTGACAACTGGCGAGTGTACAATCACACTTGCATTCACTGTCAAAGCATTCAATAATAAAGAACATGTACCCGAGACACCAAACCAATGTTGCTTGTATTTCAATACAGATTTATAATACAATCAGAGTTAACAAAATGTATCGAATCATTTAGCGACTGAATGAATAATTAAATTAGTGTAATCAGCATACAACAATAAAGAGAAAGTGAATGGATTGATGTTGGCTGCTACTAACCTATTTAATACAATAAAAATATGAAGCATGTGATAGCCAGAGGTTCAAAATTGGCACCGCACAATAGAAGAATCAACTGTGGATTCAACACAAGAATTTTATAGGATAGATAAAAATCCCATGGCATATAACATTGTCACTTATATATATATACATTTCCCTGTTCCACCTTTGTTACCAGGTCAAAACCCAGGAAGTCCCTATTTATCAGGCATTGGTTTATTATTGTCACATGTACCAAGATATATTGAAATGGTTTTACTTGTATGCCTTCCAATTAAATAAGATCATACTGTACATGAGTACAATCAAGCTTATACACACAAGTACAGCAGAGAAAAATATAAAAGTGCAAAATATAGTTTTACAGCTTTGTAGTGTTACAGTTAGCGGACGACACAACCCTGATTGGACTGATCCAGGATGGGGAAGAATCTGCCTACAGACAAGAAGTAACAAAGCTGGCGTCCTGGTGCCTTCGGAACAACCTGGAGCTCAATGCTCTTAAGACAGTGGAATTGATAGTAGACTTTAGGAAAGCCCCCCTCCCCTCCCCCCACTCACCACCAACAACACCACAGTCACATCTGTGGAGTCCTTTAAGTTCCTTTGAACCATCATTTCCAAGATCCTTAAATGGGGGGCCACCATCGACTCCACAGTCAAAAAGGCCCAACAGAGGATGTACTTCCTGCGGCAGCTGAGGAAACACAATCTGCCCCAGGCAATGATGGTCCAATTCTATACTGCCATCGTAGATTCTGTCCTCACCTTCACCATCATGGTCTGGTTTGGCTCAGCCACCAAGCATGACATCCGGAGGCTGCAGCGAATTGTTTGATCAGCTGAGAAGGTTGTTGGCTGCAACTAGGAAGCGAGTGGGTAAGATCATCTCTGACCCCTCTCACCCTGAAGCACTTCCCTCTGGAAGGCAACTCCGGACCGTCAAAGCCGCCAGACATAAAAACAGCTTTTTTTCCATGAGCAGTAGCTCTACTCAATAACCAAAAGTCTGTAGCCTTCTTTTGATCTGGTATTTCATTTCATTCACATGTTTAAACTATAACGTTTTATTCTTAATGTTTTAATGTTTAATGTTTTATTCTTAATGGTTTACTATATGTCGTGTTGTTACTTGCGAGCGGAGCACCAAAGCAAATTCCTTGTATGTGTACATACATGGCCAATAAACGTATTAATTCATTCAGTTTCATTTGTGCATGATAGTAGGCAAGATGTTCGAGAAAGCCCCCTAATTCATGGGAGGACTGTTCTGTAGTCAGATAACAGACTCAAAGAAGCTGTTCCTGAGTCTGGTGTTAGGTGCTTTCAGATTTTGTATTTTCTACCTGTCAGGGGAGGGGTATAGAGTGAATGATTGGGGTGAACTGCAGATGCTGGTTCATAAAAGAAGACATGGAGTGCTGAAGTAGTTCAGCAGGTCAGGCAGCATCTCAAGAGAACACAGTTAGGCAATGGGTCAGAAAGGTCCCGATCCGAAAGGTCACCGGTTGGAAAAATGGTCCCAACCCGAAACATCGCAAATCCATGTCCTTTTGAGATGCTGCCTGAGCTGATTTATTTATCCCGCTCAATCCCATTCACGTGCCTTCTCCCCCATAGCCTTTGATGCCCTTCCTAATTAAGAACCTATCAATCTCTGCCTTAAAATTACCTAATATTTTGACCTCCACATCCATCTGTGGCAATGAATTACTGTTTCTCTCTCCAAATATGCTTGCTGTCCTAATGTTTCTTAATATTTTGGGGTTTATTTGGATTTTCAGAATCCGTGATCTTTCATTTTTGTCTTTAATCTAATACCTTGAAGGGATCCCGAAACAAACAGATGAGCAAGAAAGGAACATAAGGGTTCTGTTGATGGGGTTAGATTAAGTAATTCCAGAGGAGGTTCCTGTGATTCATAATGCTGATGCAGACCCATTAGGCATTTCAAATTCCTCTTGTACTTTGATGGAAAGGAGACTGGCAGATTTGTCCAGTAGGTGGCAGAATGTCATTGCTCTGGAAACCAGAAGATGAATTTCCAGGAAGTATTACATTAATACTAGTCTGAAGAAGGGTCTCGACCCGAAACATCACCCATTCCTTCTCTTCGGAGATGCTGCCTGTCCCGCTGAGTTACTCCAGCTTTTTGTCTCTATCTAAGTATGACATTAAATTTGATTGAGATAATCTGTGCCTCCATTAACCAAAATACTGGCCAACAGGTTATAAAATGATCATTCTAGGCTTGGTCTATCTACTGGGAGCATCTTGAAGGTAGTGGTTGAACTTTAATTCAGTTGAAAATATAGTATAACCACGTATAGGGACACTGTTGTAGTCTAACACATACATTTTTGGTAGGAATCATCTTCCACGCCTGACAGGTAAATATCCCTCCTGTGTATATGTATTCAGTAAAGAAGCATCTGCTATCATTCAGTAACTGAGGCAATAAAACACACAGTTAAAGCACTCACACTTAGGTCTTAGCCTCTTATCAACACATTCACAAAAAAGGGTCAAAGTTCATCTTTACATGTCATGCAAATTTGATTATTGGAATGACAGGGACAACAATCGGGTCTCTTACTCAGCTTTTACTTACCAAGGGAAAATATAGTTAGCCATATCTCGACTTCCAAATAGCAACAGCAGCAACATCTCTCATCTATAGAATACCATCCCATTCACAGAAGAATTATCATGCAGAATTTGACACTGAAAAACAAAGGGACCTTAAGGTAGGTAACCAAAAGCTTGGCCAAAGATTAGGTTTTGAGGAGCATCTTAAAAGAGGAAATGTGGTAGAGATGTACAGGGAGAGGTTGATATGATTCGAGAACAGGTAGTTGAAGGTGCAGCCAACAGTCGTTGAGGTATTAACTTTGGGGATGACCAAAGAGCTAGAATTGGAGGAGTGCAGATATCTCAAAAGGTTGTGATACTGGAGAAAGATATAGAGATAGGTAGATCAAAAAGCATGTTTGAAAATTCTAAGTTTGCATAACGACATCTAGATTCTTAATTAACCTAATATATTGGACATCACTGCATGCAGCCAAACCATATTCATATCTGTGGACTGTTCAGTGAACTTTTGTAACTTTGTCGGCATCAGAAACGTGGTGACACGTGTTCTGCCTAGGTGAGGTCTGCTATGTGATTTTGCCAGGTTGTATGCAAAACAAAACATTGCACGGTACCTAGGTACATGTGACAATAAAGTATAATTGAATATTTCAGTATACGGCCTTTGCCATTTTACAATCAATCTTGTTATGGTCAGCAGTTCCAAAGGAATTGCCAGCATTCAGCTACACCTAAGTAATTAAATTTGCACCTCACGCGGACACTACAAGTCTGGGCATCTGGAAGACAAATCCATCTGCATCCATCACTATCCCCCAAATAGAGTTTGCAGGTCGAGCCTCATCTGGCTCTGAATCCTAAGCAATATTCAGGGGATCCACCCTACAATCCCACTCCAGTTAGATTGTTTAGGATTGGGAATCCATTCTTTTGAAATGGGATTCATGATTTAGAGATCAAGAAGAAAAAGGACTGTTTATATATTTATTTCCTTTCTTTAAAAAAATCTTCCTGGTATTTTAACCTACTTTTAATTTTTTTTAAAATATTTTTTAATTCTTCAATTATTTACAGAAATCTCAATATTTGTTTAATTTCTCTGTTTAATTAAATCTAAAAACAGAACATTTTGACAGGAGTTCCAACCTCAGCTTTGCCTCCTGTTAGGATGTTCCTGAGACTGCAGCACACTGGTCTGGGCCTGTTATACCTCACCAGATGTTCCGGTCAATCAACTGACCCTTTGCTTCTGGCCCAGTTGAGTAGTAGGCTGCATCAACACAATCCAGCCCAACGGATAAACTGAACAAGGGTGTGATGAAGAGCAATGGAAAGAGGGATAAAATATTTGGCACAGTTCCGTCATTGACTACATCCATCGGTATCAAAAGAACACTTTCATCTCAGTGTTTCTCATAAATAATACTCGGTAATTTGCTTTTGTTCAATCTGTCAGTGCGGGAGTAATCTTCCCATAAGTTAATCCATTGCTCAATCCCTTAAAATACGGCGCAGACTATACATTAGTCTGCAATAATACACTTCTGTTTTATTGCCTCTGATTTTGTGGCATTGTCAAAGTAAAATCTACTTCTGATGCCCACCCCATTCTGGACAACGACAATTGGATTAATCTTTACGAAAGTGCACAAAGGGAGACCTTATGTTCCTTTCTTTGAAGTTTCTTCCAAGATATTTTGTTAAGACTTTGGACTTCATCTTATTTTGAGTTCAGTAATTCAGAATTCAGTGATTTAATCCTCCCGCAAAGCTGACAAAATAAAAAAATTTGCCTTTTTAGATAAATCACTGTCAATTGGAAGGGGTTCTTTGCACAAAGAGGTAGTTGTAGTTGCATGTTGCAGTTGTATAAGATGTTTGTGAGACCGCATTTAGAGTAATGTGTTCAGCTCTGGGCACCATGATATAGGAAAGATGTTGTCAAGCTGGAAAAGGTACGGAGAAGATTTATGAGGATGTTGCCAGGACTAAAGGGTTTGTGCTTTAGGGAGAGGTTGAGTAGGCCCTCCCTTGGAGCGCAGAAGGATGAGAGGTGGTCTTACCGAGGTGTATAAAATCATGAGAGGAATAGGTCGGGTAGATGCACACAGTCTCTAGCCCTCCAAAATGAATCAAGACCCAGAGGACATAGGTATAAGATGAAGGGGAAAAGATTTAATAGGAATCTGAGGGGTAACCTTTTCACACAAAGGGTAGTTGATGTATGGAACAAGCTGCCAGAGGAGATAGTACATAGGGTAGCGTAAATGAGAAAATAAAATGAGTAGAATTTAGTATTACAGCTACAGAGAAAGTGCAGATAAAATCAATTCAAAATGGTGACTACCAATGATCAATACAGTAACACTGTATGTCCCCAAAAGTATGTGACCCCTGCTGGCCTGGAGGAGAATAGCTATCAACTATAAAATGTACATTCAATTAAATATTGATGTCTCTGCATAATTTATATGCATTATGACATACTGTATATAGCATTGAAAGAGACCATTTGGCCCATTATGCCTAAGTTGGCCTTTTAAAGGAGTTATCTCACATACTATTTTCCCTCCTTTTCCTTTTCATGTATATTTTTGATCCCCCACTGACAATGTTATTGGACCTGCTTTAACTATCGCTCCGGGCAAACAAATGTCTAAGATATCTAATACACTGTTTTGAAAAAGCAAGCATGGGAAATAGCAAGAGTACAGGCAATAGCAATTAAATTGTGTCGCAACTGATCTTCTCTTGATCTTAGTTCCACTTTCCTTCCCGATCTTCTTATCCCATTGTCCAAATATCTATCTATCTTAGAGTTCAATGTATTTATTGACTCGGCCTTTGTGGTTGAGAAAGTTGTGTGCGGTAGAGAAATTAGATTCCTCTGTGTGGTAGAAAAATGCAAAGGCTCACTTTGAGAGAAAACAAAATCATCCTCTCCTCCATTCCAATGGATCACCCCACATTTTGAACTATGCCTTTGTTCCAGATAAACTTCCTCTTAGCAGCCAATTCAGTCATACCCATGAGGAATCTTACATGTATCAATAAAATTGTTTTTATTCTTCTAAACTCCAATAGAAATAGGTCCTACCTGCTCATCTCTTTCTCCAAACGCAATTGTTTATCTCAAGAATCAAACCGGTGAAATACCACTTCGCAGTTTAATTATTTCCCAACTTAAATAAGGCTAAAATTATTCACAACACCCCAGGTGTGGTCTCATATTGTGTCAGTGAAGTAGACTTCCCATTTGTTATACTTTATACATCTTGGAATAAAGATCAACACTTCATTTGTCTTCCTAATTATTTGCTGCACTGGCACTTTCTGATTTTCATGCACAAGGTCATCCAAATTCTTTTGTGCCTTTTAAATACTCAACCTTTCAATTACCCCGATCAAAGCAAGTACTCACAATTTCTCACATATTCCTTCTGCTATATCTTTGCCCACTCACTAAACCTTCTTCTATTTCTTTACAGACTCTCTTTCTATTCTCTTGCATTTCTTAATCTCAGTTTAAATATACTAGATCCACTAGTTCCTCTTTATCCATCATCAAAGAATTGATTAATCAAAAATAATTTCCCTTTTAGAAATTCATGTTGACTCCACTCAATTATATTATTTTCTATGTGACTTAGTTTATCCTTTATTATAAATTTTGGTACTGATGGCATTTAATAAGTGAATAGTCCTCTATATACTCCCCCTCCTTTCTTTAATTGCAGGGTCACATTTACCACCGTCCAATATTTTCCAACCATTTCAAAATCTATATAACTTTGGAAGATAATAACTGGAGTATCTATTATCCCATATCTTTCAAATCTCGGAAATAGATCATTGGGTCCGAAGGTTTAAGCATTTTATTATTTCCTCATTTACAATGGACTATTAATTCTCCAGTAGTTTTGGAAGATTTATTTGTGTCTCCAGCTGAGAAGAAAGTATTTGCTTAAATTCTTATCATTTCATTCTTTCTTATCATAAACTCTCCTGTATTTCTGTGTCTAGGATACAAATTTGCCCTCACTTTTTACATATCGATTGAAGCTATTACAATCTTTTTATATTTCTCACTAGTTTGCTCTCACATTCTTTCTTCCCCTCGCTTCATCAATTTCTTGTGCATCTTTTGCTGATTTCCAAAACCCTTGCAATCATTAGGCTTTCTGCTTTATCTCGCAACTTCATAGAGCAATTTAATATCTTTACTTTCTCCGCTAATGTATGGTTCCACCACAATTCACTTGTGCTTTTGTGCCTTAAAAAGTGTATATTTGTTGCAAGTCATATATTTTTTTCTTAACAGCCTCAATGTCCTCAATTATACCTCTTGAAAGTAGTTTCCAAATATCCCCCAACCAACCTGCCTCTCAAGGCTTCATAATTATCTTTGTTTAGATGGACAATCTTGGTTTCAAATAAAGTTTCATTATTTTTTTAAAGTGTAATTTTCCATTATATTGTGGGTTACTGTATCCTGGAGATTCCTTACTAACAATAGGATTCAATATTACACAGTGCTAGATCCAAAATAACCTGTTCCCTTGTGGTTTCCCGAGCATGCTGGTATAGAAATCCATCATTCAAAGAATTTATCCTCTGTCAGATTACTATTAATGTGATTTTCCCAGCCTGTATGTAGTTTAAAGTCTCCAGGATCATTGCATGACATCTGTTCCATGCATCTCTAAATTCCTCATTATACAATGCCCTATATTTCTAACTTCCACTTGCAACTTTGTTTCTCTCCCTCCCGACTCCACTCATTGTTCCCCACTGTTTTAAACCCTCCACCAAAAGTACAAAGAGAAGCATATTGGTCTGAGTGCAACCCACCCAGCATCAATAGGTCCGGACAACCTCAGAAATACTCTCTGAGTCACTGATATTAAAAAAACTTTTCCTCTGACCTCCACCATCTCTCCAGCCATACATTCATTTCTCGTACTCTTCTCTCACTCTGTGCTCATTGACACCCAGTCCTCTGTTTACTCGCTTTGAGTTCATGCTTTTTAACTTCTTTCCAAGTTCACTAAAATCTACTTGCAGGAGTCATTTCACGTTCTACCTCGGACACTGATACAAACAAGCAATATCTGTGTTCAAAATGTACAGTCACTGCCTGCCTTCTCCTTAACCACTGCATTCTCTATCACTATTTCCCTCTCACTCTTTTTCCATCACCGCTGTGCTGCAGAGCTATTCATGACAGCATGCTCCCTACCCTGACTGCACTCCCCGGAGCCGCCAGCACCCTCACCCAGCATCCAAATAGGGAAATTTCAGGAATGAAATGGTCTTACACGAGCCCTGGATTAGCTGCCTGACATTCACCCATTCCCTCTCCATCAGCAGATCCTTAAGCTGTAGCCTTACCACTTCCCAAACACACCTCTGTATATTCCCGAATTACAAGGTCGTTTCATTCCCAGAAGATTCTCGGTATTATCACTTTCCATAAAGCGAACAACATCAATCTAAAGATGGGTCCCACCCCGACACATCTCTCTGTCTGTTTCCTTCCACACGCGTTGTCCAATCTGTTGACTACCCCAACAGTTTGCATTTTGCCTAAAATTCCAGCATCTGTATTTCTCTTGACTAACTTTGTTGTTACTTTTGTGTTTCATGTTTATTGAGTTACTTTTTCCAACATAAATTCCATAAGAGCACATTTTTATTAGATTCATAGAGATACAGCATGGAAACAGGCCTTTGGGCCCAATTCGTCCATGGCAACCAAGATGCCCCATCTAACCTAGTATAATTTGCCTGCGTTTGGCCAATGTCCCAATTTCATTATGGCAAATATAATTATTTATATAATAATTTATTGATACAAAGCACATTTTTATTTTGAATCTCATTTTTTTTGGTGGTGATTTGTAAATTCCATTTGCAATGAATATCTCCTCCCAAACTGCTGCAACATGGTGTCAACAAAATACTCAATCTTGTGGATGCACCACGCTGTCTCCAGCTATCTCTCCAGCTCTGAAACCTGGAGTTGAAGCTGCTGCAAATGGAGACACTTTCTGCATACCCAGTTGTCCAACTCACCGAAGATGGACACAAAATCCTGGAGTAACTCAGTGGGATAGGCAGCATCTCTGGAAAAAAGGAATAGATGATGTTTCTGGAGAAAAGTAATAGATGATGTTTCGGGTCGAGACCCTTCATCGGACTGAGGGTGATCGTCTAACTCACTGGAAGTGTTTGCAACTTCCCACACAGCACAGAATGCTAATTGCCCTCAGCTGAGCTGCCCTACCATGCCTCTCCTTCAGAGATCATTAATAAATTACCAGGTCTTTATCCCATTGCATTTTTGTGCAACCATACTGTGTGTAAATAGTTGCATTCCCCAGAATGTAAAATTATCTGGATTATAACAATGACTACTTCACAAACGACTTCATTATCTGTGGCTAAAGAGGAGTATGGGGAAGACCAATGTTACACAAGTAGTAGCCACAGTTCCAGTGACCTGCATTGAATCCTGGCCTCTGGTACTTCTGTGTGGACTTTGCACATTCTCCCTGTGACAGCATAGTTTCCTCTGAATGCTCCACATTCCAAAAGGAGGCAGATTGGGAGGTTAATTGGCCATTTTAAATTATCCAAAGTGCGTAGGTGAATGGTGGAATCTGGAGGGAGGTAATGAGAATGCGGGGAGAATAGATTGATGTAGATGGGTGCTTGATGGTCAGTGGGACTTAAGGGCCTGTCCCACTGTACGAGGTAATTCAACAGTTCTCCCGAGTTTCCCCTGATTCGAACTCGGAGAATTACAGTAATAGCCGCTCGTAGGTATTCAGGGCTCTCGTGGACATTTTTCAACATGTTGAAAAAACTTCACGAGCTTACCGCGTTTCCCTGAGTACCTACCGTTAGTGTTACGAGCTGCTAAGAGACATCCCGAGCTCCGACGTACCCGCTACGTACATTCTACGTACTTACCACGAGTTTGATTTTTTTTTAAACTCGGGAGAGCTCTTGGGTAAACTCGTATAGTGGGACAGGCCCTTTAGTGAGCCAACAGCCTGTTTCTGTGCTCTATGACTCAGACATTAATCACCAGTTGTTAGGGGTAAATGAGCTCTACAGTAGCAGCAGCAAGATTTACTATTCATATTCAAAATTAAGTTCTGAACCACTGTTGGCAGAATCTAGATTTATAGACAAGCATTTCAAGAACTTCCTCCACAAGGGAAACATGAATAACAATGATACTGGAAGACAAGATTAGATGGACCAAAAGGCTGTTCCATTTCTAAATCATCCAACAGCAGCAAGAACTAAAAAAATACAGACACGGCAGCCACAGTGTATTGTGGACCAGATCAACAATACAAGTCCATGCACCAGTTGCTGCCATGTGTGCCAATTCCAAATTGGCCTCATCAGGTGTAGATAATATATTCCCTTGGATCTAATTATCCTTGATTATGAGACTGCCAAAGAATGATGGCTTCACGACCTGTTAAGTCCCCTGGAAAGCCTTAATTGAAAAACCTCAATGTATATGTGTGTTTTCTTTATTTATTAGCCTATTCTTCATTTTCTGGAAAGTCCTGGTTGTATCTTGAGCTTTGCAGTCAGCAGATAATGCGTCCAAGCAAGTCTGTCAGGAGGGACTCATCATCAGCCTCGTTTGCGGTTTTTTACACCACGTGTCCAGACCTTGCATCAGTCGGTGGGAGTGGCAAGCCTGGATCTGTTGGGTCTGGTTTCAAAAGCTGTAATTCCATTTAAAATACTGACAGTAAAAGAATGGAACATCTGCACATTCCATCACTGCCACACTAAACCACATCAATGTCGCCAGTGTGTTCAATCGTGCTGTTGTTTTTAGCCGAGCACAACCAGATTCAATCCTTTTTTTGCTTTCCATTCGAGAAAGTGCAAAGTGTGAGCACAGTCTAAATGTGCAATTAATATTTGCATTCATTGTATATCACAGCACAAACTTCATTTCAATGTGGAACTAGAGTTTCTGCATGGAACGATTTCCACTGGTTGCTGTGCATTAAACACAATAGCAAGATTTTCTCTATCCAGTTCATTCCACTCCCTGTTCTTTCCTCTGCGTCAGTATAGTTTTTCCTTGATTAACCATATCCCCAAATCCGTTAAAAAAAATTACTGACGGATCTGCTTCCACTGCTTTTGAAGCCATTTTATTTCTGATCACGTCTTTGAATTAACAAACATTCCAATCTCCTCTCTCTTTAACCTCAAATTACCCTCATTACAAAATGTTTGGTTACCAATCCATTACATGGGGGAAAGATTTTTTTCATTGTGTACACTATAGCAAGGAAGTGATTGCAATGGAGAAGGCTCAGAGGAGATTCATCAGAATGTTGCTTGGGATAGAAACATAGAAACACAGAAAATAGGTGCAGGAGGAGGCCATTCGGGCCTTCGAGCCAGCACCGCCATTCATTGTGATCATGGCTGATCATCCACAATCAGCAACCCGTGCCTGCCTTCTCCCCATACCCCTTGATTCCACTAGCCCTAAGAGCTATATCTAACTCTCTCTTAAATCCATCCAGTGAATTGACCTCCGCTGCCTTCCGTGGCAGAGAATTCCACAAATTCACAACTCTCTGGGTGAAAACGTTTTTTCTCATCTCAGTCTTAAATGGCCTCCCCTTTATTCTTAGAGACTGTGGCTCCTGGTTCTGGAATCCCCCAACATTGGGAGCATTTGGTATGAAGAGAGAATAGCTTGATGGAATTTGTTTTCCGAGGAGTGAGGAGGCTAAGAAGGGACTTGATAGAGGTATGGAAATGAGGAGCATCAATAGGATAGGTAGGAGGAAACATTTCCCCATGGCAAAAGTATCTAAAGCCAATGCATAGATTTAGATTAAGGGGAGAAAGTTTAGAGGAAGAATTTATCTAACCAGTGTGTGTGGGTAGAACCTGGAATATACAACCTGAGTTGTGGTGGCCAGGTACTCTCACAATATTTGAGAAATAAATAGATGAGCTTTTGAAGGGTCTCGACGCAAAACATCCCCCTTTCCTTCTCGCCAGAGATGCTGCCTGTCCCACTGAGTTACTCCAGCATTTTGTGTCTAGTTTGATTTAAACCAGCGTCTGCAGTTCTTTCCTACACATAGTTGTCATGCACCTCATCTACCATCTCTGTTCCACACATCTTAATGCTCTTATCTAAAATGGATGTAAAACCAGCATCGGTGTTCTCTAAGTCTCTTTGGGTTCTTTGCCATTTATAGGATTTTGAGGTACACGAAGGCACAGAGATGATTCACAAGGTGATTTCTTAGTCCAAGGAAATAGTTCAGGATCGAACCTAGGTATCTGGCACTGTAAGGCAGCAGCTCCATCATCTGTGCCACTGTGCTACATTAAGGGAAAAGAGCTTTCTGCCTTACTTAGATCGATTTAGTCACACTGGCCTGTCAGGTCTTGCTGATTTTAATCTTATTTTCAGTTGCTATTTCCACTGTTCAATCATTTGAACGGTTGAAGCCATTTCTGATGGATCATGCAATTTTGAATTGCACTGTGCTCTTGTGAGTGACTTTAGTTCACATGAAGAAAGCCTGATAAAGTATGAATGGAAATTTATGTTAATTGTTTTTTATGTCTCTATCTTTCTTGTGTTTGGGGCCTTTTTAGAAAACTGTTTGACCTTCCTGAGCATCATTTTTAAGTCAGGCATGACAAAGGTCAAAGGTAATGTTGAGGAAATCCTGCATCTCACTGCCATGTCTGTGAAATGTTGAATTGGAAGAGTTAGCTTCTGGATTCAATTTATTTCTAATTGGTTACAGCTGTCCATGGTTGCAGATTATCATTGCGTTTTCCCAAGTGGCATCACAGTCGGGATTGGCAGCCCCAGCAGAGGAGCAAGTAGTTTCCTTAAGGCTTGAGCAAAAGGGAGAAGACGTGGCCTTTTGACCATCGATCGGTGAAACGCACCATCTCACAGCTTGACTGCTCTGGCGATAAGAAGATACATCTAAAAGATCCTCTGCAGCAACACTCCAGAGTTTCTCTAACAGCGCCTCCAAACCCATGATGTCCCTCACCAACAAGGAAAGCATCCGAAGGCTGATGGAACAAACCAACATCTTCAAGTTTCCTTTTCCCGGATGCCATCGTAACTTGGATACATCTCACCCTTCCACTGTTGCTGGGTCAAAATGCTAGAATTCCTTATTTTATAACATTGAGGATGTAACTTTTCCAGATGAACCCCTGTGCTTTGAAAAGGCAGATCAGCTTCGTCAGGAATATTGAGGATGGACATTGAGTGCCCATTTTACATGAGAACAGCCTCTTTTATATAGGAAGGAACGCTGGCTCTACTGCCCACCGTTTCAATGTACTGTCTTGAGTACTGTCAGTGTAGAGTTTGCATGCTCCTTACCTGATCATGTGCTCGGGTTTTCTCCCCTATCCCAAAGACACGCTGGTTGGTTAAATAGCTACAATAAATCAGCCTTAAATTAAGTAGGCGTCAAAAAGACTCAAAATGGAGTTGATAAAACTGTGAGAGTGAATAGATTTCAGGGCCCCAGGGACGTAAGGAGAGAAATATGGAGCTGAAGAAGATGGCGGACTTCTTGAAAGGACTGACAGTCTATAATGAAAGCAATTTCAGCCGGTTATACGCAGACTGTTTGCAAAGATTCGAATAGAAGACCATCTGTATACCTCGCAACATGAGAGTACGCCATCAGAACAGATCATTATGACAGAGGAGACCAACATTTTGCTTCGATATCTCCATCAGCAATGGGACAAAAAGAATGCAGCAAAGATGCTGATGGATTGGGATTGCTCTGCATGGATCTGATGTGGAGCTGATGGGCTAGATAGCCTCCTTTGGTGTTAAACTAAGTAGGTAACATGAGCAAAATAGATTACTCAGCCCATTGACCATATTCCAGCATTCAGAGTGATGTGACTAATCTGCCAGGATCTATGTACCTTTCTGAAACTGTCTCCTCACCACCTTCCCAACCACATCCAATATAATATAATTGTCTCCATCCCATCCTCACCCCACCCTTCCCTATTCCTGTACTCTCCTCTCTTACTTCTTTCTCTCTCATTATCTCCCCTTATCTATCAACATATCTGTTCTTCTTTCTGCATTCGTTCCGTTACTGCACTAATTTATTTTCGCCTCGCTTTTCCAGTTTTCAACACAGCAAAAATGTAAAAGTAGAGTCCACTCATTGGAGAACGGCTCTCACAAATATTCACCATTTTGGATCGTCCATGTAGGCCTAAGAATGTGACAGCTTTGCGCAGTGGCAGTATCGTAGCCGATGAGGTTTACCCGAGGCGCGATTATTGCTTATTGAAAACTTTTCCCAATACCCCTGCTAAAGGCAAAAAAACTTATACTTAAATTCTGGAAAGACGCTCCTATCCCAACGTTTAAAATGTGGATTACAAATATGTCGGAAATACTACATCTTGAGGAAATGAGACTTGTTCTAGCAGGAAAACAAGAGCAATTCTCAAGAATATGGTCACCTTTCATTGATTAGTTACAGGTGTAATATGGTGCAACACAACCCTGGAAAATAATTCTTTTAGAACTAGGTGATGGGTGTGAATCATCAGGAATTAGACACATTCCCTTTCCTTCTTGCTTAGCCTTACCTTTTTTAGATTCCTTACTTATTTTCTTTTTCTTTTCTTGAGGCCCCCCTTTTCTGTGGGGCCTTTTTTTCTTCTTTTCTTTTCACATTTTCAAGCACGCATTCTACTTAACCATTATCATTCACTTAACGCCAACTACTGCGGACTACACTTCACTACTATCCTCACTCTTTTCTTCTTTCTCTTTTTTCTTTTCTCTTTTTCTATTATAGGTTAAAGTTTAAAAAAAGAAAAAAAAGAAGTTGTGCAAGAAATGTAATATGTTGCATATTATGATTAAGGTGTATGTACATTGCTTCTAATAAAATAAAAAAAAATTAAAAATTAAAAATTTAAAAAGAGAGAAAAAAAAAAGAATGTGACAGACAGACATGTTGGTGTACCACGACGCTCACATGAGATCACTGTGTGCATATACATCATATTTCCAACCCAGAGCTGAAGTACTGAGGTGAAAACTGAAGCGAGAAAATTGTTTGGGATATGTCAATCCGTACTGAGTTTGGCTCTGTTGCGAGACAGTCGAAAGGGATACTTAAAGATGGTATATTGAGATTAAAAATAGGCCACATATAGTTGTCATAAGTAATAGGAGTAGGATTCGGCCCATCAAGTCTATTCTACCATTTAATCATGGTTGATCAACATCTCCCTCCTAACCCCATTCTCCTGCCTTCTCACCATAACCCCTACTAATCAAGAATCTATCTATCTCTGCCTTAAAAATATCCATTGACTTGGCCTCTACAGCCTTCTGTGGCAATGAATTCCACAAATTCACCACCCTCTGACTAAAGAAATTCCTCCTCATCTCCTTCCTAATTCTTTTAATTCTGAGGCTATGACCATGAGTCCTGGACTCTCCCATTGTTAGTGTTGTTCCAGCCATTTCTATTGGAATTAACACATGGTGAAGATAATGTTCATTCTGCCTCAAGGTAAATGAAATCAATGGTGTGATTCTGGGAGCAACTCAGGGATGAGGTGATTGAAATACAAATGGTTGGATTGCTTTCAGCTGGACCGAGTCTATGGAAGAACCAAAACTCATTTCTTTCTCATTATTTTCATTGCAATGTACCATCCCCCACTTCATGAGGGCTTCAGATTTCTTGATGCTAACAAGATGAGTCTGTCATTGCTCTTCAACTCCCCCGGGACCATTCAATCTATCTCCCACCTGCATGAAATTTAGAAAATTGATTTGAGACTAGCAGGTTAGGCTAATGAACAGAGGTGCAGGAAAAGGCATTCAATTGTAACATTAATTGTAACATTACTACTGAGTATGTTAAATGAAGGTTAGTAACCAATAGTAAGCTGATCCATACAGGGCTGCCTTAAAATGTGTACCACTTTTGGCGTAACTTCTAACTGCTAATATACTACCATTACACAATGACAGTTTGAACATAAATACTCCTCCACAAAGCCCTGAGTTTTTGAGTGAGGTTCAAGGGCATACTTATATCGTTTCTGAAATTTGATGCATGCATGAAAAATCCAACATTGAAGATTTGAGTCACAAGAGACCCAGATTGTTGCAGGCAGAAGGGGTATGTACAGCTATTCCACTTGGCTTTGCAAAGGTACAGTGAATTTATACCAAATGTTGGAGGTACAGCTACAATGATCATCTTGGCCTTGTAACGACCTGCTGACCCAACAAAAATGGGCCGATGTAGTGGTGACTTTAAATACGGCTGTACTCTCATGCATCACAAGGAAGAATCTGCAGAGACACAAACTTCGTCCATTCCCTGATCTTGATGCTTTTGTGCTATATTGAGTCCAGAAGTGGAACACAATTCGTCTTTATATCTTTAATTCAAGGCGACATTATCTGAGCGCATAAACTTGGAGACTTTCAACATCAGGACACAAAGTGCTGAGTAACTCAGCAGGTCAGGCAGCATCTCTGGAGATCATGGATAGGTGACGTTTCTGGTCGAGACCCTTCTTAGACACGACCCGAAACGTACCCTACCCATGGTCCAGTGATGTTGCCTGACTTGCTGAGTTACTCCAGGACTTTGTGTCCTTTTGTGGATTAATCAGCATCTGCAGTTCTCTGTTTCTATACCTTCATTGTTGCTTTCAGATAGAAATAGATGAATATTTGGGTCCCCCTATGGCGCAGTGGTGGTTATGTTACAAAGCTAGAGAACCAGAAAGTACTAAATTGATGTGTGCAAATTAAATTGCAAATTGGATTGTTTTGTCATTTGGGGCCATTTTTCATTAGAACAGAGTGAATTATAAAGTAATTCAAAATTCAGAGTTGGAAGCAATCATCTCACGGAGATTGACAATAGAGTGACATAGATAAATGGTTAAAGATAAGTGCTTTGACAAAGTATAATTCTTCAAAAGGTGAAGTGACAATGGCCCATTAATTTATGTATTTTGTCATGCTAAAGGCAGAGAACAAATACTGAGGAAAATAATCCTACTGAGCTTTGATGTTAAAGGGCCTGTCCCACGAGCATGCGACTGCATGCGGCAAGCGCGACCTAACATGGTCGCTTGAGCCGTACGGCCTCGCAGGGCTGGTCCCACTTCGATCGCCAGAGCCGTATGGAGTTGTGCGGAGCTGGTCCCAACATCGCGCGGGGCTCCGAAAAACTGACACTGTCCAAAAATTCCGCGCAGCAACAGCCTGCCAGCCCACAGCCGCATTGAGGCCGTACGCACCGCCCTCGACGGGCATACGCAGCATCTCGACGCCGTACGCAGCGTCTTGACGCCGTACATCACGCGCGAACTTCCCGCTGACTTCGCTCGAACTTCACGTCAACTCGTACGGGATCACTCGACCTCCGCGCGGCCCCCGCTTCCGGTTTGGTCGCGCTCGCCGCATGCAGTCGCATGCTGGTGGGACAAGCCCTATACGGGGATCACTCGACCTCCGCGCGGCCCCCGCTTTCGGTTTGGTCGCGCTTGCCGCATGCAATCGCATGCTCGTGGGACAGGCCCTTAAAGTGTAAACAGTTCACGTCCATGTGTGAGAGTTTAATGTCTTCAACAACTTCTCCCTGTGCAGTCCAGTGCTTCTGGCAGTGCAGCACTTTGTCAGATGCAACTTTGAATTCTCCAACTAGAGGTGACTATTTTTTTCCATCTGTATTAAACGAGTCATTTCTGATGCAAGTCATCCATTCTGTGAGTGTGACAGTTTTGCTCCTTGTGTCCAGGCTGTCCTGCTGGGTATGTCCCATAGCCTTGGTATTAGCAACACATAACACGAGGAATCATAATCACTCTGTAAAAGTCCCATTCTTCCTTCTAATCTGGTCTCACCCATGACAAATATTTTCTTTGATTTTTCCATCCCTCCCGCAACCTTCTCAGCAACTTACAGTATTTTTTTTTTCCTTTTTTATCTTTCTATCCCAGTTCTCACAAAAAAAATTAACGTTTTCCCCATTCCACAGATGCTGCCTGACCTGCTGAGTGTTTTTGGTCATTTCTGTTTTTAATTCAGCGCCGTCAACACTGCGTTGAGAGTGTAAACTTTAGATTAATCAAGTTAATATCCACAAATATCTGACTCACTCGAAAAAAAATATTCCTATTGAACAACTGACAAGGAAGGAACTGTATGCTGAGAAAATGAGTGTAAGTTTAGTAGTTGGGGTTTGTCTATTCAGAGGTCATGACAGTCCATCTCAAAACGTCTTCATCTGAAGCTCATCCACAATCGGCTGTCAGTACAAATCTCACACATTCTTCTGTTGAAACCTTACACTTTATCTGTATCTCTGCAATGCTCTGAGAATTCTGGCCCCATTTTCATCCACCGCGGGGTGGTGACCAATCTTTAAGCTATCTAGTTCCCAAGCTCAGGAATTCTCATAACCTATTTGCCTTGTTCATTGGGATCGCTGTAAAACTCACACCACAGGTATATATCTGTTAACTATTGGCCGGCATTTGTTTCCATAGAGTTATTTTTACAACATGGGGCATTTTGCTCCATTCAATGCAATGCAAAAAAAACAAATTAGAGGTGCAATGAGGAAGAGTGCTTCAAAAGAAGACTTGAATTCTTTGTATTGACAAGGCTTCACTCACTGTGTTGGCCACCAGTTAGCTGCCCAGGCAAACGACAGTGGATCAGGCAGATAGCTGGCTTTTACATTAACCAGGGTAAGAGGGAGGCTGAGATATGAGGTACTTCCTGGATAACAGCATGTCACTGATACTTTTGCTATTTCCAATCCAGCGTGACCAAATGCTTCAAATTTTAATGGATCCAAATAAAATAGTAACAGCGGTAACTGTAAAGACCCCGAGACAGAGCAGATATATTTTCGTACTTTATTGGTGAGAGCACATTGCCTTCATTTGATGACTCTTCAGAGTCATCTGAATGCAAGATTGTGTTACAGGAAAAAACTGAGTGCTGACCAGATGGTTTCGCAAAGGGTGACAATGCCGCACGTCTGTCATCAGATCGACCGCTGTTCCGTTGGCGGAAAGATTTACAGCAGACCTAAATTTGAACAGCCGCTAATTTCAGTAATGGTGCTGGGATCACGAGCTGATATTGCACCCCTCCTGATTCATGGCTGACCCACGCCAGCATTCGCAAGATTGCTGGAGGAAAACCCACGGGTAATTAATCACTGTGAGGGACACTTGGAGTGAGTCTTTGGCCGTGAAAATATGGCCACCACAGAAGAACAAGAAGAACGCGAGGCCTTTCCATCCTCAAGCCGCTTCTGCTACACAATAACGCCTTAGCTAAACTGTTGCTTGATTCCCTAAACCTGCCTTTTCCTCTTAATTAAAAAGAACCTGCCAACTCAGATTAAATAGTAACAACAGACCAAGGATCAGTTTCTGGCCAAATTTTGACCAAACTCCACATGTCAAAAGGAAGAAACAAACAAGGACTCATTTCTACTGCATCTTTAATTGTCATTTTGGTCCATGACAAAGGACTTTACAACCAATTAAATAATTTCCATGTATAGAGAGTTGTAATATAGGAAACACAGTTGGCAATTTGCACAAAGCAGTTTGCACCACAATTCGCAAAGTAATGAGTATGTGTTTCAATTATGTTGATTGAAAAATAAGTGAGCCAGGGAGAATGTTGTGCTTTTCCTCCAAATTGTGCCATGACATCTTTGACTTTCACATGAGAAAGCTGATGGATTTCCTCAGTCTTTCCTCTCCAATAAACCACCTCCAAATGTGATTTTAACATTTTTTTAAAAAGCTGATTAAAATGAACAAAAAACACATAAACATTTGCAAATAATGAAAAACATTTAAACAAAACGATTTAAAAAAAAACTAACTTTCCTTTTGCCTGCTAAATCTTTACCCTACAATCCCAATTGAAAATGAAGGGGACAGGGAACAGGTCTAGCTGGCAAAGGATTCAAGAAGTAATTCCTCAACACAATGCAGAGGATTCCGAGTAAGTCAATGCAAAGTCCAGTCGCTGAGTGAAAAGACATATTCGCCTCTGTGTCTCCTGCCCATCCCAGCAGTCACTCAACTCTATCAGTAGATGTCAGACTTCCATCTTTCACAAGATTCACACTGATCAAGAGTATTTGTTATATGTATTAACAATGAAATCCTTACTTGCAGAAACATAACAGTAAACACAACGCTCATAGATAACCTCGAATAAATAACAACAAAATTAACTAATAATCATCAAAAAATACAGTGCAAAAAAAAGGCCAAAGTCCTTAGTGCCAGCAAGAGGGTCCATAGTTCATAGTTTAGTTAGCGTTTCCTGGTGGTAAAGAACTTGATGGCGGTCGGGAAGAAGCTGTTCTTGAACGTGGAGGTCATAGTTTTAGTTTAGTTAGTTCAGTTTATTGTCACGTGTACCGAGGTACAGTGAGAAGCTTTTGATGCATGCTATCCAGTCAGCGGAAAGACAATACATGATTACAATCGAGCCATTCAGACACTTGTATCTTCTTCCCGATAGTTGGAGTGAAATGAGAGGGTAGCCAGGGTGGGATGGGTCTTAGATGATGCCGGCTGCCTTTTTGAGGCATCGCCTCCTATAAATCTCTCTGATGGTGGGATGGTCAGCAATATTGAAAGCCTGATGGCTTGAAAGATACAGAGAGAGAGAAAGAGATTATTTGTTGGTTGCCAGCACAAAATGTGCGAGAGGCTATCAGCCTTGGGCCATGGTCATCTTCACACATTTGTTTCCATTGACATCAACAGAACTAAAAGTGTGAGAGGTGAGTGCAATCAGTGTTCAAGACTCTTCCGTGCACTTATTATGACCATGCAGAGCAAAGCTTTCTCCCAATTATATTTATTGTTAATACATCAATAATAGAACTGTCTACGTCATCTACCTACTTCTTCTACCATACTTGGTATTAGGTTTGATAGGGCAGGAGGCAAGTGAACAATTCTATTCATCCTTGGGAGATAGGAATTTCCTTCAACCGGCCATGAGCCATGGAATTTCCGACTGCACTGAACAACTCCCTGAAAGCAGGTCAAGTTAGAGCATGTTCCCTACACCATATCTGAATTAATTATTCAACAATAAAGCTCAAATGTAAAAGCTGAGTAACGCAGATCTGAATTCTGAAATAAAAACAGAAATGCTGGAAGTACTTATTCATCGATGGAGAAACAGAGTTGATTATGTTTATGTTGAAGATGAAAGGTGTTTAATCTGGAAAGAAAAGCTGTAGGTTTAGTGCATCATTTGTACATCCCAATTTATCACTGCTGTGTTGCCAAAGATAAAATAGTATTCAACAAGCAACATAATTGTTTGGAACTGCATTTCTTTAGATCCACTAACACTCCTATCTATTTCACCAGCTTTGTTCAATAGAAAAGTTCAGTAAGAGTCCTCCCCACTTTCCCTGCAGCAGCTGATAAATTTGCCCTTACCAGCATCACCCAAATCCTGGGAAAGGATTAAAAAGAAACACTTCCCCTTGGCTGTGGAATAATCCCACAGGGAAAAAACCCAACATGCAGCGAGCTCAGATAATAAATATAAACGCTTCTCGGTACCATATAAAGAATAACAACAAGGCTGTCAAGGATATGAGGCACTAATTCAATCTACAAGTTCTAGTGACATTGAATACCACACGTGCTTTGTCCTTGATTCATGACACCAGTGGAATCCTTTTGATTCATTCCTGTCGGTATCCTTTCATAGGTCATCCATTATCTTGTACGGAGGATGCAGCCCCTCATTGCATGGCAGGGACATCACACAGGGACAAGTAAATTAACAGTAACTAATATTCTTTAATTTTTTTAAACTTCTGATTATCTGATGCTCTGTTGATGAGTTATTCCCAACAACATTACGCTCAGCCAATGGATGTTTTTATCACAATATTTTCAAACACATTTGTTCCTAATAAAGCATTATTTTCAGTCCAGTAGTTTAGAAATATGATTCTGTTGTAAGTGTGGACTGTGATGATGTTGTAAAGGAAAGGACGAAAATGGTCAACGTTTAGAGCAACATGCATTTCTCAGTAGGCGAGCACTCAGCGGGTCAAGCGATATCTGTGGAAAGCCACAGGGTTAATACTTCATGTCAATGATCATTTATCAGATGAACCTGAACTTTCTCTGATCCTCTCTCTCCACAGACTTCAGATTGTTGTCAGCACCTTCCCGTTTAAAAATACAAAGTGCTGGAGGAACTCGGCGATATCATAAGAAGACTCTAATAACAATGATGTTCGCAAACTACAAGAGTGAAAATGATGCTTTATCAGGAAAACCTGCTGAATTCCTTCAATAATTTGTGTTTTGCTTAAGATTCCACCATCTGCAGTTTCTTGTGTTTCCATCTTTCTGTTTCAATTCATGGTTTGCATCGGCGATAATATTTTGCTACTGCATTTATACACTGCTCTTTCATGTAGAAATTCATGGAGGTTTAAGAAAGTAACAGACCCTGAACCTAAGAGTAAAAGATTTGGAGAAATAAATAAAACATATGTGATCTAAAGGAAAGAGGTAGAGAGATGGAGATTTTAAAAATAGAATTTCTATCGATGATTTGTGCAAGTATAATGCACACCAGCCATAGCTCTGAGATTGGGAGCAATGCTATAAAAATGAACATTAAGGCAAATTTCAT
The DNA here is from genome assembly GCA_038087875.1 of Malacoraja senta. Classification (NCBI taxonomy): domain Eukaryota; kingdom Metazoa; phylum Chordata; class Chondrichthyes; order Rajiformes; family Rajidae; genus Malacoraja; species Malacoraja senta. Next base: position 10,992,314 of record CM075990.1, on the reverse strand, counting down.
TGAAATGTCTGCAAGTTTCACTTGAGTCCCTTCTTCAAGTGGGAAGACTGATCTGATATGAAGGGTCTCGACCCAAAATGTCACCCATCCCTTCTATCCAGAGATGCTGCCTGCCCCGCTGAGTTACTCGAGCATTGTGTGTCTACCTTCTTGTGCTTCTATGATCCTTAAGTCTTATCAGCTGACTATCAGTCAAATTTACAACCATAAATTATAAACAAGCTATAAATTAATTCCAGTACATATCTGAGATTGGCAGCCAGTATATAAGTGGTTTTTATGGAAGTGCTAGGCATAAGAGCAACTTTCGTGCAATTCATTATTAGGTTGGAAGGATGTAAATTTCCATAAACATTGCACAGATTTAGGTGGATGCCTTTAAATGTCTTTGTGTGTTATTTCAATCCAAAGTCCGATCATTGGGGCTTCGGGATATGAAAATTCCAAAGTTCACTTTCTTAGTTCCTTTGTGTTTATAGAATTGCAGCAAGAGAGCTTAACACCTTTTTGTGTCGTCCCATCTTCATGCCCTTCTCTCACAGAAAGCCAACAGTGAGTGTGTAGGATTGTCTGCTTCCCTCTAATCCAGCTTGTCCTGACAAGCAACTCACTGCTGCCTGCATTATGCAGGACCACCCCAGAAAGACAAATGGTTTTAACAAGACAGTGACTTACCTAATCCCCAGAAAGTAACATAAACAGACTAATCCTCCCCCTATCTCTCCATCTACTAATGTACAATCTACCTGTTGTACATCGTCTACTGCATTTAACTTGTCTTATGACATTTTGGTTGAAGAGCTGAAAAAAACACATTGAAACATTTGAAAGCTTCACATCTCAAATATAAATCTATACGTGAACAAACTCAGCCCAGCATTAATAACTAATTTGAACTATTGGAATGTTGCATTAAGAATCATAGCAGAATAACAGAATACCTAATCACACCATTGAAGGCAAGATGAATCTTTCCACTCTTATGTATGTTGCTCTAACTCTTGTCACTTGTCCATCCTCCACTTCTATAGCCCTAGATCCTAAGTTATGAAATTCAAACCTCTCTCTCCTCCTTTTAAAAGTGCTGAAAACATTCACTCTTTGGCCAAAGATTTGATATTTTGCACCAATTAACCTTTGACCCATTTATTTTGTGCAGAGACTCGTCGTGTTTCAGCTAGAATTTTTTACAGCTTTAGAAGTATTGCACAAATGCAAGTTATCATCAATATGATCAACTGACCAAATGGATAAGCTCTTGTATTTATTGAATGACTCTTGGTTACAACAGAAGCCTTGGAGTGAAACTCCAACCCATGAGAGGGAGGATGATGCACACACAACTACAAATAAAGGCTCCTTTGGATGAAACCGTGTGAAGAAGTATGGAGCCAAACATGGCCCTGCCTGGTCTTTTATTTGCAACTGAGTTCTGCTTGTTTTATTCTCATAGACAGGGTGTTGGGCCTCGATGTTCCATTATAAACCTGGCAAGTTCAGAGAGAGGAAGAAAGGGAGAGAAGGGGAAAAGAAAGGATTGCAAAATAGAGGAACAAAGGTAGAAAACCAAGGAAAAAATAAAGGGACAAAGGAGAAAACATTGTTGAAGACCAAGGAAAAAGTGAAGGAGAGAATAAGCCATTTGAATCTCATGAGAACCAATACAGTGCAGGGGGGGGGAACCATCCAAAGAGCCATTTTGGATTTAATGGACTTAACCACAGCAAATTGTGCTTCTGTGTGGGCGAACGATTGCGGCACCAATAAATAAATATGGAATGAAACATATCCATGCAAATTATTAACAGAACATTGAAGTCAATTGCAATTGAATGGACCCCCACAGATATGAACATCCTTATCCCAAATATTGGAAGGCAAAGCTTTTGTCACCTACTTAACTGATTACATTCCTGCAAACCTGATAAATCAATGCCATTATTGTGGTTCAAATCAAGAAAGCCAACATGAGAGAAACTCCAGTGATAAATCTTGATTAATGGTAGGGCAACGAGGAAAATCAAAATGTAACAATATAAATGTCCAAAACAAAAACTTCATTAGAAATCAGGACTTCAACAGCACAGCTGTGATTTCAGAAACAAGTCAAACAAGAATCATATCATCAAGGGAATTAGACTGCCCCTCCAGTCATTAGTGACATGTTTCGCAGGTTCATCAGATCCATAGCTGTTTACAAAATCTCGACATCAATGTGTAAGTTGTTCCCACTAGCATACAAGAAAAAGAAACAGGGTATCTCAAAGAGCTACAAAGACAACCTAGTACCTCTCCTTTTGATCTATAGTCATTGTTTTTCATATAATGAAAGGAAGCCACTTTGTGTACAGCAAGCTCCAACAAAGAGTATCGAAGTAAATGGATAATTTAGAATTGTACATGCCGTTTGAGAGCCAAATATTAGTCTGAACATTAGGAAATCACTGTGCTCTTCTTTCATGTTTGACATGGATATTTTACATTTGTCTGGGATGGCTTTAGTTCAACTCAGCCGTAAAAAAAAAATCACCACCAACAGTGCAGTACTCCCAGAATAGAATAGAGTGGCACTGGATTCTTAGTATATGACTGGGTCCCGTTGACATTCAAAAATGAAAAGGATGCCAACCTCTGATGTTAATGCCCTAACACTTCCCAAATGAGGTTGTGGCTGGTGTCAGCTGCATATATATCAATGCTGATCTGAAATATTATGTTCCATTGAGGTACAAGGTCATCATTTCTCAGTAAAGTGTTCTAAATGGGAACCATAAAAGTGCACAGAGATGACTTGAAACTGAATGAGTTAATGTTGGTTAGCAAGACATGAATGAGTACAATTTCAAGTCTTTTCAGGGAATGCATTGGTATGAGTGTGTCTTAATGAATCCATAGTAAATGCTTTTTGTCTTCCAAATTGGATGTGACATTTATTGCACATTGAACTTCTGGACAATTCAATTAGGGGTGGGGGGCAAGATTTGTTCAAAATAAATCATTATAAAAGTAATTAACTATTGCATATACTCCATTTAATTAGTACTCAATTGGCGTACCATCCTGTGAAAAGATGTATTGATCTTTAATTCAGGAGATTAAGTCCAAAGCTTACCTTTGTCGCACCAATATATAACAGGTTCTACTTCCAATTGTGTGCTGGTTATGAGTTGCAACTACTGTTGGACACGAGGTGTATTAAGAAGATTAGCAACCAGTACATAATGAAAAATAAGCACATTCTGGTGTAATCTAATGGACCTCAAGTGTACTGGGATGACACTCAATCATCTGTCTTCTCACTAATCCTACTCACCATTTTACCTCGCCTTTTGTGTATCGGATTGTCTAAATGCTCACAATTTGTTCGGTGATGCAAATAAACCAGGAGGATCTTGGAACGGCTGTCAAGTTAATTCAGGCCATCTGCACCCCAGTGACACAAAGAGCACTTTGCTCATCAATCAGGAATGAAAAGAAAGTAAAGGAGAAAGAAAAGAGAAAACCTAACAAAACAATTTAACAGAAACATTTGAGGAACCGTGCAACAGGCAAAAAATGTGACGATTAGGAGGTAAAAAGTGAAAGATAAAAAGGCAGACTGCCTTGAAAGGTTCAAAGCAAAGCATAGCAGCGACATACAATACATCGTGAGTAATAATCAGGACAAATTGCGGTCTGGACCACTGAATAAGATGAATTCCAGTATTATTATATGACTTCTATCACTCTTTTTGGGGTCATGTTACATGGTTCTCTTTATTTCTAATTATTTTCTTCAACTGTCCGATGTGGTTGAGGATGACTTGCCTCTATTATAGCTCAGGAGTGTCTGAGCTAGTTGATGAGTTTGACGCAAGAAATGCAGGTCTTGTCACAGCTGGGGCAGATGGAACAGCTGGAGCTTGCTGGATTAGGAGGATGGGCTACTCAGGATGTTGTGCTTTTTGTCTGACTTTTCTAGCACTTGGTCTCTGCATCCTCCCATCAAAGATGCTCAAGTGGCTCAGTATCTCCCTGGTCCGTCTGCATGGTCACAGGCCAGGAAATCCCACGAGTCAGTGGGAGTTGCATTTTATTCATGAGACTTTTGAAACACAAGCAGCATGGTGGCGCAGCGGTACAGTAGTTGCCTTACTTCGCTTGCAGCACTGGAGACCCAGGTTTGATCGTGACTACAGGTGCTGTCTGTATGGAGTTTGTACGTTCTCCCCGAGACCGCGTGGGTTTTCTCAGAGTTCTTCAGTTTCCTCCCACACTCCATAGACATACAGGTTTGTCGTTTAATTGGCTTGGTTTAAGTGTAAATTGTTCCTAGTGTGTGTAGGATAGTGTTAATGTATGGGGATCAGTGCAGTCTGGTCAGTGCAGACTAGGTGGGCCAAAGGGCCTGTTTCCACACTGTATCTCTTAACTAAACTAAGCTAAACATTTGAAGCATTTTCTTCACCATCTAGGAAGGCTTATGTCACAATGGAGCTCAGAGTGAGTGCTTTCTTTAGGAGTCTAGTGTCAGACATCGGGATAGTGTACCTCACCCACCAATGCTGGTTGAGCCTGATTCAATCAATTTCAATCTATCAATCAGATTTATTCATCACATACACAATAAAGTGCAGTGAAATGAATTTGCCAGCAGCGGTACAATAAAAAAGAACACACAATACAAAATAAAAATGTAACACAAACATCCACCACAGCATTCATCACTATGGTGGAAGGCACAAAGTATAGTCAGTCCTCCTCCATTTCCCCCCGTGGTTGGGGCCATAACCTCCACAGTCGCTGCTGGCGGCCCTTTCGTCTGGAAGGTATGTCCCGAATCGATGCTTCCCTACCGGACACCGCGGCTTCAGGATGACGTAGACCGCAGGCTGGCAGTCGGAGCTCTTCTCCAGGGATTCCCTGCGAGGGATCCCGCTCCGGATGGTAAGTAAGTAAGTCCCCGCCGAGCCCGTGGCTAGAAGCTTCGCAGACCGCGGCTTCAAGATTTCGAAGGCCGCAGGCCAGCGGGTCGGAGCTCTTCTTCTCTGGGCGTTCCCAACGAGGGATCCCAGGCTCCGGACGCCACGCCCGTGTCTAGAAGCACCGCAGACCACGGCTTCAGACTGAACAGTCCGCAGGCCAGCAATCGGAAAATGTTCACACTGCACCCGCTGCTGAAGCTCTGGGCCCGACTCAGAGAAAGGCCACACCAATCCTTGGTGTTAGGCCGCGATGGAGGCGACATGGAAAAAGTCACCTCTCCGTGGAGCATGCGACTGAAAGCGGTTTCCCCCTTACCCCCCACACCACCCCCCACACAAGACACACCGAGAGACATTAAAACGCACATTTGTACATACTAGAAAAAACAAAAAAAGTAGAAATGACTAACACGCTGCTGGCAGGGCAGCCGTCTCGCAGCGCCTCCACCAACTAGATGAGAGCATCTTTGTTGGCCTGGGAGAGGGTGCTGACTTGGTTTGCCTATGCTGGCATTGGAGTTAAAGGGATTTTGCTGAGCCAACATTGATGATACTTTTCCAGAGCTTTGAAGTGCCTATTCTATGTTATCCATGCCTGCAATGTATATTGGAAGGCTGCTTGGTAGACTGTGGCCTTAGTGTTTAGCGATGGATCTCCTTGCTGTCTGCCACAGGTAAAGTCATTATAAGGAGCATCTCCAACCATTTCTAAAGGAGCTCCACAATGGACATGGTCTTCACATGTGACTAACTCAAGAAAAATGTAAAGAGCCTGGAATTTTTTGACCTCGCAAAAGCTCTTCACTCTGTCAACAAACTAGGTTATCAACTCTTCTCAGCTTGTCTGTCTTCAGAAATGGTTGAAGTGGTTGAATAGATTGTTCCTGTTTTATTCTGTAAATTATGTGATCTGGGGCATCCTAATTCTTAATGTATCTTAACCACGAAGGATACAGTAGCAACTTGAATGTACAACCCCAAGCATACATTCCCCCTATCTCTGGAATACAAAGGCCTATGTCCCATCTGAAAATGCACTGCGGCAACTCACTTGCTCAACAGCCACGTTGAAACCCCCATTTACTAGAAGGAAAAGAATAGCAGAATCCACCAACTGCATGTTCTGCACTAAAAGGTTGGGAAATATATTGACACACCGACATCAAACTTTGGTCTACCGTTACCACACAGACTGTTCAATATGACTCACCATCCGCAAACTTGCTAATCATGCTTTTTACATTCTCATCCAAACCGTTGATATAAACTGCAAACAGCAAAGGACTCAGCACTGATTCCTGAGGCACACCACTAGTCCCAGGCCTCCAGTCCGAAAAACAACCTTCCACCATCACCCATTGCTTTCTTCCATGAAGCCAATTTTCTCTCCAGTCGGCCAGCTCTCCCTGGATCCCATGCAATCTATACCACTAGACCATTGCATTGGAAAAATGTTATCCCAATGAATAACAATAACAGTCTTGGCAGGTGCGGTTAAAGTTGCCCTGCTCTGAAATAAAACAGTTAGAGCTGCTGCCTCATAGCACCGGGTTGATTCTTGATCTCTGATGTTCTCTGTATGGAGTTTGCACATTCTTCCTGTGACCACGGGATTCCTCAGGATGCTTCAGTTCCTCCCTCTTCCCGAAAGACATGTGGGTGGTAGGTTAATTGCCACTGCAAATTCTCCATGGGCGAGAGGTAGAATCTTCAGGAAGTTGATAGGAAAGTTGAGAGAATATATTACAGAGAAACATAATGGAGAATGAGATTGCTTTGTGAGTCAGGATTGACTCAAAGGGTCAAATCATCTCCTATGTTTTTGGAAATATGAAATAAGCATGTTGCCAATAGTAAAGTCTTTGTACAAGCATTTATATAAAATATCTTATCAGTATGATTTGGGTCATTGACGTCAAAGAAAACTGAATAGTGTAGGACTCCACATTAATATTACCTCACATTTTAATTTGGATTCTTCTGAATTATTCCTGTCCTCGTAATATAATAAATTAGCACAATAAATTATTTCTTTGGGTCAGAACTCTTCTTCAGACTATTTCCGATCCTTTTCTCCAGAGATGCTGCCTGACCTGCTGAGTTACTCCAGCATTTTGTGTCTCTCTTTGGTGTAAATCAGCATCTGCAGTTCCTCCCTACACTAGAAAAGCCCTGTTAACTTTCATTGTAAATTTGCACTTAATCATCAAGTTAATCAGGAGAACCATTTGCATATGTGTGGTGCCTGCCAAACAGTGCAGCAACTAATTTGAAAGCGGTAGTTTTAACTCAGACCGAGCAAGCAGAATCAACGCATTAGTGAAACAATAAGCCATGGCTCATAAGTGTAGCAGTATAATTCACATTGGCGTTCAACCCACAGAAGAATTTTCCACTTCCAGTGTGTATATAAATAAATGTGATTTAATTGATCATACGTGTATTTTTGTGTGCACTTACAAAATCTGAGAAAAGTCTAAAATAAACCAGGCACAGGACTCTCTGCATTACCTGTGCATTACCGTGTTACTCTGAAATAACTGCTCTATAAACTAGGAAACCGCAAGGGTATAGAATTACACCTACCACAACAACTGAAGACTAATTAAATACAATCTGGAGTAAAAATGTTCTTCAACGAAGATGATCTGTCACCATGACTGAGACTAACAAGATAGTCTTGTTAAAGAACAAACTGCCAGAGGAACTCAGCGGGTCAGGCAGCATCTGTGGAGGGAAAAGGGCAGATGACATTTTGGCCGAGGTGCTTCTTCAGATTCAGGTGGAGGAGAGTATTAGTTGAGGGGAACTGTTGGGTATTGGGTCTGGGAGCAAACAGAGGCCGCTGAGACCTTCCTGTGTAAAGGTTTCCATGGTAAAGATGGGCAATGGAGTCCAAAGAATTAGAAGTTCTTGAAGTGGTAGAAAGTGTGTGAGGTGTTCTGTATGTAGGTGGGAAGAGAGGAGACGAGATACAGTCACAGTATGAGGAGATGAGTTCAGTGGGGCAAGGGTAGACTGGGACCGTGGGCTTGACAGGGCAGTCCTGTTCGTGGATGTTGGGTAGGAGATGGGAATGGGCAGTGCATGGTCAGGTTGGAGACTGTGGAGAGGAGATTGACGGAAGTGATGAAATCTGTCACGATTTGGGAGATAGTGGCCTGGTGTTGGTTGGTGGAATCATGGTCAAGGGATAGGTATGAGGAGATGTCCGAGAGCTAATGCCTAGCCTCAGCAAGATTAGACCACCAGACTACAGCGGCATCGCCTTCGTCAGCAGGTTTGATGACAAGGTTGGGTTCGCTATGGGGTCGGTTCCATTTCCCTGCACAGATGCTGCCTGTCCCTCTGATTTCCTCCAGCAGTTTGCCTTTTTGTTCATCATTCCAGCATCTGCAGTCTCATGTGCCTCTGGTTGACTCTCAGTTACCAGCTGAGATGGCCAGCACATCACCAAATACAGCCGGAATTAAGAACTGGCAACAAATTCTGGTCCAGCCAGTAAAACGTACATCCTGTGAATTTGTGCAAACAAGATAATCTGTACTTAGTGACGTCAGTTAGATAATAAATATTGGCAATGACTTTGAGCAAAATGGAGTCGTCGTAGGGAATAACTGTTAATTACCAGGAAGAAACAGTGGGCCTATCAGGGCAGGTAACTGGTAATTTTGGGATCTTCAGTTCACCCAATAGGATAGATGGGGCCTTGGTGTTGTTTCACTTCCCAAAAGACAGCAATTCCAACATTACAACACTATACTGGAGCATCAGCTTCTATCAAACTTATTGTGACAAAGGCCCTGAACCAGTTTGTGATACGTTGTGAAACTGAATTCCATAAATCTCAAAATTTACAACGAGCAACCATCTGAATGACCTTGAAAATACCAGATTATTGTAAACTAACACACTAATTCCTAATGTGTAGGAAGAAACTGCAGATGCTGGTTTACATCAGTTTACATATAGACACAAAATGCTGGAGTAACTCAGCGGGATAAGCAGCATTTCTGGAGAGAAGTCAGTCTGAAGAAAGGTCTCGACCCGAAATGTCACCCGTTCCTTCTCTCCAGAGATGCTTCCTGACCCTCTGAGTTTCTCCAGCAGTTTGTGTCTATCTTCGCACTAATATCTATTACAGCCCACTTATCAATCCAGTTATGACTTTATGATCTAATTGATCGGCAATCCAATTTCTTCAGTGTAATTGCACACAAAACATTAGTTCCTCCATTTATCAAATCCATTTGACAACGAGTGCTTTATTAACAAGTGAATCAAATAAATTCTTGACCTTGATGCTCTTGTCACTTCTACTGTAAAGTCTGCATGTTGCAAATAATTATAAATGCTCCATTTGTATTATTTTCCAGCCCATGTGTCACTAGTGGCTGGGTTGAATCTATCTTTCTGGTCTGCAAAGTGGAAAGTGTGACATGATGTATTTGAGATAAGTTATTTTAAGATGTATTGGGTGACCTGTAATTTAATGTCTGACACTTCACTTCTTAAATTGCCTTCAATTTGTCCTTCTCTATGATACTTTATTTAATCCTAAATAAGTAGTTGACACATATCATTTTACAATCTGCCGTAACATTCAAATAAGGATTGGCATCTTATGCACGATTAATTACATATGAATATACTTTAAGAAGTTTAAATCTGAATTTATCTATTGCAATGTTCTTCGTTAATCTATTTCTTTCTTCCTCTTTATTTATGTTCAGAGCTGCTAACAATATTTCTCCTTAAGGTTATTAACAACCTTCAGCAATAAAAATCTCTATGAGGATATCACAACAAAGGATTTTTTAAATTTTACCAATACATTTGGACAATATACAATTCTGCATCAATTTAGCAGTAACACAGCTAAGCCTTGACTGGTTGGCATGTCATGAGGTCATAAGTGATAGGAACAGAATTAGGCCATTCCGCCCATCAAGTCTACTCCACCATTCAATCATGGCTGATCAATCTCACCCTCCTAACCCCATTCTCCTGACTCTCCCACTCATTGAAACATCCTCTCCACATCCACGCTATCCAAGCCCATTCTATTTAAAATGTCCCATTCTGTTTAAAAAGTCACTTTAATCGTGGAGCTTTGAGCAGAGTGTGATGGAGGAAATGTGCGGCAGAATGGATACAAATACACATCTTAATGCTGACATTAAATTAAATTATTTTGAAAACAGTAGAACAAAAATCCACTTTACTAATTCTCAATTTACTTGGAGAAGGTAGTTATGAAGATTATGTTGCAAACCAACATTATCTTCTGATATGTGAAGGAAAGAACTGCAGATGCTGGTCTAAATCAAAATAGACACAAAATTCTGGAGTAACTCAGCGAGACAGGCAGCATCTCTGGAGAGAAGGAATGGGTGACGTTTCGGGTCGAGACCCTTCTTCAGACTCATGTCAGGGGAGTGGGCGGTTCAGAGTTAAAACGTAGTCAGAGACAGTAAGACTGGTGGAAGAACTGGGAAGGGGGAGGGGATGGAGAGAGAGGGAAACCAAAGGACTACTTGAAGTTAGAGAAGTCAATGTTCATACTGCTGGTGGCTAAGCTACCCAAGCTAAATATGAGGTGCTGTTCCTCCAATTAGCGCTGGGCATCACACTGACAATGGAGGAGGCCCAGGACAGAAAGATTAGTGTGGGAATGGGAGGGGGAGTTACAATGTTGAGCAACCGGGAGATCAGGTAGGTTTAGGTGGACTGAGCGGAGGTGTTCAGCGAAACGATCGCCGAGTCTGCGCTTGGTCTCGCCGATGTACAGGAGTCCACACCAAGAACAGCGGATATAGTAAATGAGGTTGGAGGAGGTGTAAGTGAACCTTTGCCTCATGTGAAAGACTGTCGGTACAGTCTGATAAGCTGCTGGCCGGTGAAGTCAAGTGTTAGACTAACTTATATCTGAAACTACTGGAGTTGTCGCAAGTGGGTATACAATATATTTCTTATCAAGTGTGTAAACAAACTTCTGAATAGCATGTCCCCACTTGAGGGGGGTGAGTGGGTTATTATGTGTGGGTGAGAACACCAATAGGCCATGATTGGTGGAACAATTATAATATTAGAACTTAGAATATGCAAAGCTTTGTATATTGAATCTGATAAATTGAGAAAGATTTAAATTCTTTAATGATTCATCACATATAAATCATCTGTATTTGGTTACCATGACAGTGTTTGCATATTTCTAACCGTTGGGGATAACTAATTGGAATAATAATATACTTGCTTATTTTCTGTCTGAGGTCACAGAAACTTACCTGAAAGTAGTATATTCAACCTTGAAATTATCCTTTCCATTGGCTAAATAATCTGATAAGGCAATTACAGTTTTATTACCCATTGAAGTACCGAATGGATACAACAAAGACATAGGTGGCTGTGGATGGCCAGGTAGCATCCATGCAAACTCCAGCACAGCAATTGGTTCTAATCCCACTCCTGTAACCTTTGCTGTGGCAGAATGTCCCAAGGCACCTCACTGGAATGTTTGCCAAACACACCCTGACAAAGAATCATAGATTCAGAGAGCATGGAGCCTTTTATGACAACCAAGATGATCTATGCTAGTTCCATTTGGCCCAGATCCTCTAATTTCTTCCTATCCATGTTCCTGACCAAATGTCTTTTTAAACATTGTAATTATATCTGCCTTTATTTCTTTCTCTGGCAGCTCATTCCATGTACTCAACATCCCCTGCATAAGAAAGTTTCTCATCAGATCTGTTTTAAATCTTTATCATCTCACCTTAAATCTATCCGCACCAGTTTTTGACTCCCCGACACTGGGAAAATAAACATTGACTGTATCCATACCCCTCATATATATCATATCAGACTGATTTTATAGACCTTTACAAGATCACCCCCCATCTTCCTATGCATCAGGGTAAAAGGACTCCGCCTATCCAGCCTCCCCTGATAACTCAACCCCTCAATTTCCAGTAACATCCAGGTGAATCTTTTCTGCACCCATTCCAGTTTAATGACATCCTATTTATAGCTGGGCAACCAGAATTGTACACAGTACTCTATGTGTGGTCTCAACAATGACTTTACAGTTGTAATATGACATTCCAACACCTGTACAATGCTTTGACCATTGGTGCCAAGCATACTTCACCATCCTGTCTAGCTGTCTTGCAGGGAGCTACAGGTATGTGCCTATAATCCTAAATCCTTTTGTTCTGCAACATGCTCCAGGGCCTGACCATTCACTGAACATTCAACGCCCTATATGTCTCTGAGTTCAATCCCATTTGTCATTTCTTAGCCCATTTCCCCTGTTCAATGATATCCTGCAATATTATTACTCTATGTAAAGTAAGTTCCATTTTTTTTATTACATGCTCCAAATTCTAGACAACAACCCATCTCAACTGTAATGATCCCCTTCCATCTACCTTGCAGCTCAATTCATTGATTATTAAATATGTTCCTGTAAAATCTGTATTGTTCTAATGTAAAAATAACCAATACTTTGTCTTCCTCCCTATTTTAATGTTTTAATATCTATCTGCATCATTGTGTATAGTGTCTAACATCAAAATCTTATTCACAGTGTGAAGGCTAACAGTACCCATTGCGTGTATAGTATACCTTCAAAACTGTGGCCTCATGGTTCTTAATCCTTACGGTTACTCCTTTTTTTTTTTTTTTCTTTAATGCAGTGTAAATATGTAAAGTCCTGATGGTACATCTGCGCCCATACTTCTCTATCTTTACTTGTCAAAAGTGTACCAAAGGCATGTTGAGCCTTTCCATCACTTGTTGCTTTAAAAAAAAATTGTTGCATAATGTATCTTAACTAGTAATGCAGAGGAGCTCAGGATAGATCATAATCCATCAGGAATCTCTGCTTCATTCCAATCTAAATCAAGATTCAGCATTTGAAGCCAAGGAAAGGTTTGGGATGTCATCTTGGACCACTTTGAATTGACACACGCAGTGTTAATCCAGGGTGGTTTGTACTGTAACAGGCTGAAGAGACAGATTTTTGGTCTGACCTTAATAGTAATATTAAGAGTAAGTATTCTTCCCTCCTGTCTCATTTCCTAATAATGCAGTCACGTTACATCTGTCATCGGTTTTGCTTTCAGTCACATGGAGAAGTTATGATGCATCTGCTGCTTTAATCCAATATCCAGGATTCTAGTAAACTGTTAGCACATGGAGAAAAATTCTCCCTCGTCCTTTCACTGGCACCACACTCACATCAAATGGGGTGAGTGCCTGACTGACCAGCAGATAAGTTTAGCACCCAGTCAAACCAAAATGGCTTCCTACTTATATTGTAGAGATACAATTGAATTTTATCTGATCTATCTGGGCCACGATCTAGACTTGCACTAAACTTCCTTGAAAACAAGCCTGCTATGATTCCAGCAGGAGGCAGCTGTGTAAATAGAGCTTGTCCAGGCTATAAAACTGAACTGCAACCCTTGCTCTCGGATCAATAGGTGGAGTTTCCATCATCCCGACGAGAGGGCTTCGGACATCGGACTGTCGGCAGCAGCAAACTGCGGAGGGTTCAAAAACCTCGACCACGGGTGAACAAAGGAGGAAGATGATTGAACTTTATTACCTTCCATCACAGTGAGGAATGTGGATTCGGCTGTGGTGGATGTTTATGTTAAATTTTATTTTATGTGGCTGTGTGTCTTGTTGCTTTTCACTTAGTACGGCTGTATGGTAACTCAAATTTCACTGTACCTTAATTGGTACATGTGACAATTAAAGTGAATCTTGAATCTTGAATACGTTTAGCAAGAAATTTGTATTAAAATACCAGAAGGATGTAATCACAGTGCAATATTGCCTTCAGACTTAAATGTTTAAATATTAGGAATAAACAGAGGCAATCAAAAAGCCTTGAGGTTTAAACAATTGCTCACACATATTGCAAAGTTTGTGGTTCTCCACCCTCTGTCCAGAATGTAAATAAATTCACTGAGTGTGTTTGCTTTCAACCAAATATGTCATGACAGTACTTTACTCAGTCCAATATATTAGGACAAAACATCTGAGCTATCCATCGTCTTCATCATGCCCAATCCATTTCTTCAGGTCTGCACTTAGAGTTATTGCTTCATCAGCTGCTTGAGCTCAACTTCATGATCACATAATAACTGATCACATGAACACCACAAATATAAAAAATTTGGGTTACCAGCTATGTGCTTCATTCCGTTTATTTATTTTGTCTGCCATCATTAATTAATTTAAACTAACATGGACATTACAATTATTAAATTAACCTCCTTTCATGCTTTGCCCTGCTTGGAAAGATCGACTAATAGTTCAACAGTGAGTTTTGTTCCCTAAACTGTAAGCCAGAAGCTCAAATCAGACTCCCCATGTCGCTCGGAACTGCAAGGAACAGATTATCAAGGCATCTTCATCAATTTTGAAAGAATCACAAAGAATTTACAGCATAGAAATGGCCTCTTCATCAATCGTGTCCACGTCAGTCATTATTTACCTCACAGGATTACATTATACTTTCTTTATCTCACCCTATCAACATATCCACTGCCTCATATTTTTCTTACTTCGCTCAAATTTACCTAAGCTAACGTTTCCAGTGGTATAGAGGGGGGGAAATTGTGTTTGCATAGAGCCATTGGCATTTCTTCACAGGTTTGCTGTGGTTTGCTCTTTCTATAGTTATCACAATCATGCTTCTCTGATAACCCATAGTCAGTCAACAAACATCAGGTTGTTGGAATCCAGAAGATCATATAGTTCGAATAGGCTCCTGATAGCTTTTAGCTGCAACATTTTGTAAACTAATCCCACTGCCCTTCACAGCCTGATATCTTACTGTTCTTCAAATATCCCTCCAGTTCTCTTCTCAGATACAACGATCTCTCCTTTAACCACTCCCACTGAACCATTGTTATACATTCTCAAAGGCAAGGCTATCCTTCCTCGAGAAAGAAACCAAACAACTTCCATGGTCCAGTAATACGTTGGGTAAAGAAATAAAATGTACAAGTGTTTTCTGTGACCAGGCCAGATTGCTAAGCTTAGTTATAATGAAGCACTCAAATATAAACATTATTATTCTTAATTTCTGAGTCATGCCAGTGCTCCGGACACAATCCTAGCACCATTTTTTTTGTGTCAATAATTTCCACATGGGGGTGGGGTTTATCCGCTCTCCCCAGATAGAAAGAACATTTGTTTTAACAGCAGCCAACAAAAATAATTATTTCATTTGATGTTGCAGCAGCATTTCATTTAGACTTTGCTCAACAGTAAATCACCCAGGCAAACCACATTAAAAGCAAATGTCAAAGATGATTTCGAAGCTAGGGTTACAAAAATAACTCATCCAACATGTTATCCCGTTTCAAATAAACTACTGTGCAACCTACCACTGATCAAATTGCTTCTGAACTTGAGTTTCAGCGCATACAGAGCTTTGCCTTAAGTATACTTCAGATAGTTTATGCAAATTAATTTCATTCTATAATGAAACAATGAAATGGCTAAATAAAGAAAGATTTAAACATAAGATAGACACGAACTGCTGGCACAATTCAGCGGGTCAGGCAACATCTTTGGAGAAATTGGATTTCAGGTCGGGACCATTCTTCACACTGATTGTAGGGGAGATGGGGGGGGGGGGTAGTAACTGGAAACAAGAAAAGACGAGGACACATCAGAGCTGGTAACAGATGACCTCAGGCTAGGCCGGTGTGCTTCCAAGAGGGATACATCATTGCGAACTGTGAAACTGGCTAACTGACTTTTAGTTGAGGAAAGGGCCAAAGAGGGGGGTGGGGGTGGAGGTTGAGGGGAGGAGTGGGAAGAGGGGAATGAGGTGGAAGGGGAATGTTTGTAGAAGTCACCAAAAAATAGAGAATCCAACATTCATTGCGCTGGGAAATAAATTATATTGGCATTTGGGCCCATTTCCTTGAATAAGAACTGTTCGACGTAACCAACAAAAAGGCAGCCATAGCTGGGGCCCATGCGAGTGCTCATGGCTGCATCTTTAACTTGGATAAAGTGAGAGGAGTCAATAGAGAAGTTGTTGAGGGTGAGGACAAGTTACGCTGGGTGGAGGAGAGTGTTGGAAGAGGAAAATTGGTTGGGTCTTTGTTCAAGGAAAAAATAGAGTTACTCTAACATTTTGTTTCATTCTGTGGTATAAACATCTGCCGTTCCTTTTTATTACTTTTGAAGATTTAAGCATACCTAATTATTATGAGATAAGTATATTTTAAATGCTAGGACTACAAATTAGGAATATCAGGTCAGTTAAATAATTTCACTTGCAATCCATTCCTTGCTTTCAGTGGGATATTTGTCCAACCATCGAGATGTATTGCTAAAGAGAAGGGTCTCGACCTGAAAAGTTACCCATTCCTTCCCTCCAGAGATGCTGCCTGTCCTGCTGAGTTACTCCAGTATTTTTTGTCTACCTTCGATTTAAACCAGCATCTGCAGTTCTTTCCTACATGTAAAAGACAAACGCCCTATTTTAACATCCCGCACTTTTACTTTACATTTTGAGATATATACTCCAGATGAAATATCAGTTCAGTTTAGTTTTCAGCTGATAAACTTAACTAAATTGAATTAATATTTCATTTGGAGTATATTTCATGCCCACTTACTATTGTGGCATTTGGGCCCATTTCCTTGGAAAGTATCAAGGGGAATTTGGGATCAAAAGCAGATTATGCAGAGCCCACATTGGCAAATGAATAGTGTAATGGATCATGCCAAAATGAGACAGCAGTGCATTTATGTGAATGCTTCAAATGGGTGTGAATCTGTGGAATTCTTTGCCACAGAAGGCTGTGGAGGCAAAGTCAATGGATATATTTAAGGCAGAGATAGATAGATTAGTTAGTACGGGTGTCAGAGGCTATGGGGAGAAGGCAGGAGAATGGGGTTCGAAGGGAGAGATAGATTAGCCATGATTGAATGGCAGACTAGATTTGATGGGCCGAATGGCGTAATTCTGCTCCTATCTCCTGACCTTATGATAAATTTAATCATGGATTGCATTAGTGTTTGGGACAAGGTAAATAAACCTTGGCTGTAATATGTATGCAGGTTACAGTAATCAGGTACATACTATTTATTCAGCAAGAGTTTGAATTACAAGGCATTACATAACATAATATCTTAACTTCTCTCATATTGTTGCTACTGATCAGGAAAAAATCTGACATATCAAACAAAACTATTCAAATTTTGGGTTGAGGTTTAAATTAAACTTTTCAATTTAATAATGAAAAAGATTTTATTTTTAACCAGTACTGATGTTAGAATTCAGATGACTGGATGGAAGCAAAATTCTAAGCAGTTTTTTCGCAAGGAAGGCATAATTATACTGAAGATAGACACAAAAAGCAGTAGTAACTCAGTGGGTCAGCCAGCATCTCTGGAGAAAAGGAATAGGTGACGTCGAGACCCTTGTTCAGACCTGACCCGACTTGTCTCCTCATCCTTTCTTCAAGAGATGATGCCAGACCCGCTGAGTTACTCCAGCATTTTGTATCTATCTTCGGTGTAAACAAGCATACGCAGTTCCATCCTGCATGGTTACTTATATTCACTGATTGAGAAAAAGCAGGAGAATGGAGCAAAGTTACTTGATTTATTGAGCACTAACTTGAAACAGATACAAAAAACATTTGTGAAGGTTAGAATATTAGGACATTGCATCCAATTCTGAGGGACAGATTTTGGGAAAAGCATTAATATTTTGGAGAGGATAAACAGAATCTTTACTAGAATGGTACAGTTTGCTTCAAATAAATGAATGACCAATTACTCAAAGAGATTTTGAGATAAGGAATGGTTCTCCTACATGTGGGGAAGGATTGATAGGTTCAAAACTGCAAAAGGTTTTGATAGAACAAGTGTTCCCACTGACAAAATGTTTGACGCTCAAAAACTCTAGATTTGAAGCAATTGGCAAAATAATTAACAGGTGACTTCAAAGAATGAAAATATACTTGAGTAATAATTTCAATCTGAAATCTTCTGCTTGAATGGATGGTGGGAGCAGAATCACTGGTAACTTTCTAATAAGTTGAATGAGGAGGCTCTGGCACTAATTTGTTGTACCATTCAATGAAAAGATTTTTGGTTACATTGCAATCTTTGAAGAATAACATTATTAACAACATAATGAAAAATCTGGGCTCATAATTAAATCAAGTTATCTTAACTATTACATTGAAACGGGGCGCTGACGTTCGAATGAGACACTAAACCTAGCCAAAATGCATGTGAAATATCTCACAATGCCATCTCGGAGAAGGGAAGAGAAGTTCAACCAACCTTATTAAAAGAGATGAAAGCTCAGAAAACTGGAAATATTAAGGCAGATGATGTGGATAGATGAACAGAGTTACAATTTCAGATCAATGATCTCTCATCAGAGTTGGAAAAGTTAGAAACCAAGCATATTGCAGATGCAGGGGTAGGAGGAGGGTAGTTGAGGTCAAAATAAATGTGTGTCTTCTTCTTGCGTATGGCGTGCACAACCTAAAGTTGTCGGACAACTTGTTCTATTTGATCTTATTTGATTGTGCACGCCGGGTTGATTGCATTCGTCGAAACAGGGAAGGTTGCAATCTCCCACCCCATTA
Organism: Malacoraja senta; assembly: GCA_038087875.1. NCBI lineage: Eukaryota > Metazoa > Chordata > Chondrichthyes > Rajiformes > Rajidae > Malacoraja > Malacoraja senta. Next base: position 10,973,704 of record CM075990.1, on the reverse strand, counting down.
ATGTGTGTGAAGGGTGGAAACCAAGAAAGGCTGAATGATTCAAGTAAGATAATGATGTTGCCTGAAATCTCAGCTGATCATTCTGGGGGAGATGTAAATAGAAGATGAATAAAATTAAGGTAGAGAGGCAAAAGACAACAAGATTGAAACAGTGAAATGCCGTTGCATATCTTTGGCCCTTAGTCTGTTCCAACCAAACCCTGCACATTCTTAAAGAACAACAATTCATCTCCGAATGTGGCATGTTGCATATCGATATAAACACTTTTGGAGCGGGAACAGTCTGTAAGTCCTACTGTGCTCAGGACTTAATGTTGAGTTCAACAACTTCAGATACCTCGTCTTTGTAGTTGGTATCACAGTTGGCCAGTTCAACTTGTTATTATGCAACTTTTTCGGTGACTGCCGGCACCCGTCATAGGTCGTTGCTGATCGCCGAAAATTTTCAACATGTTGAAAATCCAGCGGCGACCAGAAAGATGCTACGACTCTTTGGGTAACTGAGGAGATGACTCACGACCATACAGGCGACACCCTGGTGACATGTCGCAGGGTGAAACCTGTATGGTCGTGAGTAGTCGCCCAAAGAGTCGTACCTTGTTCTGGTCGCCACTGGATTTTCAACATGTTGAATATTTTCGGCGACCTGCAATGACCTATCACGGGTGCCGGCAGTCACCGAAAAAGACGCGTAAGTGGGACTCTGTTTTTCTCCCTCTGCATATGTTGTCACACTCCCTGAATATTACCTCCATCTTCTATTTGAATTACAGTTTTGCTGCATTTGCAGTTTTATTTTGCTGAAATGCTGACATTATTTCAAAAATCCCTTCTTTAACTTAAAAGCACTTTAAGCACAAAAGATGGCATAGATGTGGAAGTCCTACTCATGTTTTTGCTTGGCTAAACATAGAAACATAGAAACATAGAAAATAGGTGCAGGAGTAGGCCATTCGGCCCTTCGAGCCTGCACTACCATTTGATATGATCATGGCTGATCATCCAACTCAGTATCCCATCCCTGCCTTCTCTCCATACCCCCTGATCCCTTTAGCCACAAGGGCCACATCCAACCCTCTTAAATACAGCCAATGAACTGGCCTCAACTACCTTCTGTGGCAGAGAATTCCACAGATTCACCACTCTCTGTGTAAAGCCACAAAACCAAATATTATTGTGCTTGATCTTTGTTTGGGCCTGTGTGATTTTAACACAAAACCAACCATGTGCGCATGTTGTGATGAAGCCAAAAATGATGGCTTGGGATGAGAAAAAACAACCAGTTCAATCCACCTCTCACTGTGACAGCTAATAACAGAAGCAACTAAATTATCACAATTTCATTTGGACTCTTCTCTGCCTTACAGGATTATTCCAAACATTAGTCACTCTTTGGGTAAAGCAATTATTTTTCTGGGTTTATGTTCTAAATATACTTTCCATTTGTTTCCACTTACAGCCCCAAGGTTAATAAATTATCTGACAATATTTAAGATTGTTTAAGTAATCTGCCTGTTGTAATTAAACACTGAAATTAGGTCGACCTGCATGGTAATGTGTGGCATGGTGTGAATTTCCTCAAATAATAAGTCAATGGTAGGATGGAATAGATAAGTGCCTGGTGTAATCCCTGTCAGGGCACAGGTTGGCTTACATCACTCAAACAGAAGACTGTCGTTCACTAACCTATGTCGACATTATTATAAACTCTCTACATGTTTCTCGTCTGTTTTTACTACCATATTAAAATGGTGACAGTGAACATTTGTGTCAAATCCATTTTATATTGATGTTTGAATAAATTATACAGACTTATATACTACTGACGTGTATGTAGCAAACATTATTAACTCTTTGCAGTCACCTTAAGGCACATTTTCTTTAAAAATGAACCGTGGAGTGATTTTCTTTTAGATTGGGGGTGGGATGAATTGGAGATTAAGCAGTAAACCTGATATGGGTCTTTAAAACCGTGTATATAGAAGAACTAATTCCATGTGCGTGAGACAGGGGGGGGGGCGGGGGGGGGGGGGTTAATTCATAATTATTGTGACCACAGAACGGAGGAGCAAACCTCCAAAGACTTGCAGGTTTGTGGGTTCACTGACTTCTGTAAATTGCCCCTAGTGTGTGGGATGCGAAAGTGGGATAAACTAGAAATTAGGTGCGGGTGATCGATGGTTGGTGTGGACTCGGTGGGCCAAAGGTCCTATTCCCATGCTGTAAATTCTAAACAATTACAGAATGTGGGAGCAAATCCCTGCGGTAGAGAGCAATCAAGTGGGGGTGTTTCAGTTAAAGAGAGGCCTCGCAAATAGAGGAAGAATGTAGGGGGGAAATACTCTGAGAGGCGAGGGGGTGGCCAATGTCCCTGTGAACCCGAAACATCGCCAACTTTGTGTCCTGCCTGTAGACCAAGGATTCTGTCACAATCTCCGTGCGCGTCAAGAATGGCACCCGCTCTGAGAGATTTACATGGTTTGGTTATGGGGGGGTCATAGAGTGTTACAGCACGGAAAAAGCCCCCTCGGCCCAACCTGTTCATGCCAAGCGAGGTCCTTCCTGGAGGGCTTGGGTTGCAAGAAGAAGGTGGATGGGCTGGAGTTGTTTTTCTTTGCAGTACAGGAGGCTGAGGGATGACCTCGTCTCACATCTGCCCCCTATCCTTCTAAACCTCTCATACCCAACAGGTTTCTACAGTACAGCAGAGTCTACAGTACAGCAAGGATTGTGTTCCATTCAACATTTCCCCCACCATCTCCCACTACCCTGGTGCTGTTGTCTTGAAACACAAAAGTGCTGAACTAACATCTGTGGAGAACATGAAAAGCTGACGTTTCGGATCGCAACCCTGCATTTGCCTGGGCTGGGTTAATTTTGATTTAAGACTGCAAAGGATCACTTGTTGTTTTCCAAATGACCTGCAATTTGTGTTTATTGCGTCTTTGGAATATCCAAAGTTCCATTTCACAACATATATTCCTCAGGCATTAAACAAGGGGCTGAAGAAGGGTCTCGACCCGAAGCGTCACATGTTCCTTTTCTCCAGAGATGCTGTCTGATCCGCCGAGTTACTCCAGTTTTTGGGATCGATCTTCGGTTTAAACCAGTATCTGCAGTTCCTTCCTACACATAAAGAAATAAGGCGGCGGCGGGAGAACAACCCACTATTTCGGAAATCCCAGGAAAGAGTACAGTAATCTTTGCTCCGCAGCCGTACTGGTTGAAGGAAGATTGCCGACACCATATTACTCAGATAAACACGGGCGGTTGACAACATGTATCCCCGGGTAAACCCGTTTTTCTTACCGGGCCGCCAGTGAATAAAATGACGAAGCAGCTTAAAATGAACTGTAGTTCAAAAGTAAATCGAGATAAGATCATTATTGATTCAGCTTCACTCAATAAAACGCCGCCCGCACTTTTTATGCATTAGCTTTGTTTTGGAGCATTTAATGTGTTAGTACACGGACATTTTTTGTAACTTAATCTAATGACCTTGGTGGTTACACTGACTGTATGTAACCTGTCAACATTGTTCTCCCAGCTCTTCAATATAAACCACATCATAACGCGTTGCCCTCAGAGGACCAGTCACCATGTACGAATCCGTGCAGCCTTTTACAACAGCCTCCGGACAGAGAGTGAAAAAAAAATCTCTTCTTACGAAAAAAACCTCAATCACTTTGAAATGTGTTGGAAGGAACAGCAGATGCTGGTTTAAACCGAAGACTGACACATACAACTGGAGCAGCTAACAATGAAGTCACCTTTATCATCGTTACTTTTGTGCATACCTTTCATTCTATATCTCTCGTTTTCCTTTCCCCTGACTCGCAGTCTGAAGAAGGGTCGCGACCCGAAACACCACCTACTCCAATAGACAATAGACAATAGGTGCAGGAGCAGGCCACTTGGCCCTTCGAGCCAGCACCGCCATTCAATGTGATCATGGCTGATCATCCCCAATCAGTACCCCGTTCCTGCCTTCTCCCCATATCCCCTGACTCCGCTATTTTTAAGAGCCCTCTCTCTTGAATTCCTTTTCTCCAGAGATGCTGCCTGACCCGCAGAGTTACTCCGGCTTTCTTCAAGCACTTTGAAAGTCCCTGCGATAAGAAGTCTGGGCCAAAGTCCCGCCATACATCACGTACTCACCCATGGATTTGGGGTTTTAATTTTTCATCAAGCTTGTTCCCCATTCGGGGCAGATCTGCAGAAGCCGCCCAGGCGGGTCTCGCTCCGCCGATCTCTTGACTCCTTCGTGGAAGCCAGTAATGCTTGTTCTGTTCGCCCGTTCTATTTGCCACTATCCTCTGTCCGGCACTTCAGGGTACAAGCCTGAATACCGGTGGCATTGAGTGCTTTGAGTTGAAATGAAGCGGGCGACGGTGGGTTTTTAGTCTGCAATAACCAGGACTATTTTCCTAATCCTCATGTAAATCTCAGTGCAAATCGAAGGCAGTCTGCAAACACTGAGTTGCTAGCTGCGCGAAAACGCGAGCGAGGAGGAATTATATCTGTGGAGGTCCGGTACCGTCACATTTATGGAACCAACCATAACACAAAACATGTTAGAATAAAAGATACGGAGCTATGCATTCATGCGAACACACACTCACACATTGTACAGGACAAGAAGAGACAAAGGTCGGGGTGGTGACAGCGGTCGGGAAGTCAGCAAGCAAACCAAGGCCGTCACACCTGGTGCGAATTAGCGGCAATTTGTTTGCTTATCAGTGGGGCCTACTTAAATGGTTAGTTTAGTTTGGGCGGCTGGACATTGACTGAATACGCCTTTTACTTGGAAATACAATATATTAAAAGGCCGTGCTGTGAAAAGACTGCCGGTTGTTTCGACGCACAGATCCGAACATTCCCCACGTCCGCCGGTTTGCGTGACCCTGGTTGAGCTATTCCACTGCGCGAATCAAAAATTGCCACCAATAACCCCATAACTGTCTAAAGAAGGGTCTCGACCCGAAACGTCACATTCCTTCTCTCCAGACACGCTGCCTGACCAGTTGGGACATTTTGTGTCCACGGTTTAAACCAGCATTATAACTATGAATCTGTCTCACGCCTGACGCCACCTTAATCCAAATTGTGTTTTTGTTACACCCTGCTATTCAGCGGCGATTTTTAGTCATTGGAGCCAGCCCTCGCGAGTATTGTCAAACTGTTGCTCTAAAGATCGCTTATTTTATGTGAGGGGAACTTAATTTACCATCAATGCGCCATTGAACCCAGTAATTGTCTGTCACTAGCTGTCCATTTCCCCCCGAGTCTTTGTCCTATCCCACTCTATTTGAGATAATCGCAAGAACGTGTCCCGAATCCGCAGTTTCCCCCGCGAATACCCGCTAGTGTGTGTTCTTCTTGGCGGACTCCTTTTGCCCGTCAGTTGTCGAAAACATTGCGCAGCGCCTAATCTTGTTTGTTCCCCGTGTATTAAAACGCAACGTCAGTTAGAACTTCGCATTTCCACCGTATAACTACAACGGGGGGACGGGGGTGGGGTGGGGGTTCTCTCTGCATTATCTGTAACGGAATGATATACCAACTTTACAATGTATATCTAAGATGTATATGCAAAGCGCTCACGGGAGAATCATTCCCCGATATCTATGACTGAGCCTGCTCAATGTAGTGGGACTGTGAGCAATTCCCACTCAACATCCCAATCCATAAAGCGACTCCTCTTTAATCCAGTTCTTCCTTTGGGGGGGGGGGGGGGGAAGTAATGTTAATTGTGTCTTTTACACCAATGCTACTTGATGGATTTATTTCTGTTTTCTTTTTTCACGCAGAGGCTGGGAATGTATTTGGCGTTGCCATGTAGAGTGCTCCGGACACAACCATTGTGTTCCCATAGATTGTGTTCTCATAGAATCCCTCTGTAATGTTACATGTTGTAAACTTGTTTTTCCTTTATTATATTGTTTGCGGAGTACTATTTCTGTTGTGTTGGTGCAAGTGTTAGAATGTCGTTGTTTAAGTAAACCAGGTAGATGTAAAAGACGCCACTGATCTATTTCAGAGGCTTTCTCTGAAGAGAGACACAAAATGCTGGAGTAACTAAGCGGGACCGGCAACATC
>CM075990.1:10703484-10967405 GCA_038087875.1 Malacoraja senta | reverse complement strand
TTAGCTGCAGATTAACAGAGAATATAGGCAACATCGACTGGAGGTTCAAGAACTATTTTGTAATGAGGTTTTGGAGGCACATACTAGTCTGAGAAACCTTCATGGTTTAGATTATCTTGGGCATTGAACAACTCCTGCTCCTTTACAATGTGTTCAATTATCCGAGGAAATGTTTTTTTTATGGATTTTTATGGCAAGTGGATTTTATGACATCAGAAGTCACACCCGATCAGTAAAAGGTGCGAAATCTCCCAGTGTTGTATTAGCTTCCCAATAATGAATGGTGAAAGTCCTGTCGGTGCCGCGTAAAACATTTACAAGTTTGAAAGATAGCGATATCTCTAGTTGACTCCCATTTATTTAAAAAAACACGAATTTCACCAACACTAGACCGCCGCCCTCGTTGGCTTGGTGTGTTTATGAGTGATTTTTTTAAAAATTAAGTGTGGTCTTTTCAAATTTCGTATATTTTCCTTTGGAAAAAAATACCCGACCCTCCGAGTACCTTCGGTGGAAACCTAGCAGTATGTGAGAGCAGAGAGCGAGTTAATATTCGCCGTGCTTAATTACAATAGTTGGTGTGTGTATGAATGTGAGAGAGGGGGGGTGGGGGGTGAGGGGGGGGGGGGGACGACGACTTGTAAATATTCCTAAATGTCAATATCCGGCGCAAAATCTTCCAGTTCAATATTTGCTACTGTGTCCGTGAGTGTGTACTCACTCTCGAGACTGGATTGGAGCATTTCTCTTAAACTGGAGGCTACCACTACACTCCATTATAATCTTCACATTCCAATCTCGGTGGATGTATGTATACGGGCTATCAAACCACATGGAAAGCGTGACATGGATAAGTAAAATATACAAGAAGCCAATGATAAAGTGCGGGTGATAGTGTGCGATCAAAAGACACCGGGTTTAATTGTTTCAGCCTCTGCTATCAGAAAATAGACTTTGCACGTTGGTCTTCGCACCAACGCGTGAATATGACTACTATTTTATCTTTAATTTCGTTGAAAGTGAGGAATAAAAGCATCAGCATGATTTATAATCACATTAAATAAAATGTATAGTACGTAGTTAATATAAATTATCGCATAAAAGCTATTATGTAGAGGAGTGTTTGGGACTAATCGTTGGGTGCAATTTGTGGAACAAATGACCGAGTGCCAGGAATGAGCGCGTTAATAAACGTTCATCAAACAAAATTGCACAGATATAAACACGGCGTTTAAAAACGATAAGAATATATCACTCAGGGATATTCAGTGTAAAATTGTCATTATTGGAAATTAATTCCCTGAAGAGGGGGTGCTTTACCAAACTGAAGTAAACGTATGCATTTTTATCTTGTAATTGCAAGCGCACGTTGAATAGCCAGAACAGATGAAGAATTATTATTTGTATTAGGACCTGAAGGCATGTAACTGGGGTATTTGTTATAAAATGCCTGAATATACTCTCTCCCCTCTTCCCCCCCCTCTCCTCCCCCTCTCTCCCCCTCTCTCCCCCTCTCTCCCCCCTCTCTCTCCCCCTCTCTCCCCCTCCTCTCCCCCTCTCTCCCCCTCTCTCCCCCTCTCTCCCCCTCTCTTCCCCCTCTCTCCCCTCCTCTCTCTCCCTCTCTCCCCCTCTCCCCCTCTCTCCCCCTCTCTCTCTCTCTCTCTCTCTCTCTCTCTCTCTCTCTCTCTCTCTCTCTCTCTCTCTCTCTCTCTCTCTCTCTCTCTCTCTCTCTCTCTCCTCTCTCTCTCTCTCTCTCTCCCCTCCTCCCTCTCTCCCTCTCTTCCTCTATCCCCCCCATCTCATATATGTCTCACATAGGGGTCAGCATGATTACAGTGAAGAATTTGTTCACATTCATCGAGATTTAAAATGTGGAATATATCGTTTATTAATTAAAGAATTCCCTACAATTACTGGAGCCATGCCCACGTTCTGATACTTTAAAACCCCGTCCCGATAAACATTTATTGATATCTCGCCGTTGGAGGGATTACTTACGAAGAATTCTCTCATTTTTACAATGCAGCAATTTGTCTTGGTGCTATTTCTTTGTACCAAATAATTGCATTCCATTTTACACTCTGTAGGAATGTATGCATTGTCACTGTTTTTCAGCGTCATTTTATAAAATATATCAATCAGCAGCGGTGCCCAAAACGTGAGAGATAATTTGAGACCAAAATGTGCTACATTGAAAAATATACTTACAAAATAATCCACGTTGTTTCAGTTTTATGGAATGGGTGTAAATAACTATATTAAACTATTCATTGGCACATCTCTATCCATAATGTGATCAGTTTCAATAATGTGTATGACTCGTTCATGAATGTGGCGCACACAATAGATATTTAAGCAGCTTTCAATGTCCCCTTTCGAGTACTGATCCATAAATGTAAACAATGTCAACAACGCGTCCACACAATTTTCAAAACACACACACAAACAACCCAAATCCTCAATACAACTCCGGAATAAAAAAATCGTGCAAAGGTGTTAACGCAAGTCTTATTAACTATCGTGCTATGATTGACCTGCAAATATCATAAACTGGTCAATACTTCAAATGGCATTCACGAATAAAGACAAGTAAGCCACCAAATCAGCGCAAACGTGAGGGCCCGATTGGCTGACTTTGATAAAATTGATTTCAAGTGGAATATGTGACAGTCCACCCCTTGTAATCCGGCCCGGACCCCACATACACGCCACTCCCTGTCTGTTTTTTTAGCCCTTTTCGTTTTCTTCCCGTCTCACTTTTCTCTTTTTTATTGTGTGCTCAGAAGTCCAACAAATAAAGATGTGACTGATCTGTCAGTGAAAGATTAGCTTTTGGAAAGTAAATATTTTGATGGTTTTTAAACAGAGATCCCATTGCGTGTCAGATCGCGGCGCCGCCAATCCCTTTTAATCAACTCGTTCCAATTCAATTAAATGTCCTACTTCCAAAAGCCGGGAAGGACAGGATATGCACATTTCTCCTCACCTCACGGCCTGGCATTAGGGAGTGGGGGGGGGGGGGGGAGTTGGAGAAAATGTCCAAAATATGGTGCTATCTGTGTTTGCAAGCGGAAATGGCCCGCTCTTGTTTGATCTTTGTTGAAGTGTATGCTTTATACTACTCACGAAGTCTGGGCTAATCCCCAGTCAAACTCAGGAGGCCATTCCCCCAAGACAAAACGAAAAGGCGCTCGACTAGACCCCGCAAGCAAGTGTTCGGTATAAACAGATAATATGAAGGAGGTTTATATAAGGTTTATATATATATATTTTCTGAAACAGTGCAAACTTTAACCTTCATTTAGTGGAAGCCAGCTGGTCACGTTGGGAATATGTTACTTTTGAAATCTTTAGGAGGGGGACAGCAATTATTTTACTTCCAATTTTCACCAAATAAAAAAACGGCGCCAAGGGCTCTTTAAAAAGGAGAATCTATCCTTTCTCCGGGAAGTGAAGAACTTATAGGAAAACCGTTATAGGAAAATCGTAACAACGTTTGCTCTCATTTGTTCTGAATGGGAATCCAGTTCGCGCTTTGGAATGAAGAGCAATTGTTTCCAAATATTTTGCTGTATTTATTTAAGCAGCACATGCTCTCCTTTTTAATTTGCATTGTCAGGGTTGTAAATAAAATAGCCAGATGTATTTCTGACCTGGGACAATATCGCTGCAAACTGTTGGCATTAACCATCGCCAGTAAGGAAATGTGACTTCGGTTTTGCATTATGGTCTGATTACCCATTATTACTCATTATTGATTTATTGTATTATTAATTATTGTATGTTAATGAGTTCATGGGCCCGCGGAGCTGCAGCGTGTAATACATGCACATTTAATTTTCTACTGCTGGGACGCTTGCCAGTTAAAAACTCTTCACTCTAGTCTTCAGCGGTATTAACGCATATGCGCAAAAACAACGCTGGCTTGGTGGAAATTACACCAGAGAGGCCCGCGGACAGGCTGATAATACCGCGTAACGTACTATGCAGTTACAATTAATTTGGCGGTTCTGTGGATTCTTTGGGGAAATTCGTGCGACTTAGACCGAGATTTACCCCACTTTGTATTTGATGTCTTTACCCAGATCTATTCCCGGGAGTGGGGGATGGGAGGGGGAGGGGATGGTGGCGCGGGCTCTCAAGTTTAAACACATCCCGGCCACATTCCTCCTTGCTACATTATCGAGTAACAATATGAGTTTAATCAGGCTCGCTATATATACTCCCGCGATTTATACTCTTTCTCGCTTAATTAAATATATTTACACATATTTTTGTTACGATTTATCGGTATTTTTGTCCATAGATTGACCGAAAAATTCTGATCTTTGCAAATGATTCAGTGCTCAATAGGTATCTCTATTTATATTGATAGTTTCATCATATAAAGATATTGTTACAGTAATAATATTTAACATCAATAACGTGATAGTTACGATGTAGACACAAGAAACTGCAGATGCCTGTTTGCCAAGTTACGATTATGTTGTTATAGGAATAAACGATTTGTTGACTTTTTTTTTTCTAACATATTTTAACCATTCTATTTTTAACGTTACGAGCTTTGGTAAATCCGAAGTAATTTGTCCAAGAAACTACTTTGTACGGTTACTTGTCCCCTGCTCACGCAAAAAGCGGCCAGTTTACGTGCCAGGCATTTACAAAATAAATGTAAAGATTTTGCCACTGGCATAATATATCAAGGAATAATGGTACCTGCACTAATAAGATCCTGTTTTATTATTTCCCAATATGCGATTCACAAGCGGCCGAGCAAAAATAAAAAGCAGTTTCAATACGGACACTTAGGGCTATTCCCTGAGTATGCGGTACCGCTCGGAAGTAATTAAGCATGAGTGTTCTCGTTATGCTTTATCGAGAATTACAAGAGTGTGATGGCGAGCTGAAATTGACCCCGGACAGATGTTTCGGCGTGTCCAGACTAGGTAGCATGAAATCTAGCGTGCCACGGTGTTAAATTAATATTGTGATAAGGCACCAGCTCATCCTAGCTCCTAACCCTACAGAATCTCCTTTTTCAATTTGCTGAATTTTAGTTGTAATGTGAATGAGTGAAGGGAATGGTCATCGCAGCCTTATGACAACCCCGACGAGATTATCAAGACCTTTGTTTAAAACTTAGCAGTCAGGGGGTAGGTCAGGGGAGAAGTGACAGGCAGGGTTGGTAATATTCATTGAGAACAATGAACCCCCGTTTGTTGCTTCACCGAGGGTCTTTCATCGTCCAAACGACCACTAGATGTCGCGGGATCTAACATCATTGGTTCTTTTCCAATCATTGATGCTACTTTAGCTGTTAAGACATTTTTCTACCAAATTGTCGCCGTTTCTGATAGTGATTTTGTACCTTCTTGATGGAGGTGCGTCAGCTCTCGTCTCTCCTCTTCTCCCCCTTCCTCTTCCTCTCACCCCTTCCTATCCTTGCCCCAGAGAAGTTGCATCCATTCGCAAGTTAAAAAATGACCAGCTTACCGCTGCTCTCCCTGGTGTGCTTTGCAGATGGATTCTCTTTGTGGGGTCCCGGAATCTGAGAGAGTCATCGGGCTGTGATCAGGAGCATCCGAGTCGGTCAGAACTCCACTCGACAAGTTATATTCCATTCGATGCGTCTGTGCTGCAAAAATAAAACGCGATGCAAAGTCAAGTCAACGTACATCTGCAAACCCAACCTAAACAAAGACTCTCCCTTCTGTGATTCTGTCTGCGCCGGCTTATTGCCACTGTGATTTTTTTGTTGTTGGATTGGGCAGCTACAATCTTTACCTGGGAATTCATCATTTAAAACATTTTCTAACTCAAAATAAAGTTAATAACATACATCACGCCACGACCCTGGTTTGGAAATGTCATTAGATCCTCGAAACAGGTTGGTTATAATACCGTCGTTATTTGTTAAATAAATCCGAGCGCGGTTTTGTGACATCCGTTCTCACTCTTTTTTCTTTATCTTTCCCGTTCGATTCACAGCGATTCACAGCGGAGACGCCGTCAAATTGAAAGTTCAAATTGGATGGGTCTCCCATTCTATGCGAATCGTGACGAGAATCACTAATCGATTGCCCTCCTTGTCTATAACAACGTCTTGCGATATTTTTAGTAAAATTCGACTCTCCTCACTCTTCAGTAGGATCCCGACCCGAAACATCACATATCCATGTCCACCAGAGATGCTACCCGACCGGCTGAGTTACTCCAGCACTTTGTGTTTTTTTGACTCCATTTACTGTGGTTCATATTATCTTTCCTTAACAAAACAAAACAGCAAGCAACGCCCGGACGTATAGTCCACTATAATGTGGACTTCATTGGATCTTATTCCGCACTTCACAACAAGACGTTTGCACTAAAATCCGAGCAAACACACATTCTACTGCAGTTAAACACGACATTAACTTTGATAAATTGTGGTCCTATAATTACAGTGATCAAGAGAGTCAGTGTATATTTACTTTTTTCTGACTATCAAGAAAGCAGAGACTTTAATCCTTTTTGCCACGGCGAATCTTATTTCCTAAGCGCACATGTCTATAGTTTGTCTATATATTAGCTAATATATTCATTCCGTGAAACAATTTATTGACTCTACAACGTTTTTGAGATGTAGCTCGAAACGTGATAAAAAACGATGCAAATAGATGTGATTTCTACAAAGGTGTAGACCCAGACAACTGTCAGGGAGGTGTCGCCAGGCAGATCCAATGTTTGAGGAGAAGTATTACTTACAAACAATGTGTAGGAAGGAACTGCGGATGCTGTTTTAAACCGAAGATAGACACAAAAAGCAGGCGCAACTCAGTGGGACAGACAGCATCTCTGGAGAGAAGGAATGGGTGACGTTTCGGGTCGAGATCTCGCCACGATCCTGGTTTGGAATTGTCATTAGATCCTCGAAACAGGATGGTTATAATACCGTCGTTATTTGTTAAATAAATCCGAGCGCGGTTTTGTGACATCCGTTTTAACTCTTTTTCGAGAAAGATGGGGGAGAGAGGAGAGAGAGAGAGAGATACAGAGACAGAGAACGAGAGAAACAGAGAGCGGGGGGGGGGGGGGGGGGGGGGACAGAGACAGAGAAAGACAGAGAGAGAATCTCGACCCAAAACGTCACCCATCTCTTCTCTCCAGAGATGATGCCTGTCTCGCTGAGTTACTTCAGCTTTTTGTGCCTATTTTTACTTACAAACAATGCATTTCAACCAAGGGGACTTTTGTTTTATTTAGTGAATTCTAGGGGAAACATAGGGCAAACCATGCGCCCCTCGCCCCCTTCACCCTGACAATTTAACCAGACAGCAACTTTATTGCAAAGGCAAGGACATTTAATTAACTTCTATACAGATCGTAATTATTTTTTATCGAACTCGCAGCTATGCGGCCCATTAAAGACTGAACGTGAGACAAAGACGTGCATTTATAAACTGCATATTCACAATTTCAGGCCGGTTTCGAGTCGTTGAGATTCGTCTCTTGCCATTGCTAGTTTCATGGTCCAGTCTTCCACCTAACTTCGGTGACGTGAATTTCCTGGTTTTATTTTTGTTCTTCTGGTACAAAATCATTTTGATTCTACACTTCCCCTTCCCTCCAAACTCCGATCCAATTTTCAGTTGTGAAAATCAGCACATTATATTCGTATCTCGAGCTCAAACTTTGATGTTATTTAAATATATCCCCAAAAAAGCCAATTGCACTGAAATTCTACATCACCATATCTGGTGTCTTAACTTCAGGCGAAAGAATGAGGTGGGGTTCTAAACTGTTGTTTATAACCCAAACTTAGACCATGCTTAAAGCGCTAATTGCTAAAATCAAATCCACGCATGTTAAATAATATATCCTCCAATTCATAAGTCAGACGCCTCACTCTATGACCAAATACATATCTATAGTTTTATACAGTCTGATAACATTCTCCATGTAAGAGATAGGGAGAAAGAGGGAGAAAGAGATATATATGGAGACAGAGAGACACACAGAGAGAGGGAGGGATATAGACAGAAACAGACAGAGAAAGAAAGAGAGGGGAGGGGGGGGGGGCAGACAGAGAACGAGAGAGAGAGAGAGAGAGAGAGAGAGAGAGAGAGAGAGAGAGAGAGAGAGAGAGAGAGACCGAGAGAGAGGCAGAGAGACATAAACGCGCTGTGAATTAATTTCTTGGATTAACATTTGATTAAGATGTGTGTCAATTTGCCGTCCCATAACTTATTAAGATGCGGCGGCTCCCCGTCCGTCCATATATATACACACACATAGATATAGATATAGAGGGAAGCAGATGGAATTTTGACGGAATGTTTGTAGATGATAATTTCAGCTCTTCTGCCCCCATTTGCATCTGATTGCATCTGTCAGGCGCGTTTCCTTTCTCCGCAACTGCCTGTCTCCTCGTGGAGCGAGGGGGGGGGGAGTCGGGTCATGTAGATCAGCAACAGCTTCATTTAATTCCATGTCACATTTATTATCCAATCTGTTTGGTCGCATTAATATTCAATATCGAGTCGAGTCGGAGCTTTATCCGTGTTACTGGGCGGTGTGGAGTTAATTTAATACACTAAAAAAAATATCTTGCTCCAGTCGCCCCACCGTTGTGTTGGACGATAGTGAATACTTTACAGGGTTCAAACAGGAACATCAAAATCTAGCTTTAAAAAACGCAATATTTAGCAGCAGCTCCCCCTTTGCTCTATCGTGTCCCTGGAAGAACACCTTGATTTGAAAATTAAAAGTTGATTTACTGACTGAATAATAATAATTAGTAATTTAATAGCAGTAAAACAGACAAATGATGGACATCAAATGCGACCTTTTTTCGTGGTTATGCTCACCTTGGACATTTTCTCTGTAATGTTTTATTCCCATTCAGTGCTCTCTACCCTCGGACTGGTGGCTTATAGAGCGCGCTCCAGATGCACCTAATCACAGACCATTAACAAGCCCGAATTACCTCTATGTACAATATCTGGGCATCATTCGAATTTAACCGAACCACCGAGACTAAGGTGATTAATTTAGGAATGTTACCATTTCATGTAATCTGCCCTCCCTTGCTGGTGTTGCGTTCAAAACACCTTCGGGAAAGATTCCATCTTAACAGAAGAGGCCCAAATGGACGTGGGACCATGCGGATTTCCTAACTAAAATCAATTTCATAATTCGCGTTAAATTTTCTTATTAAATAGCGGGTGTCATGACGCATAGAACTAAGAAAATTCAGGTAGTTCGGCTTATCTTTCAAGAGCATTTCTCTTTCTTAATCGAAAACATCCGCTTCTTGGTCGAAAGGTCACAAAATGCTTCCTAGTTTGAGGATGAAATGTTTAATCTCTCGGCAAGAAATGATTCATTTTTTAAATTTTATTATGCTGAAAAAATAACCCGCTTACGTAACTATTCTGGCATTACATATACGCGGGTGTTTCATTTCTTCCAACGGGCAATTATTCGCAGTCAAAATAAAGGATAGCTCGTCGGAAAATAATTTAGAGAAATATTTTACATGCTGTTCATCCATTTCTTACTAGTGATCTCTTTAAATAGAGTGAACAATTAATTTCGTTAAGTGTCGGTAGCACAATCTATCCGCTTAAACCTTTCCCGTGACAAGTTCGTTACCATTTATATATATATATATATATTGTTTAGTCTTATATTGCGTTCGTCTATGCCGTCATATACTTCTAAATGTTGTTTTTTAATTTCTGCTTGTGCAGATATAAATTAGTACAAGCTATACATTTCTTATTATAAACTGATCCTTTTACACTTTAAGCATTAGACACTCACTGGCCTCTCAACATGGTTTGAGTCTATGCATGCAGAGCAATCGAACTGTGCCCGAGATACTTACCGTTTATGCTTGACAAAAAAACAGCTTCATAATTAACTTAAAAACTACATATCTTCTCGTGAAAACACAGATATTGAGCACGCAGGATCATTGGAATGTTTACTTAATATCAGGACTGGCGGAGGCGTTCTATCCACCCCATCCTCCCCTTTATTTTAGAACAAATGCCCGTGTTTGTCTTTGGTACTTTCTCCAAGCTGAATGTTGCCCCTTGCAGTAAACGTGCAGGAAAGTCTGTGGATCTTATACAGGGTCTCCCGCGGCTAGGGCGCACCTGCTAGCCATCAATTTTCCTCCCGAACCCACCCGGCACAATCGTGAAAGATTTCTTTTGTTCACCGCCCAGCCGCACGAGGACAGCGGAATATACTTGTACGTTATTTGAAGAAGCGGTGACTCTTTCTCGGGCCTACCTGCACTGGATCTGAAGGTGAGTGTCAGGAACCTACCCGCCCTGTCTCTGTTGTGTTCAGTGACACTTGGAATTCGCCCGAAATAAGGCAGCAGCTGCTTCTTCCACAGACAACCCCATTGATTGTTCTAAGGAAGACAAAAATCTTTCACAACCGCTGAAGAATGCCATTCATTTTAAAAAAATATTTCAACCCAATTTTACTTCTCGGTCTCTTCCCATTTAAATAATAGTTTTAAATTCCTGGGCCCAATGTCATTTTTTTAGAAATCGAGATTTGGGTAAACTAATGTCAGGAAAGGGATAATCATTCAAATCTTGGTCGTGAGTCTGGCGGCTCTTGTGTATGAGATGGAAGAATGCATACTGTTTGATTCGCAGCTGCCCAGTTACAGAGTGACATAATTTCAAGAGAATGTTACTTTTGAACAAACAGCGCTCTCGTATTCCACTAAGTAATGGAACAGCAATGTAAATCGCTGCGTTTTACCATCACAAATATTTTCATCCTTCTTCATCTCATCAGTTCTGACATATTTGTCGTATTTGTTATAACTTTTCGTAACTACGCGCCGAAGTTATCGAGACTATTCTTTCCTGATACATTGGTTTACTTCACGTAGATTATGTATCTGGAAACCAACCAGTACCCAGATTCTCACATCGCCCCTTAGTTTTATGAATAAGATGACATTTCCCAATCTAAACCTGTTTCTGGTTATGTGGCCAAATAATTGGACGGGGTTCGTAAAATCGTTTCCTTCCTGCTGTTGCTATATCTCATTTTAAAAGATATTAGTCTTGACACGCGGAACCGATCGCTCCGGCTATGACAGTGTTAGGTAGTAAAAAGATGGGCATGCAGTTATATAAAAACAATCAACTTGGAAACCTTTTTAAAAATTTTACCCGGTTGCCAAGAGATGTAAATTTCGCTCCCAGTCTAAATAGAGAGAGAGAGCGTTGTAAAAACCGCGCTTCATTAATCATTCTCAAAATATCCCCCTGTTAACACGCCTTCGATATCAAGCCATGGGCATAAGGGAATAGGCCATTCGGGCTTTACGGGGAGTAAATCAGGGACGATATCGCGCTGTTGGATCACTGTTAATAGGATCAGTCTTCAAAAATAGAAGCGTAAGATCTCGCAAAAAACAACAACTGTGAATCCAAACACCATTAAACCGCACACACACACACACACACACATACTGGCCCAAAACATTTGCCGAAAATGCATTTAATGCGGGCTACAGCTGAACTACATATCGTGGATTAAGGGGATTTCCTGTTTGAGAAATAACGCATTGTATTATATACATTATATAGATACAAATATCAATTGTTGAGATGTACAGTACAGGCACAGGGCAAGGCAACAGGAAAGAAAAACGATTCTCAAACATTTATCAGTGAGAAGGTCGATACTGATAATCACTTACAGCAAATTCCTCTTTAAATGAATAAATCCAGGGATAGGATAAGTTTACCGAAGATTAGAGATTCCTGGAGCTGTCAGAATTAAGAGTTCCTTCGAAAACACGCGGCAGGTCCTTGCAGTTGCTCGGAGAGTCTCAGTGAAACCCAAGCTATGCGATCCCATTTGCTGGAAGGATTGATTTTATGCCAATACCATCGGCTGCTGCGAAACGACGCGACCACTGTGTGAGCGGAGAGGTCCGGCCCACCGCAGTACACCGCGTCCCAGCTACCACCCCCTTCTCTCCCCGCCCCCGCCTTACCCATCCCCGATTCATTCAGAAGAGTTGTGGGAGATTGGATTGGATCTCTGAATATACATGCACGGATCCACCGGGCTGAACATTAACAAGTTCACAATAGGGGAAAATGGCCACCTCTGGACTGAGCATCTATTTACCTTTTGTAGATAAAGAAGCGGTTGATCTGCAACTGTTCTACATCAGAAATCCAACATCGAGCGGCGCTATGAAGACTGATTTTAAAAATTACTATTTAAAATTTAAACATAAATTCTGGAATAGGCGGAAAAAGAAATTTGCATCGCAGTTAATCTCGCTGGGGACAACTGGTAGGCGAGTGTTAAATATTGCACGGTGCATATTTCCAACACAAAATACGAGGCAGTGGGCAGAGTCAAAAGTTTCAAGCCAATGTTATTCTTAAATGTTCTTTGCTAACTTGATTTAAATTACTTTGAATTACGCTGTATTTTAACCGTGGGATAAAATGTAAACCAATCAACCTGGCCTTAACCTTTCAATTGATTTATTTTCAAATACCTATCTTGACATTTTCATTTCGGATTGATCGAAAAAGGGTCCACACCATCATAAAACCTTTTATCGTGATGTGCACCTGTCTTCGTGCCTATTAGACTGTGCCACGCTGTAAGGAATGTCTAGCATTTACATGCAATCTTTCACATTACTTTGAAACGGTCGCGGAACATCATTCAACTGATGAACAATATGTACACACAGCAAAGTCGCAAACCTGCGGGCCAATTTGCACACAGCAAGCTTCCTCGAACAGAAATATGGCCATGGCTAGATAATAAATTTCGTGATAGTGGCTGGGTTTAAATAGTAATAACACTCTTTACGTCCACCTTTCCCCCCAAGGCAGTACAAGGGAATCCGAAAGGCAGGATCTGTGCCCTTTCTGTGTACAAGTAGCTGGAATGGGGTTGAAGCTGGAACGTTCAGATGATAGGATTCACTGAAGAGGTGAGCAGTGTTTGTAGTTCTTAGATTGATTCCACCAATACGTCTTATGTTTATTATGTTTATTAATTATTGCTTCTATTGGTACATTGCAAAACAATGGAAACGGGCAACATTTCATAATGTGCCACGTCATTATCTTAAGTGCCAACATAGACTGCACAGAGTTCAAGGTTCACTGTGCAGTGAGCAGAGTTCACAGCTGGGGCATTGGATCAGACATAAACAAAATAATACAACGCAAGAGAAGTTCTCGGCAGTGAGTGCACGGTCTGGTATGAGCCGGAGACGTTGCACGGTGCAGAGTAAGATCCATGCCCGGGATCTGATCCTGTCCCAGTCTCTGGGCGAGTTTGAGGAAATACCAATTAAAGTGCCTCGTCCCAACGGCCTTTGCGAAGCGCTCTTGGGTCAATCAAACTTGATCCAAAGATCCCGCCTCCTCATGGCGATGATTGGTCAGTACCGCCGGGTCTTCTCGCTGAGCGGTGTCCGATTGGCTCGCCGGGCCGTCAATCGGGGCGGCCGCCAGCAAGTTAGGTGGGTGGCCCGCGTAACACGTCACGCAGGCCGTGCCGGTTCCCAGGCAGCCGCTCGCTCTGCGTCCGCCCGCCCGCCCGTCCGCCCGCCCGCCCAACCAACCAACCGATCCTCACCAACCCTGGGGCCGGGCACTGAGGTTGGCAAAGGCCCGCCGCTGGGTTTAATGTCCGAGGCCGTCACTGAGGCAGGGTGTCTCGGTGTGCCCACTGCCCACCGGCAGCCGCTGCGGTATCCAGGCCGCCATTTTGGATGTGTTGGAAGCTGCCCTGGGGGGTAAGTCGGCCTGTTTCACCCTCTTCGTCTTCGTGATCCAGCTACTCTCCCCACTTGCCATCTCGCAACCCCCTGCACGGCGACAGTGCAACGCCCAGGTGCCGTTTATATGGTGTAATTTGACTCTCTGCTACTGTTTTCACCCGCCAGCCAGCAGCACCTCCATCCAAAGTAGAGGATCGGGTAGTGGCAAAGGCCTACTCATCAGCAGAGTATTTCCCACATCTTGTAGGAAGCCCTAGTTGCCTTGGACGTGTAGAACAATTTATGGACTAATCTTATGGATGAGGGACTTCAGTTACAAGGGGAGAGTGGAGGTCTCAGTTGATCTCCAGCTTCAGATACAAACTGATGGCCGGACAAGCAACTTGGTATTTCAAAGATGGAAAGGGAAGGGAAGTCAATGCTGACTGTCTTTGTCATCTGCAGGGAATGAATCATAAAAGTTGTGAAGAGTAGGATTTAATTTATATATTTGAAGACAATAAATTGTTTTGATAAGGTTAGATGTAAAGGACCGATTCCTCTGGCTGAAGGTTCACTGTGCTAGTTTATTGTCACCTGTAGTGTACCGAGGTACAGTGAAAAGCTTTTGTTGCGTGCTATCCAGTCAGCTTTGACAGGAAGTTTCTAACTGAATTGGACAGATATTTCAAGGGGAAGAAATTGATGTGTATTGGGGAAAGAGGAATAAAGTAGGGATAATTGGGTAATTTTATCAATAACAGTGGAATGTGCTGAATGACATGCTGTTGTTATTTGTTTTATTATGACAGCAACTTAAAGTTTATAATGTGCTATTAATGAAATGAAGCACCACAAGATTCTTGCCTAAAGTATGCTAACATTGTATACAGTGCCACCTGATTTATACTTCAGAGAAACCTCCTTTGCAGTCCTCTGAGAGCCAGAGTGATACAGTGTGGAAACAAGCCCTTCAGCCCAACTTGCCCACACCGGCCAACATGTCCAAGCTACACTAGTCCCACCTGACTGTGCTTGGTCCATATCCCTCCAAACCTGTCCTATCCATGTACCTGTCTAACAGTTTCTTAAATGTTGGGATAGTCCCAGCTGCAACTACCTACAGCTTGTTCCATATGCCAACATCCTTTGTGTATAAAAGTTACCCTTCAGATTCATATTAAATAATTTCACCTTTACCTTGAACCTATGTCCTCTGGTCCTTGATTCCCCTACTCTGGGCATAAGATTATGTTCATATACAGTGCCCTCCATAATGGTTGGGACAAAGACCCATCATTTATTTATTTGCCTCTGTACTTCACAATTTGAGATTTGTAATAGAAAGAAATCACATGTGGTTAAAATGCACATTGTCAGATTCTATTAAAGAGTATTTTTATACATTTTGGTTTCACTATGTAGAAATTACAGCTGTGTTTATATAGTTCCCCCATTTCAAGGCACCTTAATGTTTGGGACACATGGCTTCACAGGTGTTTGTAATTGCTCAGGTGTGTTTAAATGCCTCCTTAATGCAGGTATAAGAGTGCTCTCAGCACCTTGTCTTTCCTCCAGTCTTTCCATCACCTTTGGAAATTTGTATTGCTGTTTATCCACATGAAGACCAAAGTTATGCCAATGAAAGTCAAAGAAGCCATTGTGAGAATGAGAAACAAGAATAAAACTGTTAGACATCAGCCAAACTGCCTCGGGACTGGGCGAGGGATGGTCAAGATTATAAATAATTATCTCCTTACTTCTTTAAAAAAAAAATTTACTCTCTTTTCCCCATTTTCTTTTCTTTAACTTTCTTCTTTTATTCTTTTTTCTTCATCTTCACACACTATATATATCACGTTTTTCTATACTTTATTATCTAATTTCTTTTTCTTATTCTTCTTTATTATAATAAAAAAATAAGAAGCTGTACATAAAATGTATTATGAAAATATATATTAGGCACTTTGGTGCCATACGATTGTACTTCTAATAAAATAAAAATATTAAAAAAAAAAAAAAAAGACATCAGCCAAACCTTACGCTTACCAAAATCAACTGTTTGGAACATCATTAAGAAGAAAGAGAGCACTGGTGAGCTTACTAATCGCAAAGGGACTCGCTGGCCAAAGATGACCTCCACAGCTGATGACAGAAGAATTCTCTATAATAAAGAAAAATCCCCAAACACCTGTCCGACAGATCAGAAACACTCTTCAGGAGTCGGGTGTGAATTTGTCAATGACCAGTGTCCGCAGAAGACTTCATGAATAAGTGGGATACGAGGTGCTATTCTTCTCAGTTTGTGTGTGACCTCACTCTGGCAATACAGGAGGAGAAGGACCATGTTGTCTATAACAAGGTCGCTATGGAATTTGGAGTTAAACTGTTCTTAGAAAGAACCTGGCTTAATCTATAAGTTGAAAGGGACAGAATGTTTTGACTTGTGATGGTGGGGCAATGTACTTTGCATTGGCAGGATAGGTGATCCAACAATCTGGCCTATGATTGTTCAAAACGGGTGTCAGACGTTATTGGGAGAAGGCAGGAGAATGGGGTTAGGATGGCGAGGTAGATCAGTAGGAGTAGGTTTGATGGGCGGAATGTCCTAATTCTACTATCACTTATGAAAATGGTAGAAAAAGCATCCAGCTGGCACTGTGCAAACAGAAGCATCACACCAAGCAATCTTTGCACCATTCCGATTAAGAACCATCAGCCCACCTATGGATAATGCATTAGATGCAACAGTGATGTCAGTAACCACGTGAATGGATAAAACTCATCCTTGACCCTGAAGGTCTGCCTATGAAGGAAGGTGGAAACTTAAAGATGCTTTCTTTGGCCTTGTCATCCGAGAAGAAAAGTGAATGGTAGTAACTGTACAACTTTCAAAACAGATTAACCTTCATAATTTACAGTGCCAGCTTGCAAACATGTTCTTTTGAACTAGAAGGAATAGCAAAGAATCCACATTGAATTATTATCAATGGATGTTGTTGTATATCCTATTTGAAGTAAAATTAAATGATTCTCTTGGTATGCAGCAAGATATTTGGTTTATTGCCGTTAATGGAGAAATGGGCAGTGGTGCTGAATTTTTTTAATTTCTTTGAAAATGATATTGGAATAATATATAATGAATAAAATCCTTATTTTGGGGTTTTCTTGCCAATTTATAACCTTGATTTTTCTTGTTGCAGATTCATCACTATGATCGATAAAGGCATTTATATTGTGCAAGGTGAAATAAATAGTGTTGTTGGTGCCATTAAGCGAAATTCAAGATGGACTACACATACTCCATTGGTAAGTTGTATTATTTTTACTGCTCTCATAGCTCATAAAAACAAAATGCACAAAACTATGCACTGTTGCAAACAACGTGGACAGCGTGGGTGCTTATCCATGAATCTGATTTTAGGGTTGGCATTAGATTTGTTCTTGTCTGCTACTCATTGTCTTGGGATTGTTTGAGTCATAACTTTAGGTCTTTATGTAAAAAGTTGTGTCATGCTTGAACGGTCTGGTAGGCATTACTGCTCTCAAGTCATTGACCTTAGAAAAGGCAGGACCATTCTTTAGAACCATACTTTATGATTTACCCTGTGTGAGAAATATTTTTGTTAACTGGGCAATTTATTCTCAATGTAGACAAAAGTGCTGGAGAAACTGAGCGGGTGCGGCAGCATCTATGGAATGAAGGAAATGGGCAACGTTTCGGGCCAAAATCCTTCTTCAGACTGATGTAGGGTGGGGGGGAGCGGGAAGAAGAAAGGAAGAGGAGGAGCCAGAGGGTTATCAGCTCTCCCTCTACCCTCTGGCTCCTCCTCTTCCTTTCTTCTTCCCGCCCCCCCGCCACCCTACATCAGTCTGAAGAAGGGTTTCGGCCCGAAACGTTGCCTATTTCCTTCGCTCCATAGATGCTGCTGCACCCGCTGAGTTTCTCCAGCACTTTTGTCTACCTTCGATTTTCCAGCATCTGCAGTTCCTTCTTAAACAATTTATTCCCAATGTTGCATTTGACATTGAGTTCAAAAAATTCACTTACCACCATCTAGGATGAGTGGAATTTGAACCAGGAATAGTTGATTTTTTTTCTCTTCTTGCCCAGTCCCATAGGATCTCAATGTGCTGTCCTATGCTAGGAGAATTTAGTAATGTAGTTATCAACCATTGGGCATGACCAAAGAAGTAAAAATCTCTTACTTCCACCATCAGCTAACACATGCTCTTTAAACTTCAGAAAGAACCCCCAAACTGATCATCTTTTTGGATTAAGTTGTTCTTACAGCGCCCTCCATAATGTTTGGGACGAAGACCCATCATTTATTTATTTGCCTCTGTGCTCCACAATTTGAGATTTGTAATAGAAAAAAAATCACATGTGGTTAAAGTGCACATTGTCAGTTTTTAGTAAAGGCCATTTTTATACATTTTGGTTTCACGATGTAGAAATGACAGCAATATTTATACATAGTACCCCCATTTCAGGGCACCATAATGTTTGGAACACAGCAATGTAATGTAAATGAAAGTAGTCATGTTTAGTATTTTGTTGCCTGTCCTTTGCATGCAATGACTGCTTGAAGTCTACGATTCATGGACATCACCAGTTGCTTGGTGTCTTCTCTGATGATGATCTGCCAAGCCTGTATTGAAACATAGAAACATAGAAAATAGGTGCAGGAGGAGGCCATTCGGCTCTTCGAGCCAGCACAGCCATTCATTGTGATCATGGTTGATCGTCCCCTATCAATAACCCGTGCCTGCCTTCTCCCCATATCCCTTGACTCCACTAGCCCCTGGAGCTCTATCTAACTCTCTCTTAAATCCATCCATTGCAGCCATCTTTAGATTATGCTTGTTTTGGCCACTAGTCCCCTTCAGTTTTCTCTTCAGCATATAAAAGGCATGCTCAAGTGGGTTCAGATCAAGTGATTGACTTGGTCACTCAAGAATTGACCATTTTTTAGCTTTGAAAAACTCCTTTGTTGCTTTAGCAGTCTTTTTGGAATCATTGTCTTGCTGTAGAATGAACCGCCGGCCAATGAGTTTTGAGGCATTTTTCTGAACTTGAGCAGATAGGATGTGTCTAGACACATCAGAATTCATTATGCTACTACCATCAGCAGTTGTATCATCAATGAAGATAAATGAGCCAGTACCTTCAGAGGCCATACATGCCCAGGCCATAACACCCCCACCACCATGTTTCACAGATGAGGTGGTATGCTCTGGATCTTGGGCAGTTCCTTCTCTCCTCCATACTTTGCTCTTGCCATCTCTCTGATATAAGTTAATCATCATCTCATCTGTCCACAAGACCTTTTTCCAGAACTGCAGTTGCTCTTTTAAGTACTTCTTGGCAAACTGTAACCTGGCCATCCTATTTTTGCGGCTAGCCAGTGGTTTGCATCTTGCAGTGTAGCCTCTGTATTTCTGTTCATGAAGCTTTCTGTGGACAGTGGTCATTGACAAATCCTCACCTGACTCCTGAATAGTGTATCTGATTTGTCGGACAGGTATTTGGGGATTTTTCTTCATCATGGAGAGAATTCTTCTGTCATCAGCTGTGGAGGTCTTCCTTGGCCTGCCAGTCCCTTTGCGATTAGTAAGCTCACCAGTGCTCTCCTTCTTAATGATGTTCCAAACAGTTGATTTTGGTAAGCCTAAGGTTTGTTGCGTGTAGGCGACAACGTGGAAAAGTTGGAGAACAGAAGATGGCAGACTTACCTCTGGAGAGGATTCTACCTGAATATTTAACCCCTGAAAGAAAAGCCTCCATTTACAGATGTGGGGGTGGATTATTTCGGTCTTATAGAGGTGAAGAGAGGATGAAGCCTTGTAAAAAGGTACGGTGCAATCTTCACTTGCATGGCAAGTAGAACAGTTCATCTTGAAGTTGCATCTACACTTGACACAGACTCCTGCATTCATTGATTACAGAGATTTATCTGTTGACGAGGTCAAGTTTCATCGTTAAGATCAGATAATGGTTCGAATTTTGTTGGAGCTGAAAGAGAATGAAAAGAAACACTTAAAGGCTTAAATCAGGATAAGATCCAGAATGCTATGCTTCAACAAGGGATAAGATGGAACTTGAATCCTCCAACGGCTTCTCATCATGGCGGTGTATGGGAACGGTTGATCCGCATGGTTTGAAATGTGCTACGTTCTGTTCTTAAACAACAAGTCTGGACGGTAAAGGATTACAAACTTTATTCTGTGAAGTTGAAGCAATTTTAAATGATTGACCTATTACTAAGAGTTCTGATGATCCAAACGACCTGGAAGCGCTTACACCAAATCATATTCTTCTGTTGAAGACCAATCCAATACTACCACCTGGACTCTTTGTGAAGGAAGATTTGTATATAAAATGCAGAAGGAGACAATTACAATATATGGCAGATCTTTTTTGGAAGAGATGGACAGAAGAATATTTGCCTCTGATCCAAGAGCGACAACGATGATCGAGGATTAGAAGAAATTTTGTTCCAGGTGATATTGTTTTGGTGGTCGATTCTACTGCGTCACGAGGTTCTTGGTTGATGGGAAGGATGCTGGAGATCATGCCTGACGTAAAGGGTTTGGTGCGCACAGTACGACTTCAGACTAAGCACAATGTTTTAATAAGACCAATAATCAAGTTATGCTTGCTTCCAGAAGGTGAAGATGGAAGAATCGCTAAAGAAGTCTGAATGCTGATATGTAATGCATGTTATTTTTTGTTTTTTGATATATGTTAAGCTTTTCTAGCTCTTTTTTTAATGTCTATTAGTAATTGCCTCGTTATATACTCAAAGCAATTAGGGGCCGGTATGTAGTAGCCATTTAGCTTAACTCCGTATGTTATAACTATAACCAGTTTTATCTGCCTGTAATTATGTGGGTGGGATTTATACATAGTCTGAGGCGTGTTTGCGGCTGGGATTCTCGCGCAGACTCCCTCGTATTTAGTTTGAAGAAGCATGGGGGAGAGGTCACAGTTTTTGACCATGCATGAGCATGACCATGATTGAATTGAAATGTACTTATACTAGAAGAAGTTTGGATGATTATCTTACTGTTTTTGCTACTACAATAAAGAAACTATTAATCAAGAGACTGTGTTTGGAAGATTTATCTTTCGACGGCATTGAATGTCTCGTGGAGAGCTTGTGGGTGCGTATCGATTATCTTCTGATCCCCTGTCTTCAATTAGTGACTAAAGGACTAAATCCTTGAAAAGATATAAAAATCTGACACTACAACTACCATCAGCAGTTGTATCATCAATAAAGATAAGTGAGCCAGTACCTTCAGCAACCATTCATGCCCAGGCCATAACACCCCCGCCGCCAAGTTTCACAGATGAGGTGGTGTGCTTTGGATCTTGGGCAGTTCCTTCTCTCTATATTTTGCTCTTCCCGTCACTCTGATATAAGTTGATCTTCATCTCATCTGTCCAGAAGACCTTTTTCCAGAACTGTGGTTGCTCTGTTAAGTACTTCTTGGCAAACTGTAACCTGGCCATCCTATTTTTGCAGCTAACCAGTGGTTTGCATCTTGCTGTGTAGCCTCTGTATTTCTGTTCATGGCTACGAAGAGTGGTCATTGACAAATCCACACCTGACTCCTGAGGACTGTTTCTGATCTGTCGGACAGGTGTTTGGGCATGTTTCTTTAATATAGGGAGAATTCTTCTGTCATCAGCTGTGGAGGTCTTCCTTGGCCTGCCAGTCCTTTCACGATTAATACGCTCACCAGTGCTTTCTTTCTTCTTAATGATGTTCCAAACAGTTGATTTTGGTAAGCCTAAGGTTTGGCTGATGTCTCTCTAACAGATTTGTTCTAGTTTCTCGGTCTCATAATGGTTTCTTTGACTTTCACAACTTTGGTCCTCGTGTTGATAAACAGCAATAAAATATTCCAAAGGTGATGGAAAGACTAGGTGCTGAGAGATATCTTGTACCTGCATTAAGGAGGCATTTAAACACACCTGAGCAATGACAAACACTTGTGAAGCTATGTGTCCCAAACATTATGGCCCCCTGAAATGGGGGGACTATGTATAAACACAGCTGTAATTTCTACTTGGTGAAACCAAAATGTATAAAAATACCCTTTAATAAAATCTGACAATGTGCACTTTAACCACATGTGATTTTTTTTTTTCTATTACAAATCTCAAATTGTGAAGTACAGAGGCAAATAAATAAATGTCGGGTCTTTGTCCCAAACATTATGGAGGTCACTGTATTTAAGTTCAGAGTTGTATGACAATTTCACTTTATTTTGATATATTTATTCTATTTCCTTAATGGCCATATACTTTGAATTGGTGCTGGGTAGTAGTGGAGAATAATTAATGTACTGTAACAGTAATAACATTGTCCAGCTGTGAGCAGCAATCTGTTTATTTAACACCTGAGAGGAAAGGCATCATCAGGGTGGTCCCTCATTTTTTTTTTAAACACAACACTCACTGCCCATCATCCCTTTTTCTCCCACTGCCTTCCATTCTTTCTGAAGGGTACTGATGTCTGGGATTGTTGCACAGGTGTTGGCCATTATTGGATATTTCATTTGAACAGACTATTTATCATGAGCTCAGACAATAAAGGCCATGAAAGCTGTGACTGAGCCCATGTGCAATGACATTGAATCTTTACAACAGAAACAATGTGATAGAATAGTATTTTCTGCTTCTCACTGGATCCTGGTGCTGTGGTCACTTTTGCTGTCCTTAATGTTGTCTGAGGTTTTCATGGAAAGCTTTTCATTGGGTTGAGAGAGAATTTTAGTTTCTATGGGTACTTGTACATCGTTGTTAATTTAGGAGCCAATGCTTATTTATTTGCTAACACACTCCATTTGACTGTTAGTTAAATTTTATTTATATATTCAGAAGGATGTCTTGGGAGAGGATGGGGAATCCCTTTATATTGGCACATTTTACTTGTATGTCACATTGCTGATACAGTTGGAAGGTGCAAGTATTTACTATCGTTTATGCGGACTATGTAGCCATTATGATCACAGCAGTGGAAGATGAAAAGAGAAACTACATGCTTCGAAACTGAAAGAGGAAAATATATTGTCGGATATTTGATGGTCAGGGTTCGTGAGGGGCATAGGGAGCCATCCACTATTTTCATTGTTGTTAAATGATGCATTTCACTTTAGTATTTGAGGAAATGCAAACTGGGGATGTTTGTTCTTAAAGATGTGAATCATTTTGGTTTACTGATTTTTAATCTGAAAGTGGCAGATAATTTTAAGTAACAGGAAAATCCTGTATTCAAATTGGCTGGAAGCTGTTCATTTTAAATTGCTTCTTTGATAATTTTATGGAAATCATTAATGTAATTGCATCCCAAAATGTTCTTGGTAGAGAAGTTAATTTTTTTAATCTAAGGGGGCCAGTCACTCAATAAACTATGCAATTACAGAAATTGAAATGAAAAGATAATCTTGATGTGGCTGGATAGAACTTCTATGTTATTTTAAAATGTAAAATCTGGTCTTTAAGTTATGGTTCAAAGTGAGAGAAGGGACGGTGTGAAACTGCACTAAATTAATTGAAAATTTTACTTCCGTTAGGCAATTGTTAAACTTTGGTTTAATGATTTTATCTCTGCAAATTCAGTTAACACTCGTTGGAAAACGATCACTTGATAGAATTGTTGAAAAGCAGAGTAAAAAGTAATCCATTACAATTTAAATGTATCACTAGAATTAATTGGTGGACCCCTTAGCATGATGGTAACCGTGTGTATTTAAATCAAGTTTCTGCCATTTTGCGGAAGTCTGCACATTACCTAGAAATATTTTCATACGCAGTCACATTTGATCATATTTGGTTTCAATTGCATTTCAGTCTCTTAGCCTAGGATACCATTTTCTTTTGTAGGACTTACTTTTTACATCTGGTTTTGAATATTACTTTTGAGTACCTGCTACACTGTGATGTAACTGGTGCATGCAGCTTACTTTTATAGTTTTCCTACTGTTGAACAATATGTATTTCTAATACTTCCTTTCCTTATCTCAAGTATTTCCACATTAATGTTATGTCCTGTATTCTTTCCTCTGTGCTCTTGTGCGAGACAAGATTCCATTTGGTGCTATTCCTTTGTTGCAGAAATTAGTCTTTTCCCTGATGTTTGCACAAGGATTGTTTCCATACGATTAGAAACGGGAATCCTGCCTTGTATTTTATTCCAATGGGAATCCTGCCATATTATATTCCTCATTTCTTTAGAAGCATTTGAGGTAAATTAAGCTGTCCTTTTTGTTGTCTTAGATGATATTCGTTCAGCTTGAACAGGGTGACAATTGAAGCCTCTGCCCAATGAGACCCAACTATGCGTTGGGTTGGATTGAACAGAGTATATTAAATCCTTGGGTTCACCAAATCAGGATGAATGAGAAAGTGCTGGTAATATTGTAAGTGGTTCCAATGTGACTTCATTTCAAAGCTTGACAAACTGATGTGAGCTGGATGAGACTTGAGTGGATGTGACTGGTGCAAACAAAATAATTGATTCCTCTGATTTGGATTGACCATGGCCAGGTTGGGATTTAATTTTTATATAAGTAGACTTTGAAAATCTAAGTTCTTTTAGCTTGTCTTTTAAAAAAAAATAAAAAAGTACATATAATATGTATGGCTAAATGATTTGCATGGTTTAGAAATGACTACCATCAACTCTATCATGCGTTTTGTCTCTGATTTTGTTTTCACAGTAAAGATAACATTAATCTGGTCTCGTGTGTTTTTTTGGATAGTCACACGTTATGCAAAAAACAATGCTATTTTGTTTCTAGGCCAACCTGTCTAGCTCTTTGCTCCTGCCTTCTATTTTTTTTGTTACTGCTTTGTTTTCCATTTCTTTTGCTGCTGCAGACTGTATTTCTGGGAGAGAGCAAAACAACAAGGCCGTATCAGGTATGTCATAGTAGTTTTACTGTGATGTATCTGCTGCGTGCTTGTTACTTAAGTGTAGCATCAGGTGGGTGCCAGATATTTGATGTAAAATTGCTTGTATGTTACACTGTTATGTTCATGACTGCAAGCTGTTGTGCAATGTCTACGTTGTGGACCATTTTGAAATTTAGACTTTATTTTTGTTGAAAGATGTGTTGAGCTAGCATGTTAAAACATGTTGACTGACAGAAATGGAATGTGGAACTTGTGTTTGCTGGGATGTAAAAATGGTTTTGGTAAACTTGAATAGTTCTTTACTCATTTTGTATCTCTAACATAATGGTAACAATCCTGATTGTTCAATATTTTTCCAACATCCACTGCACAATGTATTAAGTTCTATCTTTTAAAAAGAGAACTTTGGTAATGGTGCTGTTGGGTTCATTTTCATCTTAACTGAGGTTTCATGTTCTCACTCTCCCAATTTCAGAAAGATGCTAATGTTAAATTATTCACCTACATTTTGCAGGAAATGCTGGCAGTTTCTTGTGATTCTTCTGCAAATGCACACAAATCTAGCGGGTCTTTGTCAGTCTTTCTCATATCATTCTCTGACGTTAAACCCTTCATTGAATCCTTTGGTGGGATGCAAGGTTGCACAAATTCCCTTGCAGATAAATAACCTGATAGTTTAAATGTAGAGCTGCAACTGTGGCTCCATCATGGAGAGAGAGCATTAAATGTTCCTAATTGGTTTTTAACTAGACACGTTAGATTTTTGTAAATTAGCAAGTCAGTATTCAAGTCATGGCCAAAGGCCCTTTGGCTCAACTGGTCAATGCCAACCAAGGTGCCCCTTATAAACTAGACCTATTGACCTGCGTTGGCCCATATCCCACTAAACCTTCCTATCCTTGAACCTGCCTTATTTGTGTTCTTTTTGATTTGTATTTTATTTGTAGGTTTCTGAATGCCTGCAGAGCAAGAAACCATTCAACCTAGATGCCACATCTACACTAGTCCAACCTGTATACGTCTGTCCCATATCCCTCTAAACCTTTCCTATCCATGTACCTGTCCAAATGTCTTTTAAATGTTGTTAAAGTACCGGCCTCAACTACCTCCTCTCGTAGCTTGTTCCTTATATCTACCACTCTCTGTGTGGAAAAAGTTGCACCTCAAGTTCCCATCTGTCCCCTCTCGCCTCAAACCTATGTCCTCTGGTTTTTGATTACCCTACTCCAGATAAAAGACTCTGTGCATCTACCCTATCTTTTCCCCTCATGATCTTATACATCTCTATTAGATCATCCCTCATCCTCCTGCACTCCAAGGAATAAAGTCCTAGCCTGTCCAACCTCTCACTATTGCTCAAGCTCTCGAGTCCTGGCTACATCCTCACAACTATTCTCTGCACCTTTCCAGTTTACAACATCTTTCTTATAGCATGGTGACCAAAACTGAACATAATACTCAAAATGGGACCTCATCACCATCTTGTACAACTGCGACATAACATCCCAACTTCTATACGCAATAACTTGACTGATGAAGGCTAATGTCTCAAAAGCCGCCTTGACAACCTGCCTGTGAAGCCATTTTTAGGAAACTATGTACCTGCACTCCTAAACTGCTGTGCTCGACAATACTTCCCAGAAACCTACCATTCATTGTGAAAATGTGCATATTATGCACATTACTTACATGCATGTAATGTCTCCATGTCCCTTGATGTCCTGGCAAGCTAAAATCTATCAATGTTAGATTCCCACAGACAAATGCAAGCTTTTGACTTTTGATTGCTGGATTCGCGGCATGTGTGACTTAATTAGGTGTGAACGTTTCTTTTAGTAATGGTTCAAGGATGCTATTTATTCTTGTTGCCATATGCTGCCACCATCATGTAGTGTTCCATTGATGAAAACTGGGACAACATTGTTTAAGAAGTTGACACTGGCGGATCAACAACCATATATTTAGACTGGCAGTGTAAGTCAGCAAAGTCTCGATTGGCACCCAATTCTTAACCAATAATGATACATTTTTGGGAAGAATGTTTTGAGTTCCTTGGAACCATTTATACCTTTTTAGTTTTGGAACTTGCTTTTTATGTGGCATTGATGATTTATGACAAATGATGAGCTTGTACTGGTGCTCAAAGTTTGTAATATGTATGAATTGGAACATTGGAAGCCTTTGGGCCTGATCTGTTGTTCAGTGAGATCATGGTTGATCTGTATATTCATTATATTTGTCTCATTGATTTTTATACATTTTTATAAAGGGTATGGATAACAATATTTTTTAACCTCTGATAAAAGAAATTATTTGAAATCATTTTCACTACTTTTTGTGTGAGTGAGTTCAAATAGATTGGTTAAAAATAAATAATAGAGACAAAAAAAAAATTATTGCTCCATTTTTGACAGAGGTTATTCATCCTGGTTGGACAACCCAGCAGTTTGGAATCCCTAGTTGCAGTTTAGTTTAAAAAAAAGCAGACTATGAAACATCTGTGGCATTGACAGCCAGACATCATGATCAGAAACCCATTCTGTGAATGAGCCATTGTCCATAGAAGATAATAGATTTTATTTCTTTGTGACTGATTTAAAATTTGCTGATGTTGCCATGCAGTATAGTCTTTGGCTTGTATACTATTCACTTTGAACTAGAATTTACTGTACCCAGTAAATGGCACAGAAACAGAACTTTTGGCCCAAATCATACACGACGACCAAGTTGACTAACCAAGCTAGTCTCACTTGCCTGTGCCTGGCCCATATACCTTCAAACCTTCCCTATTCATGGCTGTCTTAAGTATTGTTTGAATGTCATAATTGTACCTCCCCCAACCACTCCCTCAGGCAGCACGTTCCATACAATTGCCATCGTCCTGTGAGAAAGGTGCCGCTCACACCCTTTTTAAATCTTTCCACTCTTACCTTAAACCAATGTCCTCTAGTTTTAGAATCACCTACCCTGGAGAAAAGACTGTGGTTATCTACCTTGTATATACCCCTTGTGGTTTTGGCAACTTCTATATTAATCATCCCTCAGCCTGCTATGCTCCAGAGGAAAAAAGACCTAGTCTCTCTGAGTAACTCAATCCTGTCAAATCTGGCAACATCCTCATAAATCTCCTCTGCACTAAAGTTTCTGGTTTAATGACATCCTTCCTATAGCAAAGTGATCAGAACTGTATAGAGTAAATGCAAATGTGGGCGTAACAACACACTCTAAGCTGTAACATGGCACCCCAACTCATGTACTCGATACACTGTCTGATGAAAACAAGCGTGCCAATAAACACTCAACAGGGCTCTATAATTTACTGTGTCAGGCCAGTGCATCGACTTTCAATGGGCAAGAAAGCACACAAACGCCTCTACTTCCTTCGAAGGCTTCGGAAGTTTGGCATGTCCCCAACAACTCTCACCGACTTCTATATATGCACCGTAGAAATCATTTTATCAGGATGCACAGTTTGAGAACAATTTGAGAACGGTTCCATGGAAGACTGCAAGAAATTGCAGAGAATGGTGGATGTAGCCCAGACCATTAAACAGACCAATTTCGCCTCCATTTACATCTAATGCTGCCTCAGCAAGGTCACCAGCATAATCAAGGACGAGTCACACCCCGGCCACTCTCCTCCCCGCTTCCATCAGGCCAGAGGTATAGAAGTGAGAAAATGCACACCTCCAGCTTCAGGGATAGTTCTTTCCCAGCTGTTATCAGGCAACTGAACCATCCTATCAACAATGAGAGAGCAGTCCTGAACTACCATCTACGTCATCGGAGACCCTCGGATTATCTTTAATTGGACTTTACTGGACTTTATCTTGCACTAAACGTTATTTGCTTTATCTTGCATCTATACATTGTGGATGGTTCGATTGTAATCATGTATTGTCTTTCTGCTGACTGGTTAGCATGCAACAAAAGCTTTTCACTGTACTTCTGTACATGTGACAATAAACTAAGCTGAACTAAACATTTCTTGGTTTTAATATATCCTTGCAGTTAATACTCTTAACTTGGGAGTAAATGTTTATAATTTATACTGTTCTACTATCTGTTTTTACTTCAGGAAGAAGAGCAAGACCCGCTTCTAAATTGTTTCAACCATCTTAAAGAAGTGCTGAACCATATAACAGGTACCAACTAGTTTGTTGCTGTATAATACACTGTCATTTATTTTTAAGTAGGCCATTTTAAACATTTGACACCATAATAATAATAATATCTTTTATTGTCATTGCACATAGGTGCAACGAGATTTGGTATGCAGCTTCCATCCGATGTCATAACTTAAACAACTAAAATTTAGATACCCAGAGAAACATGATTTATAAAAAAGAACAGTAAAACAGTATAAAGTGCAAATAGGTCTGTGCCGGGTCGATGTGTGACGTGACCATCCGAGGGAGACAGTTCATGGGGGTGGGGGCACTCAGCATGGCCGGTTCCGAGTAGCTATAGCTCTGGGTATGAAGCTGTTCCTGAGTCTGGAGGTGGGGGCGAAGAAGGCCTTGTAATGTCTGCTATGTGATGTAACCTAACTTTCCTAGTTCAGAACATCAGTATTTTTTATAAAGAATTTAAGTTTAGGTAAAATAAATTATCTGATAGAGGTATACTATTAAACAAAGTTGCCTCTCAATAACTAAATATATGTAGAAAATACTGGAAATGCTCAGCAAGTCAGACAGAATCTGTGGAGAGAAACAGTTTACTTTACAGGTTGATTAACTTTTATCAGAACTGGAGAAAGTTAGAAATCAAACATGCAGAGAACTAAGAGACTCCTTGAAGAATATAGACAGTACTGGAGAGTAAATGGGAATTGGAAGAGATTGCTGGAAATGAGTTACAAACCATTTCAGTTACTGGAAATCTGAAATGCATGACATTTCTGGTATTGACAGAAGGTCACACAACATGTGTTTACAGATAATTTTACAGATTGACCTGGCAATGAAACTGTCCTGATCTGATACAGACTGGAAAGTATGATTATTTGAAATTAAATCGTTAAATAATGCAGAATCATGAGAGCTGTAGCATGTAATTTTGACAGATGGTATGGTGTTCCTTGAGCTCACATGAGACTTTGTTGGAACAGTGTAAGAGGTCAAACACTAAGGTCATTGTGGGCAGAAGAAATGTTAAAGAAAGCTAGAAATTCCGGGTCAACCCAGGAGAGTTATTGGAAGTGTCCATTTTTCAGTTTACTAGTACTACTTCTTGCTCTTGTATAGAACTCAAACATTTCAAAAAATTTGCCACCAGATTTTTAAATGTTTGATGATCATAATATATAGGAGAAGAATTAGGCCATTCAATCATGACTGATCTATTTTTTCCTCTCAACCCCATTCTCCCCGTAACCTTTTACGCCCTTACTAATGAAGAACACATAAATTTCCACTTTTAAAATACCTAATGTCAAGGCCTCCTCCACCACCGTCTGTAGCAATGAATTCCATAGATTCACCAGTCTCTGGCTAGAGAGATTTCTCCTCAACTCCATTCTAAAGGTACTTCCTTTTATTCTGAGGTTGTGCCCTCTGGTTCTAGACTCTCCCGTTACTGAAAACAGTCTTTCCAAATCCAATGATGCCTTCCGTTCGTGCTCTGAATTGTCTTCCTGTTTCCTTTTGACTGTGGTTGATAGGGCTTTGAAGAATGCCCGTTCCTTTTCCCATATTTTATCTCGCCCCTTCTGCTCAACATGGTTAGAATTTCCCATGTCCATCCTTTACCCCCCCCTCCACATGCAGGCTGTACTCTCAATATAATTTCAACCATCTTCCCTGCGTTGTCTCACATTAGCCCTACAAAACAGAGGTTGGTTGACTGCTGTTCAGAATCTTTCTAATAAGTCTGCAAGGGTGATACAGAGGCTCCAGTTGCCTTCCACTTTAATCATCCATTGCACTCTCCCTCTGAGTTTACCCTATTACAATGTTATAAAAAAGGAAGCATTTCCATTACACAGGTTATGGCACTCAGGATAACATTTGAATTTAGCAATTGAAAAGCAAAAACCTGCATTTGTGAATATTGGAAATGTTCAGCATCAGGCAGTATGTGGGGTGAGAAATAGAGTTGCTGTTTCAGGTCAATGACCATAGTTTTGATGAAAACTCATTATACTGCAACATCAGCCATGCCTGTCATTCCCTAGGTACGACCTAACCTCCTAGCATTGCCTGTTTTATGTCACATTTATAGCAACTTTAGCAGTGCTTTGTATCTAATTTTTAACGTTGTCCCAGTATTGTATCTGCAGCATTTTCTTTGTAGAAAAAAAGGTGTCAATTGGCATCTCGTTGTCCCTGTTGATGTCTATGGCGGATCGTTGTCCTACAAATTGTTCAAGCTGTTTAGGAGTCTGACGACCTAACCTAATTGACAAATTTCATTTTAGTAATATTTTTATTGTAAAACTGACAGTATTTGAAAGTCTAGTTTTTAAACTATGTCGAGGTGCTTCCACACTATTCTGGCATGCACCGTTACAAAACAAGCGCTGCTTATCTTTTCCCCGTCCTTTGTTCTTATTTTTCTACCATTTATATTGCTTTGAGACAGACAGTGTACCGAATCCTCCCTCAGCCAGCACCACCATTACAGATCATTCAATATATCTTGGCATATCTGTGATGGGGAAGAGATGCTTTGTTGTCTTCACCCTCCCAATTCCCAATCCTGATGGAGGATCATTGATCTAAGATGTTAAATGTGATTTTTTTTTCCTCATAGATGTTCCAATGTATCTAGTATTTTCTATTTTTCTTTTGGATTTCTTTAGTTTTTTTCCCCCCATGATCATTAATTTGCAATCACTTCATGTTCATCACAACATGTTATCCATTGCATTGATGATTAACAGGAAGAAAGCAAAGGATGATAATAACAAGTATTTTTTGATCTGACAAGCTTCAGCTATTTAGATACCACAATGGAAGTGGAAACTAACAATTTGCATCGTGAAATTGAATGCAATCTTCCTAAATGTTTGATCACATAGAGCAAGGTGGAGAGAAATCAAGGAAATGGCATTGAAATAATGATACATTTTAGCAAATGGTAACGTTTAAGATTTTCACGTACTATATTATGCCTTTCTTGAAAGTTATCCAGTGTGCCTTTTGCAATTAAGGACTATGTGAAGAACCAGACCTATATTCCCTCATTTAGGTTATCTGCGTAAAATGGCAAAAATATTTATGGGGTTGACAGTTTAGCTGCACGGAGATTTGTATTGGGGGCAGAGTATTAGAATCACCTATTTGGTATAGTGAGTGCTGAGCATAAATTTCTTCAGAGTTGACCATCCTTGCCATACTCAATATGCATATTGGAAACAGTAAGTAATAGATTTTGGGTTACTAAGGGAATAAAGGGTATGAATGCAAACACTGAATGGCTTACTGCTATGCTTATTTCATACATTCGTAGCAGTCAACATTTGATAAAGATTTTTTTTCAGCAAATAAATGTTATGATTTTAATGTACTTTTATATAGCATGTTAGTCAAGTTAATATTCTCTTGAAGGTTTGGTCTTTTTTAAGGTTGGTAGAATATATTCAATAAATTTTTCTAATCCTATGAGCCGCATTGTAATAAATTCCAACATGGTTTGAAATGCTTTTTTTTTTGCACCAAGACTCTGAACTGAAATATTTGATCAGGTGTGGGAGAAATATCCATTGTGAAGTAGTGTTCTTTAGATTTGTCAATATTATCTCTTTTTCCCATTTTATGGATTTCAGAGTTTATTTATAATTTTCAGATTCCCTCAGGAAGTCATAACATGGTCTGTTCATTATTTAACCAAAAATTGTAATGAACTGAGTGAGGCAGTGTAAATGTTAAGCAGTGTTCCTGTAGTGCGCAGTTTGCTCCTGTGTGTTGCCTCATGGTATCTCTGTGCAAAGTGCTTCCCGTAATCCCTGATCCACCTGCACAGAGCTGTGCTTCAGTGCTGCAAATTGTGGAACAGATGCTTACTGTAGCAGAGCACACATTTAATAGAGTTTATAATGTTTATGCTGGATAAACAAACCCGGTTAAAATAGATGTATTTTTCTGCAGATTACTCTTGCGGAACCCATTTTAATATTTTAAAATGATAATTGTGGTTTGGGAACTTTGTTTTTGTTATCTTGAATGGTGGTTAAAGATTCGGCGAAGAAGACATTTTTGATATTTAGCACTTGTATTGTCTATGATTTGTTAAATATTGCTTAGTTCAACATCCAGTCTTTATGTATAAAAACAAGTTAAATGCTTTATTTGCTAATTTGATCTGTCTTCAGTGATTTCAAACAATGTTCTGATAGGATACTTTCATTGACAATTACTCGTGTCCCATTTCAATGATTTACAGTTATTACAGTACTTTGTTAGTGGAGTATAGTTGGAGGGAAGGAGGAATCACGGGGGGGGGCAAGGAGGAATAGCAGGGGGGGGGGCAAGGAGGAATCGCAGTGGGGAGGGGGGGGCACACTACCTCCAACTCTACGACCACATCTTAACCCAGACCCGTTACCACAGTCACGTTTGCTTTCATTTTTGCCTACCTACAGTACTTTGTTACATCATTTTACAGTGAGCTCTGCTATAATGCAGAAGGGCCTGTTCCTCAGGGCTTGTTGCCATGCCGTATCTCTAAACAAAACCTTAGATTATGGAAATTAGTGTCATTAAAACAATCGTGTCAATTGGGAAAAGGGAAATTAGGGGCTTGGGAGTTTCAGACTTCAAACTAAAATACAAATGCTAAATGCGTGTTTCATTGTTTTATAGAGTATAGTTTACAAGCATGAATAAAGTGATTAATTGTCTATTTCCAAGTAACCCTCTAAAACCAGCATTCTGGAGTGTAAGTGGCAATCTGTGTCTCTTAAGAGACAATGGTGGTTGATACTGTGGGGCTTGTTCATGATTGAAATTATGTAACCAATTTGACTTACTTAATACCAGTGGTGTTCCCCAAATCATCAATGAGTTTACATCCTACTTGTGTGGGGAAAACGTGCATTATAGCAGAACTACATGTACTGAGTTTAAATACACAGGTGAGGAAAAATATATACTGTACCTCAAAGGCTAAATTTGAAGTTTCTAAGTTGATGATAGATACTGTACTTCTGGTTGAGAAGCGGAATGTTTTGCTGATAATATGACATCAATATAGACCATATGCAAATATAACACTTTCTTAAACGTTGGCTTCAGTACCATAAATAAGCTTCATTTTTATGCAGTTCTGGTCAGGCCCATCACAGGAAGATGTGGAAACTTTGGAGAAGTAGCTGAAGAGTTTAACCAGGTGCTGCCTGCATTAGAAGACATTAGCTATGAGGAGAAGTTGGATACGCATGGATTGTTTTTTTCCCCCTGGAATGCAGTGCCCTCCATAATGTTTGGGACAAACACTTTATTTATTTGCCTCTGTACTCCACAATGTGAGATTTATAATAGAAAAAAAATCACATGTGCTAAAGTGCACATTGTCAGATTTTAATAAAGGCCATTTTTGTACATTTTGGTTTCACCATGGTAGAAATTACAGCAGTGTTTATAACATAGTCTGAAGAAGGGTTTCGACCCGAAACGTTGGCTATTTCCTTCGCACAATAGATGCTGCTGCACCCGCTGAGTTTCTCCAGCATTTTTGTGTACCTTTTATACATAGTCCCCCCCATTTCAGGGGCACCATAATGTTTCGGACACAGCAATGTCATGTAAATGAAAGTAGTCATGTTTAGTATTTTGTTGCATATCCTTTGTATGCAATGACTGCTTGAAGTCTGCGATCCATGGACATCACCTTGCTGAGAGCTCTCTTATACCTGCAGTAAGGAGGCATTTAAAACACACCTGAGCAATTACAAACACCTTTGAAGCCATGTGCCCCAAACATTATGGTGCCCTAAAATGGAGGGACTATGTATAAACACAGTTGTAATTTCTACGTGGTGAAACCAAAATGTATAAAAATACCCTTTAATAAAATCTAACAATGTGCACTTTAACCACATGTGATTTTTTTTTTTTTTTTTTTTTCTATTACAAATCTCAAATTGTGGAGTACAGAGGCAAATAAATAAATGATGGCTCTTTGTCCAAGACATTATGGAGGGTACTGTATCTGAGGTTGAGGGAGACCTGATATAAGTATATGAGTAGATGGTCAAAAAATCATTTTCCCAGAGTCGAAATTTCAAATGCTTGAGCGAGTAGCTTTAAAGACTGGAGATATCATAGAATGAGACAGCATGGACACCAGCCCTTTGGATCTACTCATCGAAGCTGACATGTCTCATCTTGGTAGTGGCACAGCGGTAGAATTGCTATGTTATACTGCTGTAGTGGGTTCGATCCTGACTAAGGGTGCTGTCTGTATGAAGTTTGCATGTTTTCTGGGTGCTCCGGTTTCCTTCAACTCTCTGAAGACATATCGATTTGTAGCTTAATTGGCATCTGTAAGATTGTAAAATTGGCTCGAGTATATAGGATAGTGTTGGTGTATGGGTGATCGCTGGTTGGCATGGACTCATGGGGCGGAAGGGCCTGTTTCTGCGCTGTATCCTTAAAGTCTAAGCTAGTCCTAGTTGCCTGCATTCAGTTAGTATCCCTCTAAACCTTTCCTATCCATGTACCTGAACAAATGTCTTTTAAATGTAGTTATTGTGCTTGGCAATTTTTAATTTTTATTTTCCAGTGTTGGGTGCCAGGAATGCGCCGCCAGAGATAGTAGTGGTTTCTGCATGCAGGCCTGGACTGTTTTATTTGTATTAAGGAGTTGCAAATAGAATTGAAGGTTTCACAATATCTCCACTTCTGACTTTATGGTGAAAAGACAACGAATGAAAGTGCTGAACATGATTGTCCCCAGGGTACTGCTCTGAAGAACTGCTGCAATGATGTTTTGGGACTAGGATGATTAACCTTCAACAATTACCGGCATGTTCCTTTGTGTGAGATGTGACAAACGAGTGGAATGCATTCCCCTTGATGTCCATTGAACTCTGCTTTAACAGAGCTGCAGTCAATCAAATGCTGTGTTAACGTAAAACACAATGACTTCCATGTTGTCTCTGAAATTCAGCGTTTTAGTTCACATTGAGACAAACTTGAGACATTGTGGTTTTTTCAATCCAAATTGAGCATTGATGAGCAGGCTACTGCTGAGTGGGTACTGCTTGATAGCGCTACTTATCCCTTCCTCTGCTTTGCTGATGATTTAGAAATAGATTGATTTGGGCTTTAATTAGCAGGCTCAGATTTGTATTGTTTTTCATGGACGTACCTGGGTAATTTTCCAGTGTTGGGTACATTTCAGATTTATCTGTTTTGCAGTAGCTTCGCTTGAGCCAGCTAATGCAAGAGTTCAAGTCTCTAGCACACAGCTGGGATATTGGGATTCTGGGTGCAGTGGATGAAACCATGGGATACATTGGATGGAGCAGGTGTGGCATGGTTGGATGGTAAAAAAGTGTTTTTGTTGCGTGGTTCCTCTGCAGCATCTGTAAGTAAGATAGCTTCCTTTGATAGTTTATCTGTCTGCCTGATCAAAATTGCGGTGTTGTTTTCTGTGGTGGGCATGTTGCAAACTACCAGTCAGTTCATTGAGTTGTCTATTGGAGTGAAGGGAAAAGATCTGAGCTCTGCTGCCTCGTAATCGAGTATATTTAAAAAGAACCAAAGTACTAGATTTTGCAGAATCTGTTATTTAATGCAATGCAAGTGTGTTGTGGTATCAATTGTTTGTATAAACAGTCAAGTGTTTAATTGTCATGCATACCAGCAACGGAACATTGAAATTCTTGCTTGCTGCAGCTTACAGGCTTATTAACGCAATAACAAATGAATAAATAGCCTCCTCCATCCCTATTCCCCAACGCATGGTCTCAACTTTTTCCTTTTCAATACAAGAAATACTATACGAATAGAAATAAGAAATTGATTATGACTGGATGAATGAAAAGGGAAGACTCATTTCTAAGTGCATTCAAGCCAATCAAAAAAAAGAAGGAAATTTTACATTTAATTTGTTTGATCCATTTTAGATGCAAACGACAGAACTTTCCTCCAACAATGATTTGAAATACAGATAAATGTGCTGTTGCGTAATTAAACCAATATGTTTATTGCAGTAGGCAACGATTGCCTCTTGTGGATTGCTTTGCACCATATTCAGCACAGCTGGCTCCACAGGAAAGGCATTAGATGGACAAGCACTTGTGGCAGTGACAGGGCAGGCATCCCACAATAGTCTTATTCAACAGCAAAATCCGTTCTATTCTGAAGAATTGCCACATGTGTACAACTCTGGACTGTTTCTTTTTTATTTTTTGCTCGTGTAATGATAGCCATCAATTGCTCGCGTCTGTCATTTCTATGGCAGAATGTTAATATTTCACAGTGAAGAATTGCTGCTGTATGTGCATTCATGGATTTTTATTTTATTTTTGATGGTGGGAGGGGACAGTGGAGCCAAATGTACACTTAGCCGCTTTCATTCTTCCCTCTTGAAAACAATTTACTTTACCCTTGCTTGTGGAAAACAAGATACAAAGGCTTGAGAAACTTGAATTTGGTTTATAATACTGCAGTATCCAAACCATATGCCTTGCTCAACACCAAGTGTATTCTACCAAATGTTTTGCGTTGATCAGTCAATGTAGTATTCATTGATGACAAAAGTGACTGCAAATGCTGGGATCTGGAACAAAAAGCTGAACACGATGAATTCAGCAAGAGGAAGCAGCAAATATGGAAGCAGAATGTTTTAGTTGGAGATCCTGCGTCCAGACGAAGAGGGAAGGGGAAAGATTGCTAATATATAACAGTATGACGGGGATTTGGGATAGACGCTGGTAGAACTAGGTGAGGAATGAATGGACAGATGGTACCTGTTGGAGGAAGACGGGGTTGGAAGAAGAGAAAAAAAGTGGATGAGTGTGTGTGGGAGGAAAATGCCATTGAACATTCATTACTTTTTGCGCATTGAAACTATCCAATCAAACCCCCGGAGGTCTCCTTCCATACACATTTGCTTAGTTTTCTTCTCCCTTTGTTAATCTCTCTCCCCCCCCCCCCCCCCCCCCCCCCCTGTTTCTTGGTACACTTGGTTCCATCTGTCCACTATGCCCTCTCTCCTCTTCCCTCTCAGTTCTGATACAGGGTTTTGACCTAAAAAATTGTCTTGCACCATCTGCCTCCACAGTTGCAGACTAACTTGCTGAGTTCTTCCAATGTTTTGTTCTGGTATTCTGTCATGCTTTCTATCTATTACATCTTGATGAATCTTAAACTGCTAAAATAACTTCAGCCAATTATCACTAATTGCTAACAAGTTTAGATGGATTTATAAGTTTGAATAGAAAATTTCAGTGAATAAAATAATACTGGATGCTAAAATCCAACAGACTTGGCTAAAAGCATATTCCAATAGATTTTTCCATGCCTCAACTAGCAAATTACGATGCACTGGAAGTTCAGTGTATGAGAATTAAATGTAACTAATTATTCATTGGGTGATGTACTTCAGTGTTGACTTATACCAATTGTATTGTTGCTGGAAACATATTTTACATTAGCAATCATTTTTACACATAAGGGTTCTGCAGTCGACCATTGTCTTAAAGTAAATTGTGCCTTTTTTGGTGGTGGGAGCAGTTTTTTATTTTGA
Organism: Malacoraja senta; assembly: GCA_038087875.1. Taxonomy (NCBI): domain Eukaryota; kingdom Metazoa; phylum Chordata; class Chondrichthyes; order Rajiformes; family Rajidae; genus Malacoraja; species Malacoraja senta. Next base: position 10,929,009 of record CM075990.1, on the reverse strand, counting down.
CCAGGAAGAGTTAGAGTGATAGTTATACAACAAGGCAACATGCCCAGTCTAACTCTTCCATGCTGACAAAGATACCTATCTAAACTAATCTCATTTACCCTCGTTTGACCGATATCTGTCTAGACCGTTTCTATCCACCTACCTGTGAAAATGTATTTTCAAATATTGTAATTGTAAATGTGGTAGTTTGTTCCACCACCCTGCAATCTCCCGTAAGTCTTTCCGCTCTCACCGTAAACCTATAGGGTGGCACAGTTGTGCAGCTCGTGGAGGTATTGTCTCACCGTGCTGGATACCCTGGTACCATCCTGACTTCAGACGTTTGCACATTCTCTCCCTGATTGCTTGGGTTTCCTCTGGAAGCTCTGGTTTCATCCTACGCCCCAAAGACGTGCAGGTTTAAGGTTTGTTGGCCTCCGTTTTTTAAATAAATAAAATTGGCCTCTGTTTTTAAATAAATAAAATATTTTAAAAAAAGACAGATGGACTGCAGTCGAGCCGCTGCCGTTAGGCGCCGCCACACTCCATAAGATAGAACCAGTGCAAAATGGGTGATCGATTGTTGGCATGAGGTTTGAAGTGCCTATTTCCATGTTGTATCTCTAAACTGTGCCATCTAGGTTTAGACACCCCAACCCTGAGGAAATGACTGATCTATGCTTCTCACCCCGCAGCAGCCTTCGCTCACGGAGAATATTTCCAGCCTATTCAATCTCTCCTTATAACTCAAGTCTACCAGTCTTGGCAGTATTCTTGTGTATCTTGTCTGCACCCTCTCTAGCTTAATGACATCCTTCCAAAGCATGGAGACCAGAACTATATACATTCATTCCTCCCAATATGATCTAAACAACATTTTGTATAACTGTGGATCACCCTTCTCTTATACTCAATGGTTTAATTTTTCAGAAAGCATCACTTCACACCTGTCTGAGATAAATTCCAACTGTCATTGAAATCTGCCTGCCTTCCCAGTTGAACAATATCCCTTCATAACCTTATTTATTGCCCAAATTTTGGTGATATTTTCCAACTTACTAATCGTGGCACTATACTCTTATCCAAGTCATTCATTTTTAACAAACAACAGGAGACCGAGCATCAATCCATCTAACTCGATGCTCAAAGACCTCCAATGTGAAAAGCAATCATCTAATCCCAAGGTACACAAAAATGCTGGAGAAACTCAGCGGGTGCAGCAGCATCTATGGAGCGAAGGAGATAGGCAACGTTTCGGGCCGAAACCCTTCTTCAGACTGATCCCAATCTCTGATCATCTAATCCCAATCTCTGCCTCCTACCACCAATCCAATTTTGTATCAATTTCTTTTAAGATGCTTTGTGTTGCATTCAACCATATGACTTATTAAAACATGTATTAAAAACAGATCCTCCCAAACAATATTAAAGTTTTTTTGTATGTTATGCATTTGTATGGAAAATAATCTTGGGCTGATCAAGGCTTAGTTTTAAAGATGTATGCTATATAAAATTGAAGCAGTAATACAATAAGATGGAAAGAGACTTTTAACAAGAGGCCGCACTGGAGGGTTGTGCAACTAAGAAAAGTGCACAAGAAAAGGGCATTCGATTTCTTATCAATATTATCACCTTGTCGTGAATAAAGTCTGCTTCGTTCATAGCGTGGCCCATTAGTCAAGAATTTCACCGTTAATCTGTAATGCTACTGAATGACATAGTGGATTGCCTCACACCAGGAAATTTCAAAAGGTTTGTCCAATTTTTTTTTTGAGGGGGGGGGGGGCATACAAATGGAAGGTTTTGTGATCATTAACATCAAATGTTTTGTAAGTGGAAAAACTAAGCTAGTATTAAGCAATGTGTGGTCATTTAGAAGCAGATATGTTCCTTAGTTTAATATATTTCTGGCAAGTACTGCACATTGAGTAGTTCTATAGTACAATCTAAATTCTGTTCTATTTTGCTTAGTGCATTGAGCATCGTGATTACAGTTTAAAACAAACTAATTTCAATTGTGAACTTTGCTGTTAGCAATGGACATCCATTGCAGCAATGATTTAATTTATTTCTGTTGATTGAACTGACATTGGGTTTTATCCGTTTAAATTGTACTTGTGGAGCACATGATCTTGCTCGGAGAGTTACAGTTACGTCATTTTGAAGAATTGTCCTTGTTATGAATTTAGTTACCGGGTCATTTCCTAGTATACCATTCCCTGTCTTCTCCAACAAGTGATTGACAGGGACATGTGTATATTGTGCAGCTGGAAGTATATCATCTGCAAATTCGGTTGGGTAAATATAGTAGACAGTCTGTCCAGTTGAGAGATGGATTGTTCTGGGAAAGGAAGTGCTGTCTATATTCTGAAAATAATTTCCTTCACTTCAGGGACTATATATTTTACAAAGACAATACAGTGAGGGAATTGGCAAGTCTGTGCGCAATTGAAAAATCTCTTGCAGATGATTTGGAGTGGGGGGGAGAAATCATTGAAGTTAGAAAACAACTGGTTTGTTCTCTGAACAGGTTTCTTTAGGTGTATTTTGTCCTACCAAAATTTTGCAATGTAGCTGCTGACATTATTTCCCAGAGAAATGTAATCTCCACTTAACAAGGGGATTTTTTTCTTAAGTAATTTCACTTTTCATTCTATATCAATGGTACTATAAAACAATAGGTAGGCACTGCTCTTGTGAAATGTGTTTTAAAAAAAAATAAAAAAATTCTTGCTACAAAGGTCAAAGTTTGATAGCTTTGTGGAGGAACAGTGCTGCTAAATCCCCTCATTTTTATTCATACAAATACAAGCATTTAGTGAATCCCAGACAACCACAAGACTCGGTTGCAGGTTGGATTTTGAGTGACAGCTGCAACAGGCTCCCCTTTCTCCCTCCCCCTACATGTTTGAATTAAATTTACAGGCACATATCTTTTATTGAGAAAAATGCAATTAATGGATTTTTTTTCCCTGCCAGAACAGATGTTAGTTGGTCATTTTAAACATTTCTCACTATTTTGATTGTTGCTGCAAAATAGACCTTTATTTGTAAAAAGAACGTTCAAGGGCACATATATAATTGTCACAATTGGGGATGAACTCGGCAACCAGGTTGGTTATGCCTGGCCATTTTGTTTGCTTTGGACAGGGTTTACATTTACACTTTCTTTGAGTATTGCCAGATAAGATTTCGGACCGAGCGCGTGGTGTTTTCCAGGGGCATTAACTGCTGCTTTAAAGCAATAGCCCAACTTGTGCAAGAATTATTTATCTAGAAATTAAAATTCTTTTGTTTTAAAATGTCTTATTGGAAATGCATTTCCATTATCAGAAAGTAAAATTTTTAGAACATTCGAGGATAAAAAATTTGCATGCAGATTGAATATAGAAAAAAATGAGTTCCTCTCTCTTATAACTGGTTTCATCAGCATAACCATGTGTATTAATTGAGCAAATATTTCAATGTAAGGAATAGTACATGGAATAAATGTTACTTATCACTTCAGTCAACTTGATAGGCAGAATGCTATTTATTTCTTTGATCTATATTTTACATTGAGTAAAGGTGTAATAATGAGGTTCAGATTTTTTGTCAGGAAAGAGAAATGATGAGTGAGATTTATCATATACTTTTAAATGGAGTATGATCTGTATGACTTGTCAATACATTGAGAATTATTTCTTTCTTTAAAAAGTTGGATGTAGCTTCAATGCTATAACTGATCAGGTGGTGATTATTGGATAATCTGTCATTCGTGTTTGGTGACCATATTGATACAAGTGCCTGAGATTCATTTGAAGTACATTGTTTGTAAGTAGCTCTCCTATAATGACTGCATTTTACTGGAAAAGTGACCCTACTATTTTGGGGCAGTTTCTGTTTCTCCAGCTGACAAGGGCCTCACTTTGCCTCCAACATATTGGTAGTGACTACCCTTTTACCAAGTCTACCAACTTTTTCCAACGACGTCAATTGAAAGTATTAGCAACTCTTGACCGCTTGATTAAATAGTGAAAATAACATTGTGTTTACGTGTGAACGTTTATAAAATCAGGAATTTGCTGTTGACTTTTTGGGAAGTGTTTGAAACCAAGTTAAACATCTCTAACTTTAGTATCAAATACTGTACACATATTTGAAAAATCTGGCTGTGAAGTATAATGGCTTCCTTAAATTGAGCCATGACTCCACTCTTCAAACATTCAAAATCTTGTGTTCTGATTATTTCCCTCCTCCCTCCCCCTCCAACACAAAACCACCTGGCTTGGCAGTGCTAGAGTTTTTTTCCTGAATAATGCCTGTGAAATGTCATCACACTCAATTGTTATTGATATTACATCAGTGAAATGTTTTGTTGAGTTAAGGGCATAAGAAGTACAACTTATTTAGAAAGCTATAAAAATGTATGTTTTCATTACAAAATATTTGGGTTGTTGCAGTCAAAATGAAATATGTATGTTTTAACAACTTAATTACTTGGTAAAATCACCACCTCTTATTTTCACACCTTAATGATGACCAATGTGAAAATCTTTCTAAAATTAACTTAATTAATCCATATAAAAATAGAGATGTATAAGCTGCGGCCAAGAAATAATGCTTCAGGCTATAAATCTGAGTTGTTAGTAGTGGTTTAAATGAGTATTGGCAGATCAACTTACGCATGGTGTGAGGGAGGATGTAAATCTTTTTTCAATGCATGGTTCATTTATATGTGCTGAATAATTTAAGTATCTCAGCAGGAAGTAATTAATCACCAAACTATAAACTTGTTGACAGAAGTATTGTGTAAAACATTTACAGAGTAAACTCTTGAACTTCAGAGGCAGTGATCATTATGATGGTCATTGAATTTCATTGAGTAATGAATGGTGTGTACTCCTCCTGTTGTTTCATAGCTGTAGTTAGACACATTAATGTTGGAGCATGTTTTTGATTGTTTAGGAATTGGGCATAAAAACTAATTTAAAGCACCACATTCAAATGCATTTTAAGAGAGAGTTAGATTTAGCTCTTAGGCTAAGGGAATCAAGGGATATGGGTAAAAAGCCGGAACAGGGTACTGATTTTGGATGTAGACACAAAATGCAGGAGTAACTCAGCGGGACAGGCAGCATCTATGGAGAGGAATGGGCGACGTTTTGGGTCGAGACCCTTCTTCAGACTGATATCTGGGGAGGGGGCGGGACAAAGATAGAATGTAGGCGGAGACAGTAAGACTAGTGGGAGAACTGGGAAGGAGAGAGAAAGAAAGGGCTATCTGAGGTTAGAGAATTCAATGTTCATAACGCTGGGGTGTAAACTACCCAAGTGAAATATGAGGTGCTGTTCCTTCAATTTGCGCTGAGCCTCTCTGAAAATGGAGGAGACCCAGGACATAGGTCAGATTGGGAATGGGAGGGGAAGTTGAAGTACTGGGCCACCAGGAGATCAGATAGGTTAAGGCAGACTGAGCGGAGGTGTTCAGCGAAACGATCGTCGAGCCTGCGCTTGGTCTCGCCGATGATGAGAAGTTGACACCTGGAACAGCGGATACAGTAGATGAGGTTGGAGGAGCTGCAAGTGAACCTCTGCCTCACTTGGAAAGACTGTTTCGGTCCTTGGATGGAGTCGATGGGGGAGGTAAAGGGACAGATATTGCATCTCCTGAGGAAGGGGTGGTTTGGGTGGGAAGGGACGAGTTGACCAGGGACTTACAGAGGGAACGGTCTCTGCGGAAAGCAGAAAGGGGTGGCGATGGGAAGATGTGGCCATTGGTGGGATCCCATTGGAGGTGGTGAAAATGTTGGAGGATTATATGTTGTATATGACGGCTGATGGGGTGGAAGGTGAGGACAAGTGGGACTCTGTCCTTGTTACGAATGGGGGAGGGGGAAAGGGGGGTGAAAGGGGAGTAAGAGCGGAGTTGCGGGATATCGAGTAGACCCTAGTGAGAACCTCATCTATAATGGAAGAGGGGAACCTCCGTTCCCTAAAGAATGAGGACATCTCCGATGCCCTGGTATGGAACACCTCATCCTGGGCACAGATGCGGCGTAGATGGAGGAATTGGAAGTAGGGAATAGTCTTTACGGGAAGAAGTGTAGTCAAGATAGCTATGGGAGTCAGGTTTGTAATAGATGTCGGTCAATAGTTTGTTTCCTGTGATGGAGACGGTGAGATCTAGAAACGGTAGGGAGATGGTCCAAGTGAATTTGAGTGCAGGATGGAAATTAGTGATGAATTTGTTGAAGTCAATGAGTTCTGCATGGGTGCAGGAGGTAGCAGCAATGCAGTCGTCAATGTAGCGGAGGTAGAGTTCGGGGATAGGGCCAGTGTACGCCTGGAACAGGGATTGTTTGACGTACCCAACAAAGAGACAGGCATAGCTAGGGACCGTGCGAGTGCCCATAGCTATGCCTTGGATCTGGAGGAAGTGGGAGGAGTGAAAGGAGAAGTTGTTGAGGGTAAGAACCAGCTCTGCTAGGCGGAGGAGAGTATTGGTGGACGGAAATTGGCTGGTTCTGCAGTCGAGTAAGAAACGGAGGGCTTTAAGACCCTCCTGGTGGGGGATGGAGGTGTTGAGTGACTGGACATCCATAGTAAAAAATGAGGGAGTGGAGCCCTGGAAAACGGAAGTCATTGAGGAGACGAAGAGCGTGTGAGGTGTCTTGGACATAGGGAGAGATTGGACCAGAGGGGATAGGATGGAGTCCAGGTATGTGGAAATTAATTCGGTGGGGCATGAACAAGCTGATTTTGGATGATCAGCCATGATCATATTGAATGGTGGTGCTGGCTCGAAGGGCTGAATGACCAACTCTTGCTATGTTTCTTTGCATTACTTGTACTGCAGTTTTCTATGTTTCTTTGCATTACTTGTACTGCAGTTTAATTCTCAGATCAGAGTCTGAAGAAGGGTTTCGGCCCGAAACGTTGCCCATCACCTTCGCTCCATAGATGCTGCTGCACCCGCTGAGTTTCTCCAGCATTTTTGTGTACCTTCGATTTTCCAGCATCTGCAGTTCCTTCTTAAACACAAGAGGTACAGAAGTTCCTTGTGTTTCTGCAGAAGAAAATCATACCTCCAGATTCAGGGAGCTGTTCTTCTCAGCTGTTATCGGGCAACTGAACCATCCTCTCACCAATTAGAGAGCAATTCTGATTCCCCATCTACCCCATTGGAGACATTCGAACTCCTTTTAATTGGACTTTACTGGACTTTATCTTGCACTAAACGTTGTACACTTTATCCTGTATTTGTATACCGTGGACGGCTTGATTGGAATCATGTATAGTCTTTTCGCTGACTGGATAGCATGGACCAAAAAAGATGTTTACTGTACTTCGGTACACATGACAACAGTAAAATAAACTTTGAAATATACTATATCATGAATTGTGATAGACCTGTATTGTTCGGCGTGAAATGACGTCCAGTTTAAGTTTTCAAAAATGCATTGGAAATGGAGGCAAATCTTTTGTAATGGTTGACTGGTGTTAGTTGAGTTGAAGGTAGACAAAAATGCTGGAGAAACTCAGCGGGTGCAGCAGCATCTATGGAGCAAAGGAAAAAGGCAACATTTCAGGCCGAAACCCTTTATCAGCAGCCTCCTCATCTCCTTTCTAAAGGTACGTCCTTTGATTCCGAATGTGCATTTTTAATATTTCTATGCTCCTTTAATTATTGTTTATTGCCCACATCTTGCCCAAATTCACCATTGATCCACCACCAATAAATCACAAACAACAACGAATCTTCAGCTTGGATGACACAAAACATGCCAATAAGTCAACAATCTTGAAGTATTTCTGAGTTGATCCATCATCCATACTGGTGTAAAACCTTCTGTTGGTGTTAAAAAAAAAAAAAAAAAGTGCTCTCTGCACTCTCTGTAGACTTGTTAGAGAGGAGAAAGTACATGGGAAATAATGAAACTGATTGCAGTTAGAAATAGTTGGAATATAGTCATATTCCTATCATGGTCTGAAAGTATGACTGCAGAGTTCATACAAATGGTTGAACTTTCTGAGAACTGAATGTATGTGGGGGAATTTCATCCCTCAACTAACACAAATTGTTTGGAATTTCAAGCAGTAAAAACAATTTTCTTTTTTAAAATCTTAAAAGCCTATATTAAAAAGAGAATTTGACTTATTCTGTCTAGAGCACGAGTTAAATAGTCAAGATGAGTGCAGAGTAGACATTACCAGATTTTTCAGTAATTTCTGTAACTTTGAGATCAATAATTTGCTGCTGTCAACTGTATTAATGGTATGCTGTCAGTCAATCTTTCTACTTGGACAGGTTATAATTCAGTTGAGATGTGTTGAACAAATCACTTCAGAAATCTGCACCATGGGATATGATTAAACCTGAATTGTCTTTTGTGTTTCCAAATGCCTTCATTAAAGTTTTCACTTCAAGTTCTTAGCCTATTCCAAAGCCTAGCCCTTGGATTTGATATTTTCATCCACAGCCATGCTGCTGTGAGCTGAAAAGATTGTGCAGTGTGTGCATGTGTAATACACCCAGTTTCCCAGGATACCACTGTGCTAATCAGCTAGAGCAAGCGACATGTTCTTCATTGCAGCTGTTTCCGCCAAACATTCTTTCAAAGTATTTGCAAGAAAAATTGTTATTAAAAAAAAGGATTTGCTAAGGAAAGTCAAGTGAATGCTGAGAGATGGCATAACTGGTATCTATATAAAATCAAGTAGCACAGTGGCACGGTGGTAGAGTTGCTGCCTGACAGTGTCAGAAACTAGTGTTTGACCCTGACAGCGGGTGCTGTCTGTACAGAGTTTGTACGTTTTCCCTGTTTATCTTGTGGGTTTTCTCTAGGTATCCTCCAAAGATGAACAGATTTGTAGGTTAATTGGCTTCTGTGAATTGTAAAAATTGGCCCTAGTCAGTGTGTACGATAGTGCTAGTGTACGGAGTGATTGCTGGTCGGCGCAAACTTGGTGGGCTGAAATTCTTCAGACTGTAGAGATACAGCTGTTTCTACACTGTATCTCTAAAGTCTAAAGATTATGAAATAATTTTATAGGTTAAGATGAGAAATGTTTCCTTCAGATGGAGACCAGGGTTAGGGACCTTGAATAACAAATTAATTGAGGAATTTCTTTATCCAAAGTGGGAAAAAATGATTGGAGTCTAAATATTGGAAATAAATGGCATTGTGCAATATCAAGTATGGCCAATGAAAGCATGTTAAAATGCCTTTGTGTAAAATGTACCCCCCTTTGGTCTTCAACAGAGCAACATAAGAGGCCAAGAACAGAAGTCAGAAAAGGCATGGGATGGGCAATATCATGTTCATGGATTTGAACAGACTTTTTAGAAAGTGGCAGTTTAATATATATTTGAATTAACTGCTGCAGTACCAAGTGAAGTACCTGTAACACTACTAGTGATCATTGCCGGTTATACAAATTCTTCAATTTGCCATATCATGATCAAATCAATTGCAAAAATGTCAAAGTTCCAAATTAGTATTTTTTTGGATTAATCTGTCATACAAATCTGTATAAATAATTTGCAAGTTGATATGTTGGTTATTGAGCTATTTGCAGAGATTTTACATTATATCATAGTTTAATTTATTCAGCCAAAATTTGTTCCACAGTTGCCAGTGGTATATTGGTTTATAGGAAATGTTTGGCATTGTAGGTTAAAGTTTATTTAACACTTGGTCACAGATCATCAATCTTTTTATGAGGTGCTGGTGTGGCACAAATATTTAAAAGTATTTTTGGAAACATTTTGGGGAATTAAAACATTACAGGTTAGCTTCTGCCATTTATATAAAAATAAGACTGATTTTATTCGGTTTTTTTCGAGGTACATATCTTTGATTCCGCCAGACCCCCTTCACTTGAATAGTCATTCAACAATTGGAATGTTTAGTAAATCCCTGTTAGGGATTGATCTTGTTTCTTTCACCAGTTTTGATTCTAGTTATATATTAGTTTTCAGCTATTTTTGTTTCAATGAGAATTTATGGAAAAACATAGCTAAAAATGTAGCTGAAATGAATTATTAAACTAACTTTTGATTTCATCCCATGCACTACTTTTTAATTTATGGATATAGCAACAAAATTAACGTTATGGATGCTACCATTCTGAAATGAAGGATGGAAAGGTAAAACTCAATTGAGTAACACTTGTGAAAAACCACAAAGACCCTCGATTGATCATGGAGACATGAGACTACAGATTCTGGAATCTACTGTAAAAATCGACTCCATGAACTCAGCAGCTCAGGCAGCATCTACGAAGGGAAATGGACAAATGACATTTTGGGTCGGGATCTTTCTTCAGATGATGGAGTAGAAGGGAGAGCTGGTGGAAAGTTGCAAGAGCTAGCAAGTGAAAGCTGGATCTAAGTGCGGAGTGGTTGACTGTCCGAAGAGGCAGGTAAGCGAGAGAAGGGTGCAGATAGTGGAATGAGGCGATTATTAAAGATGTTATAGCAGCACATTTGGAAAGCAGTGACAGGATCGGTCAAAGTCAGCATGGATTTATGAAGGGGAAATCATGCTTGACTAATCTTCTGGAATTTTCTGAGGATGTGACAAGTAGATTGGACAAGGGAGGGCCAGTGTATCTGGACTTTCAAAAAGCTTTGACAAGATCCAACACAAGAGATTAGTGTGCAAAATTAGAACACATGGTATTGGGGGTAGGGTATTGACATGGATAGAGAACTGGCTGGCAGACAGGAAGCAAAGAGGGCCCTTTCAATTAACGGGTCCTTTCCAGAATGGCAGGCAGTGACGAGTGTGGTGCCACAAGTCTCAGTGCTGGGACCCCAATTATTTATTTACACTATATATTAACGATTTAGGCAAGGGAATTAAATGTGACTTCCCCAAGTTTGCTGATGACACAAAGCTGGGTGGCAGTGTGAGCTGCGATGAGAATGCTATGAGGCTGCAGGGTGACTTGGATAGGTTGGGTGAGTGGGCAGATGCATGGCAGATGTAGTATAATGTGGATAAATGTGAGGTTATCCACTTTGGTGGCAAGAACAGGAAGGCAGATTATTATTTGAATGGTAGGTAGACACAAAATGCTGGAGTAACTCAGCGATAACCAGGTTTAGTCCTGGGATGGTGGGACTGATGTGATGAAAGAATGGGCTTGTATTCATTGGAATTTAGAAGGATGAGAGGGGATCTTCTAGAAACATATCCAATTTTTAAAGGATTGGACAGGCTAGATGCAGGAAAAATGTTCTTGATGTTGGGGGAGTCCAGAACCTGGGGTCACAGTTTATGAATAAGGGGTAGGCCATTTAAGATTGAAATGAGGAAAAAAAATTCATCCAGAAAGTTGTGAATCTGTGGAATTCTCTGCCAGAGAAGGCAGTGGAGGACAATTCACTAGATCTTTTTAAGAGGGAGTTAGATTTAGCTTTGGGGCTAAAGGAATCAAGGGATATGGGGGGGAAAGCAGGAACGGGGTACTGATTTTAGACGATCATATTGCTGGCTCGAAGGGACGAATGGTCTACTCCTGCACCTATTTTTCTGTGTTTCTATAGTAATCAAGGCTGGAGGTATTAAATGGAGGAGACTAAAGAGCTCAGATGGTGGAATCTGAAATGGGGAACCAGAGAAATGGAGTGGTTACAAGGGATTGTGGGGAAAAGAGAGGAAGAAAAATTGTGCCCTTGTGTTGGGCGGGGTGGAAAATGAGTGGATGGAGGCGAGGAAAATACGTTGATGGGGTGGAGTGAGGGGATTGATTGATCATATACAATATGGATATCTTTTGTCCTAGCATCTCTGCAAATCTGGCTTTTTGCTTTACCGATGAATGAATTGCCAGAGATGTCTTCAATGATCCATGATGCAATTTATGCAATGCATATTTGCCTTTCCCATAGGTTAAAATGTAATATATTGGATTGCCCACTGTAGAATCTTTACTGAGTGCTTCCACTCCTTTGAATGTTATTCATTTTGAGTTTTTACTTGCATAGGTTTCCAGGTCATAACTCTTTAATTTGTTTTTGCCTTGTATCTTTCGCACCACAGATCTCGAAAGTATTTTCTTTCAAAGTGAGTCTGAATCGTGTTCCCCATCTTTCTTGTTTAAAATCTGGAGGAATACTGCTTAAGTTGTGGATTTACAGAGTTATTAATAGGATTGCTGCCATGCAACAGGGTTGGAGAAATATATGGCACCGACTTGCATGTTTCCTCACTGCAAGAATGTCTCATATCTTTGGCAGAAAATTATTCCCCTTCTGCAAGAGAAATATTGGGCCTCTTCCTCAGCTGGTCACAATATGTACAAACTATGATTTGATTAATGCTATTTTCTAACAGATGCCTACTTGAATTGCTCTTTCATCAGTACTAATAACCAGGATAATATATAATTGTAAGCAATCCAGATAATGTTATTTTTGTCCCAGACTAGATTGATATGTGATTCACTGCCGTATGCCCATCTTTTCCATGAAGCTACACAAGTAGGTAAATAGTTTGCAAGACAAATGGTATGTTGGCCTTTACTGGAAGAGGTTTTGAGAGCACTAATCAAGATGTCTTGCTCCATGCCTGCAGTGCTGTGGTGAGACTGTATTTGTGAATTTATGCTAATATCTACCTAAGTCTTCCATACCCAAGGAAAGATGTACATATGTACCAGATTGATCCTTGATGTTGTCATAAGAAGGCCTAAACATTCTCAAATCTTTTTTGGGGGAAAAAAGGAAATAATTAAACTAAATAACACTGTTAAGAGAGAAACAAGCTGCAGGAAGCTTGCAACTCTTCTATCGGCCTCTCATCTCCTGCTTTAATTTTTGACCTTTGTTCCAACCATCTGCCTATCAAAAGAAAACCTTTGCCTGTGTCCACCGATTACCTACCATGCTTTGTTCTGCCTCCTCTTTCCCAGCTTTCTTACCCCCCCCCCCCCCATCAGTCTGAAGAAATGTCCTGACCTGAAACGCCACCTACCCATGTTCTCCAGAGATGCTGCCTGACCTGCTGAGTTACTCCAGCACTTGGTGTCTTTTTTGCTGGAGGATCTTAACAGGCCAGACAAAGGAGGGAAATGGTCAAACGACTGAAGGGTTCTGACCTGAATCATTTTTAAGCCCTTGGGTTTGTCTAATCAAGGGTCACATTCTCAAAAGGAGTTGACCATTTAGACGAGATAAGAAGAAAGATCTTCACACATAGGGAATTCTTACCCTTGGTTGAGGTAGAGACACAATTGCTGAATGTTTTCAAGGCAGAGGCAAGAGATTTTTACATACTAAATTAATTCAAGGATACTGAAAAAGTAACATTGTTAAAAGATAATTCAGGATTTTAATGAATGGTGGAAGACCATGAGGGGAAAAATATTCTACTTCTATTTATGTTTTTGTTCCTCAGTATGCCCTTTGTTTTCTAAATCTCTCAATTGGAGATTTAAAATATAAGAATTAACCCAGCTGCAACTGTTGTTTCCCGACAAACATTTGAAATTTCAACTCGTCTGTGCAGATGTATTAGTTTTCCATGAAGGTTGAAATTAAATTGTGTACTTCATTCTGTTTAGGATAGAATGATTAAATGATGGAGATGTGAAAACTGCAGACAATTTCTCTTATTTATGACAAATTCAGAATATATCCTGGGAAACTGGTTTTGTATTGTAGTTAGATTTAAGAGCCTTAAACCGTCATACTCCGGACTTTGCGTGTGGAACTATACTATCTTTAGTTTCACATCGTTGACCTTTTCCAACCAAATGGGACTTGGCTGCTTCATATGACAAAAGATAGGAAATAATTATGTCATGTCCAACTTGTAAATCCGAATTGTAGTCTATTGAAATTCAGTTTTCCAGGTCACTCCACTTGTCTTCATGTCATGCACTGTAAATCCATTTGCTTACTGGCAAATTGACCATGAAAATAGCAGCTTTCCTACCCATGACCAGACCAGATGTTTTTGGTTGTTATTGCAGTGCACACATTTTGCTTATGAAAATTGTATAGCAGGCAATTTTTCATCTGAAAGATTTCATTAACATTGTTGTACAAATCAATTTGTTCCATGCAGAAATTAGTTTCTTTAATAAACTGTGCACTAATATTTACAAGAAATATGGCGTATTGATGATTTAGTGCAGTCTTAGCTGGCAATCCTTCCCAACAATGTTGCCCATGAATATTATTAGAGTCGGAAGATTTGTTTAATTTAAACTATGTGTTTCTTGGCCACATGCACTTGAGAGAAATCACAATGTTGGAAGCAAATGCATTCTAAGAAAAGTCACCAAATTTGCTGCTCCATACCATGAATTTGATCTGCATTCTTGAAATAGCGAGCTTAATACCTCAAAGAATCTAAAATCATTATTGTTTGTAAATCCATACCCTCCTTACACATGCATTTGGTTTTCATTTATTCGCTTGAGAAATCCATACAGGTGAGACTTTGATGTTTATGTTCAAAGTTGCAGGGCTTTCCTTGAAGGAGCATGTTGTCTGGCCTAATAATTTGAGCGTTTGAGTACAAAGATTCTTAGAATATACATTTTGCTAAGTCACATTGAGATAAAATATATATCGTAAATAGGAACAAATTTAGGAATATTTATGAACAGAGGTATGTCTGTACGGAGTTTGTACGTTCTCCCCGTGACCTGTGTGGGTTTTCTCCGAGATCTTTGGTTTCCTCCCACACTCCAAAAGGCGTACAGGTTTATAGGTTAATTGGCTTGGTGTAAATGTAAAAATTGTCCCCAGTGGGTGTAGGATAGTGTTAATGTGCGGGGGTCGCTGGACCTGGTGTGCTGAAGGGCCTGTTTCTGCGATGTATCTCTAAACTAAACTAAGAGACCGAGAGGTTCATATCCTTGGGTCCCTGAAAATGGCCATGTAGACCATCTGGTGATGAAGACCGTATATGGCATTCTTAACTTCAGAAACTGGGGCACAGAATATAAGAGCAAGAGAAGTTATTTTGCAAGTTTACAAATCAATAGTTAGGCTACACTTGGAATACTGTGCGCAGTTCTGGTCGCCTCTCTATAGGAAGGATGCGATTGTGGTAGCGAGTGCAGATAATTCATCAGGATGTTGCCACGAATGAAGAACTTTAGATATGATAAAAGTTGCATGGGCATGGCTTGCTTGCTGTGCAGGAAAGAAGGCCAGGCGTGACCTGATAAAGGTTTAGAAGATTGAGAGGCATCGACAGGGTAGATAGTCAAGATTTTTTTCCTGTAATAGGGGTGTCAAAATAAGAGGGCATAGGTTTAACGCTAGTGGTGGATTTTAAAGAAGATCTGAGGAATAAGGTTTTATATACAATGCCTGATGTCTGAAATGCGCTGCCATAGGAGGTGGTGGAATTAGATAAAAGTACCATGTTTAAGAGGCGTTTAGGCAGGCACTTAAATAGGAACAGTAAAGATGGATATGGGATTCATGTAGATGGCCATCAAGGTCCGCATGATGTGCGTCAAGGATTTTTAATGCTGTGGTACACAAACATGCTGGAGAAACTCAGCGGGTGCAGCAGCATCTATGGACCGAAGGAAATGGGCAACGTTTCGGGCTGAAACCCTTCTTCAGACTGCTTTGTGCTGTGTACTGTGTGGCTTTTTTAATTTTTGCTTTGTGGCTTTATCAATCAATTTGTACATTCCGTGCCCCATATTAAACTTTTCTTGCTTCTACAAATTATGAGTGAAAGAACAGATCGATTGTCACGAAAAGAAAACTAATACTTTCAGTTTGCAGGTTTCCAATTTTTAATTAATGTATGGTATTGTAAATAACCATAAAGCCCGTCCCACTTACGTGTCTTTGGCACGCTAATTACGTGACCTCGTCGACGCGTTAAGGCTCGACGATCCCGCGAGAGTCTCGCGCGTCATCATGCGTCCGCACAGCCGTCTGGAGCGCGTGACGTCATTTGAAGATGGACACAAAATGCAGGAGTAACTCAGCGGGACCGGCAGCATCTCTGGAGAGAAGCAATGGGTGATGTTTGGGGTCGAGACTCTTCTTCAGTCTGAAAGAAGGGTCTTGACCCGAAACGTCATCCATTCCTTCTCTCCAGAGATGCTGCTGGTCCCACTGAGTTACTTCTGCATTTTTGTGTCTATCTTCAATTTTCTTGGCCCCCGCTCTGGGAGTAGGAGTGGGGGCGGATCCGGATCCGCAATGGCTGTGAGCCCCAGGCCGAGTTCGGCGATCGTTTGCCTGATTCTGCTGCTGTTGGAGGTGAGACGTTGCGTCGCGCCAGGATCTTGGGCCTGTCCCACTTTGGCCGTCAGTTACGCGACAGGCCGGTGGCGCGCGAAGATTTTGTTCAGTACAAAATCCTGGAGCCCCACGCGATACCGCGCACAACTCCATACCCCTCCGTGCTTCTCAGTGGGACCGGCCCAGCCCGTGCAGCCACACGATGCCCGTGTGCCTCAACGCGACGACGAGGTCGCGTAATTTGCGTGCCAAGATCATGTAAGTGGGACAAGGCCTTAAGGCTCTTGAACTACCCTCCACAACCCTACCATAGCACCGAACTCCAATGGACTTGTTGAACTATGTACAATACATTACAATGCAATACAATACTTTATTAGCCAAGTATGTTTTGCAACATATGAGGAATTTCATTTGCCAAGTCAGTCATACAAATAAAAAGCAACGGAACACACAGAATACATTTTAACACAAACGTCCACTTGCACTATTATGGTATGGTTTACTTAGTAAAACTGATAATTTATTGTCTCTTTATTTGTTGTGTTGCATTTAATGTTCCTATAAAGCTGCAGCATGTAAGAATTTTGTTGTTCTGGTCCCTTTGCAAAGACTCGACTCTTAATTGTTGATTCTTTATTGTAGCGGAATATTTTTTACTACAACTTAATTTGTTTTCTTTAGTGTAGCTTCTACACATATGATAACACATGCCATTGACACAAAAGTTCTCAGATCTTGACCATGTTTTTCCCAATATTGGTGTTGTTCAGAGAATGTTTTCTTAGAACAGCACCTGACAGGTTATCTTTCACCACTCACACTATCACTTGCATTGTTGGCCAGAACTTTTATTGAGGCTGCATTCCCTGCAGACTATTTCTGGAATATGTTGCTATATTTAATCGCTGTGTCATTCAAAACAATAAATACATTTGACCTATTATGTCCAATAAATTATTTGTGTTACTTGATTATGCACCATATCATGACCCCTTGAAGCTATTCTTTGTACGTGAACATTTCAAAATTTAAACAATACTGGGCATCTACAGAGATTTTTTTGAAAAAGTATTCTCCATAGTTCCAGATTTGTTAAAACGATTTTAATATTATTGAGCCTTCAATATAAATGATTTGGGATATTTTTTTTAAAGCAGCAGGGCTAATGTGGTACTAATTGTCATGCAAATATACAACATCTATAATGACTGGACTTGAATATCTAGAAATTACTGAATCTGAAGCTGTTGGTTTTGTTGCGATAAGTTGATGCACAATCTTTGTGAAACCTTTCTGTATGAGTGGAATATTTGGCATTGTCACAGGTATTCCGATAACTAGGGTATCGTGTAAATATACAAGGTCTACATCATGCATAGAGAATTTGAAGCCAATGCCATGTAATTATGGAAGTGTGCTTTGATCATGATGCTTACAAACAAAAAGAAACCCTTCACTCATGCTGACAGGTATGTCAGAACATTTGCCAGCGGAAAGAGTGCAGTTCGGAACAAGTTGATAATTGTTGTGATTAAGGCAGTAATAATTTTACATGCACTAGTTTAGTTTATTGTCTATTTTACATGCACTAGTTTAGTTTATTGATATGTGTGTATCAAGGTACAGTGAAAAGCTTTTGTTGTATGGCACCCAGTCAGTGGAAAGACTATGCCTGATAAAGGGAATAACGTTTAATACAAGATAAAGTCCAATTAAAGATAGTCTGAGGGTCTCCAATGAGGTACATAGTAGCTCAAGACTGCTCTCCAGTTGTTGATAGGAAGGTTGTGTTGCCTGATAACAGCTGCAGAGAAACTCCCTGAATCTGGAGTTATGAGTTTCAGAATGGAGAGGGAAGAAGAGGGAGTGACCGGGATGAGACTCTTCCTTGCGTATGCTGACGGCCTTGCTGAGGCAGCATGAAGTGTAAATGGAGTCAATGGAAGGGAGGTTGGTTTGTGTGAAGGTCTGGGCTGCGTCTACAATTGTGTGTCCACGATGCTTATGCAACTTCAAGGAATGAGAGACATCCTCCTTCCAGGTATTATGGCTTGTCCGAGAAGATGTTTAAGAGAACCTGGAGTGTGAAGGCATGAGTTTCTTGTTTTACTCAATATACCCTACAGAGAAATACCAAAACTTCCACTTAATTTAGTCCAAATTAGAAACACACTAATCATAATCATACTTTATTAGCCAAATATGTTTTGCAACATATGAGGAATTTGATTTCTCGCAAAGCCTGTGCCTTTGGCTTGGTGGCGTATATTATAGTCAACATGCTTGTTGGCTCAATCTAAAAAGGTTTTTAATGAAATGCCATAAATCTCTGAACTGGAGGACAGAAATGTACTTATTTGGTTTGGATGTACAGATGTAAAAATTGCCCATACACAAATATAAATTTAAAGGTAAGGTAAAACATGCACTGAGAAATGCTCTGATTTACTCTCGGTCTGGAGAAACCTATAGTCCTTGCACAGGATGCTTTCCCAAATTGTCCAGAGTGCCTTGTCACCATTCAACTTTGCATCACTTTTTCTCAACAAAGTTGGAAAGATAGCATAAAAACTACAATCTAGCGTCCAAATATCAAATAAATAAGTTTTTGAGTCATACTAACGGGGAAAGTCCTCAATTTGATTCAAAGCTGTGTTGAGCTTGTCCACAGCATACATTTCTTTTGTCAGACATAAGCATAATCATAATAAGCACAAATAATTCTTCTGGTTTAATTGAATTTTGTTGGAGCCCTAGAAGGTGCTTAGTTCCTTTTGGAACTTGGCTTTGCATGTCTCCATGCATTTGTGAGAGGAGTAGTTGAAAGAGAACTTGGACACAGCAGTCATCTCGTGGTCAAATCATGCATGCAACGGCTTTTATAGCACATCCTGAAATGTTTTCATTCCTCATTATAACTTCCTACTTTAGCCTAAAGAAAAGCCACATGTAATGTTCTTGCCTGTTTTATATTACTTGCAGTGACTTTATTGTCAAAATACTCATTGTAAATTGTCACTTTAAAAAGTCCATGATGCAATGTTAGACACAAAATGCTGGAGTAACTCAGCGGGACAGGCAGCATCTCTGGAGAGAAGCAATGAGTGACGTTTTGGGTCGAGACCCTTCTTCAGACTTGTTGCAATGTTGTCAGAATACATTGCTATTGTAACTAGGAGCAGAAGGACTGAGCAATATAACTTTGATGGAAGATAATAATGATAGGTATGAATGGATGATTGATGTGCTCTGGATGATGTTAAAATGTTTTGTTGCTAAAATCGTGACTTATACATATTGAGAGCGGGGGCTGGTTGTGGGAAGAAAACAATGTTTTTCTGAGATCTGCTCCAGGATTAATTTTGTGTTTGTTGTACGTGGCATGATTGTTGGTGCAATGGCAGGACTGTGTTGCCATTGCTAAATATACATACTTGACAGCTTTATAATGGGTTCCAGGAAGTTCATTGGAAAATAAAAACAAAGCAACATTTATAGCTGATTGAACTTGAAAAGCTTTTTTCCCCAGTTGAATAGAAAATATGTGCACTTCAGCATTCCATGTCTCTGATGCAGTCAGGTTGGATGGGTTGACCTTGTATATGCAAAATGAACCGTAGACCAGTCTGCATGGGGTTTATTCCTTGCAATGTTTACAGCAGAGTATGACAATTTCTGAAAAGTGTTCTGTTCATAAAATGTTTTTCACTGGACCATTTTCAACTGATCTGTTCTGCTGGCAACCCTCAAAAACACATTTTTGACTCGCTTTGGTTAAATTGTATTCCAAAGATGGTTTCTGTCATTTACTGTGTGAATAGCAATGATTCATGATGGATATGTTTTCCTTGTGTTAGATTTAATTAGCTTAGTTTACTTTTTAAAGTAAATTATGTCTGTTGAGAATGGAAGATATATACTAATATGATTTGTATATAATATTAAATACACATTGGTGCTGGAGAATTGCTCATCAGTTAAGCCAGGAGTAAGCTACTTGCCAGCTTTGAATTAAACCACACAGCTTGCCAGCTTCCTCATCCACATGAAATAACTTTGATGTATTTTTAAATCCTCATTTTCAATACATATTTCTCAACCTCCATTTGCAGCGTTTAACGAACAACACAGAAACGAAGAGTTTAAAGACAAAAATATTTATCCAGGACTTCTCTCACAAGCTGTTGATTGTGCTCAAATAATGTTTTATGCACCTGCATCCGTTGTGTATCTGATCCTAATGTGGGTCATTCTTGTGTATGCCGTGAAACTCAGCTTGCTGTCCAGGGTTAATGATGTCATGGCTGAACGTGTTCCTTTTATTGAAGATGGAATGAATAGTTATTGTTTGCTGAATTTGGTGTAGTATTACATAGTTCAAATGTAAAAGCGTATATTAATTTCTTGCAGGCACTTCAGTTACTGTGACACCGATAATGTCATGTGAATAACAGAGCGCTGTTATATAAACATACATGAGAGCTTTCCAATATGAAAGTGTGTATCCTGTAATGAATGAAGCTCTTAATTTTACTTGACCGAAGAGTAACCCTCATTGATACATCTGGGACATATAAACAAAGAGGCCAGCACTGAGTTATCTGCACATGTAGTTCACAGTGTTAACTGAATAAGTGCAAAAGGGAATTGCTTACTTTAATGATTGGGGTGGGGGTGGGAGGTGGTCGGTAGAAGGAAGGGGTGGTGGGAAGGGAAAAGGCGAGGGGAAGGAAGCAAATTAAGCAATTTGCATCACTGGAGAGTGGGCAATATTGTTTCCTTTAAAATTAATGCCCCCAACCATCCAATAAAAGCACATGGAGTATGAACAGGAATAGGCCATTTGGCCCCTTGAGAGTTCCCATTCAGTAAGTTCATGGGTAATCCACATTTCAAGTCCACTTTTTGCCCTTTGCCTATCACCCTTGATTCTCATACACATTGAAAATCTATCCATCTCAGCCTTAAATATATTTATGCATTCAACCTCTTCTGGGGCAAGGAGTTCTAAATATTTGCAAACTTTTGACATTTCTCATTTTGTTCGTAAATTGACGTCTCCTTATATTGGGAAAACATACAACATTTACTCTAACAAGCACCTGAAGTGTCTTGCATATTTCACGAACCACTCGTTGAACATTAGCACTTTTCTGGAAACGATGTACTTCTCAAACCTTGTGCTTTCAGGCCAGTCTCAGATCCAAGGATAATTTCATCAAGGTGAAACACTGATATGAGAAGGTTTGGCCCTTCTTTAGTTGAAAAGGATACAATGACTACTTTAAAATTCCCTTCCAAAAAATGCAGTTAAACATGGACTGGTACACCACAGGAACAGGGCCTTTGGCCCATGATGTCTGTGCCAATCATGATGCGAATTGAAACTATTCTCATCTGTCTGCACATGGTCCAAAATGATGTGTCTGCCTAGTCTTTCTCAACATTGGAGGAGCATAGGTGAGTGCAGAAGGCTCTCATCACCATCGGGAGTAAATTGATATTTGGCACTTTGGACTTTTAACATCTAGTCCTGTGTATTTGTAAACATCCCTCCATTCCCTGCCTGTTCATGTGCCTGTCTAAACAAGTCTTAAATGTTGCTATCCTATCCGCTAGCACCACCTCCCTTAGCAGAGCATCCAAGCACCTCCTACTCTGTGGTTAAAATATCCTTTAAACTTTTCCCCCATCTCACCTTGAACTAATGCCTTCCAGTATTTGACATTTTCATCCTGGGGAAAAAGGATACAATCCACCCAATCTATGCCTCAAATATTTTTATATACCTCTACCAGGTTGCTCCTCAGTTTCCTATGCTCCAGAGAAAACAATCCAAGTTTGTCCAAATTCTCCTAACCCTTGGATTCAGGCACCTTCTCCATAGCTTCCTCATCCTTCCTGTAATGTGGGACCAGAACTGCAGATGATACTCCAAATATGGCCCAACATGCATTTTTTTGTATTTATAGCATTGTTGGTACCGTTTTATTGTGCGTGGGTTATTAAATCCTTTCCCCACATGGAACTTCATTTTTATCAAAACTTCTGAGCCCATTCTGATTTAATTGTAGTAATTCTTAATTGCAACCAGCTTCAAACTTTAGAAAATGGCCTTTAATTCAAAATTTATTTTTAAATCACTTCCTATTGGTTTCTAATTCTCTGCAATTTTCCCGAATAGAAACGTAAAAAGGAAATCACAATGGTATTATGTAATTGATGCTCAATCCAATGAAATGGTGCAGTAGTTAATCAATATGAATATAATTACTTATTTGAATTAATGTCCCCTTTGCAGATTACTACCAACCATTACAATGGTGACTGTGAAAATGAATAATGCGCCATGATTTTATTCTGGTTTTGTTCCATTTATTTGAACCATCTTGTTGCTCTAGCAGATACTTTCCATTCATCTGATTAATGCTGAAATGTAACATCCTGCAAATATTCAATTTCATCAATCTCTATCAAATCAAATTGCGCTTCAGAGGGATAATCTTTTCTGGCTGCATATCGGCATCACTACCTCAGTACACGTGACAATAAACTGAAGTGATCTACTGGTTCTCTTTCCCAAGATGTTGCCTGACTTGAGTGTTTCCAACATTTTCTGTTTTGATTTTTAAATTTCCAGCTTTTTACATAGAAACATAGAAAGTAGGTGCAGGAGTGGGCCATTTGGCCCTTCGAGCCAGCACTGCCATTCAAGATGATCATGGTTGAACATCCAGAATCAGTACCCTATTCCTGCTTTTTTCCCCATATCCCTTGATTCCGTTAGCCCTAAAAGCTCTGTCTAACATAGACACAAAAAGCTGGAGTAACTCAGCGGGACAGGCAGCATAGCATCTCTGGAGAGAAGGAATGGGTGACGTTTCGGGTCGAAACCCTTCTTCAGACTGGTTAGGGATTAGGTAAACGAGATACAGACGATGAAGTAGACAGATAAAAAACAATGAATAAAAGATATTTTATTCATTGCCCAAGTGAAATATGAGATGCTGTTCTGCCAATTTGCATTTAGCCTCACTGACAATGGAGGAGACCTAGGACAGAAAGGTTTGTGTAGGAATGGGAAGGAGAATTAAAGTATTTAGCAACCGGGAGATCAGGTAGGTTCAGGCGGGATGAGCGAAGGTGTTCAGCGAAACGATTGCCCAGTCTACGCTTGGTATAAGAGTCCATATTTTGAACAACGGATACAGTAGATGAGGTTGGAGGAGGTGCAAGTGAACCTCTGCCTAACCTGAAAGGACAGTCTGGGTCCCTGGACAGAGTCGAGGGAGGAGGTATAGGGACAGGGGTTGCATCTTCTGCGGTTGCAGGGGAATGTACGTGGGGAGGATGTGGTTGGGTGGGAAGGGATGAGTTGACCAGGAAGTTGTGGAAGGAAAGGTCTCTTTGAAAGGCAGAGCTATATCTAACTCTCACTTGAATATTGAATAATTTTTGAATTTTATTAGAGTTGTTAAGTAATGGCTCAAGTCCATTGTAGTTTAAGGATACAGTTAAGGTGACATGGTGTCCCGCTGAAAGTGTTGCACTTAATTAATAGTGCTGTCGTTCAGATGAAAGAAATGTCAAACCTGCTTCCTTGAGTTATGGTAAAATGTCCTCTGGTTTGATTGCATAAGGGGAGTTCTGTAGGTACCTTGCGTAGTGTTTATCCTTCAATCATGATATGCTAGATTATCTAATTATTAATGGCCTGGTTTATGGGAACCATTTCATGCACAGATATGGTTTCTGAGTTTTTGTACCTTACAGCATTGATTACATTCTATTGTCGGTAATTGTCACAGGGTATCTTGAACTTGTGAAATCAACTAATTAAACCCATTTCCCTGAATAGTTCAGTTTGCCTTGGTGACGTTCCTGGATAGTTGGAAATGCATTCAATTTCCTCCAATTAAGCTTAAACTCTGTGCCACTGCCTTCTGGGAATATGCTAATGTCATTTGATTCAACCGAATTTGACAATATAAAAAAATCTGTCCCCTCGGGTATTACAGGTGTAAACTATGCAGAAAATCAATTTTTGAAATTTGTGTTGAATTAATGCAATCTGTTCAGTACGCGATTGTCAAATGGCTCTTGATTTTAGTGAGCTATCAATCTTTGATTTATTTTCAACTCTGCTGTTTCTGTATCCAAACTCATGATACAATTTTATATCCCATGTCTATCCTCAAAACCAATCCAGATCACTTGTAATTGATTTGCCGCTGACACTGTTTTGAAACCTCACTCCTCTGTCTTTTAACCTTGGTGAGCAGCTATTTCTTTCCATAGTCCCTTCCAAGAGTATAAATAAAGCACTGGACATTTCTGTAATGGGATCATTGGTAGATTCTTGTATAGTGTTTACTCTGCAATAGAAAAAAAAATGAAGACCATCTCATCTTTGCAATGATTTTGCATGTGATTGGATCCAAAGGGCTAAGTTAGTAATATTGGTCATCATTTATTGTGGGGAAGCACTACATGCCAGGCAGCATCTCTTGTATTATTTTTAACTAGCTGGGTGGGAAATTACAGGACTTGTGCTTTAATTTTTCATCATGCTCAAGAGATATCTTGCTCTGAACTATATATCTCTAGCCGAATATGTTTTGCGTTTAACTTGTAGAAAAAAACATGATGTTCAGACATTGAAAATGCAGCTGTTATTCAATTTATTAATGTTCTTTTTAAGAGCCTTTGTACTGGAAACATATCCTAAATGGTTAGCTTATAGAGTCACGGTGGCGCAGTGGTCGAGTTGCTGCCTTACAGCGAACACAGCGCCGGAGACCCGGGTTCGATCCCGACTACGGGTGCTGTCTGTACGGAATTTATACGTTCTCCCCGTGACCTGCATGGGTTTTCTCAGAGATCTATGGTTTCCTCCCACACTCCAAAGACGTACAGGTTTGTAGGTTAATTGGCTTGGTAAATGTAAAAATTGTCCCTAGTGGGTGTAGGATCGTGTTGATGTGCGGGGATCGCGGACCGGGTGGGCCGAAGGGCCTGTTTCCGTGCTGTATCTCTAAATTAAACTAAGAGTCATAGAGTGATACTGTGTGGAAACAGGCCCTTCGGCCCAACTCACCCACACCAGCCAACAATGTCCCAGCTACACCAGTCCCACTTGCCTGAGCTTGGTCCATATCCCTCCAAACCTATTCTATCCATGTACCTGTCTAACTGTTTCTAAAACAATGGGATAGTCCCAGCCTCAACTACCTCCTCTGGCAGCTTGTTCCATATACCCACCACCCTTTTTTTGTGTGAAAAAGTTACCCCTCTGATTCCTATTAAATCCCTTCCCCTTCACCTTGAACCTATGTCCTCTGGTCCTCGATTCCCCTACTCTGGGCAAAAGACACTGTGCATCTACCCGATCTATTCCTCTATAAGATCTCCCCTCATCCTCCTGCGCTCCATGGAATAGGGACCCACCCGACTCAACCTCTTCCGATAGCTCACACACTCCAGTCCTGGCAACATCCTCGTAAATCTTTTCTGAACCCTTCCAAGCTTGACAATATCTTTCCTATAACATGGTGCCAGAACTGAACACACTTGTGTTGAAAGCTTTAGTGTGGGTATTGTGACATCTGGATTACACACACGCTTTAAAATTTCATTCAGGACAACTTTGCAGTCTGTTAACGGAAATGTTAGAATGCAAGTAGAATGCAAGTAGACATGGATCTTGACTGCTTTTGCCTCTGTTAGTATGCAGTATTGTATTTATCTTGATGGTTGCGTCAATGCTACCTTGAATGTAGGGCATCACTTCTGATGGTACTACTGCTTTATTAGCATTCTGAGTTTACTGCCAATAGCGATCTACACTGGTGGCAAACTCCTTATACAGATGGAGTGTAAATGTCAGCAAGTTTGTGTGCAGAATTATATTCACTGTGTTTTATAATTATCGGTTTTCTGAAATTTTAATCATGTATGGAATGGTCAGTAAATCCTTGGCCACGTATTGTTAATTTTCAAGCAATCTTGGTCTTTCCAATGCAATTTAAAATTGCTTTGTGGGATTGATGATCCATCAATAGTTGGGGAAGAGTAACCATATAAAGGGTACAATTGGATTTAGCAGCTTTCAATTTTTGATTTTTGCCTGGCATTTATGGAATTGCTAACGCTTTGAATAAGCCAAATTAGAACTCTTTTTTTTTAATGCTTTGTCAAACGGTTTTAAATATTATTAGCATATAAACACAGTGAATGCTGTATCAGCAAATATAAAACCCCATCACATAGCAAAGAAACAAGAATAAATTGGGATTATTGTGGAGCTATTATAGTTATTCAGGAGGTAGGGAGACATCTTCAAGTTCCACCCTGTTTGGAGTATGAGTTTTGTACATCCCAGCAAAATTCCGACAAAGCTTTTGAATGTACTTCTGCGGGTTCCATTGTCGAAGTAATAAAGTGCAAGATAATACATCTCCAATCAGGATCTTAAATTGGCCCAGTGTTGGGTCCGGGGAGGCGGTGAGAGTCAGCGGCGGCAGTTTCAATCTAATGTCTAGGTCCATGCCTAAAGTGGCCAATGTGTTGACCATATTGATAGGAATACCATGGGTGGCTTGAAGTTATTAGTTAACTAGAATTGAAATGAATCAATGTACAAAATGAATTTAAAAGATGAAAATATTGTTGATATAAAGAGGAAGTTTGATCTAAAATATTTATGCAGAAACTATGGGGTTGAGCATTCAAAGTTAGTAAATGAAGAAGGAATAAACATTATAAATTTCACAGATGAACAAGGCCAGGGGTATTGACCCTGTTCATGTCAATTTTGTAAGTTGTGATTTAAAAAAAAAAAAGTCAAGATAATCAGTGAAAGTCTTTGAAACTGGTTAAAAATATCTACAGTAAAATTGTGTTTAACTAAGATGTGGAAATGTCTACAATACTCTTGAATACTAAGTGCAATTCAAGCCAGTTTTGCTTTTCAGTCTGATTGTGATGTCTAATGTGCTTTGTTAAAACATATAAAATAAGGGTAACCATTTGGCAGATGTATTCTGGATGTGCAACGTACATTCTCATGTGAAACTGGCTGAAACTGTTTACAGCACTCAAGTTTAAATTAAATCTGTGGTTGATTATACCATAACATTTTTTTCAGTAATGCATCTATTGGATTGCTTCCCATTTGTTATATTCATTTTCATCGTTTCTAAGTAAAATCACAATTTTCCATGAAAATATCTGAATTGCTTGCTCTGGTCCCTGGCCTTGTATGTAATTCTACACTTTTTAATTGCTTGTTTCTGGAATGCAATTCACCATATTGCTTTAGATGTAAAAATATATATTTTTTGACTACTGGTTGCATCTTACTATTTTACTGTTAACTTTTATGAAATTTATACATTGAATATCAACATAAATATTTTCGATTTGTGCAAGTGAAAATAGTGAACTAAAAAAATTAGACAAAACCAATTTAGTAGTGGGGGAAAAAGATGTGTTAAATGCAAAGCAATAGAAACTGTTTTAATGGAAATCTACTGACAAGTGAGGGGATGCAGATTTTAATTAACATTGGAGCTCTGTAGACTTTTTAAAAATCTTGATTGAAACCAAGTTGCTGGCTATGATAGTTAATACCATATCCTTATTTTATTTACTTTGTTGTCTGTAACACAATTTAGTCATAATCATATGCAGCTGTTTTTTTTCATCCCAGTCCATCGACTGTCAAAGGATGATTTTTGGATTGTGAAATAAGAAAGGTGACATTTGATGTTTCTAATGTGTCTAAAGAATATGTATCTCGAAACTAAAGTAATTTACAGAAGTTAGAAAATATGCAAGATCGATTTTATGGAATTTACTGTTTACCTTGGGATCTAATCATTCATCCAGGCTTGAAGGAAAATGCATTTGTTGTGAAGTTGCAGTTAACATGGGCAGAAATCTGACACTGAAGTGGGTGTCATAGAGATGAAGACTTGTTATTCTACAGTGCCAGTTACATTGCAGGATGTCCCAAGATATTTTATGACCAGTTAAACTATTGAAAGGTGGTCACTGTTTAATGGAGGAGATGGTTGGCAATTTTTGCACAATAATATCCCACTAATTATTACATTATGATGACGAGATAGTCGTCTTATGCAACATATTGATCGCCGAATAAATATTGCCGAGGAACAAGAGAGTAAATCCCTTGCTTATATTCACAAAATAATTCCATGCCACCCTTCCGTCGACCCTAGAGAATAGATATGATTTAAGGATCTCATCATCACCATTGGGTTATTTGATACCAGTACTGTCTCCACATTTTAGTTGGGTTAGGAATGCGGCTGACCTCTCGAGGCAAAGTATGTCCTTCTGAGAATCTGATGTTGAGAATTGGCTGTACACATTTGCAAAACGTCCCACTGAGTGCTCTCCTCTCGAAAGAGATCAAGATTTGTCATGCACACCAAATGTGATCTGGAACAATGAAACTCCCATCATGGGAGTTTAGTGCCCATGATGGACCAGGCAATGTCCAGTACTTTCTGCTGCTCCTTCGTACTTGGGCATTAGAATGGCCAAACCAGGCTGTAATACACTCAGTCATTATTCTCTCCACTGCATAGCTGTAGAAGTTGGTTTAGAATATTCAGCAACATGCTGAATCTCCTTAAACATTTGAGCAAGTAGAGATGTTGCTGAGCTCTCTTCGGATTGAATCAATGTGCTGGGCCCAGGATCGATAATCAGAGATATGTAAACCCAGGAACTCAAAGCTGTTGACACACTCCATGTCCATCCTGTCAATGAAGACAGATATATGGTCCTCTGTTTGAGTACAAACTTATTTGATTTAATTATAGACAATAAATGCAGGAGTTGCCATTCGTCCCTTCGAGCCAGCACCGCCATTCACTGTGATCATGGCTGATCATCCACAATCAGTACCCCGTTCCTGCCTTCTCCCCATATCCCATGACTCCGCTATCTTTAAGAGCTCTATCTAACTCTCTCTTGAAAGCATCCAGAAAATTGGCCTCCACTGCATTCTGAGGCAGAGAATTCCACAGATTCACAACTCTGGGTGAAAAAGTTTTACCTCGTCTCCGTTCTAAATGGCCAATCCTTTATTCTTAAACCGTGGCCCCTGGTTCTGGACTCCTCCAACATCGGGAACATATTTCCTGCCTCTAGCCTATCTAATCCCTTGATAATCTTATGTTTCAATAAGATATCCTCTCATCCTTCTAAATTCCAGTGTATACAAGCCCAGATGATCCATTCTTTCAATATATGACAGTCCCGCCATCCCGGGAATTAACTTAGTGAACCTATGTTGCACTCCCTCAATAGCAAGAATGTCCTTCCTCAAATTTGGAGACCAAAACTGCACACAATACTGCCGGTGTGGTCTCACTAGGGGCCTGTACAACTGCAGAAAGACCTCTTTGCTCCTATACTCAACTCCTCCTGTTATGAAGGCCAACGTGCCATTTCTTCACTGGCTGCTGTACCTGCATGCTTACTTTAAGTGACTGATGAACAAGGACATCCAAATCTCGTTGTCTTTTCCTAACTTGACACCATTCAGATAATAATCTGCCTTCCTGTTCTTGCCACCAAAATGGATAACCTCACATTTATCCACATTAAACTGCATCTGCCCACTCACCAACCTGTCCAAGTCACCCTGCATCCTCAAAGCATCCTCCTCACAGTTCACACTGCCACCCAGCTTTGTGTCATCTGCAAATTTGCTAATGTTACTTTTAATCCCTTCATCAAAATCATTAATGTATATTGTAAATAGCAGCGGTCACAGCACCGAGGCTTGCGGTACCCCACTAGTCACTGCCTGCCATTCTGAAAGGGACCCGTTAATCCCTACTCTTTGTTTACTTTCTGACAACCAATTTTCTATCCATGTCAGTACCCTACCCCCAATACTATGTGCTCTAATTTTGCCCAATAATCTCCTATGTGGGACCTTATCGAAGGCTTTCTAAAAGTCCAGGTACACTACATCCACTGGCTCTCCCTTGTCCATTTTCCTAGTTACATCCTCAAAAAGCATTCCACTGGGGGGGGAAAGTAAATGACATAATAAGTCATAATATGTACTTTGCTTAATCAACAAAAAAAGCTTAAGCTGTGTGGTCAGTGCAACAGTAAGTGTTGAGCAGTCAATAGTTTAGTATAGAGACACAACATGGAAACAGGGTCTTCATCCCACCAAATCCACACCGACCAGCGATCCCCGCACTATCCTGCACACAGTAGGGACAATTTTATCGAGCAAATTAACCTACAAACCTATACGTCTTTGGAGTGGGAGGAAACCAGAGCTTTATAAGAAAATCCACCAGTCACAGGGAGAATGTACCACCTCCGTACTGAAAGCACCTGTAGTCAGGATTGAACACGAGTCTCTGGCGCTGTAAGGGCAACAACTCTACCGCTGCGCCACCGTGCATAGTTGAAATTTATTCAGTTTACAGCTATAGAAGGGGGAAGAATTGTTTTATGGTTTCCTGCAACACTATTCAGTTTATCTTAATTTTCTTCATTTATCTTTCAAGTAAAGGTAAAGAGCTATTATACTTTTCACCACCTCGTATGAGTTCTCACTTGTTTGAGATTTTTTTTTGATGGTTGATCATTGTAATAAGGGACATATGGGAGTCAATTTGCGCACACTGATTAACAGCAATGAGACGAATGATCGAATACTGTATTAGTGAAGTTGGCTGAGGAATTAGTTGCGACATGGGTGAACTTGCCACAATGTTTTGGGACCAGTAGAGGAACTGGTCCTATTCTTCGGTCAGACTGCTCTACCTTTTCAATGCAGAGCGATTGACTTAAACTGGCATCATTTGGTATGATTAAGTGAGGAAGATAAGGTTGAACTGGCTTCTTGCTGGAATTCCATGGTGGCTTCAGTGATATTGGTAACAGGAGGAATATTGTGAATGAATGGCTAATACAAGGATCAGCTATCTGAGACTTGCTGTGTGTTTATTCATGGACTGAATTGCAATATACACTGGGCTTTACTGTTTCATTTGGTAAATTAAAACTCGCAGGCGGAATGCTAAAGCTCTCATTAATCTTTTGCTTCAGTTTTGGATTACTTGTGGTGCTGCTGTTGCTGTCAGCGCTGTGGACAATCTGCACCAGTTAGCTGAAACAACTCAGATTAATATTAATCCTTTTAATACTGCTGCTCATAATATAGTCATTAGGTGACTTGTAACTAATCCTGCCCACCTAACCAGGATGATTTATTAAATACACATAGCAGATTACCCATAATACAGCTTTGTATGAATGGGCATCAAATAAATGTGCCCATCATCTCTCTAT
Source organism: Malacoraja senta (assembly GCA_038087875.1). Lineage (NCBI taxonomy): Eukaryota > Metazoa > Chordata > Chondrichthyes > Rajiformes > Rajidae > Malacoraja > Malacoraja senta. Next base: position 10,897,457 of record CM075990.1, on the reverse strand, counting down.
TTTTACTGGTGTCTTGAATAATATGCATTTTACATCTGTGGATTTATCTAGAAGCTCAAGTGTATTATAACTAACAAAGTGTATTCTGTGAAGATGACTTGGTTTGTCGGTATCCTGCACAGGCTTGACTGCAGAAGGAAAATAATGAACTTGCCCGTATAAAAGTAAGAAATTTCACATTTCGAGTAATTGGTCATTTCATTGTAAAATTGTCAAATTGGAGTTTGCTGCATGAACCTGAAGGAGGCTCTAAATTGCAATGCCAATTTGTACTATCTGGCACCAGCATCAAGATTCTTGGAGGGAAAGCATACAGATGAGCTTACCATGAAGCTTACTGTACAGTTTCAGCCGTGCTCAGCTCATTTGTGCACTGCTTTTTACTGCTCGTTTCTAATGCAGAAATGCTGTCTACAAATAAGTCTGCTGTGCGTGGTTGAGGATTCTCACAATCCCACAGGCATGCCATTAGTGGGCCTGAAGGGACTGAGCAGGTGAAACAAATAAGGAGGAGGTTATTGCACAGTTGTGGATACTGGAACTTATCAGGACTGGTGTGAAATGTTGTCAGAGCTGGAGCATGTGGGGATTTTCTATGCAAACTACACACCAGCTGTGGTTAAGTGAGAACATGAATAGCACTGGGAATTGCTCTGGTTGCTGCTGCTTGTTTCTCCACTTTGTGTGATAAGGCATCAGTTATTTGTAAGTTGCTGAAGCATAAAATACTGCATTATAAAAAAATGACCATCTATCACGTCGTGATATAATGGAGGCCTGCAAAAGGCATTAACTGTATGGTTTGCCTGACATTTTAATCCATTAGAATAATATAGCTTCTGTTTCAAGTATGCAGCATAAAAATGAATCCACTGTGCAAAAAAAAACAGGTGGTGGTTTGCAGCATAATATTCTTTTCCCTCTTTTTCTTCCCTGAGTTTGCGTTTCACATCCTTTGTGCTGTTTCTGCAGTGTGCTTCGCAATCTTTTGCTGGTTCTTAGGTGTCCTACCCAAATAGTTCAGCAGTCCGTACATGAGGAATTGGAATACTTTGTGATTGATTATTGTGACGTGCATTGGTGTCTCTTGGTGTGATTTTCTGAGATTTGAATATAGCCTTGATAGTATACGAAGTGTGGGTTAATGTGGTAGTAGTGCGGGGAATCGCCAATTTTCACGCACAGCATGTTTTATAGTTCCACATTCCTGAAATGTCTGTAGGTGTACCTTTCGGCAATGGAATAAAAAATATTTGATTCCACCCAATTGTATCGAACAGATTATTAAAAAAAAATTCTAGAGTATTGCTTGCTTAAGTGTACAAACGAACCAGTTTGATTTCTGCAGAAATGCTGTGATTTTGTTGGTTAACGGTGAAATATATGGTCTCGAGCTTTAAACTATTAATCTTGGGGCATAAAGAAACCATGCCTTACTGCTGGAGGTTTTGCTGTTTGTTTAAAGACCAAATTTGGAATATTCTGAATGTATGAATCATTCTGCAAATTAAGGGGGTCCCATTAACTCTTAATTCTAATGGCAAGCGCTGAAATATTTGCATGTCTTTATCTATTTTATGCGTTTAGATTAATAAAAAAATACATTGGAATGTTTCCTACATTTAAGGCAATATATAAATATTAGTTATTATTTAATAGGCTTTCTTTGTACTTGTCAAAGGCACATGATGTTTCTTGTCCTAATGACAACATTCTTTTTCAAGCCTGCAAACTGCAGTTAGTTTCAGTTCCCATATAATTTCACCCTTGTCAGTTTTCTTTAATGTAGCTTGCAATATAGAAGTCTTTATACTCTGACAGTAAATATCCAGATCATTAAAAATATTTCCTTGTCCCCACACATTCTGCCTCGTCTCTGAACATAAATTGTTGAAAAGACTTGGCAAAGGAGCTGCCAAAATATATTCTATAAAGCTTTTCCATATTTTGTCAATGAAATGTTCACTATTATGCAGAATAGTCAAGACCATATTCATGTAATGAAATACACAGTGAGCATGGTTGGACAGTTGTTTTATGAATTACATCTGTCAAAGTGGCTATTTTTATTTGCACATTTGACTTTGCATAGCAAATTTCTGCGATGTTGAACAACCCCTTCAAAATCAAATTGCTATTTGTAAAAGGTATGAGGGAAATAATTAATCGATAGCCCAGATGGCAAAATGGTATATTTCCCCAGCCAATGGTACTGTGTGTGTACAAGTGTGAAATATTGTGTGCTGTGTAGAACAAATCACAGATCTTTGGTCAATCCATGAAATTTTACGTCCCTTGCCCTCTCCTGGCGCTCTGTTTCTTGCAGAATTAGTACCTGCAGATTTTCTCCCGTTATTTACTTGACCTCTCGGCTGGTATCAAGAGGTGATGTCGGGAATGCACAAAGTATGAAAACTCTACTTACAAACAAAAAACAAACATCCAAAACAACCTTCAGTAATGAGATTGAAAAGTTTTTTGGCTCAGCAAGTGTGTTGAGGGTTACATGGCCAAGACTGGTAGAATGGATTTGGGACATGTTGGCCATGACATCATTGAAGGTGAAATAGCATTGAGTGACTGTCAAATTATGACAGGTGCATGCATATCTTGTATTCACATGATCACAAATCACCCTAACTAGGCACCAGGAGATCCTTGCACCTCACACATTTTCTCCTTCCCTCCACGCATCCATGGGGTGACAAACTGGGTTCTCAGTTTTTACCATCTTGCATGATGCATCTCAGGTTTAGAGGGTATTGGAATCGAAACCTTTATATTTGATTTTACTTCATGAGCAATGGGTGGAAAGCTTGGAACTTCATAAAACCAGTGATTGTGACAATGGCAATACTGCCAAAATTCTTTATAAAATTGGCACCATGTAGGATTTGCATGTGCACCTAAATGTCTACATAGTCTTGGCAGGTGCAATCGCTGGTTTTGAATTTCAGATTAGGTGCTTCTATCACTGTGATATCAGTGCTGAACATGTTAAATTTAATAGATTGCACTAAGTCTCTAATTGTGATTAAACAACCTTTCAGGTTTTGGTCAAATTATTTTGTGTGGGTTCATTCCATAAATTACTCCAGTAAATGTTATGTTTAAGAAAAAACTGCAGATGCTGGAAAAATCGAAGGTAGACAAAAAAGCTGGAGAAACTCAGCGGATGAGCCAGCATCTATGGAGCGAAGGAATAGGCGACGTTTCAGGTCGAGACCCTTCCCCAGACTGATGTTCCGTGACGGGGGGGGGCAGGAAAAAGAAAGGAAGAGGCGGAGACAGTAGGCTGTGGGAGAACTGGGGAGGGGAATGAGGGAGAAAGCAAGGACTACCTGAAATTGGAGAAATCAATGTTCATACCGCTGGGGTGTAAACTACCCAAACGAAATACGAGATGCTGTTCCTCCAATTTGCGGTGGGCCTCACTCTGGCCATGGAGGCGGCCCAGGACAGAAAGGTCGGATATGGAATGTGAGGGGGAGTTGAAGTAGTGAGCCACTGGTAGATCAGGTTGGTTATTGTGAACTGAGCAGAGGTGTTGGGCGAAGCGATCGCCAAGCCTGCGCCTGGTCTCACTGATGTAGAGCAGTTTACACCTGGAACAGCGGCTGCTGTAGATGGGGTTGGAGGAGGTGCAGATGAACCTCTGCCTCACCTGGAAAGATTGCTTGGGTCCTTGGATGGAGTCGAGGGGGAAGGTAAAGCGACAAATGTAGCATTTCCTGCAGTTGCAAGGGAAAGTACCAGGGGAGAGTGTGGTTTGGGTGGGAAGGGACAAATTGATCAGGGAGTTACGGAGGGAGCGGTCTCTGCGGAAAGCAGAAAGGGGAGGAGATGGGAAGATGTGGCCAGTGGTGGGATCCTGTTGGATCCTTGTTGCAAGTAGGGGGATGGGGAGTGAGAGCGGAGCTGCGGGATATAGAGACCCTGGTGAGAGCTTCATCTATAGTAGAAGAGGGGAACCCCCGTTCCCTAAAGAATGAGGACATCTCCGATTCCCTGGTTTGGAACACCTCATCCTGGGTGCAGATGCAGCGTAGACGGAGGAATTGTGAGTAGGGGATAGAGTCCTTACAGGAAGCAGGGTGGGAAGAAGTGTAGTCCAGATAGCCATGGGAGTCGGTGGGTTTGTAGTAGAACCCACTGATAAATGTTATTATCTTTATTATATCCCAAGTTTTAGTTTACTTACTGTAAAATGTAAAAAAAAATAATCACACTATCAACTTGTTTTCTCTCCATGAGAGATCTTTAACCAAATTAGTTCCGTGACTTTGCTATTCCTATGTTCCACATGTTCCCTGTAGATGGTGCCAGGTTGCCAATCTTGGAAAGCAAGATCATTGGTAAATATCCACCATTTCATGTTGTAGGAGCAGAATTAGGCCATTCGGCCCATGAAGACTGCAATTAGCTTCACTTTTTTTTTGTTTCTACCACTAACCACCACTCCCTCCCCTATCAGTGCCATCATCTTGAAGATTTGTACTAAGTCTTCTAATTTCTCACCTGATTTCAGGTTGTACCTGCCGCTCATGACTTCCAGCTCTATCTATTGCAACCCCTCTGATATTGGTCAATCTATCCAATCCATTCTGGTTTCGGGCAAGCTGCAGGTTCTTTCTCTTGAATAAGAGGAATATTTTTGTTGTAAAAAACCTTCGGAGGCTTTATTTCATTATTACCAATTTTGTTATTTTGATTAGCCACCTATACTTGACCTTTGTTGGTCACTGAGATGACATTTCCGTGTCCTCTCTGTTTGTAAAGACAGCGTTGCACCACTGGCCACTTCTTTCTTTTGCCTCAGGTTATCTATTGCTGAAACCTTCATCAATACATTTTATCACCTCCTTGATTATTATTTCACTTGTTGCCATCATCATCATCATCATGGATGTAAGCAGATAGCTAATTCCACTCTGGTTCCGTGGGATCTGAGTTGACATTGCACAACTATCTTCAACTGAAATCTGTGTGAGGATGAACCTCGCATTCAATGTCTGCAAGAGTCCTCGACTTAGCAGCTCCCTCTGTGTAACATCATAACCAAAGACTGAAGAAAATGTGGGCTACTTCTTATCCCTTGAAATTTAGATATTGTTTTCCAGTGAAGTAAGGCATAAATTGCCATCATTGTGCAAGTTCATTGTGCTTCCTTTGTATATTGATTTTAGAAATTCAAGCTCTTGCACGGGACTAGAAATGTTTATGTCCAATTGTTGCTTCTGTCTCTATTTTAATGTTTCTGCCTTTTTGCGTGGCAATATGGTTTTCATGAAATTACAGTTATCTTGCAGTGGGATACCAAAGGAAAAAATATATATAGTGGTTCTTAATCGAGCAGAGTCCAAAGGATTAGTTCCAGTGGATTGTGGAGGATGGTGGGATGATTATAGCAGGGACACGCTGGAATAGTGTGTGAGAGTCCAAGTGGCCTTATTCAAGAGGAATTTAAACTTGAGGTTGTGTGAACTCCTGCATTTGACTATTAACTGTGGATTAAAGTTGCAATTTTGCTGCCCATTTAGCTGTGAACTGATTGCCATCATAACATTTAGGAATAAAATGTTATAATTACTTGTTATTTGACCAGGATCACGTAATTATTGAAATATATTTTATATCTACTCTGGTATGGCACTGATTTAATAAAAACAATTGCATACTCACTTGATTTTTCTTTCTTATGGCATTTTACGAAATTTTTAAATATTAATACTAACTTTTCTTTTGAAGTTTTGTATTTTGAATGCTTTTTATATAATAAAAAAAACACAAAAAAACCTAATTCGTGCTTGCTACAGAGTATCAACAGGCAAATTTAAGTCTTAGCGTGCATTTTAATTGTGCTTTTTTTATTGGCATCCGTCATGTCATTTTGCCATGGAAAAGTAATAAGTAAACCACCAAAGTTTCAACAACACCTGGTCTATATTCCAGACATACCCATTTTCAATACAATAAAGGACCAGTTGATGTCACTGAATCATCAGCATGTTGCAACTGTACACATTGGTTTGATTTGTTGGTTTTCAAATTCTGATATCCTTTATCATTCAGGTCTGAAATATTGTGCAACTAAGATGTGTGTTCTATGGCATAAATGTGCTTCATTTTGTAGAGGTATTGCACACATAATTATAGGTTATATAATATAATGACCTGAGAGAACTGATTGAGGTATTGTGCATGTCGATTGCATAGACGGAGAGAGACCAAACTGATTAAACAGCTGCTGTTTATCTAGTTGGAGCTTATGCTGTGTTGTCACTTTTAGGTCAGATTTGATTGTGGTTTGTCCAACAAATAACAGCATTATTAAGAGCGTGAACAAGGTCACCAAGAAGAGTAACCAAGGCAATCTCACGGAGGGTGTTGAGCAGTTGGTTTAATGACTGTGAGGATAATAAGAAAAAAATATCATCTTTTAAGCATTAATGACCACTCCAAATGTCAGACAGATCACACATACTGATAGAACCCACTTCAAGCTACTTGCTAAAGTTTGGATTCTAGTGCAATGACCTTGTCATTTCCTGAAAGATTGATTGGTTGATAATCGCACATAACCTGGCTGTTCAAAACTTGATCTAAAGGTTTACTTATTTTGCAATACAGCCAAGGTGACTGATAATCACTAGTTACCTGCTTCATAGAGCATATGTGGCAGTCTTGATATCTTGATCTTCTTGGGTTTACCACAATTATACGTGATGCGCAAACTATTTGTGTGGTTATTTGCCATTGTTTGTAAGGTAAAATGTTGTGCTGAGAATTGGTTGTCTCAAGTGCATTTGTTTTCTCTAATTTTTTTTAATTTTTTTTTCATGATGCAAGAAAACATGAAATACTGAATATACTGGAAGGCTGGAGATTAGTAAAATAATTACCTTGGACATTAAGACCTTTGATATATGAGCTTGGGCATTGATGTTCTGAGAAACGTGGTTTAATGTGTTTAAAACAGATTTGCAAGCGGTCAATTGGATCGAGGGTCCAATTTATGTCCATTTTACTGACATGCCAGTCACGTGGTCTTTAGCATCCTGCAACATTCCAGTGAAACTCAGTAGCAGCTCGTCTTCTGACTGGAAGCACCACACACAATCTTTCAAACTTCACAATTCAGTTCACAGTTTTAAATAATGAGTCTTCCATCACTTTTATTCCAAAGTTCCTTCCTTCAGTAATGTTATAAGCTTCCCTGCATGTTCACCTATTCTGGACTGCGGCCACTTTGCATTTTTACCTTACTTAATTACAGGTGATGCCTATGATTTGGCTGTTTGGGTTAAGGAAACGGGCCTTCCAGAATTCACAAATTGCTATCCAAAAATTTGAGATGTGTAATGAAATTCACTCTCATGGAATTTATGAGGGAACAAAAAGTAAATACAATTTATTATTCAACTCTCATTTCCTGACGCATGTGCAGTTTATGTAATAAGCTCTGTTTTCTAGAAATGCAACCCCACATAAATTGAGGGTCCTCTCTGCAACCTGGTTTGCTTTCCTTGATGTCATAAACTTTGATTTATTTCTTTACTCCCCTCTCCCTTTCTCGCTCTCATAAAACTTGGTATCTTTTAACTTTTCCTAGTTCTGATAAAATTATTTGGACTCTAATGTCATTTCCAGCACAGTTTGTTAGCCCAAATAATACGCTCTGCAGGAATTTCATTATTTTTCATCCTTACTGACTTCAGGCTGTAGCCTGTTGAGATTAGGGGGTGGTCGGAAGGCTGGACGAGATCTGGCTCAATTAAATAGTTCCAACAAGAATTGATCGTCACTAAGAGTTCATGGATTTCCAATACTTCTGCTGCAAATTATATTTTCCATATCAATTATTTTGTTGTCACTAAAATCTTAGAAAGAAACTATTTTTGTTGTTAAATTGCTCTATGGCCTTGTTTCTTTTAATTCTGATTAAAAATATTGGGATCACTGAATTATTACTTTTTCTTGTTTTAAATTTATCACTAATTAAGACATTTATAATGACAATTTTCCTTTCATAGCATTTCCGCTAATGAAAGTAATGCATTTCAACATGTGTTAATTTTAAGTCCTATTGCAGAAACTTACCAGTACATTAGACCTGTCACTTGGGTGCAATACCAAATGAGAGCTTCAGTGTTAGATGTACAGCTTTTAACTGAGACACTAAAAGAGAGATGTATAAATGTTTCTATGACATTGGATGTCTTCAATCATCATAAAGATTCAATGACAACATTTCAAACGAGGTGTGGAGAAGTTGCATTAGTGTCAAGATTCTTCTTCAATCAGGATCATTAAAACAAATTACCTGGCCATTATTATTTTCTTGTTTATGAGAACTCTATGTGCACAAATTAAATCATTTCTCATTGCTCAACAGTGATGTTTGATTGTGTCAACATTATGGCTGCTGAATGTTGAGCAAAATAGGAGCAGACGTGGGCTCCAGTTTCTTCATTTCCATTATCTCATTGCTGAGCTCTAATTTCCTAACTCTTTTCCATGACATTCATTTCCCTAAAGTCCAAATATCTTTGAGCCCTGCATGACCCACTGCTGTACATGCCCCTCTTGGTACAGTGAGCCTTCTACAATCGCAGAACTGGTGAGGCCTTGACCGTAGGATTGCCAATTTGTCAGAAGAATCAGTGGCACTGATTGTTTATTAATGTCAAAGATTATGTTTTCAGCCATTTGAAGAAAATAAAATCTATTGTTAAAATCTTAGAAATAATATTCTCTCTTTTTCTATAAAATCACCATGCAGTAAAAATCAACTAAAAGCAGGTAAACTAACCAATAATGGTGGAAACATTCATCAGGTCAGGCAGTATTTGTGGAAAAAGCGGGATTAACATTTTAGGTTGAAGAGTCTTATTGTCTTAAACTCGGCAACTAACTGTGCCAGCTTTAGCCTAGAATAGGTTCACCAAATAGACTTCTCTTTCTGAGAGCTTAGAAGTTCTGGAATATTGTGCTATCCTGTTGGACTCTGAGAATACCTGGTCTGAAGAAGGGTCCCAATCCAAAACATTACCTATTCCTTTTCTCCAGCGATGCTGTCTGACCTGCTGTTACTCCAGCTTTTTGTGTCTATCTTTGGTTTAAACCAGCATCTGCAGTTCCTTCCTACACACCTGGATACGTACGCTGGCCTTGTTGCAAGAAGACAATAAAGCACCATTGAACCATTGAAAAATTTAAGCATCAGATTTAAAAGAGTCATCTTAAAATAACATTCATGTACAGATATAACAAGGGTAATAACAAGGGGAAAAAAACACTAGTGGGTGTAATTTATAGACCTCCAAATAGCTGTGACGCTGTTAGTCAGAACATAAATCTGCAAATAGTTGACGCATGTAAAAAGGGAACTGCTGTAATCATGGGGGACTTCAATTTTCATATTAATTGGGCAAACCAAACTGGGCAGGGTAGACTAGAGGAAGAGTTTATAGAATGTATTAGAGACGGGTTCCTAGAACAGTATGTCACAGAACCGACAAGGGGGGAGGCAATCTTGGATCTGGTCCTGTGTAATGAAGTAGGATTAATTAAAAATGTCATAGTTAGGGACTCGTTGGGAACAAGTGACCACAATATGGTCGAATTCCATATTCAAATAGAAGGGGAGCAGGTTGAAACTCAGGCTAGGGTATTTAGTCTAAATAAGGGGGATTATGAAGGTATGAGGACTGAGCTGATCAAAGTTGACTGGGATAGCAGACTCAAGAATAAGACGGTACATGAGCAGTGGTGTACGTTTAAGGATCTACTGTATAACCTTCAAGAAAAATTTATTCCTATGAAGAAAAAAAGGGGTAAGGGTAAGAACAGTCAGCCATGGCTCAGTAAAACTATAAAGGATAGTATTCGGCTGAAGGCAAGGGCATATAAGGTAGCCAGAGATAGTGGGAGGGTAGAGGATTGGGAAGCATTTAAAGGTCAGCAAAAAATAACTAAGAGATTAATTAAGACGGGGAAAATAGACTATGAAAGGAATTTAGCGAACAACATAAAAACTAATAGTAAGAGTTTTTATAGCTATATAAAAAGAAAAAGGGTGGCTAAGGTGAACGTTGGTCCATTGGAGGGTGAGACTGGAGAGTTGTTGGTGGGGAACATGGAAATGGCAAAGGCATTAAACGAGTATTTTGTATCAGTCTTCACCATAGAAGACACAAAAAATATTCCAACGCTGGATAAACAGGGGGCGGTAGGAATGGAGGAGCTAAATACTATTAAGATCATCAAGGAGGTGGTATTAGGGAAATTAATGAGACTGAAGGAGGATAAATCCCCTGGGCCTGATGGATTACATCCAAGGGTCTTGACGGAGATAGCGGTGGGGATTGTGGATGCATTGGTGATAATTTTCCAAAACTCCCTGGAGGCAGGAACGGTCCCAGTGGATTGGAAAATGGCCAATGTAACACCTATATTTAAAAAAGGAAGTAAACAGAAGGCGGGTAACTATAGACCGGTTAGTCTAACATCGGTGGTGGGTAAAATGTTAGAGACAATTATTAAAGAAACACTAACGGGGCACTTGGATGGACATGACTTCATCGGACAGAACCAGCATGGTTTTGTGAAGGGGAAGTCCTGTTTAACGAATCTGCTCGAATTCTTTGAGGAAGTAACAACCCGGGTGGATAAAGGGGAACCGGTGGATGTGGTATACTTGGACTTCCAAAAGGCTTTTGACAAGGTGCCACATAAGAGACTATTGCTAAAAATAAAAAATTATGGGATTGGGGGTAATATATTAGCATGGGTAGAGGATTGGCTAACAAATAGGAAGCAGAGAGTGGGGATAAATGGTTCATATTCGGGATGGCAACCGGTAACTAGCGGGGTTCCGCAAGGGTCGGTGCTGGGACCCCAGTTGTTCACAATTTATATAAATGATTTGGAGGAGGGAACCAAGTGTAATATATCAAAATTTGCAGACGATACAAAAATGGGAAGAAAAGTAGGGGATGAGGAGGATAGGAAGAGTCTGCAAAAGGATATAGATAAGCTAGGTGAGTGGGCAACAACTTGGCAGATGAAATTTAATACTAATAAATGTGAAGTCATTCACTTTGGGAAAAAAAATGATAGGGCAAGTTATTTTCTAAATGAGGAGGAGCTGCGTTGTAATGCAACGCAAAGGGATCTAGGGGTAGTAGTACATGAATCACTAAAAGTTAGTATGCAGGTGCAGCAAGCTATCAGGAAGGCCAATGGAGTTTTGGCCTTTATTGCTAGGGGGATTGAGTATAAAAACACGGAGGTCTTGCTGCAGCTGTACACAGTATTAGTGAGACCACATTTGGAATACTGTGTACAGTGCTGGGGTCCATACTTAAGAAAGGATGTACTGGCCCTGGAGGCAGTGCAGCGAAGGTTTACAAGATTAATTCCTGCAATGAGGGGATTGACATATGAGGAAAGGTTAAGTAGGCTGGAACTCTACTCTTTGGAGTTTAGAAGAATGAGAGGCGATCTCATTGAAACATATAAGATCGTGAGGGGCCTTGATCGGGTGGATGCACCGAGGATGTTCCCAATGATCGGGGAAACTAGAACTAGGGGACATAGTTGCAGAATAAGGGGGGGCTCTTTTAAAACTGAGATGAGGAAGAACTTCTTCACCCAGAGGGTGGTTAATTTATGGAATTCACTGCCCCAGGGAGCAGTGGAAGCAGAAACATTAAATATATTTAAGTCTAAAATAGATGGTTTTTTAGCTGCCAAGGGGATAAGGGGCTACGGGGAGAGGGCAGGGATATGGACCTAGGTAGGGTTAGTATAGTAAGACCTGAGTGATCTCCTGGACAAGTGTCGATCGCCTGGATTGGGGTCGGAGAGGAATTTCCCGGATTTTTTTCCCGAATTGGACCTGGGTTTTTATCCGTTTTTTTGCCTCCCCCAGGAGATCACGCGGTTCTTGGGGTGGAGAGGGGTGATAGCGGTATAAAGGGGAGGGTAGTGTCTTGTGTTCTGTGTCTTGTGTCTACTGTTTGGGCGTGGGGTGTCTGTTTGGTGTTCAGCCATGAGCGAATGGCGGTGCGGGCTCGATGGACCTGGTGGTCTACTCTCGCACCTACTTTCTATGATTCTATATGGCCTCTGTGCTCAGGAAGCATATAGGCCAATCTTTTCATGTTATTGGAGGTGGTCTCTTTAAGGCTTCCAGCATTTTTCCAAAGGAGGGTGCAAATGCATTATTTAAGCTTTCTCATATTATTGCAAAACGGGAAAAATAATATTTCCCATATTATTATTGCTAAAAACATCCTTTGCTTCCTCCAAAAATGCATGCTTCCTGATGTGCTTACATTTGTTTTTGTTGTGGAACCCCAAGTACCTGGATTAATGTACAAAGAATAATATCTACACCAACTGAAAAGTTGCTATTAATTTTCTACAAAATTAACACCAAAAGCATGATGCATTATTTGAAACTATAAAATAGTGTTTTATTGTGCCATTCATTTCAGGGTAGGAATCTTGCATTGCCTTGTCTGGAATCCAACTGCTAGGTAAACACAACATGCTGGAGTAACTCAGCGGGACAGGCAGCATCTCTGGAGAGAAGGAATGGGTGACGTTTCGGGCCGAGACCCTTCTTCAGACTGATGTCAGGGGAGTGTGTGGGACAGAGATAGAATGTAGTTGGAGAGTAAGACTGGTGGGAGAACTGGGAAGGGGGAGGGGATAGAGAGGGAAAGCAAGGGCTATTTAAAGTTAGGGAAATCAATGTTCATACTGCTGGGGTGTAAGATACCCAAGTGAAATATGAGGTACTGTTGTTCAACTACTAATCTTTCCAGCTGTAAGGCATTCATTAAAACTTACCCTTTGCTGATCTAATTTCTCCCTATATGTTTGTATTTAAATTTGCAGTATCTTTAGATGTTTCATTGTGCTAATAAAATTCTAGTTGTTGTTTATGTACAAATCGTGATGTGATACGTGCCAGAATAAGGAAAAGCCAGCGGTGTGTGTGTCTCACATTATCTTTGTGAATTTTTGTGCTAGTTTCCGAATCAGAAAGAATTAACAATAAGCTTCCTGCCCACTCTTTTGATTGTGCAAAATATGTTGTTATTTTGATGTAAGTTTGGAAACAAGAGGTACGGTTGTTGGTAAATTAGTCAGTTACAGATGTTACAATTTTAAAATATTGCAAGAATGTTAACAAAATTAAGCTTTATTTTTCTCATTTCCACTGATCTGAGAGTTGTTTCAACCTGAAGAATGTAATTTGTATAATAAAATCTTTTGATGTGAGAAACATAATGCAAGGTCACATCATTGCAAGCAGAGGGAATCTAAGGAATGTCAGATCCCATCCAGACCAGTGTTGTCCCCAACTCTTCCGAAGGTGGTGGCTGGTGTCACACTCGTTATGTACAGGTGGGAATTTGTTAAGTCCAAATTATAATACTTGTTTCTGTAGACCTTTGATCAAGGCATCATACTATATTTTCATATATATCATATATATATCAAAGCTATATTTTCACCTAATGTCTGTGGGTATCCGACTTCCAGCAGGAGTAATCTGATTGTTATAAGGAATGCATTAAAACTGTGATGTGGAAACAGGGGCTAACAGGCAATTGGTTCATGTTAGTCTATGTCCTCCATATAAATGATGGCAGTAATACTATGTGCCGACTATGCTTCTATATATATATATTTTTATACTCTGGGATCTTGAGACCAATTATAATGTTCCTATCACTGGCCTGCCTTCCAATAACTAATTTCTGCACCGTAGGAATTGCGACCATCTTGGTTTTTATGGCTAAGTATTATGCAGGACAGTGTACCTGTCTGCTCAGCTCCTCCTGATTTAAAAAAATATATATCGTTGTAATCATTCACTGGCAATTTTTAAAAATTTCTGTATTGTATTTTACAGTTTAAGTACACAAATAATGTTCAGTTATTTCACAAAGAAGCTGCCTTTAAATTGACATTTAGGCGCTTACTGTGATGTTAGAAGCGAATTACTGGCTTTTCTGGCACAAAAATCATTGAGACTTCAAAATGCTGAATATTATTCAATGCTGCATGCTGCACATTAGCTGTGCACAAATGTGAATTACTTTAAATTGCATTTGGTCAAAACTTTGGGATAATACACTAACTACTGTAACAAGGCTATTGAAGGCACTGGCAAAAAGGTTTAATTTCCCTAGGGTTTTTAAATTGCAAGTTTTGTTCAATGTTGCTACTTAGTCTGGTGAGGACTCTTGGAAGCGTAGATAAAATAGCATAGTCAGATGTGCAGCATAACCATATATTGCAGAGCACTATAACATGTGAACAAGCCGGCAATCTAATTGCTTTGTTTGACAAGTGCCAATTTCCTTTAGACAGAGTGCTTAAAGTTGACATGCATCAAAGTTCTCGGATATAAGACAGATGGATCTGAATGTCCTCCAGACTTTTGCTGGTGAATTGAAATTCTCTCTGGATTTTATTTCGTCTAGCCAACCTTGTTAACCAGTCCTTCTATGCATTAGAAGTGGGTTTCAGAACCTGACTTAAATTCACAATGGAGTTGGAGATCAATATCTATCAGTGTTTGGTTTTGGACCAATGAATTTGTCATGGGGTGACTGCTTTACTTTGATTTAGTTTTATTTAGTAATTTCGTATTGAGTCTGAAGTAACTGGGATTCTCGTGATTGGTCCCACGAAGGGCAAAGGCAACGAAGCCTAGAGTCTCGGTATCAGTTCAATCTGCGGTATCTAAGATCTTTTCAACCTGCCATGTTATATTTACATATATTACAGCTACAACACAACCGTGCAATCAGGTAAAACTAAAATCAGTTTATCAAGTACTGTTTTGAAATTGCCATACCACATCATAATTACACATCGTGTTTAATGTTGTGCTTAAATACTTCCCAAGTATGTTCACTTGGGAAGTATCTGAGGCATGAACTGGCTGCTGTAAAGTTATTTAATCCTTCTCTTGGTGACCTTAAGCCTTCTCATGCAACTGTTCAGTTTTAGTGCCCTCTGTTCTGAGCTGGGGCCCTCAAAATAGGACCCCTTGCTAATTGCACGTCAATTAAAGCTTTAGAAACATTTTAAATGTAGTTCCTAATCTCTTGGGTTTTGGTAGTTCCTTGATATAGGTTCAAACAACTGTTGCTTAATTGTCACTGCACACGCAAAAATATCAAACTGTCCTATTTCTGTATCCTACTATCTTGCTCAGTATCACATAAAATATGTTTAGGATCCTATTTTCCCCATAAAGTTTATCTAATCTTGTGCCTGCATATGACTAATCCATATTATCAACCTGAATACCGTTACTTTTTGATGATAAGGCTGAAAGAATGATTTTGTTTGACAAGATCCATCCGCACATGTGAAATTAGCACATTCCAAGATGTACCTTTCCCCAAAAGAAGATTGGTGTGATTTGCAATGCAATTGCTACTTGCTTACTGTAATGAATTAAAGTGTAAAGAGTGCATTTTAGAACAGCATGCACCATATGGTATAACATTGTTGTACTGTTTACTGTTGTTAGTTGAGAGTGACTGCCTTCAATTAAAGAATGACTTGTTGATAATTGCTTATTTGCTCATGCAAAGTACCACACCAAGATCTGCAGAATTATGTATGTTAACTTTGTATTGTAAATGTTGTATATTCAAGAAACAACAAATTTAGTGTTGCCCAGTGATGCTCGAATGTGTAAATACTAAATTCCGCTTCGAAGCCTCTGAGAGCGTGGATTCGTTTGGCAACTTCTCTGCCGAAGACTACAAGAAATTGCAGAATTGTGGACACAGATGACTGCATCACACAAACCAGCCTCTCCCCTCGTTGTCCCTCCCCCCTCCCCCCTCCCCCCTCCCCCCTCCCCCCTCCCCCCTCCCCCCTCCCCCCTCCCCCCACACCACCCCCAATCCATTGACTCTATCTACACTGTCGCAGGAAAGGAGACAAGATAATCATGATTCTCACACCTAGGTATTTCTCACCGCTCCTCTTCATTTGGGCAGAAGATGCAAAAGCTTCATAGCACATGGCACCGGATTCAAGAAAACCTTCTTCCAAGGTTTTCGGACTCTTGAATTGAGCTCTCAGAAGCTAAAGATGTATTTCCGTTCTCCCAGTTGTTGCAGTCCTTGCACTTTTTAAATCTGCACTTTCTATGTAGCTGTGACACTATATTCTCAACTCTGTATCCTTTCTCTTTGTATTTCCTGTTGTACTTGTATATTTGTTTGGTTGTAATCATGTATGGATGACTTACCTGGAAAGTACACAAAACAAAGTTTTTTGTTGCATCTCATTACACGTGAAATAAATGTTTTGTTGTTACATTTTTTTTTAAAGAGTTAATCTGAAACAATTGAGTTTGGCATGGGTAAATTAAAAAAAAATCTGGATCAGAAATATTACTTTCCAAATGTTTTGTTTTTGCAGCTCAAATCTTTGACATAAACTACACACTTCAGCTTGTATTAATGTCTTCTTGTTCCTGTGTATGGCGTACACAGCCTAAAGTTGCAGGACAACTTGTTCTATTTGATCTTATTTGATTGTGCACGCCGGGTTGATTGCATCTGTCGAAACGGCGGACCACGTGAAGGTTGCAATCTTCCACCCCTGTATTAATGTGATGAGGTTTCATGCCTGGAAGGTGCCTCGTTTTTTCCCTGTGCAAGTGTGAAATCCAATGTCCATTTAGCATTTTTAGTACAGATTGCTGTTTGTATTTTGTGCCCTAATGCATGTAATACAATTGATTGAATGCCCATGTTGTTATAAACAGTGACAGTGGTAAAATTCTTCAGCTAAGTACATTCTTTTGATATTTTAACATAATTGAGTTCTATTATTGGATGGATCCAATTTATTTAAAATACAAAAGCAATATCAGTGATGTCAAAGCAGTGTTTCATCAAACATCTGTTTAAGAAGGAACTGCAGATGCTGTAAAATCGAAGGTAGACAAAAATGCTGGAGAAACTCAGCGGGTGAGGCAGCATCTATGGAACGAAAGAAGCTCCATAGATGCTGCCTCACCCGCTGAGTTTCTCCAGCATTTTTGTCTACCTTGCATCAAACCTCTCTGGTAATACATGCCAATGGTTGGAATCACACCCCAAAGGAAAAAGGATGATTGTGATTGTAAGAGCCCAATCAATCCTGCCTTAGGTTATCGCTTAGCAATTCTTCAGGGTAATCTCCTTGGCCTAGCCCGCTTCCCAGTGTTTCATAGGATGCTGATGGTGAGGAGCTTGACAATAGTGGTGCCATTCAGTATCAGGGGTTAGCGGATGGAATATTGCTCGTTGAAGATAGGCATTGCCTGCTCCATTTATTGATCAAATGTCAATGGCCAATTTTGCTGCATACATGGACTGTTTCATTTGTTGATGAAATGGGTTAGAATTGAGGATGTTTGTAAGCTAAGACAATTGTTAGTGAAAAATTCAATTTTCAACTCCTCAACTTCATCACCTGCCCCACACAAAGCCACACCGACTACCGCAATGAAGCCATGATTCTGCTGATGAGAGTAAATCCGGCCTCTAAGCATATTTTCCATTAATTTCCCTACCACTAATATTTGGCTCACTGGCCTATGATTTCCTGGTTTATCCCTTTTTGTCTTTCTTAAATAAAGGAGCAACATTGGTTATTCTGCAATCTCCTGATATCTCTTCCCTAGGGAAATATTATGCAAAGATATTTGTCATGGCCTCAGTAGCCTCCACCCGTGTTTCCTTAAGTACCCTGGGATGGATCCCCTCATGCGCTGGGGACGTATCCACCTTAATGTTTTTTAAGACACCGTAACCTCTGTGTTATTGTCATGCCTTGAAATATTTACACGCTCTTCCCCAATTTTCTTTTCACGCATGTCCTTCACCTTGGTGAATACAGATCCGAGGTACTCAAAGATCCTTGACTTCTTCCTGTTGGTTCCACACATAAGTTTACTTTGTCCTTAAAGGACCTATTCTTTCACTAACCACACGCTTGCTTCTAATATGCATATATATTTTGGGGGATTCTCCTTGAATCTACTTGCCAAGAATCATTTCACAGCTCTTTTTTTTAGCCCTCCTGATTCCTTGGTTAACTTCTTTGTTGCTTCTTTTATATTCCTCAAGGGCCTTGTCTGATTTTAGCATCCTAAATCTTACTAATGTTCCCTTCATCTTTTTTGTCTAACCGTACAATATCGCTTGTCACCCAAGGTTCCTAAACCTTGCCATCGTTATCTTTCATCCTCTGAGACATGCTGGTCCAACTCTAATCAACTGGCCTTTAATAGACTCCCACATATCAGATGTGAATTTGCCCCCAAACTAATTTCTGCATTGCCTATTTAATAATTTTGTAAATATACCTTCCCCCAATTTAGCAAATTTAGCGGGTGTGCAAAGACCATCTTGTTTGTAGGTGTCGGCATCTTGTTTTTAAAATACTATCTCTTTGTGCATTTTCTATATTTAAGAACGTGAAAGGATGCTACCATTTGTTAAATGATAAGTATTTGGATTAGATTTTGAAGCAAGGTTACTGCTCTTGCATATGCACTTAACTCAAAAGCCCTGAGTTCTCACTGTACTCCATCATTATGGAAATGAATTGGCAATAGAGAATTATTGTTGCTTGCACGCCAGTAGCTGTAATTCATTGTTATCTCACAGCATCAGTATGCTTCAATATAAGCCTGAATATGTTCAGTTAGTTGAATTTCCCTTGCCCTACCCATTTTATGTATCAGTTTGCCATTTAATCGTAAACTTATTGGATATTCTGGTATGAATCAGAAATCAGTTCTTATGAACATAGTAGGATGTGGATCTGATTGTAGAAAGTAAAACTCCATATTGTAGAGAAAAATGCTGGTGTATTGAACACTGGAGTACTGAGTTACAATATAGTTGTGGAATACTACACATGGATGAATGCCAAAGCAAATCAATATAAAATTGTTCATGCAAGTTGTTTGCTGCTCGCCTCAATCTCATCTACTTTTAACTGCAAGTTTCTCTTGAATTTACAAGAACTGTCAGTTGCCTTGGCTGCTCATAGTCTGGTACACATATTGATTACACTTTGTGTAAGTTAGTTAAGTCATTACTGTTAAGATCCTTTTAACCTTAATCTTAAGATTTCTGAAATGTTGTACAATCCGGTGACCATTGGCTGTTGTAGCCAATGTACATTCTGACATATTGACATGATGAAAGAAAGTCATGAGATGTGTTTGGGTTTACAGGTGGGTTGCACCCATCCTTTGTGTACCCTCTTCTTACTTCCTAAAACTCTAGTTTCATCTTTTTAGATCTTGCTTTTGTTTTTTTGCTCAGTCTCTAGTGCTTGTGCTGTTCACCAATTGACCATACCAATTTTATAGTAATCTAATCCCTTAAATGGATACAATTGCACAATTGTTACTGCATTTTCGTCACTGTATTTTTCCACATTAAACTATACAGTGCCCTCCATAATGTTTGGGACAAAGATCCATCATTTATTTATTTGCCTCTGTATTCCACAATTTGAGATTTGTAATAGAAAAAATCACATGTGTTTAAAGTGCACATTGTCAGATTGAAAAAAAGACAATTTTTATACATTTTGGTTTCACCATGTAGAAATTACAGCAGTGTTTATACATAGTCCCCCAATTTCAGGGCACTATAATGTTTGGGACACAGCAATGTTATGTAAATGAAAGTCATGTTTAGTATTTTATTGCATGTCCTTTGCATGCAATGACTGCTTGAAGTCTGTGATTCATGGATATCACCAGTTGCTGGGTGACTTCTCTGGTGATGCTCTGCCAGGCCTGTATTACAGCCATCTTTAGCTTATGCTTGTTTTGGGGGCTAGTACCCTTCAGTTTTCTCTTCAACATATAAAAGGCATGCTCGATTGGTTTCAGATCGGGTGATTGACCTGGCCACTCAAGAATTTACATTTTTTTTTAGCTTTGAAAAACTCCTTTGTTGCTTTAGCAGTATTTTTGGGATCAATTGTCTTGCTGTAGAATGAACAGCCGGCCAATGAGTTTTGAGGCATTTGTTTGAACTTAAACAGATAGGATGTGTCTATACACTTCAGAATTCATTATGCTACTCCCATCAGCAGTTGTATCATCAATGAAGATAAGTGAGCCAGTACCTTCAGCAGCCATATATGCCCAGGCCATAACACCCCCACCACCGTGTTTCACAGATGAAGTGGTATGCTTTGGATCTTGGGCAGATCCTTCTCTCCTCTATACTTTCCTCTTGCCTTCACTCTGATATGTTAATCTTCATGTCATCTGTCCACAAGACCTTTTTCCAGAACTGGTTGCTCTTTTAAGTACTTCTTGGCAAACTGCAACTTTTGTCTATTGCATTAAGCTGTGATTAGTCCTTGTGAGAACACAAAGAAGAAAAGTAACATGAGGACAATTGGTCCTTGAGTCATCTCCACCAATAAATAGTATTGTGGCTAAATAGATCTTTGTCTTGACACACTCTCCCATTTAGACACAAAATGCTGGAGTAACTCAGCGGGACAGGCAGCATCTCTGGATAGAAGGAATAGGTGACGATTCGGGTCAAGACCCATCAGATTCAACCCAAAATGTCACCCTTTCCTTCTATGCAGAGATGCTACCTGTCCCTCTGTGTATATCATCGGTTTAAACCAGCATCTACAGTTCCTTCCTACACTTTCCCACTTGTTCTCTTCACTCGTCTGTAATTCAAATACTTGTTAATCTCCACCTTAAGTATATTCAGCAACTCCATCTCCATAGTTGTCTGTCCCTGCGTGCGTGCCTGTACTATAAAGGTTCATAACCCTCCGAGAGAAGGTGGAAGCAGATATGATAGTGGCATTCAAGAGGCTTTTAGATTGGGACATGGATATGAATGGAATGGATGGATATGGTTCATGTGAGGGCAGAGGAAATTAACTTGGCATCATGAAGAAACAAAGAACTGCAAATGCTGGTTTATAAAAAATATATATGGTACTGGAATAACTCGGCGGGTCAGGCAGCATCATAAGAAGGGTCTGACCTGAATGATCACCTATCTATGTTCTCCAGGCATGCTGACTATCCTGCTGAGTTACTCCAGCACTTCTGTGGCTTAACTTGGCATCAAGTTCACCATGGACATTGCAGACCGAAGGGCCTGTTCCTGTGCTGTACTTTTCTACGTTCTATGTATACTGTTTCCATGTATTCATTTCATTTTCTGACTCTTTCCTCCAAATAATTTATTAGCAAATTATAACATCTGTGATGATTAACATAATTAGTGTAACTTTCTACCCACGAATGATAACTTGTTTTCTTGTGGTGTTTTACCAAGTTTCCTGTGATATCGATGCTTGTTTGTTAATTTCACTGTTTAATAATTGAAAAAATACTTGCCTGTAATGCAACATCTGTGATTAGCATGAGCTTCAGAACTTCGACCAATGGACTTGAGTAGATACCAATCAGCAACAGGGTGCATATTTCTGAAAGGACTGAATGGTTGAAGTCGTACCTAGGAGATACAAGAACTGCAGACGCTGGAATCTTGAGCAAAACACACAGTGCTGTCGGAATTATGTGAATCAAGCAGCATCTGTGGAGGGTCCCGACTCAAAACATCGTCTGTCCATTTACTCCACATATGCTGCATGACCAGCTGAATTCCTGCAGAACTTTGTGTTTTGAAGAAGTACTTGCCTTTCTTAAACATTGACATGAGCAAAATATGAAAACATACATCTGCAGTTCCTTATGACTAAAGTATCCAAACGTTGCCCACATAACAGTTGTCTCTCTAGTCATTTTTCTGAGCACTGTTTTAAGAGATTTTGGCCTGGTAACATGCTACTTGTATTGTTAAAGTTATTGTAAAGAAAGAAAATCACAATATATGAAAGTTGGTTTCGGTATTTGGTGGTGGGAAATGAACTGATGTGACATAGTAGGTGCTTCAAAAGCTAGCTTTTTGGTCAAATGTAAGTGGATTAAGCAAATACAATAGCAGGACCAGTTTGGTGCCATCTGTCAAGTTGCATTCTCTTTCTAGTGCCATTAATGTGCTTTGTTGAATAGCTGCCTTCATTGTAGGCATTTCATTGGTTAGGTTGTGAAGTTTGTTTTTATTTTCTGTGCTTGCATTCCACGGTTCCCATAATAAAATTTGTCTTTTCCATTGTAACTTCCTTCTCAGTTCATTTCAAATAGGCATTTGTAAAATACGATATATATATATATATATATATATATATCCAACATATTTGGGGTTCTTTCATCAATGCAAAAATTGAATGGCAATTCCAGGGAAGAATTTTTACTAGAAACTTCCATTTAATTGTAATTTGGATGTTTGAAAAATATTTGTTTGCCAAAAAAAAATTAATGCAAGGGTGCAGCTATATAATCCAATAGTAATGTGTTATTGTAATGTGTAGGAAGGAACTGCAGATGCTGGTTTATACCGAATATGGACACAAAATGCTGGAGTAACTCAGCGGCGGGACAGGCAGCATCTCTGGATAGAAGGAATGGGTGACGTTTTGGGTCGAGACCCTACTTCATACCATTATATAGTGATATTTCAGATACATTGTCAAAGTAGCTGTGACATGATGAAAGTGTGAAAATGTATCTCCATTCACCACACTATGTGATTCTGATATGGTGCTGGGTCAACTGTCATTTTAGGCTTTCTATGTTTATACTCTGTTGCAACAAACAAAACCATAGCTTACACAGTACAGCATGGGAAAGCCCAAAGTTGTCATGACAATTAATTGCAAAAAGGGTAGTTAGAGACAGAAGAGAAGAAAATAAATAAATTGAAATAAAGTTAGTCTGTGGAGAGAGGAGAACAAGGAAAAATTATCTTCCCCGAATTGTTAAATTCAGTATTGAACTCCAAGGGATGGAACATTCCTAGAGAGAAGATGAGGTGTTGTTCCTTGAGCTCACAGTGCATACTGATGGAGGGAGGAATGGAGGCCTAAGGCAATGAGTGCAGAGTTTGGCAGAAACTTAAATGTGACCGGTGACTGAAAGCTCGGGGTTGCCTTTTTCAAAAACTTGTGCAGGCAGGACCTCCATTTAAGATGTGAAAGATGATGCATCTGACTGCAGCACTCCCTCAATAGTCATTGGGGGCATTCACCTTGGCATTTGTGTTCATGTGTTGGGTGTGGTTATTGATCGCACTTCCACCCTGACCTCCTAAGACTTGGCACAAGTCCAATGAGCTGACTATAAAGGGAAAGGAAATTGATGTATCTCTTTGGTTTAAACCAGCATCTGCAGTTCCTTCTTACAATTGATGAGTACTTGTAATTCACGAAGAACAAATTGCTGTACCACTCAGTGTCTGTGATTTAAAAATAAATTAAATTATGATACATAACATTCAAAGTTAACCTAGATAATGATTTCACCGTTGTTTGATAAATCAAAGTTTGATCATATGTATTTGCAGAGTTCCTTCAACAGAGCCATAAAAAAAGTCTCTGAAATGACAGGGTGGCAAGTTTGGAGGACAATCTACTCCAGAAGTGCAGTGAAGCAATTGCTTCATAGTAGACCGTTAAATCATTCGGAATGTTGTACACAGGTCATTGTGTTTGACCTTAAGAATTTGAAAGCTCTTTCTCATTGTTAGCTTGTTTGTCTTGCTGAATCTCGTTCTTTTCTGTGGTATTGAAAATTGATTTTAAGTATAGTGTCTTATTCTGCCAATATTGAAGAAGATTGGGAGGTTGTTAGAGGCAGCCTACTGAAAGTGACCCTGGGTAGTGGATCAATATAGTAGAAATCGTTTCATATCTCATAGACACATAGTGTGGCCAATTTTTTTTCTTCTCCTGAATTTTGATACTTAATCGGTGTTGATCTTTGATGAGCTCTTCATTATCTATCGTTAACAGTTTTTTCTCCACCCATTCTCAACCTCCGACATCACCACCTCCATTTGTCACCAGTTTCTTCCCCACCACTACACACGCACGCACGTGCACACGCAGAGACTCACACATGCAGAGAGACGCATATGCAGAATAGTGCATATCTGCGGAGAAACACATGCATGGACACAAAGACAGACAGACACGCATGCACACAAGCCGACAGACATGCACAGAGACTGACAGACGCACGCACACAGAGACACGCACGCACACAGAGACAGACACACAGAGACGCACACACACAGAGACAGACAGAGAACGCACGCAGACAGAGACAGATAGAGACCACGAGCTCTGTAGTGTCTCACTTTGAAACTTAATGCTCAGAATTGTCCTTGGATAGCTCGGCCTGGATTTTAAAATGGAGAAAATTTAACAATGTGCGCCAACCATATATGCACAGCTAAATGCAAATCTGAAATTGTCCGTAAGATATATCCCAGGTTGTTCACAAAGTACTACATTTACATATCTGTTATGCTGCTGCAAATAAGAATTTAATTGTTCTGTTTCGGGACATATGACATTAAAACACTCTTGACTCTCTGTCGACTGTTGAGACAAGGGAGGGCATTGCAGGCGGATTGATGAAGATCTTTGTATCTTCTCAAGCCACAGGCAAAGTCCTGAAGAACTGGAGGGTAATCAATGTTATTCCTTTGTTTAAGAAGGGATGTTGAGATAATCCAGGAAATTATAGCAGTGAGCCTCATGTCAGTGGCGAGGAAGGTATTGGAAATAATTCTTTGGGATAGGATTGATTCGCATGAGGAAGGGAATGAGCTAATTTGCAAGAGTCAGTATGATTTTGCCCATGGTGGGGCAAGTCTTGTGAACATAAGGCGGTGACGAAGATGATCGATGAAGGTAGGGCCGTGGATGTTGTTTGCATAGATTTTAGTGAGGCATTTGATAAAGTCCCTCTTAGTAGATTCCTCCAGAAGATTAAAATATAAAGGATCCATGGTGACTCAGTTGTTTAGGATTCAGAACTGGCTTACTTACAGAAGATGGAGGATTACAATGGAAAGCGTTATTCTGGCTGGAGGGTTGTGACCAATGGAGTTCTGCAGGGAATTGTGCTGGGATCTTTATTGTTAGGGAGAGATATAAATGACTTGGATGTTAAATTAGACGGGTTGATTAGTAAGTTAGCAGACGGCACCAAAATTAGTGGAGTGGCGGACAGGGAGGAAGGCTGATAAAGTATGCAGCCGGATATATTTCCACTATAGAAATGGGTGGAGAAATTGCAGATGGAGTTTAATCTGAGCAAGTGTGAGATGTTGCACTTTGGGAGGTTGAATATAAGGGGAAGATATACGGTTAATGGCAAAACCCAGAACAGTATTGCTATTTAAAGGGATGTGGGGTCCAAGATCATAGCTCGCTGAAAGTGGCAACACCAGGAGAAAGAGTGGTAAAGGAGGCGTACGATATGCTTGCCTTCGTTGGACAATGCTTGAGTATAAGAGTTAGGAAGACATGTTGCAGCTTTATAAAAATTTACTTGGGAGAAATAGAGTATTGTGTTGGTCCATTGCAGGTAGGATGTGGAGACTTTGGAGGGGGAATTATCTATAAGTGAAGTTGGGCAAACTTGGATAGTGTTCTTTTGAGCTTTGGAGGTTGAGCGGTGATCTGATAGAAGTTTGTAAAGTTATGAGATGCATAGTTAGGTTGAATAGTTTTCCCAGGGTAGGAATGTCACAGACTAGAGGGCATAGCTTTAGCATGAGAGGGGGAATGTTTAAATGAGATATGCAGAGCAAGTGTTTCGACATAATGATGGGTGCCTGGTGCACACTGCCTGGAGTGGTAGTGCAGGCAGATGCAACAGTGGCATTTAGAAGATTTTGGATAGGCACATGGATATGCAGCAAATGGAGGGTTATGAATCACAAGCAGGTTAATGTAGTTTAACATGGTCCACATGGACATTGTGGGTCAATGGGCCTGTTCCTGTGCTGAACTGTTCTATGTTCAGTGACAAGGTACTTGGGGGTTCTTGCCAATATACTCCCAGTTTGAATTTATTTTGTAATTAGGCAGTTATGTAGACACCCACAAACTTTGGCTAAGGATGTTGGAAATTAACACAACTTTTTTAAATTAGGCAAAACACAACTTGGATAAATGTTGATTTTGTTTTTACGTCAGATTTACAGAATGACTGATAATGGGTCCATTGATGTCTGCATCTTCTACTTGACTAAATGCACAAAAATGCAATAAGCCTAATTAATAAATCAGCCACCAAATAAAGCAGAGAGGTCCCAGAGAGATTGGATTTTTATATCATTGTTTGATGGGTTTTTATATGTTTTTCATGATATGCAGTTATCGATGAATTGTCTGCCCCACATTCCTAAATTTGTGCAATCCTGAAAACGTAATGCAATAATAAATTTCAATTTCCATTTCAGAAGCATCATATTTTGCTTAAAATAGTTTGCATTTATATGTCATCCAATGCTTTACAAAATGCTCTACAGAAAATGTTTTACTTCTATAGGATATTTTATTTTATACTTTCGCCAGATTTCAGATTAGTTATGGTCACATACACCAGAGTGCAATGAAATTCTTTGTTCACATGAAGCTATATTACAGTTATATTGTTCACTAGATTCTATGTCTGTTGAGTGAGAGGCCAAAATAATAATGTCATAATAAGGTGGTAAAGGCCCACCAGTTTGCAGTAGACAAATTGAGTATCCATGCTGTTGATGAAAATGTGCTTTGTGTTCAGTTTTTAAATTCTTTGGCACAGGAGGGTCAGGTTTGCCTTTGAAGTCTCTTATTGCATCATGGCATAATTAAGCTATTTATGGCTTTTAATGGGTTCATTTCTTTCTGTTTGCAGTCTTTCTGTGTGAAGCTGGATCAGGTCATTCAGTGATTCGTGACTTTCAAAATTCTTGAATGTTGTTCATACCTGTTTTATATTTTTCTGTGCACTTTAGCTGTTTTCATTAAATGGCTGTTATTAGTAGCCGATAGCCCCAAGATATTTTTCATCAAATTAAATAAAGCCTGCTTAATGTAGCTTACTAAAAGTAAAATGAAAGGATTTATCAAATCATTCACACAAACGAGTGACAATTATTTTGACATAAAAATCAACATAAATCTTTGCTATAAACTGAAAAGCAGCGACAAAAAAAGGAGTGGTTATAAGCAAAGTTACTACAAACTTTAGAGGGCTATTTGTCTGACTGGTTGGAGAAAAAAAAAGTGAATATCCATTTATTTTCTTAATGTTGACATCGATTTAGAACATTAGTGATGGCCTTTGGTAAGAAAGGGAAAAAAATCACATCTTTAATGATTTCTGCCACTCTTCCAAATCACTTTTTTGTTGACAGCGGTTTCCAGTACTTTGTTAATAAATGAGCAACTTGGATCTTCCTTTGTATTTGTTACGTTTGAGCAGGGGTCATGGTCGGGCACCTTCATTGATCGGAGGCTCTATTCTGCTTCTGTTGTGTAAAGTTCTTCATGTTGCAATGTGTGCTTACTTTTAAACATCTATAATATCATTTCTCTCGAGTCCTTCAAAGCCAACTGTATGTCAAAAATATTAATGCCTGGAACACTTGGCAGGCAACGTCTATGGAAAGAGAAATGAAGATAGTTTGGGTGAAAGACCCTTCATCCAAACGAAGAACGTTCTGATAAACGTACTTAGACTTGAAACAATAACTCTTTCCAGAGATGCTCCTTAACCTTCTGACTGTTTTCAGTATTTTTTTTCAATAATATCTTAGATGTTGCACGAGTACAAGACGTCGGCAGGTGATGTTTGTTGCAACCTCAATGCAGAGCCTGTTGTCAAGCATCTAAAGCAAAACCATGCAAATCAAAATATTGTACTTCTAATATAACAAAAGCTTCTATTATTTTGCATGAAATTTTACAACAATATTGTTAAGATGAAATTTTCATTTTTCATTTTTATCCCTCTTTTAATTTCAGTTTAAGATCCTGACAACTAATTTACAGTTAAATTCAGAAGTTTCATGGATAGTCTGGTTACAGCACTTAAAATTCGTAGCACTAGATCTGAAATGATCAGGACATCACTGTAGTTAAGGACAGATTTGGAAGGATATGGGCCAAATGCAGGCAGGTGAGACTAGTGTAGCTGGGAAATGTTGGCCAGTGTGGGCAAATTGGGCCAGAGCCTTTTTCCACAATCTATCGCACTTTGACTATGACTCTATCTCAGTAATTGACTACAGTAACTTTTTTCAGGTCGTTATACATGAACATAAATTTCAGGCCACAATGAATCAACATGACAGGAGATTTATTACTGGAAAAAGAAAGAGGAATTTGACCATTGTCTATATAGACTATAGCAAGGCATTTAACAAGGTCCTGTGAGGTTGCCTAGTTTGGGAGGTTAGATCGCATGGAATCCAAGATGTACTAGCCTGTTGGATTCAAAATTGGTTTGGAGGAAGGATGGCTGTTCTGCTGTAACCAGTGGTGCTGGGTCCACTGTTATCTGCATTAATAATTTGATTGACATTACCTGACATTGCTCGGAAATTTGCAGATGACAGCGAGGAAGCTTATCTAAGTGTACAACATGATCTAGATCATTTGGGCAGGTGGACCATGGAAGAGGAAAAAGTAATTTAACTCTGACAAGTATGAGGTTTTGCACTTTGATATGCCAAGCCAGGGCAGGAGTTGCACAGTAAATGTTAGAGCACTGGAGAGTGCTGTGGAATGGAGAGATCTGGGAGTATAGGTGCATGGCCCCCTGAAAGCCAGATGGACAGGTTAGTGAAGAAGGCATTTGGCATGCTTGCCTTCATTGGGAAGGATATTGAGAACAAAAGTTAGGACGTAATGATGCAGCTGTAAAAGTCGTTGGTGAGACCACACTTGGAGTATTGCATGCAGTTCGAGTCACCCAGCTACAGGAAGGATATAATGAAATTGGAAAGAGTGCCAATGTGATTCACCACGTTGTTCCCTGGATTTGTGAGCTTGACTTGTAGGAAAGGATTGACAGGATTGAACTTTTTTCTTTGGAGTGTAGGAAGCTAAGGAGTGGCCTTCTTGAGCGTACAGAATTATGAGGAGCATGGATAAAGTGTACACTCAGCCTTTCATCCAGAATAGAGGATATTAAAACTGGAGAGAGTTTATTGAAAAAGCGTGTGAGAGGAAAGATTTAAGAGGTACCTTTGGGCAATTTTTTCACTCCGAGGAAAGTCTGAAACTGGAACAAGTTGCCAAAGGACAAAGGACGAAGACAAAGGACATTTATTGTCACATACACCAATTGGTGTAGTGAAATTTGAGTTGCCATTTGCAGCACACCAATAAAATAAAAACACAACATTAAAGAATTTAACATTGAACATAAAAACATCCCCCCACAATGGTTCCCACTGTGAGGGAAGGCAACAAAGTCCAGTCCTCTTCCTCCTGTTCACCCATGGTCAGGCCTATTGAGGCCTCCCCAGTCATTACAGGCCCTCTCGCCGGATGATGGAGCTCCGGCGTCGGGAGAACACTCTCAGCGGCTTGGAGTGTCTGGAACGGCCGCTTCCTCCCCGAAGAGTTTCAGTCATATTTAACACAGGGAATTTGGCAATTGTTTGAAGTAGGTTCAACCTTGATTAAATATTAAGCTTGCATAGTTGTAGTCTGGGATGAAAGCCTGCAGTAACTCGATAGCTGTGCAACATTGTTGGTGAGACCACACTTGGAGTACTGCTTGCAGTTTGGGTTGCCCAACTGTAGGAAGGATGTCATTAAGTTGGACAAAGTACAGAAGGAATTCACCAGATTGTTCCCTGCACATTCGGGCTTGACTTGTAGAAGAGAATTGAATGAATACGTTTATTGGCCAAGTATTCACATACAAGGAATTTGCCTTGGTGCTCTGCCCGCAAGTGACAACATGACATACAGTGACAGTTAAGAATGACACATTAAACATTAAACATTAATAATTAAACATTATTGATTAAACATGTGAATTAAATAAAATACCAGAGTGAAAGGAGGCTACAGATTTTTGGTTATTGAGTAGAGCTACTACTCGTGGAAAAAAGCTGTTTTTATGTCTGGCTGTGGCAGTTTTGACAGTCCGGAGTCGCCTTCCAGAGGGAAGTGATTCAAAGAGTTTGTGGCCAGGGTGAGAGGGGTTAGAGATGATCTTACCCGCTCGCTTCCTGGATAGGATGGGCGTAAAGTGAGATGACCTGCTTAACTCAATTTAGCTTGCAGGATGCTCAGCAAAATTGCATCCCGATTGCTGTCACTGTAGTGTGAAGTCATTGTTAGATATTGACTGACTGGAATTTTGTAGCATAGAACAAGTCCATTCAGGACATGATTGTGCAGTCTTCTTGAAAAATGCATCCATTTAGTCCCGTATTTGTTAATTCCCTGTAATTTTCTGATATTTAAAGTATTGTTATTGGTTTATTATTGTAAAGTGCACTGAGATCCAGTCAAATCATACTATCCATGAGTACAATCAAACCATGCAGTGTCGGAAAGAACTGCAGATGCTGGCTTAAATCGAAGGTAGACACAAAATGCTGAAGTAACTCAGCGGGACAGGCAGCATCTCTGGAGTGAAGGAATGAATGACGTTTCGGGTCGAGACTCTTCTTCAGTCTGATGAAGGGTCTCGACCCGAAACGTCACCCATTCTTCTCTCCAGAGATGCTGGCGGTCCCGCTGAGTTACTCCAGCATTTTGTGTCTATCTCCAATCGTCTTGGCTCCGCTCTGGGAGTAGGAGTGGGGGCGGATCCGGATCCGCAACGGCCGTGAGCCCCAGGCCGAGCTCGCAGATCGTTTGCCTGCTTCTGCTGCTGTTGGAGGTGAGACGTTGCGCCGCGCCAGGGTCTTGGGCCAGTCCCACTTTGGCCATCAGTTTCGCGACAGGCCGGTGGCGCGCGAAGATTTAGTGCAGGACGAAATCCACACTCCTCCACGCCACTCCACACTCCTCCACACCACTCCATGCGCCCGTCCCGCGCTACCCACACGCTAGCAGGTCGCGTAAATGGCGCGCGAATGATGGCCAAGTAGGACAGGCCCTTTATACAGTTACAGCAATAGAGAATGCGCAGATTAAAAAACATGCAAGGGCTGCAATATGGTAGATTAGCTTATCAGAGGAGCGTTCAATAATCTTATAACAGCGAGGAAAATGTTGTTCTTGAATCTGGTAGTATGTGCTTTCAAGCTTTTGTACCTTCTGACGGGGGAGGGGTGCAGAGAGAATGACCAGGTTGAAAAAGGTCCCTGCTTTCCCAAGGCAGTGTGAAGTGTACATATGTAGTGCAATATAGATAATCTTTCACCAGAGCCTCGGGTAGTGCATGACTCTTCACAATGCCAAGAGTCTGGAGTGTTTTATTGTCATATGTGCTGAAACGGAACAACAAAATTCTCACTTGCAGCAGCACAACAGATATGTAAACATTATACTTGGTAGACATCATAATAAACAACTAATAGTTCAATATATTAAAACAAAAAATATATAGTACAAAGACAAGAACAAAGATATAAAGAATATGTCCTGATATAACACTGGCAGATTGTAAATTTGTGCTCATCAATCCCTCAACAGAAGCTGTTTCTTCATCATCATATCCTAATAGCTTTGAAGACGTCTATCAAATGTTGCTCTAACCTTCCTGTGCAAAGGAAAGCAATCCCAGTATTTCAAACTTCCTTCTATTCTCTCTAAATATGTATTGATCATAACTTTCAATATAACAATTGACTGTCCATGACCTGAATAATGTGACAAATACCACACGTGTGAAGATGGGCCTCGACACGAAACGTCACCTTCGCTCCATAGATGCTGCCTCACCCGCTGAGTATCTCCAGTATTTTTGTCTACCGTTGATTTTTCCAGCATCTGCAGTTCTTTCTTAAACAAATATCAGAATTTGGTGTTTTCTGTATGTTAAAAATTTCTCAGCTTGTGTAAAAGGCTGATGTATTATGGTGAGATTATGCACCCAAGTACTAGACTTTACAATTGGAGAAATAGCCCTTTAACATCCTCCTTTCAGAGACTCTTACATTCTTCTGAGATCACCTCTCATTCTTCTAACCTCTTCTATTTGCCTCAGTACTCAAACTTTGTTCATTGAACATCACTTAATCAAATGAATCTGTCTAGCAAATCCACTTTGCCAGGCTTACAAGGCAAGTAAGCATTTACTTGGATGCAGTAATCAAAGGTAAGTGTCAACTAACCAAGCCCTTTACAGCCACAAGACTTCCTTCTCGGAGATCCAACTTGTTTGTGTAACATATTTTGAGAGGTGTTATGAAGGTGCATAAAGGGTCAGTTAGTATGTGGATCAAATTTGATTTGACTACAAACATTGTCTAAATAATTAGGCCTTCATTTGCTGCTTGATGCTGTGGCTCAATTGTTTCACATGTTAATTTGCTAAAATGACTGGTGGCTGGCCTTGTATTTAGTAACAGAACAGAGGTTGTAGTAAAAGACAGTCAATAAAATTGATGGAGGGAAATGATTACTGTAAAAATTGAACTTTTCAGTGCTTTGACAGAGTATATTCCCATACAGCACAATAATTATGAAGCTCTTGGGGGCGGGGAGGAGCCTTCAGCAGAAAAATATAGGCCTTGAATTCTGTTTCAGTCAGAAATTGTTACTGTATGTGAAGTGTTTTATTCCTAAGGGGATTGCATTTGTTGAAATTTACAGGTTTCAGCTATTCACAGTGGGACAATCTGCCAGAGCGTCCATTAATAAGCATACCTGGAAAGTTAGACTGGAGGGGGGAAATACCCTGTCTACTTGTTTACTGTAAATGTATTTATTGGTTGAAAGTCAATTATTTATAATGCATTTCATTCAGTTGAACCATGTGAAAGGAAGATCTAGTGTTGCTGAATGTGTATCCGAGTATGAAATCTCTACGTTTTCAGCCGGGATCTTAACCCTTTATGTATTAGCACATTTGCATTAATTGGCCATACTCTTTTATTTCACAGTTGAATTATGATGATGCCATGGGATATTTTGTTCTTTACTGACTTTTAACCTTTTACTCCTCTGAACATTTGTATTTCAGATGTTTTATCACTGTGGGTTTTTCATTGCGCTGATCTCACCATTTTCTTTGAATGGATGTTTTTTCTCTTCGGATTGCTTGCCTCTCTCTCTATCATTTCTGGAATAAAGCAGTTGGCTCTGTCTGTCATCTGCACCATTTAACTCTTTGTCTTTTACCTCTGCTAAAATTGGGATGTTTGGTTATCATCACGTGGTTCTTTGCAGCAGCTCGATCAACACTTTGGTTGTGTTTCCCTCAGCGTCGCCGTGATTAGCCATCAGATGTTGTTTGATGGCATTTTGAAATTTAATTATAAGTGTGATACATAGATACATAGACAATAGGTGCAGGGGTAGGCCATTCAGCCCTTCGAGCCGGCACCTCCATTCAATGTGATCATGGCTGATCATCCACATCAGTACCCCATTCCTGCCTTCTCCCCATATCCATTGATTCCGCTAGCCCTAAGAGCCCTATCTAACTCTCTTTTGAATGCAACCAGTGAATCGGCCTCCACTGCCTTCTGTGGCAGAGAATTCCACAAATTCACAATTCTCTGTGTGAAAATGTTTTTCCTCATCTCAGTTTTAAATGGCCTACCCATTATTCTTAAACTGTGGCCCCTGGTACTGGACTCGCCCAACATCGGGAACATGTTTCCTGCATCTAGCGTGTTCTGAGATACGCATTGTTTGAATTAAGATCTTTCCTCTATTTTGAAGTAAATGTAGTATGTCTATTGTACAAGTACATGCAATCACTTGGGAGACTTAAACCATGACTGTCTAGTTATTCATATGAATGATAGATATAAAATGCTGGAGTAACTCAGCGGGACAGGCAGCATCTCTGGGGAGAATGAATGGGAGACGTTTTGGGTCGAGACCCTTCAGACTGAGCATTTAATTGAAGCTTCAGATTATGCCAATCTGCAGTGCTTAATCAGCTATTTTAAGGGTCAGTACTTGCCCCTGTAATATATCAAGACTCCTGTAGAAACTTGAATAAGAGGTGACAAGACGGTTTAAGTGACATCTGACAACAGCTATGGACCTGTAATGTAACTGGGATTCCATCTAATTTTGATCAAGTGTGATAGTGCGCGTTACATGGTTGCGGTTTGTTTGGGTACAGCAAATTGCGATGGATGGTATGTGGCCACTTTAAATGCCACACACATTAATGGGCCAGACACATCTGTTTTTCACTCCAGTGCTGCACGGCAATGAGGTTCACTACAGTTATGTCCAAACCCCATGACTGGCAGACATCTCCAAATGTAAATGCCAGTAATCCATCAGGGGAAAATAAAGCATAGTTTACATTGCAATATTGCTTGAATTCAATGAAATTGACTATCTTATTTCATTTTGTGCTTTAAACAGACGATTGCAAGAAAAATGTGCCCTTTCCAATTTTTCTGATGTAAATTTTTTTTTTTCATTTCCTGCATGCTGAACTTGTGCAAAAATAATTGTTGCATTTATTAACACACATTTTGCAAGTCACTTCCAGCTTGTGAATATTAACTATTTAATGTATCTCTTTTATTTTTTTCTTTCATTACAAATGGCAGAAACAAGTAACATTTAAACTAAAAGACACAAAATACTGGACTAACTCAGCAGGACAGGCAGCATAGCATCTCTGGAGAGAAGGAATGGGTGATGTTTGAGGTCAAGTCCCTTCTTCAGACTGAGTCAAGGGAGAGGGAAACTAGAGATATAGAAGGGGACAAAGTGCATGTGAGGTGTGAAAAGGACAGATCAAAGCAGACGATGCTCAAGGAAATGTTTTATCCGAGTTCTAGCTCGGGTATGAGACCAAAGTGGGAATTCTCCAAATGGGACAATAATTTGAGGCCCATTTTGCCTCTTTCAGCAATTGAGGTATTAATTGAAGAGCAAGACATACTTTGATCCATTTTCTCCTTTAACAACATTGAAAGTAAATTAAGTGGTCATTCATTGCATTGTTGATTGTGGATCATGCTGCGTGAAGAATGATCGCTGTATTTTCCCACACAATAATAGTTGGTTTTCTGTGAAAACCCATTGTTTTGTTAAAGATACGTTAAGATGCTGTAGGTGTATGGGTGCACAAAGCAATGTATTTTAGAAAGAATTAGTAAGTGCCATGCAAAATACATTATGTGTAATATGCATTTGAAAGCAGATATTGGAAAAACATTACAACAAAAGTATGATTTTTAATAATCATCCTTTAATAAATCTTGCTTGAGTTTGATTATTTGGAACTTATTGGTTTTCATTTTCTCTTGTAGAGCTTTCAGTGATTGAACCAAATATATTTCTTCGACCTTTTCTGGAGGTGATCAGATCAGAAGATACAACTGGACCTATCACTGGGTTGGCACTAACATCTGTTAACAAGTTCCTCTCTTATGGATTGATAGGTAAGTGTACTTTGGCACTAAATTATAAACTTAACTCTCTTTGAGCAAGCAGGGTACCCTGCCATCATGAAGTTATGGCTGATTACAATTTTTCAAAATGTAATTATCAGTGTGTATTTTGAAAATAAGGCCCAAGGTTTAGATTTTATCATTGTAATGGCAAAATATTTAGACAAAATAATAAAATATGCTAACAGTAACTAGCCTAAGCAAGAATGGCTCCTGCAGTCATTATTTGTAAAAATGACTCCCAGCATTTATTGGTGAGCATTTGAAGTTATGATATTTTTTTAACATGGCCGTTGCGAAACTAGCCCATGTGGTCTCGTTCGACTTGTGCAGACATTTCTGGCTCTTCTTCAACTCCCGATGAGCAGATTGCTGGTGTTGGGATTTTGATTGAAATCTTGGTGGTTTCTTTTATTTTGTGTTTATTTTGATATTACTAATATTTTAGTGAGTGGTATGCATTTGGTGCTTCTCCACTTGGCAATGGCTGCTCTTCCATATCTGCTTGAGGTGGGAACAGAAAAAATAAGGGAAAAGGGAACAAAAAATAATGCATATTATTGCTGAAGATAAGTTTCCTAGTATCTCTAAAATAGGTTTTGGGGTTATCTCTGCCAGTAGACGTTGTCAATTAAACAATTTGACAGTGGATAACAAGTGTTTGTGGTTTAATATGGAGTTTTCTGCAGCATTTTAGTAAATCTGATTTAGCTGGTAGCTTAGACCATTATTGAAGTGGAAGACGAACAACTTGCTCTGCAAATGAATGACTGTATGTACCAGTTTTTGTAGGGGAGAATTATGAGAATAGTGAGAAGTCAAGAGTGTTTTATTGTCATATGTCCGAGATTGAAAAATGAAATTCTTACTTGCTGCAGCACAACAGAATATGTAAACATAGTACACTGTAAACAATATAATAAACTAGAGAGAAGTATTACATTTGAATTATACATTTTTCTTTTCTTGAATGTCTTAGTGTGGGTTTTAATTGTCATAAAACATTTTTTTTAAATAAATTTGCACAGGGCTATTTCAATTTGCAATGACATTTACTTATCTTTGTGTATTTTTCTTTTCATCAGTTGCACAGCCCCCAGATGGGGAATTAACTGGTGTACCTTGTCAGTGAAAGAAATTTGGATTTTCTTAATTGCCAGTCTATATGTTATCTCTGTGTGTGTGTGTGTGCGCGCGCGTGCGTGTGTGTGTGTGTATTTTATATAATATACAAGTGCTGTGTTTAAGGCTCCGTGTCAGAAAGCCGATATTTTTGGCAAACAAAGCACGATTCATGGAATCCTGGAAGAGAATTTTGATGAGAAGGGCAAACCCTAATTTATTTGACTGCAATACCAACGAAGTGATGAATAAACATTCTGCAGGAGTGCCTGGGTGATTGCACATAATATTTCCTGAAGAATTTCTGTCGTGCACTTTAATATTTTGACTTTCTATGGTCGGTGTAATGAATTAGGAGAGAATCATATGATATTCAAATACTCAGATGAAAAGAAGGAAAAGTCAATCCAATCTGTTCCAAGCTCTCAAGGTGCAACCTACCCATTCATTGAATGTCCTGCACCCCCATGTAACAGAACACATTTGATTCTATAGAGGGAGAAATGCATGTGAGAGAAACTCATTTGACATACTTATCAGTGTTTACAATGAGCTGAAACCTGTCTAAGCTGCTTGCTTGTTCCATTGTTTGAAAACAAATAGGTCCTGATCTCATCTAACCTAGTTCTGTAGTTGTTTTACCCTGTCCTCCCTCACCTATTTTAAATAGATAGCTCAGCCACTTAGACTGAATATAATTCTTTCATAATTTAAAAGGGAAACTGAATGTTTAAAATTAAACTTGCAATGATATCTGTGAAGGGGGTCAGAAAGTTAATGGTGACCTGAATTAGATTAAATGTGTTGTTCATTCAAAATGAGTTACAGTCTGCCTAATTTGGAGTTATAAAACTTCACATCCGAGCCTATTTTTCATTGAATAAGAAAACAAGTACTAATGGCCGAGAGTATATGTAAAGATTAAATTTTACAATTTTTGAAATGTAAAAAAAATATTCTTGTACTTTAGTATTAGAATTGATGTGGCTTTAAGAATGTAATTCCTTGCAATCGCAGTTTTGTAAATTTAGTTTCATGGCCATGTATTGTATTTTTTTTAAGGGCCACAACCCTCGACAGATCTGGGATTTTTTTTTAAAGAGGCACAGGGAAATCAAGTGAATCCTTTTATAAATGAGTCTCTATGGAGGAAAATAGTGAAAATGCAAGGGGGTATGAGGAGTTTTACATTTTTTTTCTTGAATCCTCTTTTTATAGCTTAAATTAGTCTGAAGCACATGCTGAATCTCTGCATTAAAATGAAGATGCTGTCTAAAGGTTAATATATCAGACTTGGGAGGTAGACTGATATATCTGCAAAAGCACCTCTCCCATGGTAAGTGGGCACAGTGTCCTCTTCATGTTGTTCAGCAGTCGCAGTTCTTGAGTCTAACTCTGACTCCGTCAACAGCATAGCAGTAATGATCTTCTGTGACTTTGCATTGTTGTTTGCATAGTGGATATCTGCAGCATTGCGTTCTCATATCAGCTTTGACTGGTGCTGTTTTAATTTTGTCTTTGAATACCAACAAGTTGAGCTTGAACTAGTATGAAAATCTTTAAGTTTGTGCAAATCTAGAAGTGAGTCAAAGGATCCATTCTGAAATATTCAAAATGTCTGAGCTTTTTACGCCTGTGCATGTGTAGGCGTGCATAGGAACGTTTCAGATGCGTAGGTTTGTATTCACACTCACTTGCTCTAAAACCATTTGCATATCTTCTGTGACATCAAATCAAGTTAAAAAGAGTTTTCTCATTAAAGTAACATTTTTAATACATAGCCTTCTTGTATTTGTCTTCAGGGTGAAATTTCTTTCAAGTCTATTGGCTGAGGCACACAAAGGAAGAGAAGGGAAATAACCCATGATCTGTATGTAGTCGTTGTTAGGTCACCGCAGGTCATGATGCATGTTACAGTGTAAAAGAAGGAATGGAACTACACAAGGATGTTACCAAGTTTAAAGTTGTTAATTTTGAAGAAAGATGCCATTTTGTTTTGAACGGAGATGGTTTGAGGTGAGTTGGGGATATTAGTTAAGTTGTATACAATTGAGAGATTTATTTGGATGAAATAGGAAGGATTGGTTTCCCCTGGTAGAGAGGTCAGTAAACAATTAAGATAATTAGAGAAGGAAGAGTGAGAGATTGAATAAAATCTCTTCAGTGGTAGTGGGTGACTTTAATTTGTTGCCAAAGAGAGTTTCTTCATGAGACCGACAAGGCTACAGAGCAAGAGATGGGAAGTGGGATTAAATCGGGTCGCTCCTAATCAGCTCTTGTGACAATCTTGGTCCAGATCCTGCATTACTCTGCTGTTAATTTATTTGATTCTACAAAATCATAGGATCAATCTGATTCTAATTGTTTTTGAGGGGGCAGATTTTTAGCTTGGAATTAATGTAATTTTCCAACAAGCATATGCAACAAACTGCTTTGCATTTTCATCAATATGCCCTCCAAAAACATTGGTCCTTAACAATTCAGTGTTAACTCTTGGTGCTACATTGGCTCTGAGAATATAATTGTTGCTGAGATGTGTGTCTGCAGCAAAAACATTGATTTTTAATTTTACTTGCAGTGGTTATTCTACAGCTTTGGTGATGGTATTTCAACATAATATGGCTGGGGATATCTCCTTCAGATTGAGTCACTAGGGGCTCGTTTGTTGAAGGATAATAGATAGAACATTGTTGCCAGCCCATCAGTAATCCTTTTTGAGGGATGTGGACTGGTGAAGTCCAATTCCATTTTTAAGTAAAATTGTGTGTGTATTAGAGAGACAGAGCGAGAGAGAAAGAACATTTGCTGTCTTTATGTGCCTTTTGAGCAAGAAAATTAAAAGTTGGCAGTTTACTCAAATCCGTTTAGTTTATATAAATTATGAAAGATCTTGGATTCATTTCAGGCATCATTACTGAAAGAAATTGGTTAATTGACTTTTATTCCTATTTGAACAAAATGTACTTGAGATGTATTTTATTTCCCATTCTGCTATTAGAGGTTGCCATTGCAGACCTTGTTAGTTTGAAAGCGTTGGTTGGATACCAACTGGAAGATTTATTATGGGGCGGGACTCAGACTTTATTAAACGGAAGCAATTAATTTTGCAGATGAAGGACTGCAAGGAACATAATTTTTTGGTTAAAAAGAGGGCACGTTCAATTAAACAACTTAATAATTGGCACCAAAGGAAACTCTAGAATGGGTTGAAGCATTTGGTTGATCATTTACCAGATTTTTACCATTCATTTAATTCATCTACATCTCTTTATAACTTTCTTATATCCTGGTTTTTGACATAAGGAGGACAACCCTGTTTGTCAGAAAGAGTTAAATCTTTGGAGTTCCACTGTGACATTTCATACCAATTTAATTCTAATTTCATATGGATGTTCTTGGTATGTTTTTGTACTTCCTTCAAATGGAATTAACCATTGCTTTAAAAGCAAAATGTTTGATCCTAATGTCTTGGAAAAGTCCAGTTTTATTTACTATTGATTGTTCTTTTTGTTGTTTGGAATTAGAATGGGTTTCTTTGAGAATAGAGATGATCTTTTATGCTTTAGAGTAGGGTATGTCAACTGACTGCCCTGAACGTGAATTTGATAAAGAAACAGTTCAGTGTGAT
This sequence comes from Malacoraja senta, assembly GCA_038087875.1. Lineage (NCBI taxonomy): Eukaryota > Metazoa > Chordata > Chondrichthyes > Rajiformes > Rajidae > Malacoraja > Malacoraja senta. Next base: position 10,857,188 of record CM075990.1, on the reverse strand, counting down.
TATTTCTGTGGGTTGACAGCTGTTCTTATTTGAACTTTGGATTTAGTTCTTTGTAGTTCTTTCAATTGCCACATGAACAGGAAATGACGTTGATCATTTTCTTTGCAGTCATGTGATAGCTGTTTTCGTGAATATCTTACTGTAGGTTGATTCGTTAGTGACTAATCTGTGAGGAGAGGTGAGATTCATTCCCTCTGGACAGTGAGGTTTCAAAGAATGGAGACTTGTGCTTTATAGTTACTCAAAGCAGATCATGATGATATTGTTTGTTGGTGGCTTTCAAAAAGAAATACTCAAAGCAATTGTACTGAGAAGTAACTGAGCAGCAATAGTTTGCACTTATTGAAGATAGATAGACCCATAGATCTTTAAATATAACCACTTCCCTTCAAAATATACCCTACAGCATGAAAATGGTGTGGCACCAGGGGCTTGATTGTTGCCTCGACTCACACTTTTGAGTTTGCTTGTTGATATTTTTACAGAAGATTTTTCAGAATACAAATGGAGACTTTTACTAATGTGTTGGGAGGAACCGCAGATGCTGGTTTAAAACGATGACAAAAGCTGGAGTGACTCAGCGGGTCAGGCAGCATCTCTAGAGAAAAGGAATAGGTGACATTTTGATCTTGTTTCGGTGATTTCACACTGTTTTTGCCTGTTACAGTGGTGGGGCATGAACATGATGGAATTCTAATACAAGTAGTCAGACATTTTTTATGATTTCCTCCCTCACTTTGTGGTATGTTGAAAGACCTCAGAACCACAAATCCTTGTGTAGACAAATACAGAAAAGTGAGCAGGATGATTTATTGATAAATTATGCAGGGCAGACCTCAGGTTACATATCCCAAAATAGAAGACATTTTGCACAAATAGTTAAACTGAATTGAAATTCCTCAATTTCCACAGTAGGATTATTCGCCCTGACCCAGCCATCTTTAATCTTGACAGGTGGCTTTATTTTAATCAGTTGAGGCCTGTGAATAATTACCTCATTTTGGTGGCCTGGGACATGATTTTCATTGTGTGGCAACTCCATGAGAAATTGAGGGAGCTGCAAGAACCACGAGATAAAAGCCTTTCATTCTGCCAATGAAGGGGACTGTTGAACAAGTTTCTCAAATGTTGGCTGCAAACAAACATTGATGTGAGATGTAATCTTAACCAACAGTTCCAATGTTGCTACATTCCTTCCTACTGGAGTAGAGCTAATCTACTGGAATAGGGCTAATGAAGACTATTCAACTTCAATCATCTCTACTCCAGAAGTGATGTTACCTCAACATTAGTCATGGAGTTGCAGTACACAGACAACATGAACTGACCCCAAGTTGTCACCATCTCAAAGTTGACTCATGTGAGAGAATCAGCTTTGATGAAAACTTTCACAAAAGAAAATAGTCAACCTGTCCCGCTGTGCAATGCTGCACTTCAATTATAAAGACCAACTCAGGAAAACATGGACTCCTTTGCATAACTCAGGAAGAACCTGCCAATGAAATTAAATCATGGAAAGAGAAAAGGATTCAATAAATCTTTGAAGTGAAACACTCCCATATGCTGGTTAGGTCCACTTGAAATGGAGGAGCACTTGGGCTGGCATTTAAATCCTTGAGCCAATACATTTGATGCCTGCAGAAACCTAATTGAGGATGAGCATCCCTTCCCAAACTACCCACCTGCTAATCTTATCAGGTTTCCATAAGGTTTGGTGGAATCGGATACAATCACTTATTTTAGGAGACATTTATTCACATATTTTGATATGCAAGGTAGAGAAGAATGTTGACCTAATGTGATCAAATCGGAGAGGTGTAGATGGTCTAAATGGTCAGCTTGGACATGCTGGGGTGAAGGGCCTGGTTCTTTGTCTATGAGACTGATTCAATTAGCACCACAAACCATCCATGAATACACAGAACTGGAACGCAGGGAAGTCATTGCTGATCCCAAGGAAAGTGAGAAATAGCATAATTTTCTCGTGTCTATTGCATAGTTGTTCCATGCATAGTTGTTGTTTTGGTCATTGCTTGAAAGCTTCAGAGCAACATGGACGAGAGCACTGATTCTACTGAGAATTGCTGACATAGCAGATTAAGCATCCTTTGTGGCTGTAATATTCCAAACTGGCCTGAAGGATTAGGACCCTGGAAACCTGACATGTTCTGTTATAGTCATATGTACATAGAGCTTTCCACAAATCACTTGAATCAATTATTGTTATTTGATTGAAGTTTAAGCTTGACCCAGAAAGCTCCTATCTTGCTTATCTTTTTAAACCTGACATGATGATTCTTTCATATAGAATCAACAAATTGCTTTGTTACTTTGAGCTGTCTCGTTGTCTGCTCTTGGGGATCTCTGCAGAAGGCGATGTCCACTCTGAGTTGCATTATGGAAGAGTTTAAAACATGTTAACTGTAAAAGAAGTAGACTTAGAAAAATTCCAAGATAATTTATCTCCCGATGAGTGCAATTTATCCAAATATGCACAGAGCTAACATGTGGTCAAAGCATGTGAAAGATTATACTTACGGTTAAGTAACAACCAAATATTTTGTAACAGAATATTTCCATGAGGGATATATTTCTTAGACGTCGAGTTTTGTTTAAAGCCTTATTTCTGTTGTCATTTCCACCACCTTCCATTTCTTTTCCTGCAAACGCATTCTTAACACTTTATGCTTTGTGCAACACCCACTAAGTCTGAAATCTATAATAATTGCCGGTGCTATTCTTTGACTTTCCACTCTTCAGCCCAGATATAATGCTATAAACCCATATCTTTATACTGTACATTAAAAAAAAAAGGACCTCTGAATAAAGCAGGCTATTTTTTTTTTTACACAGTGAACCAACAACTTGACTTTGCTTGTTTCCACACTCGCATGCCTAGCTTCAAATCAAAATGTCTGACCTCATAAATTTCAATTAAAGTCTCTATGGAGATGTGACTAAACAAACAGACTTGACTTGGAAAATTAAAAATGTCTGTGAACACATTGCTTAAACCCATTGGCTACCTAACCTATTTATTCAACACAATGATCATTTTACACAGGACAGTGTTTTTGTGGCGTGCACGGTATTTGTACTGAAGCTACACGTGCTTCTCATGAGGTTTGATAGTCCGTGAGTTTAAATAGGTTATAATTCTGCATGGTTAGTAAGCTTAACTGTTTGATGAGTAGGTTATAATTCTGGAATTTTTATGCATTTCTTATGAATTGTTGCTTTTCTTATGGAACAGAAGTTTCATACAAAAACACAAATAATTTATCAATGATTCGCCACTTTTACAGAAAGGAAAATCAGCCTCTGATAAATTAGTAATTTGTTCTTAAATGAATTCTTACTTAGAGAAAAATCAAGATCAAGGATAGAATAAAATGCTCAGTTTTACATTTTGTCAAATCTAAAGGTGCAGGTTTCTCACAAAATATATATTAAATACCACAATTTAATACAAAGATTCAGCATGATTAGATCTTGTTCAGAGATATAGTGAGGTAGCTATTTTTAGAATTGGAGGTTTTTTGGATGTGCGATTAATGCATGATAACTTTTATTGATGATTTAATTTTGTGATACTTTGAAAAATTTACAAGTCATTTTGTGAAGCATATTGTCCATGCTTGTATATAGTGCCACCTAGAGGTTAACTGGAATTTTTACTGAAGATGCATCATTGATTTGATTTTAATATAAAGTGAAATGAAGTTCCATCCTGGATTAAATGATTACATAAGTGTTTTTATTTGGACATATTAACAATTTTGCAACGATTAATATTTAAACACGATTTAATTGTAATCTTTATTTGGATCCTCGTATGAAATTAGAACAATTTAAAGATAAATTTGTAAAGTGTTGTGTAGTTATTAATATTTTACATTTTAGAAAATATTTATGTAAATAAATGAAATTGTCTGATTTCTCACAAATGTTATATCTATTATGATCATATAGTTTCAGTAGCATTATTCTTAGGACTTTCAGCTAAAGTAGAAAGTTATAAAGTGAAGGTAAATTACTGACCTGAAGATAAAATTGGCAAAAGGATGAAAGGACAGTAGGAGTAAATTGCAGATACCCAGGTTGGTAGGGCATGACTAATACTGCAAGGGTGTACATTGGAACCGTATTTAGAAATGATTTAGAAAGCAGGGGAAGAAAAGAACAACACAAATAATTTGTTGAAAACTCAAAGGATGTCTGCATTGCAAGCAACATGGCTTTAACTATTAAATTGCGAAGAGATATTGATTTAAAAAAAAAAAGGATTTTGGCATGGGCAAATGTGATGTTATATATTTTGAACTTCAAAAGCATAGAACGGTGTTCTGTAGGATCAGGCATTAGGAATCGAAATAAACTTGAGGAACCATGCACAAAGATTATGAACAGGGGTAGAAATAGTCAAAAAGATTGCTGGTCATTATTGTAGAGAATCTCTACACAAGTGGGGTAAAAATCATGCTCTAGCTATTTAAATCCCTGCATTACAATGAGTACACATTGAAATGTGTTTGCCCAGAAGTAATCTCTCCACTCGGGTTTGGAGAAATAATATCCGGATTTGAGGGTTAAATTAAGTATTATAGAAACTAGAGCTGCATCTAATGGATGTTAGAACTGCTAAGATATGACATTGGTAAGGTATTGGGGAGAAGCTATTTCTATAGGAGGGAGCCCTGCATTTGGGCAATGTGGTAAAAAATTAATAGATGCAGGCTATTCAAGTTTGAACTTAGGAAACATTTTTACATGAAGAGGGCAATTAAAAAAATTGTAGTTTTTGTCTTTTGCCATTGGCCCTTGTTGCAAAGTCATTAAAGTCTGCATTAAAGGAAAGGGCAAGAATGTGAAGTTACATTGCCATTCAGCTCTGATTTCCTTGTTCAGACAAACTTGTCAAAGAATGTAGCCTATTCCTAGACTATATCAGTGAACATTTCTGTTTCGGATGCAATATCTATGACTTTCAGCAGAAAAAAATACTGGCTTATTGGGGACACTAATATGGAATAAATAATTTTCTAAGTGCTCTTTTCAGGTGCATCTAGCTTGTTAAAAAAAATAGATATGTTTGAACTAGTTAATTATATGGGGAACAAGGATAGGTCAGAATGCATAGAAATTACTTGTATAATAGTGGTTTATAGAGTTTACTAAATGTTAAAGTGTTGTATAAAATACAAAAGTGCTTTATAAGTAGCTAAAAGAAAATGAATATCAAAATGCATATTATGGGCTTGAAATATAGCTAAATAGCACGAGGAAGCAAATGAAATGGTAATGAGACCACAGTTCTTGTTTGATTGTCATTAAATGGAAGTAAAAAATGGACATTAATTTCCAGTATTTCATCATTTTGAAAAAAAATCTGAGGTGATCTTGGAATTAATCAGTATCTGAATGCAAGTGTGCATATTTATATATATTTTTTTAATTAAAAAAAATTAAATGAAAGAAAAATAAGCATTTGCTGAGTGAGCAAAATGTGATTTTTTTCCTCCCGTTTGTTTGAAGCAATTTGGTTGAGATGTAACTTTTTTTTAAAATCTTGAGATTTGGTTAAAAAGTATATTTCGCAATTTAAATCTAAAGGCTGCAGGAAAATATATGAACGTCCCGTAACAAAATGTTTGCTGAACTCAGCAGGAACCAATCTTCAAATAAAGTAAGATTTGAAAAGTTTAAGTCTATTACTTGAGATGTTCATCCTTTGAGAAAAGATGAATTAATTAAAAAATTAAGAAATAAAAATGATTTTTGACTAAAAACTTCAATTATTGATTATGTAGTTATTATTAACGTTATGTTTTGGCTTTCATATGAAGTATTTTTGAAAGTCGTAAAAATGCAACATAACACTATTTATTCCTTTCAGCTTGTCCTTTTCCTTTCAACATTGGGAAATTGTATACCAATTGTTAACTTTAGGTGCTGAATTTCTTTTAGGATGCCATTGGTATTCTAGATGCAAATTGGGTCCCTGTTCATGGTGGCATTGATTTCTCCATTCGAAACATATCTTTTAAGAAGTGTTATTTCACAGAGTATACGTGTCAATTTGTGAGTTGTTAATTATAGTTTATGGTATGTGCAAGGAAAGCAGTCATTGCTAGAGCAAGTGGAACTAGTTTGTCTCTGAAAGAGTATTCGCAATGCCAAGTTTTAGTGATTGCACATCTTTCAGTTCATTCATTGTTGGCTTTTGTATCATGCCAGACACAAATAAAAAAGGAATTAGTTTAAGAAAACAAATGTCTCTACATGCCCAAGTTATAATATCCCTGAAAGTTTTGCTGCTTTTTGCAATATTATCTTTGTTCACTGGTTAACTGACATTGCTTCACAACTTTTTTTTGTCTTGATAATATGACACGCTCTTTGCAATCTACAGTAATGCTTAGCAAATAATTTTCATTGTTCCTTTTCAATGGACAGCAAGAGAATCTTTCATCTTCCGTGAATTGAGTTCATACAAAATTCAGATCCCTGCACTTTAATCACCCATCAAGTGAATTCCAGGCCTTCATTGGTTTCCGGTCCTACAATATTTAGAATTTAATATTCTCATTCTTGTTTCTAGACACCACCATGTCCTCACCTCTATGTCCTTCCCCCCCCCCCCCCAACTTTTTTTTTGTAGCCTCCATGACCAAGTCACTCATCCTTTTCTGGCCTCTTGTTCAACCAGAATTTTATGACCGTATTACTGCCAGCTGTGCCTTCAGTCACCCAAGTTTGAGGCTTTTGAATTGCCTTTCTGGGCCTCAATCCTTTTGGTCATCGGTTCAACTTAATTTAATTGTGAAGTTGGTTTGTTTTGGATCGTTTCTGCAAAATGTGTTGATGTTTTAATATTATGGGTGTTGTATATATGTAAATTATTGTAATATAAATGTTATTTCTATTGATTAATGTATTTTTTGTTTCCTGTATTTGCTTTATACTTGGGCAGAGTTTAGCCGATCAGTGACATGGAAGTTGAAAAAGATCCATGCACTTTGAATACCTTATGCCAATATATGTCAATATCTAAGTGCTTCTTGCAATGATTTTTCTTTGTGAAAACGAGCCGATGACAGTGGCATGAGTTAATTCATCTGTTTTCGGTTGAATCTGGGTGCGAGAACTGTATTATGAGATGGTCTTTGAACATTTACTCAACGTTTTTGACAGTGGTTCCAAGCATAATTTTCATTTTAATGAACATAATCAATATTCCAAGGTGATGTACTGCTAGAGGCAAAAGATGTTGCTGCACCACATTGGTTCTTTGAATTTTCTAGTTAATCTGAATTTCATTTTTAACGTTTGTTGTAATTTCAATCTTCCCTGATTTAACAAAAGAATTTGAATAGGCATATAAATACTTGGATACAGTTCCTGTGCACATGAGAAATGATTAGCAGAATAGCTCAAATAACCAAGGGGATATTTCTGTTACATTGCTGATAGCTGGCAAGTTAGATTTGGTGATTTTAATTATCAAATTGTGTATTCTGATCATCTCTGCAATCAAGAAAAGCAACCTTTTTGTTTTTGTGACTTTTGCTCTTAACATTGTTCAGGTTCAGCATCTGAAACTGAACAATGTTAAGAGCAAAAGTCACAAAAGAGCAATAGTGTATCTTTAGGTGTCCAATGCCGTGGTAATTTTTAGCAAGTCTCTAATTGAATGGAAAATATGAAGCTCGTACATTGCTTTGCTGCTCACAGCATTCCTCCAGTGTGGTATTTACTCCAAAAGGAATTTCCTTGATATCCTTGCTCCCCCTCCCCCATTCGTAACAAGGACAGAGTCCCCCTTGTCCTCACCTTCCACTCCATCAGCCGTCATATACAGCATATAATCCTCCAACATTTTTGCATCCTCCAACGTGATCCCACCACTGGCCACATCTTCCCATCCCCACCCCTTTCTGCTTTACGCAGAGACCGTTCCCTCCGAAACTCCCTGGCCAACTCGTCCCTTCCCACCCAAACCACCCCCTCCCCAGGTACTTTCCCCTGCAACCGCAGGAGATGCACCACCTGTCCCTTTACCTCCACCTTCGACTCCATCCAAGGACCCAAACAGTCTTTCCAGGTGAGGCAGAGGTTCACTTGCACCTCCTCCAACCTCATCTGCTGTATCTGCTGTTCCAGGTATCAACTTCTCTACTTCGGCGAGACCAAGTGCAGCCTTGGCGATTGTTTCTCTGAACACCTCCGTCTTAACTTACCTGATCTCCGGTTGCTCGGCACTTCAACTCCCCCTCCCATTCCCAATCTGACCTTTCTGTCCTGGGTTTCCTCCATTGTCAGAGTGAGGCCCAGTGCAAATTGGAGGAACAGCACCTCATATTTCACTTGGGTAGTTTATATCCCAGCAGTATGAACATTGACTTCTCTAACTTCAAATAGCCCTTGCCTCCCCTCTCTCTCCATACCCTCCCCCTTCCTAGTTCTCCCACCAGTCTTACTGTCTCCGACTACATTCTATCTTTGTCCCGCCCACTCCCCGAACATCAGTCTGAAGAAGGGTCTCGACCTGAAACGTCACCCATTCCTTCTCACCAGAGATGCTGCCTGTCCTGCGGAGTTACTCCTGCACTTTGTGTCTACCTTTGATTTAAACCAGCAATTGCAGTTCTTTCGTACACATGTAAATTAACAAATAAATTAACTGATAAATGAAGAGGAGCAATGTTGCATTATGAATTACAAATTTTCCGTTTAATTATGTCCTTGGAAGGGAACTGGAAACCTGCTCTGAATTAATGTTGAAACTTGGCATAAAATATCAGTGTTTACTGTTGCAGGTGTTTATTTCATTATAATTTAACTAGATTTAATAAGTGTAAAGTAGTCATAACAGTAATAATCATTTTATAATGATGCTCTGTTTTGTAAAAGTATTTCTTAGTGCAGGTTAGTGGTTACTGACCAGGGGAATTGACAGCCACATGAGGGAGAATAGGTTACAGTGAAATGTGTGGCAAATGGGATTAATGGGTTTGCTCCGAGAACTAACATGGACCTGATGGGCCAAATGGTCTCCAATGTGGTAAAAGAAATACTCGGGAAAGGAAGTAAGGCCTTTTCATATTGTATTGCATGTGTGTTTGTGGATTCGCAATACAGTTTCAATAAGGTGGCTTGCAAATCTTTTGAAATTTGTCTGGCCTCAAGCTTGGAAAACTGCCAACATAACACATGTTAACTGTGCATTCCCTTAGTTACATTTATACCATAAATGCATAGTCCAGGGAGGACAACGCCTACTCTGATCCCAGTCAGGAAACTTAGTCCGGTCCTGCAAGCATGATTACATTTGCTATGGGCACCAGTTTCATTATGCTGTATTAATTGATGAATGTATATGACATAACAAAAATGAGTGCACAAAATTGTTTTGGAGTTCAGTCCTTTATGTTTGAAGAAGATATCTGAAAGAGCCATTTAAAAATGAAGTTGACCCAGTTATCAACATGATTGTTGGATCTCAGTGATTACCATTGCTCATTGATGGAAATGCTGTTGAGTGAACTTAAAGCTTCAATAAGATACAGATAAAATAGTTTGTAAAGATAGTGAGTAGTGGAATCAGGTTAGTATTGTTCAGTAGTCGCATAAGTAGTTTGCCCAAGTGAGGAATGTATTTTCAGCAAAATCAAAATTTTAATTCCCTTTGTACTTTTGGTATAAATTGTCAGCAAGGAAGTTGCTAATAACTGTGCCAGCAGCTGGAACGACTGCACTTTACAGAAAAGGGCAAAGTTTTAGCTGGTTTAGAGAATGGTACAGTTTTGAACTACAAGATCCCAACCAGCTGTTATGTATGTGAATCTGATTTATAAACTATATCTTGGTATTTTTATTCATTTCTTCACTTGCTGCCAGATTTAGATTTCTTCGTAATAAGAGTGTCCTGTGACAAATAGATAAATTATGTCCATGCACTGGAGTACTGCTATAATAATTATCTAAACATGAACGGCAATAAATGATGGCATTGTTGCCTAATGCCTTGTTGCCAGCATGAGTTGGGGCAGAACCCTCGGATCAGATTACTGCCTGGAGTTGTGCCAAATTGTTGCTAAACTTCAACAAAGTAGCTTATTTGGGGGGGAGGGGGGGGGGCGTTATGCTACTGGTAGAAAATGATCACCTGCCCCCTGTCTATTTGTGGTAATTTGTTCCCATCTTTTATATGTACTAAAATCAATAATGGAAAAAAATCAATGGCACCTCCGATATTACTGTGGTCCATCCTTGGTGCTATGAGTTTTGCTGTTCGCTTCGCTGTTGTGGTCATTGCCAGTGCCTTTGTGTAAAAGTTGTGGCGAACATCATCCTTGGCAATGCTGAACACAAGGGAAATGTTCAACTTTGAACTGTCATTATATCACAACATGTTAGTATTGCATTTCTTTTTGAGAAAGTTAGTTACATTCTGTGCAGTTTAACTATGTAATGCAGTGCTCAAGATCTCCTCACAGCTGAGACGTGTAGCAGCTTTTAACTTGGGCAAACAACATTACATTTCCTTTTAGCCACTCAACTAAGTCAAAACAAAACCTCTGTTCTGCTTCCAGCCAGCATGAAAATTATTTTACTTAGCTCTACCATTCCGGATTATACGATTCCTTCCTTATCAATGGCAATTACTTTAATCAATTAGGCCTTATGTGACAGTGAAGTAGTGTGAATTTTTTTGTTTTTCAGTTCTGTCATTGTAAAGTTATGCTTCAGCTTTCCAACCTCTAACTGTAATTGTCTATATTTTTCAATAAATTACTTAAATTTCAGAAAGCTCAATGCTGTTGAAGCAGTTAGATTCATTAGTCAGGTATTTTCACTTATGTAATTTAAAACCTTTTATTCAGCCAATTCTCCCTTTGTCTAAACTTTCAAAGTTGACCATTTTGTCGTATAGATCCACAGAGTACACAGCTAATTATTGCCATTGCTAAGGTACTTGACAGCAGCATCTTAAACTATTCCTCATCCACACGCTATGGACGGATAATTTGAAAGATTATGTAAAGTCTATGTACTTAGCAGGAATGTGAAAAATACATTGATGTTGAAGATGCACAGTGGCATATGGTAGTCCCTGTTTGGATAAAACCCCAGGACCTAGACCACAATATTGCCAGTTTGTTTCATCCCAGTCAGAAGATTATATTTCCTACTAAGGACATGAGGTTGTGAAAAGTCCATGACAAAAGTGTCCAATAGCTACAGTTTCTACGCTGAACCCTATTTTAGGTTTGCTCCAGGAGTTGATTCAAAATTGAAAAAAAATGCCAGTGCACATTGACCAATAATGAAATTAATCCTGAATCTTATGTTGCAAAGAAATGATGGCGGATCATTGGTTTTATTAACAGCGTTAAACTCTGAAACATCTATAGTGCAAATTTTAAGCTGACTAATTGGAAGTAGCCTTAATTTGCTCAATATTGTTATTCTGTTCGAAATATAATAAATTAAAAGTTTAGGGATGTTAATACTGAAGTGTTTTTTTTTTGCAGACCCTAATCATGAAGGTGCAGCAGAGGGAATTGAAAATATGGCTGATGCTGTCACACATGCTCGTTTTGTGGGCACAGACCCTGCGAGTGACGAAGTTGTCCTAATGAAAATCCTGCAGGTAATGCTGCCTAATAATAATAATAATAATAATAATAATATCTTTTATTGTCATTGCACGTCAGTGCAACGAGATTTAGTATGCAGCTCCACCGATGTACAGGAAAAGTAAAATAAATAAATAAGCAAGCAAGTTGAGTGACGTGACCATCCGAGGGAGACTGTCCAGGGGGGGTGGGTGGGGGGGGGGGGGGGGGCACTCAGCAGGGCCGGTTCAGAGCCGCAATAGCTCTTGGAATAAAGCTGTTTCTGAGTCTGGAGGTTCGGGCGTAGAAGGCCTTGTAACGTCTGCCGGAGGGAAGTAGTTCAAGCAGTCCGTTACAAGGGTGTGATGAGTCCTTATGGATGCTGACGGCCTTCCTGAGGCACCGTGTGTGGTAGATGCCCTCCAAGGCCGGTAGCTCTGTCCCAATGATCCTCTGCGCTCTGTGAACGACGCGCTGAAGAGCTCTTCTCTCCGCCTCCGTGCAGCTGAGATACCACACAGAGATGCCATACGTTAATATGCTCTCTGTGGTGCAGCGGTAGAACGTTGTCAGCAGCTGTTGGGGCAGACCAGTCTTTTTTAATGTCCTCAGGAAGAACAGTCGTTGCTGTGCCTTCTTGACCAGCGCAGTGGTGTTGGTGGACCATGTGAGGTCCTCTGAAATGTGAGTGCCCAGAAACTTAAAGCTGGACACTCTCTCCACACTTTCCCAGTAAATGGAGATTGGGGCATATTCTCCATTATGGGACCTCCTGAAGTCAATAATCAGCTCCTTGGTCTTGGAGGTGTTTAGTGACAAGTTGTTATGAGCGCACCAGTCCGCCAGGTTCTGTATTTTGTTTCATCACCGTTGGTGATCAGCCCAATCACAGTTGTGTCGTCTGCAAACTTCACGATGGTGTTGGTGTCGAATGCAGGGACACAGTCGTGAGTGAAGAGGGAGTAGAGCATGGGGCTTAGTACACAGCCCTGTGGTGTGCCAGTGCTCAGGGTGATAGTGGAGGACAGGTGCGGGCCCAGTCTCACTGCCTGCGGTCGCTCCGTCAGAAAGTTCAGGATCCAATCGCATATCGGCGAGCTGAGGCCTAGCTGGTGGAGTTTGGTGGTGAGCTTGGTGGGGATGACCGTATTGAATGCAGAGCCTGTTAGTTAATGCAAAGAAAAACAGCGGAACCAATTAGTTACTGGTATTAAAATGAAATCTGGTTACTTGGTCAGTAATTAGAGTAATGATGTATTCAATTTCATTCAAATCCATGTGGGGATTCCATGTTTTGGCTTCAGGATTTCTCCTTTGTCTCTGTTGTGAACCAGGGGATTACATAGTACTCTACATTGTTCTGATTAATTCCTTCTCTTGTCCTCAGTTTACTTAGTCTTTTTGGTAAATTCTTCCTCTCCTAATAAGTTACATGGGCACAATGGATTCCATACTTCAGCCATTTGCTTGGCACTCTAAATGTATAATTGATGGAAGTCGGTTTACAATGGGCACATCATACAATACATGGCATGATATCACTTGCTTGATATCACATGGCATGATATGGTGGCCCTAGCTATTCTCCACCCATACAATAATCCTCTTGCCCCCCCCCCCCTCTCTGAACACCCACCATCCAGCTCCTCCAAACTCATCTACTGTATCCGCTGTTCCAGGTTTCAACTTGTGTATACCGGCGAGATCAAGCGCAGGCTCGCCGATTGTTTTGCTGAACACCTCTGCTCAGTCTGCCTTAACCTACCTGATCTCCCGGTTGCTCAGCACTTTAACTCCTCCTCCCATTCCCAATCTGACCTTTCTGTCCTAGGCCTCCTCCATTGTCAGAGTGAGGCCCAGTGCAAATTGGAGGAACAGCACCTCATATTTCGCTCGGGTAGCTTACACCCCAGTGATATAAACATTGACTTATCTAGCTTCAAACAGCCCTTGCTTTCCCTCTCTCTCTCTATCCCCTCCCCTTTCCCAGTTCTTCCACCAGTCTTACAGTCTCCGACTACATTCCATCTGTCCCGCCCACTCCCCTGACATCAGTCTGAAGAAGGGCCTTGACCCAAAACATCATCAATTTTTTCTCTCCAGAAATGCTGCCTGTCCCGCTGAGTTACTCCAGCATTTTGTGCCTACGTTCGATTTAAACCAGCATCTGCAGTTCTTTCCTACACATGATATCACTTCATGTGAACATGTAGGACAAGGACATGTTGGTTGGTTAGTTCGCCACTGTAAACTACTCTTGGTTGCAAAAAAGAACCTAAGGGAATTGATGGCGTGTGTGAAAGAGAATAAGTTGTAGGGCCATTGGGAAATAATGAGCGCAGGAATGCTAAAAAAATGGGATTACTCCCCTGGTTGCTGACATGGACCTGACAAGCCAAATGATCATCATCTGCATCATTATAACTTTAGGATAAGTATGTTTGGCTTGAACAAGAACAGTGAGACTAATTTAATTTTCCCCAGCAAACCCGAGAAAACTTCGAGCAAGCTGGACTCTGCCACTGGATTCTGTGTGGTCCAGGAATGGAGCATAATGACAAGCACAAATAGTTATGTAATGCATGGTGCTTCACCATGGCTGAAATATGGATGACCTTTGCCATCTTGTTTAAATTATTTTTGATACAGTCACCTCTGCATTAAAATGCAAACTGCTAACATTTTCCATTTATTTAAATTATGTGGGTTTTTTTGAGTTGCAAATATAGCGTGGAGTGAATTTTTTTTCTCCATGAGCAACTACACCATGAACAATATACACCAACCTGAGAAGAGTAATCTGCATCATGACAACTTTTTGGATCCAATTAGTGCTGAATTTAAGTAAAATTTTGCATTTGTAGTCTTGAATTTACTGAGAATTGGGGTTATTTGTTGCGAGTGCAACTTTTAACTTTGGGCCCCGAGTGGTGTAGGCTGCATTGGTTTGTGATGAATTCAAAATTTCTGTTTGTTTTATTTTGAATAATTTCAATAGTAGGAGAAAATGGGAAATTTGAAATATTCTTGTATACTACCCATGGTCCACGAAAGGCTCTCTTAGACTGGGAATAGATGCATAAACTTTCTCTTGGAATGATGTGTGGTGAGCAAAAGGAATAAAATAATTTAAAAATAACTTAAACTGAAATTAAGTTTACATATAACCAAAGTACTAACAAAATACATTTCATCTTTTGATTGAAAATGCTCTTTAAAATTATTGCAATATTGGGGTATCTGAACTTAAAGAAAGGAGACTTTGAAGATATGAGACGGGAATTGGCTAGGATAGACGGGCAAATTATACTTGAAGGGTTGACGGTGGAGATGCAATGGCAAAGATTTAACGAAAATTGTTCATCCCTGTCTGGCGAAAAAATAAAATGGGGAAGGCGGCTCAACATTGGCTAACGAGGGAAATCAAGGATTGTGTTAAATCCAAGGAAGAGGCATATAAATTGGCCAGAGGAAGCAGCAAACCAGAGGACTGGGAGAAATTTAGAACTCTGAGGAGGACAAAGGGGTTAATTAATAGGGGGGTGGGGGAAAGAGCATGAAAGAAAGGTTGCGGGGAATATAAAAACTGACTCTAAAAGCTTCTTTCGATACGTGTAAAAATGAAAAGATTAGTGAAGGCAAATGTAGGTCATTTACAATCAGAGGCAGGTGAATTTATAATGGGGAAACAAGGAAATGGCATAACAGTTAAATGAGTACTTTAGTTCTGTCATCACTAAGGAAGAGACTAACAGCCTCCAAGAAATACTAGGGGGGAAGGGAATCCACATTAGTCAGAAAATGGTGTTAGGTAAATTGTTGTGACTGAAGGCAGATAAATCCTCCAGGCCTGAAGGTCTGCATCCCAGAGTACTCAAGGAGGTGGCCCTAGAAATCCTGGATGCATTGGTGATCATTTTCCAATGTTCTCTCAACTGGATCAGTTCCTGTGGACGGAGGGGAGCCAATGTAACTCCACTTTTTAAGAAAGTAGGGAGAAAGAAAATGGGGAATTTTTGACCAGTTAGTCTTACATCGGTAGGACTGAATTTGAAACTACATCGGTAGGACTGAATTTGAAACTCAACATCATCCCTCATTCAGAGAGGATTTTCTGCTAAAGATAAATTAATCCTGTCTGACTACACAATAATAGATATCAAATCGTCTGATTCTGGTTGGTTACTCACAGTATTATTGCTGTAGCTGTAGCAAATATCGACAAATTTGTCCTAAAGGTTACATTTGTCAACTCCCCATTTAAAAAAAATTCATGCTCTGTCCTACAATGCAAATACTGTTAGGGTACCGATATATGATTTACATCGGTGACTTCATATTCCTAACTATCTCTTACTCCCAACAAAACTGATTCTACATCTTTTGCTTGGAACATTAGTTAAAAGGGTAACCACATGAACACAAAAGTGAATACAAAATGAGCATCTCTTTCAGCTTCCAAAAACACCGAGTGAAGAAACCTTGAGGTAGAGGTACCCTGCAAGTGGCAATAAAGACAGACAGAGTACATCAGTCACTGAAAGTAAGCATACAGGTACAGCAGGCAGTGAAGAAAGCTAATGGCATGTTGGTCTTCATTGCGAGAGGATTTGAGTTTAGGAGCAAGGAGGTCCGACTGCAGTTGTACAGGGCGCTGGTGAGACCGCACCTGGAATAATGTGTGCTATTTTGGTCTCCTAATTTGAGGAAGGACATTGTTGCTATTGAGGGAGTGCAGCGTAGGTTCACCAGGTTAATTGCTGGGATGGCGGGACTGGCTTATGATGAAAGAATGGGTCGACTGGGCTTGTATTCACTGGAATTTAGAAGGATAAGATGGGATCGTAAAGAAACGTATAAAATTCTTAAAGGATTGGACAGGCTAGATGCAGGAAACATTTTCCCGATGTTGGGGGAGACCAGAACCAGGGGTCACAGTTTAAGAATAAGGGGTAAGCCATTTAGGACTGAGATGAGGAAAAACTATTTCACCCAGAGAGTTGTGAATCTGTGGAATTCTCTGCCACAGAAGGCAGTGGAGGCCAATTCACTGGATGTTTTCAAGAGAGAGTTAGATTTAGCTCTTAGGGCTAAAGGTATCAAGGGATATAGGGAAAAAGCAGGAATGAGGTACTGATTTTAGATGATCAGCCTTGATCATATTGAATGGCAGTGCTGGATCAAGGGACCAATTGAAAATACATCATATATTGATCTCCGCTTTTAAAATTGGTTTGTTGATGAGCTTTCACAGCAGGTTTATAAAATTAACAAGGGATTCCGATTGATCTATTTTAATACAGTGTAGGATAAAGCGTGCATAATTCTTGAATTAAACATTTGTGTTTATTTCTGAAAAAGGTTTGCATTGAATGGCTGCATGGATTAAAACATGAACATTTTGCTTTATCATTTTTAGGTCTTGAGAACCTTACTCCTTACTCCTGTTGGTGCTCACCTGACTAATGAATCTGTTTGTGAAATTATGCAGTCATGTTTTCGAATATGCTTCGAAATGAGGCTCAGTGGTGAGTTTTCTTGGCTGTGTGCCTGTTTCTCTATTATCTTTTAAACTTTTGTATTCTTGTTTTATGATGACTAAGTGAAGTAATTAATTGGCAACTTTATCAGATCACACATGCAGTTTATCCCACACAGATTGATTTATTTTTAATCGAATTTTGATTTTTTAAAAATAATTTGAATCTATATACATAGTTTATGAATGTCCCTATCAGTGACACTTAAAAATATTTTAAAAGCCTGTCAAGTGTTATTGAGGTGTTTGAGAATGGGGTTTTGTGATACAGTATGGAAGGAGACTATTTGGCCCATTGGGTTCATGAAAGCTTCCAATAGAGCAAACCCAGGAGTCTTATTTCAATCTTAAAGCCTGCTCTCAACTTGGAGTGTGCTCTGTCTTGTTGATGAGTGAGGTGTGACTGCATGAAGACCCGGGATGTGAATCCATACACTTTGCGAACCTTCCCCCTTTCTTCTGGTGTTCTCTTTAGTTTCGTTTTTAGTCTAGATGTACAGTGGACACAGGCCCTTCGATCCACTGAGTACACGCCGACCAGCGATCATCCCCTACACTAGTTCTATCCTACACACCAGGGACAATTTACAGAGGCCAATTAACCTACAAACTGGAGCACCCGGAGGAAACCCACACGGTCACAGGGAGAACGTGCAAACTCCATCCAGATAACACCCGCAGTCTGAATCAAACCCGGGTCCCTGGCACTGTAAGGCAGTAACTCTACCGATGCTCGACTACCACCCACTATGGGTTAACAACTGAATCACTTTTTTTGTTGATCTGAAACCTGGTGGCTTGCTTCCTGTTCCCTCCTTAGCTGTGCAGATTGAATTCACCGGAAGATCCATCCCTTTAAAAAATGTTCGATTTGTATATCTATGCGGCACCAAACCAGGTCCTTCAGCCCAACTCGTCCATGCTGATCAAGTTGCCTAACCAGACTGCACATATCCCTGAAGTATGCAAGTAGTGAAAGTAAATGCTGCAGGTTGGCACAATGTGCTTTGCGGCATCTCATCACCATAAGTAGCCCACAGTTTAAGAGTAGAAAGTGCCAAACAATTGTAATGATGTCTATATAGATAGGTACTGATGATATGCTGTGTCCTTCACTCTTATCATACAGTTTGTGATAACATCTAGATACAATTATTTGAATAAAAGTCTATCATGAATTGGAGGAGAAACATATTTTAACTATTACACATGGAACTCTATAGCAGTCTTTGATTGAAGCTGCAAGGACATTCCACAATCAATAATTATTTTGTGGGAAAGACGAGAGTGATCAGTTGTTCTTGCCGGTTGTTTTACTAAATTGAAAGGATCTAAGCATAAAACTGGGACAAAGCACTATTTAATTAACAATTAGACTGATCGGAGCAGGTAGTTTGTAACATTAGCAGTAGCAACATTAAACTAATCAGAGTAAATAGTTTGTTTTTCTTAATTAGACGCAGATAGACTTATTTCATGGGCTGGATCATCCAACCTAACACACCAGCCACTCAACTTCTTGTTGTGACTGCACCAGCAAGAAATGTCCCATTCAGTCCCGTTGAAATTCCTTCCAGGTTTGTAGGCTATGGTAGATTCAATGTTGCCTTCTTACATGAAGGATGGTGGTAGTGATGAGGGAGGGG
Organism: Malacoraja senta; assembly: GCA_038087875.1. NCBI lineage: Eukaryota > Metazoa > Chordata > Chondrichthyes > Rajiformes > Rajidae > Malacoraja > Malacoraja senta. The sequence goes on along the minus strand of CM075990.1, from coordinate 10,838,382 downwards.
AGTACTAGCAGGTCAGACAATCTACCCCCTTAAATGACTCAAACTACTTGTTCCCACTTAACTGCTCAGACTGAATTCTTAAAGCTATGTTGGAATTCTGGCAGGACATTTTGTGTTTTCTCATGGCCACTCTTCATCCTTTGCCCATCCCATTTGTGCTTTAAAAAGGTCTAGCTTTTGGTGTCACCACTTTTTATGCAGTTCACTTGCTCAGTTTAGCTCTTTGCTGTTTATTGAGGAACCATGTTAAATTCTTGGAGTTCTTGCAAAATCAGTTGCAAAGTAGATTTTATTGCAACTGGATTTAATGTATGCACTTTTATCCCACTAGGTTCATAAAAGGCATAGTGTTTGGAAATATAAATAACTAAGTTAATTAAGTTGAATGAGTGTGCCGCTGGTAAATTACTAAGCTCAAGTGGAACAAATTCATAGTGTCTCTTGTTAGGAATATTTGTTTCATGATATTTAACTAACCTGCAATGTGGTTGGCGTAAGAAATATTTTGCATAAAAGGTGCATTGCTGGCTGGTGGTGTGTAGTGTTTGGTTGCGTTCCACACAGGCCATTAAAGAACCTTTGCAGCATCATGATGATCCAAGTTTTCCATTCTAGCTGCCTGTTGAAGATTTAACCCTCTGTGATAGAACATTTCTTCACTTTAAAGTCTTAGAAATTCGAGATTAGAAATGGCTTTGTATTTCATCAAGATTTGACTTTATCTGTGTCTGTTAGAACTATATAAGTAAAGGACGTGTGTTCAGAAATGTGTGCCTTATATTAAAAGCAGTAAAAGGGCATCTTGTGCTGTAAAGGGATAAACAGACAGCTGCTCGCAAGGACCGACAGTGCTGCAGTGCCATCTTCCTTCTGTTTGTGTCTGACAAATGCATTGAGTTTAATTTAAAATGGTTTAATAAGCTCTGCTTAATCCTTAGTAAACAAAACTAGGAGGGAGGTCTACTTGTTGGAGCCTCTTGATAATATCACAATGCATAATGACACCTGTGCTATTTGTTTTTTCTCTCTGCAGAGTTATTGAGGAAATCTGCTGAACACACACTGGTAGACATGGTGCAGCTGCTGTTCTCAAGGTAGAAATACTGAGATTAACCTGTCATAGTTCTCCTTTGGGGCTAGCCAAGGGCAACTATTTTGTGTGTTGATACCTTAATATCAAAAAAGTGGACTTGTTTCATTATTATTGTTTAGATTTCATCAGTGCAAATATAAAACTTCTATTGATCTAAAATGGTCTCTTAAATTTTCAATTGAACGGTCGTTTTGTCAAGCTATAATTATTTGGAATTGAGTTAATTTTTTCTTGTTTATGGTGGTGTGAAATGCTTTGAAGATCTGTGTGATGTTGCCTTTTGAACATATTGGTTAGTGTGAATCCGAGTTTTTGTTCAGTAACAGTTTTATCATCCTAGCCTTCTATCACAGAATTTCACAGCTTCACATTTCCTCTTTCCATTCTCTCTGGCTTTACACTAGTTGAACTGACACTTAGCTCCTCTGCCTCCCAGATTACTGAGCCAGCCATTAGGCTGTATATACTAGTATTGGGTCAATTTTGTCCTCTGACACAGTGCTTTATATATGTATGAACAATGTAAGCTGACTTTAATGGACTGGATATCCACAGGTATTTTGTCAGTTCAAAGCAGCTGCCTAATCTATTCAAAGCACAATAAACCGGGCAACTTAACCTTCATTCTCGGGATCAGCTGGGGGTAAGCCAGTATCTCATCTGCAGCTCCTTCTGCAACTCATTCTGAGTCTCAAATTTAAGTTTCTATGTTAATTGTGGCAGAATGTGATACTGTTGCATTGTACCCTTTGCACACCAATATGACCATCTGGAGAGCGACTTAGCAAGTTCGTGACCAAGTGGATTTAGAATTGCCTGCACTATGCTGGCAGGGTCATTTGATGTAGCTACTGCCCAGCTGATCCTCCCAGCTCTCTTTATATGATGTTTCATTCCACACAAATTAGTTGCAGTTTTTTTCCAGTGACACTATTATTTTGTGTCCAATGCAAGTAATACTTTTGATATTGAAGATCAAGAAATTGATCTGCATTTCAAATTTTGTCCATTGTAAATGCATATCCACAGTCTCTGCTATACTTTGTCTCCCTTTGTGCTTTTTCTCTGTCCCAGTGAAGGAGTAATTATCTTCCTTTTGCAGCCTCAGGAAAAAAAATTGGGAACAAGGTTTTACAGGCATGATCTGGCTCTTTAGCATGCAGCTGTAGTCCTGCAATATATTTGTTCCTGTGTCATTTTTTGTGTACTTAAAAAAATAAAAATAGTATTCTTTCTCTTAAAATGTTGCATGCATACTGTCAATAAGATTTCTGTTCAGGTGAGCAGATATGGTTTCAAATGTTTATAAATTACTAGAAGAAGTGGAGCCATGTCTGCTGTTCGGACAGAAATCTTAGGAAGCAGTGGGGAATTACTGTAGACTAATTGACAGTAGGCGTGCAGCATTTAAAAGATAAACCATTACTTTAAAAAGTCTGATTATCGTCAGATATTCAATGAATTATAAGAAGAAACTGGTATCTTTAGTTTGTCCAGAGAGTTCTGTCCATTCTCTCTTTTGTAATCTTAAATTGGTTTTAATATACAATTTAATATTGTGTATTTTGTCTGTCCAAAACTCTCTCTGCTTTGTTTTTCCGATATTGCGTGGTTCATTTTAAGGCAGCTGCACTTTATTACAAAGACACTCAGTCCCTCAGCTTTACTCCTTAAAGGAATATGAAACTTGGGCAGTAATGCATGGATTGCATGATCTAGCACCTGCTCTCTTTGCCTAATAATCCACTTCATGTGGTTTTTAACATTGGTGTATATATTGCAAAGTAATTTATCTCATGTGTTTTCATAAGTCTATGCATTACTAGACTTGTGCAGCACGAAAGCAGGCTCTGTGGCCCAACTCGTCCATGCTCTCAAAATTCAATCGATGCTAATCCCATTTGCCTGCATTCGGCCGAATCCCTTTATTCCTCTATTTCTAGACTCTACTCTGGGAAAAGGTTGTGACCGTTCACTTATCTATGCCTCTTATTACTGAAACTATTCTGCGGATTTTACTTTTATACTTTCTAACATTTGTTAATGTTCTGCAGGTTACCTCAATTTAAAGAAGAAGCCAAAAGTTTTGTGGGAACCAGTATGAAGAAGGTAGACTGATATTTTATTTTCCGTTGATTCCATGGTGGCTTTTAGCTTAAATAGGGCTGTGTGTTTAATTTACTTCATCCTGTTTTTGTGTGTTTTCTTTGCTTGTATGCATTATGATCTTGTTTTGACTGCTTTGTGCCTGGCAACGCTTATTTAATGTTTCTCAAAGAGTTCAGAATTTTAAATAAAAACATTTAAAAGGTTGCAATGACACTAAATCATTATTTGACAGGAAATTGAGGCTTGAGTGTTCTTTTGGAATTTTCCCAATATATGGAAAACACCCCTTTTATAAATGGGAAACTGTCATTTGAACAGTCTTAATAATTAATTGGGCATCCAGTAGTTTACTTACTTTCTGCACTTTCGAGAAAGTCTGTCCAAGTATTGGTGTAAGTGCTACACAGAAGATCAATCTCCTTTATTGTTCTCGAAATATTAAAACAACTGCAGATGCTGAAAATCTGAAACAAAAACCAAACTCTGTAGAAACATTCAGCAGGCCAGGCAGCATCTATGGAGGGAGAAACCTAATCAAAGTTTTGGGTCAGTGATCCCACATAGAATGGGAAAGTGAGATGACAGTTTTAAGTTACTGACAATTCTGTATTTAAGGTTTGAGTTTTAAGATTGGGAATATGTTAAGTGATTGTGAGTGAAGTATGGAAGGAATTTGGGAAATGCACAACTGTTCATCCACTTTGGCTTAGTCTGTTCCTGTTAAACTGACTGATTTGATTTGCATTAGCAGAGCATTGTGAGACATCTTGGGAGTCTTTGAAGTCGACCTTTTGCATTTTTAATTCCATTGCTGCCTGCCCCTGAAAGTTCAGCTGCATTTATTTTCAAATTATATACTTGATGTTGGAACTTTGCGCTTCTGGACACTTTTGTTATATTTAAAGACATTGACTAAGCAAGAAATAAATGCAGTTCACGGAAATCTTTAAACTATTTTGAAAAACACTTTTTCTTTTGTCCTCGTCTCCCCTGCCTCACTGTGTTTGTTTTACACAATTTCTCAAATGCACACATGTACCTTTTATTTGTTTTCCGGGAGATCAGGATAATTAATTAAATATGATTAGGACATTAATTCAATACCTCCAACAAAGGCCACTCGTCAGAGTCAAGACCTGATTGTCAAGTTCGGGCTGATGTTGACTGGACATCTTAAATCTTCTTTCACTGTGGTGTTAATTATCAGAGCATATTAACCTGCTGCCAGTAGATTTACCTATCTCTCATACAATTGACCTCACTGATTTCCATCCCAATGTTGTCAGGTTTGTTTAATCTTTTAAAAAAAAGTTTTTAATACGAAGATCATGTAGGTATACTTTAACCAATGCGACACGAGCATCATTATTATGTTCTTCACAAAATTGTGGCACAAAATAGACACAGGAACTGCAGATGTGGGAACCTTGAACAAAACTCTAAGTGCGAGAGGAACTCAGTGGGTCGGGCAACATTTGTGAAGGGGAATGGACAGGCGTCTGGAAGGGTCCAAACCTGAAACATCGCCTGTCCTTTTCCCTTCATAGATGTTGCCTGACCAGCTGAGTTCCTCCAGCACTTTGTTTTGCTGTTGTACAGAATACTTGTCTTTGAATAAATCATCTTTCCTATCGATAAATATAAAATAAATGGGATTTTTAAAATGGAAGTGTGAGCATGCTGAAAACATTTAAGAAGTTTGGCGCATGTGTAAGATGGCTAGTAATCAGGAGTAATGAGCGAACTTCTCCCTGTGAAGGTTCAATACACGGTTTTTGTGCACAACATGACTGTCAAGCAGTGCATGAAATGGATATGCGGAAATGCAAATACTTTTTTTTTGAAAAATATCATTACCAAAACATACAAACGTTTGTTGATTGCTCAATTAAAACTTTTTGATGTTTGGCTTGTTGGAATGCAGGTAATTAGTAAATCCAAATAAATTTGTAGACTCTGAAGTTATCTAAGGTGTCCTCATTCTAAAGTATTTGATTATGTTGCATGGTTCGCATCAAGCACTGCATGAGGTGATGGTCATGTTTTGAAGTTCCTCCTACAAATGGTTTAGATGGACATCCTAAGGCATGAATTTGTGTCTTAAAATTCATACATGGCTATATATATATAAAGAGGATCCGTAGTTTTGTATGCTTTCAAATGTGAAATAATTAAAACGTAGATGAAAGTTTAATTGAGATTTTTTAAATCCCTTACCACAATCATTTTACAACTTTTTAATTTACTATTTACTGGCAACATTTTTTCCTCCTGAGGCTTACACTATCATGTGGAAAAACAAACGAGTGCAGGTAAGGATATTAGACTGATGCAAGCTTTGTCAGTGGAAGGAAAGTCCCAAAGTCTGAATACTGTTCACACTAGTATGGAAGTTGGGATCCTGGATGTAATTTCATCAAATAACATTTACAATCTTGTGATGAAAGAATTAAAAAAACAGTTTTATTTAGAATTTTTAAAAAGTAAATCAAACACATAGGTGAAAATGTCCTGTTGTTTTCTCCCATAAATTCAAAATTCATTATTGGGGAGAGGTAGAATACATATTTTCCATCAAATTGACGAGCTCTTGCGCCATTTCCCTATTAAGAAAATTAATTCTTCAGGGTGTCAGTTCTAATTATCAATATATGTAATGATTGGAGTTACCTGATATGCACATAGTTGGTCCTTAAGCAGCAGATGCTGGTCACTTGAAATGATTGTTGGTTGCACTGTGAACTGATTTGTATGATACCTCCCTTTCTATACACTAGTAGATTTGGACAACTTGAAATCTGATGTTTCTTGCTATAATTTCTGACAAGCAACAGTATGTAGATGGAGTTTGGTTTGTTCACAGCTACTGTACCATACTGTGCCAACAAATCAGACCTTCAGTATATTATGAACTATTCAAAATATAAGTTTGGTTCTTCCATTGTGCATTTGTTGAACATATTATAAGCATTATGATCCTTTGCTGTTGTAATTTAACTGGTCTTCCATTTTCAATATCAAATTTGATTCTTATGCATTTGCAGAGAGGCTCAGTTTACGTGTTTGTGTACATCAATATTACTGAAATCCTCATTTCTATCTTGAATGCCTTTTATTTCCATAATATTACCAAACAGCTCATTTAAAGAATATGGGGTATTCCTGATAATTTCACTTTTGCTGTATTTAGTGGCATCCCCACATAGCACCATTATTGATGGATCTTTCAGAAATATTTTCCTATCATTCCTCCATCTGCATTGTGATTTACTACTGCAGCGACGTGCAGCAAAGAGCGATATTTGTAACTTGGGTGGTTAATTTTTGGTAATTTTCATCCTTGGACCGGGATCTGACCTGTGTTGCTTGGTAAAGATTTAGCGAGGGATGTGGTGAGGGTGATCAGTTAAATGACTGTTTACTTTCAGTTTTGCTTTGGATCAAAATGAATTGGTGCAATAGCCTAAGTTGTGTTATTTCTGTCTGTAGTGCCCTGCTTTTCTCCCCCCATGTATGCTTAGCGTTTATCCAGAACTAATTAACCTAGCCAAGATTCCATTGTTGGGTTTGGAATGCTCTTAATGATGATGTGAATAAGCCCTACTGGATAAATAATATTTCACCTTCAGATTGCAAACAAGAAAGTCCGGGTATACATTTAATGTGTTAAAAATATTAACGAGTGAAAATCTGTTGCAGGAATTTCATTCATAATTAGCAGCAGACAGAGAACTTAGTTTTCAGAATCACATCAAAGCATTTAAAAATGAACAATACCTTTTGATCACTTCCATGTCAGTGTTGTACCTCATCATTGTTATTAATTGTTGTTTAGGCATGGGGTAAATTTCATTCCTTAATATTGGTTTAGTATGAATAAATAAGTGGCCATTTTGTTTTTCATTTTATGCGGCGAGCATCACTCACTTGAAGTGATAAACTGAACAGGGAAGTTTGCAAACAAATATAATTCTCTGGATTTGAATCTGAGTATTTTAAAGCAGACCTTGCATTAGAATATGTTCACATTCAACTTGCAGCTTAAAATGAGGGCTGGAGGAATGAGTGACTCATCCAAGTGGAAAAAGCAGAAGAAATCACCACGACCTTCTCGTCACGCCAACAAACTTGCACTTACGTCCGATCAGCAGTCAGTTCCTGGCCAGATCTTGCATGGTTCAGTCGGTTCTGTACCTCAGCTCTTGAACAATCATCCAGGTATGTTTTGTTTGGCTCATTGTTCCTGAGAAAGAAAATCTTGCAAACAATTTTTCTGGTGCTAGGTTCAGAGAATTTAAGTTTAAAAATATTAGCCTTTCAAAGAAAAGATAATTTTTCTTCAGCACCACTATTCTGCAAGAACATTAGCTTTGAGATGTTGCATAAAGTGAGTTTGAAACAACACTAAATTTGTACACAGGGGTGAAAATGCAGGCAAAGATTAATTTATAAATGTTTGATTAATCTGCGCATAAGTTCAACCTATAATGGGTTATACGTTTGTTGAAGAGGCTGGATCTTGTTTTGGATTTCTCTGCTAATGCAGCAGTAACAACACTCAAGTAACCTGGAAAATAGCGATAAGAAATCGAAAACCTGTATAGAATGGTACCTTGAGATATATGAATGAAAAGTAGCCCATATCCATAATTTAAACATTTAAGAAAATATTGCATATTGGGAGTTAAAAGAACAAACAGATAATAAAGACTAATCTTGTCATCTCGATGTTTGATATATTTATTGGTCTAAAGGTGAAGCATCCTTCCTGGAACATTCGGTGGTACCTGTGAGCAGTGCAAGTTCAACGACTATTTCTGAAAATGCATCAATTCTCTTAAGCCCTGCCACAGACAGTGGTGTGGAATTTTCTTCAAAGACAGCATCAAAAGAAGACCTCACTGATCTTGATCAAGTCACTCCAGCAAGCACCCCTTCCGGTGAACCATCAGAAGAGAAAATGATAGAGTCGCTTGCTCAGCAAGAGTCTCAGGTAAATGCTATTGCATTAAGAAATGTTGAAGAATTTGTATTTTACATCCTGTTCAATTATTATTCTGATTCCTTCTGGTGTGTACTTCAGTTTTAATCCGGTTTGTAGCAGTTTATTATGGTGCAAACATTGGAATTTTCTTAGAGTGTAAAAGCCAAATGCATATCAGTTCAGCCAATATATTTTCATGTCATAACAGTTGTGCTTCTGATTTTCTTTTTTTTTGTGTTTTTGGAAGGAATTCTGTCCCTGATTTATGTATTGGTCTTTATAACCTATTTTTTTAAAATTCTGATTATATGTTTTCTATAAATCTCTGTATGGTGTCCTTGAGACCTCGGTATAAGGCGCCCGTAAATAAAATCCATTATTATTATTATTATTATACATTACCCACTTCTTTGAACAAGGAATCTTTGCAGTATCCTTCGAAACCTCGGCTCCCTAATCCAGAACTTGTTAAATCTCTTCTGTCGGGTTAAGTGGAAGGAGAAGAAAGCTATTAAAGACCCTGTGTGATTGTGACAGATAACTTTTCCCATCATCTTATTGGTAGGGTCATTAACCACTGTAAATTGCCTGAGTGTGCAAGTTAGTGGTACGATCTTGGAGTTGTTAATGTGCATGTGAGGAGAATAAAAACATGGGTGTTTGATGGTCCATGTGGCTGAAGATCATGTTTCCATGAATCTATATGTAGGAAGTTTGAACATTGTTCTAAATTATTATTACAGTGAATCTTTGGGTTTAAGTAAGCTAATTGAATTAAAGCTTGCTAATTTTGTTTTGAAGGGTGGAAGATTGGATGAATTTTTGCCAAAGGAAGAGAAGGCTCAATTCACATCGGTGGAATCTATTCCAGAAGTGTTAGAAGATCGTGACTCCCTTACAGAAATATCTGACACTGCTTCAATCCATGAAGTACATGATATGGACTATGTTAACCCTCGTGGGGTTAGGTTTACTCAGTCAACGCAGAAGGAAGGTTGGTGTTAGTGCTTGTATATCTTGGAATGAAACAAGATTAATCAAAGAGCAATGGAAGGGTTCCTTTTCATTTTAATCATGAAACAAATGTAACTTGTTTTTTACCATAATGCCTGAACTGGAAACGTAAATAATTCAGTCAAGTTGGTGTGTGCCGAATGAGGCCACATGCAAACTGGAGGAACAACATCTCGTATTCCGTTTGTGTAGCTTACAACCAAACATATGAATATTGCATTCTCCACTTTTAGGTAACCCTTCACAACAACCTTTTCCCCATTTCCCTTGCCCCTCCCTCCCTCCCCCCCATCTTTCCCTCCACTTTGTCCCACCTAGACTCCCACCTATTTCCCTCTTCCATCCACCACCCCACCCTCTCCTGCTACTTTCCTCCCTCTGGATTTACATTTACATTCCCCAACTCAACAAACCTGCCTCACACCTTCATTTATTATCTAAAGCAAAACACATTATACGGAAGTAACTCAGCAGGTCAGGCAGTATTTGTGGAGGGAATGGATCGGCAATGTTTCGGGGCAGGATCCGTCTTCAGACTTTGAGTCTCTGAGATAAACTAAACCCTGGAAATATGGATTGACCATCATAATGTCAATGATAGAAAGATGTTAAATTCTGCACAGTATGAAAAGATGGGAGTGTAAATAGAGATAGACAACATTGTTAAAAAGAGCTAGAATGGATACCAAATGCTTAGAAATATTTAACCAACATTACAGAATTCATTAAAGTGATGTAAAATAAGGTGATGCCATTAATAGTAAAAACTTCAACATCTACACCGTAGCATTCATTATAACAAGAGGCTTCGATGTCTTTGAAAGGAAACTAAATAAGTATGTGAGAGTTGGGGACAGAAAGACGCGCTGAATGGTTGAGATGAGGTAGATGGAAAGGCTGATGTTTCATATGGGGTATTATGTGTAACTTGGACTAATGTGCAAGTCTCCCTCTCAGGTGCTGCTTTGGTTCCATATGGTTTGCCATGTATCCGAGAGCTCTTCCGTTTCCTAATATCCCTCACCAATCCACATGATCGCCACAACTCTGACGTGATGATTCATATGGGTTTGCAGTTGCTTACCATAGCATTGGAATCAGCAGCAATTGCTAATTACACATCATTGCTGGGTCTTATTAAAGATGAGCTCTGCCGGCACCTGTTCCAGGTAGGAATTTTAAATTTCATGAATATTTTGTGACTGTGCACATTTAGTGGCTTTGCATTATAGAATAAGTGTTTCATGTCATTTGCTTTTCAGCTGTTAATTGTAGAACGTCTTAATTTATACGCCACTTCTCTCCGGCTATGCTTCCTTTTATTTGAGAGCATGAGGCAACATCTTAAGTTCCAACTTGAGGTAAGTGAAATTTAATGTATTTCAACCTATAATCCCATGTAGTTGAACCTGCTTCACGAAACTGTTCATGGCAACCAACAATAATGGGCATTTTAATACTTCTTTTAATCTTGATGCAGAGATCTTGTCGTGTTTCAGTTCTGGGTGTCAAATTTCTGGGCATTACTTTTTAAATATTCATTTTAAACTCCGCGGCGAACAAATTGGCTTAAAATTGGCTTATCTTCATAAAATAATATGTTGTATGATGATAGACGCAATGCTGGAGTAACTCAGCGGGACAGGCAGCATCTCTGGAGAGAAGGAATGGGTGACGTTTTGGGCCAAGACCCTTGTTCAGACTAAAAGTCAGTATGATGAAATGTGTCATTCATATTCAGCTGGCTAAACAGAAGAGATTTGAATTCTGAATACACGGATCATAAAATTTATCACCACAAGGATTAATATAATGTTGAATGTTTGAGTGGCTATAAAATAATTTTCTAGCTAATTTTTCTGTCTTGATCTCCAAAAATATTCTCAGTGTTGACATTTATGTTGCTTTTTTAAGGTACAAAATACTTAATTACTTTCCAGTTGCATTGGGTTTAATAATATAATTGTGGGCATCCAAACAATTCTGAGCCTTTTTGGTACCAGCAAAGAACCTAAATGCGGGCTTGTCCTGTATTTTATTTAGAATTGCACTCTGTCCTTCAGCTATGCCATTGTGTGGCACAGTGGGGTAGTTGGTAGAGCTGCTTCTTTACAGTGTCAGAAACCCGGGATCTATCCTGAGCTCAGATACTGTTTGTGTGGAATTTGCACGTTCTCCCTGTGACTGCATGGGTTTCCTCCGAATCTCAGGTTTCCTTCCACATCCCAAAATGGTGAAAGTTTGTAGGTTAATTGGCTTGTGGAAATTGCTCCTAATCTGTAGGGAATGTATGAAAAAGTGGGACAACATATAATTAGTGTGATGGGTGATCGATGGCCAGCATGGACTTGGCCTGTTTCCATACTGTATCTTTAAACTAATCTGGCAGATTTTCATTTGATGTGACAAAAGTTAATTTGTTTGAATGACTTTGCTTTTGACTGATGTCTTTTTCTTGTAGGTTGGTTTGGTATCAGAAATCATATTTGGGTGGCTGTTCCAGCAAGCTAAAAAAAACGTTCTAGTTTAGATATAGATAACTGTAATGTGACATGATTTTTTTACTCTTGAAGTTTATAGGAGTGATATCTTTTCCCCTAGATGTATTTAAAGAAACTAATGGATTTGGTCACTTCAGAGAATCCCAAGATGCCTTATGAAATGAAAGAGATGGCTTTGGAGGCATTAGTTCAACTCTGGCGAATCCCAAGCTTTGCCACAGAACTGTACATCAACTTTGATTGTGATTTCTACTGTTGTAATCTTTTTGAAGATCTTACCAAACTTCTTTCCAAGGTACATTTTGGTACATTCGCTCTGTTGAATTATTGATCATGTTCATCTCTCATCTTATTGTAGTAGTATTTCTCAATTTAATTTATCGAGGAAAGTGATTGATTAAGAAATTCATAATCAGTACTATGATAATTGTCTGGATGATAGAAGTGAGGAAATGTAAACAAAGCATGCTTTTGAAAATGTGTATCAGGAAAGCATTAGTGTATGCTAGTCACAAGAAAAGGCCGACATAATAATGAGTTTGTTAAACTACGTTATATTTTGAAAGAAAACATTAATTATGCAATTCAATTATAGAATATATAATATAGAATTATAGGAAGTTATATAAGAATTGGTGCAATTGTTTTTTCTGCATTGCTCCGTGTCATGTCTGCTTTGTGGGAGCCAGCTTCAGCCCCACCTTCAGAATATGTTTGTTATTTAACTTTGGTGCATTTTACAATTGTGAACTTTTATGGGTTATACAAACAAGCTTATTGAAGCATTTATGGAAATGTGATTTATTTGGCAGATTTGTATTCACAGTTACACTGAACCACTTTTTCCTATCTTTGTAGAATGCTTTTCCTGTATCTGGACAACTGTACACCACTCACTTGTTGTCACTCGAGGCCTTGTTAACAGTTATTGACAGCACGGAGGCTCACTGCCAAGCCCGAGTTCTCAATAATGCTCTCCAACAGGACAAGGATGGAAGTACGCTGACAATGGAAACTAATCACAGCAAAGAGAACTCTAATGGTGAGTACTACTTCCTTTGTAGATTGTCCACAGGTGGTTGAGGGCCACCCAAATGAATGTTGTATTTTTGACAAGCTTAATGGAAACTCTGTTGTGAAATAATAATGTTCACACATCTAACCATCAATATTAGGTGGAACTAATTACAACATAAGGAAACTATTGAAGATAAATTTCAGTCAAACTATAATTTCAATGTTTGTCCCTTACTTTGCAACTGAAGCTTGCTCCCTGCGTGTGCTGTCAGATATTAATGTTGCAGTTTCACTGCTCAAGTTTTCTTGCAATTCCTTTCTTAAAACCATGCAATTATTGTGGCTATCTGGGGGTTACCTGTCATGATCAGTCAGAATAAATAATCTTTCAAAAGAAAATTGGGGCTACAGTGCCCTCCATAATGTTTCGGACAAAGACCCATCATTTATTTATTTGCCTCTGTGCTCCACTATTTGAGATTTGTAATAGAAAAAATCACATGTGGTTAAAGTGCACATTGTCAGATTTTATTAAAGGGTATTTTTATACATGTTGGTTTCACCATGTAGAAATTACAACTGTGTTTATACATAGTTTCTCTCCACCCCCCCCCCCCCCATTTCAGGGCACCATGGTGTTTGGGACATATGGCTTCACAGGTGTTTGTAATTGCTCAGGTGTGTTTAAATGCCTCCTTAATGCAGGTATAAGAGATCTCTCAGCACCTAGTCTTTCCTCCAGTCTTTCCATCACCTTTGGAAATTTTTTGTGCTGTTTATCAACATGAGGACCAAAGTTGTGCCAATGAAAGTCAAATAAGCCATTATGAGACTGAGAAATAAGAATAAAACTGTTAGAGACATCACCCAAATCTTAGGCTTACCAAAATCAACTGTTTGGAACATTATCAAGACGAAAGAGAGCACTGGTGAGCTTACTAATTGCAAAGGGACTGGCAGGCCAAGGAAGACTTCCACAGCTGATGACAGAAAAATTATCTCTATAATAAAGAAAAATCCCCAAACACCTGTCCGACAGATGAAAAACACTCTCCAGGAGTCAGGTGTGGATTTGTCAATGACCACTGTCTGCGGAAGACTTCATGAACAGAAATACAGAGGCTACACTGCAAGATGCAAACCACTGGTTAGCTGCAAAATAGTATGACCAGGTTACAGTTTGCCAAGAAGTACTTAAAAGAGCAACCACAGTTCTGGAAAAAGGTCTTGTGGACAGATGAGATGAAGATTAACTTATATCAGATGGCAAGAGCAAAGTATGGAGGAGAGAAGGAACTGCCCAAGATCCAAAGCATACCACCTCATCCGTGAAACACGGTGGTGGGGATGTTATGACCTGGCCATGTATGGCTGCTGAAGGTACTGGCTCACTTATCTTCATTGATGATACAACTGCTGATGGTAGTAGCATAATGAATTCTGAAGTGTATAGACATCCTATTTGCTCAGGTTCAAACAAATGCCTCAAAACTCATTGGCTGGCGGTTCATTCTACAGCAAGACAATGATCCCAAACATACTGATAAAGCAACAAAGGAGTTTTTCAATGCCTAAAAATGGTCGATTCTTAAGTGGCCAGGTCAATCACCTGAACTGAACTCAATTGAATGCCTTTTCTGGCATGCCTTTTATATGCTGAAGAGAAAACTGAAGGGGACTAGCTCCCAAAACATGCATAAGCTAAAGATGGCTGCAAAACAGGCCTGGCAGAGCAGGGCACTGTATTTCTGAGGGAATAGAGCCAGGGGATTACCAATTACCAATTACCAATTACCAAGCACTTTATTTGTCCCCGAGGGGCAATTTAAACAAACAATACATTTAATCTGCACCGACCGGTCGACCGCATGAGCAGCGACCCGGCAATGGATTGGGTTGTCAGCAGCGATACAATAAAAAAAGAACACACAAAAAGTAACACAAACATCCACCACAGCATTCATCACTGTGGTGGAAGGCACAAAAATTTGGCCAGTCCTCCTCCATTTCCCCTCCGTGAACAGGACCAGAGTCCAGAGTCAGTCCAGGATCGGCTCTTCCTCACCGGAGATCGCGGCTTTAAGTTGTTGTAGGCCGCAGGCCGGCTGTCGAGATTTAAAGTCTCCGCCGCAGCCAGAAGCACCGTAGACTGCAGGGCCGGCGGTCGAAGCTCCCCTGCAGGGGTGTTGGTAAGTCCATGCCGGCCCCGCGGTAGAAGTTGGCCGCGGGCCGGCAGTGATGGCTTCTTCTTCTTCCCCCGGGTCCCCCACGAGGGATCCCGGGCTGTAGACGCCGCACCAGCTCTGCAGACCGCGACTTCAGGCTGCGACTTCAGGCTGCCGGAGACATGGGACATGTTTGTTGGTTTAGAGCTGCCACAGTCACAATGGTATCATATTAATTTATTATTGTCACACATACCGTGATAGCGTGAAAAAATTTGTGAGCCATCCAGTCAAATCATGCTGTACATGAGTACGAACAAGCCGTGCACAAGTTCAAGTAGTGCAAAGTGTAAACGATCAGAATCCAGAATATAGTGTTACACCGTGATAGCATTATAGTTGCAGAAAAAGTGCAGATAAAATAAATGCAAGATTGTAATAGGTTGGGAGATGGGACTATCCCCAAGCTCATGGGAGGATCGTTCAGAAGTCTGGTAATGACAGGGAAGAATCTGTTTATGAATCTGACGGTATTCATAAGCCTCTGTATTTTCTGCCCGTTGGGAGAGGGGAGAAGGTGGAATGACGGGGTGAAAATGGTCCTTGATTATGTTGATGCTTTTCCTGTGACATTGTGATGTATTAATGGAACTGATGAGGCGTGTAGGTGGGGGGTGGTTAATCTGCTAGATGATCTCATGTTTTGCAAAATTATTTTCAATAAAGAAATAATCGTGTGTCTTTTCTACTCGTACATCAGCTGCTCTGTCAAATATACAAACGGTTAAAAGTGACAGCTGTTTTTGTCATTGAATTTCGTTGTCCTTGTAAAGATTGTGTTACTTGACCATGTTTGCAATTGACTCAAGTTTGATCATAAATTACTTGAGAAGGGCTCAAGTTCCTCGAAGGGCTCAAGAGAATTGGCTCCACTGGAGAAAATAATAAGCCGATGCCGCATTCTGCTTAAATAACGGTACGTAAATAGTTTATTGGGGAGAGGGATAGTATCCTATATCAGCATTCTCATTTCAGTGATGGAAAGAAATGGCCATATTATTTTATGGTTGACTATTTAAAGAAGTCAATAAGTAGTCTACTCGGAAGCACTGGTAGTGCTACACATTAGAATGGCAGATAGTCTGCTTAACCAATCAGCGTCCACAGGAACTTGATTCTGGTTGCCGGGTTTGTGTTGGGTATATGTCCTAATTAAAACATTCGAGGTTTGGGTCGGGTCTGGCTATGCCGCAAGGTCTGAGAGAGGCTGACATTCGTTGTGTGTAAGAAGGAATTGGAGGGAGAGGGCAGACAATCTGAAAATGATGGGTTAGATTGGGGAAATTGTCTTGAGTACTTGGCTTGGTTTTGGATCAGATTAGGTGATGCTAGATTTAATTTTTATATTAGACCACCCAACTAGAATGACATCCTTTACGATCCTGTGAGCAGCAAATGAAAGAATGACTCTCATTTGCATGCCTTGAAAGCAGGGCCGGCCTTTGGTGTTGCGGGGCCGAATTGGGAACAATTTTCATAGAAATATCTAATTATAAAGGAGTCATATTCAGGCACGTGCTGTGAGTAATTACAAAAGGAAGGCAGTCAGTCGGCTTAAAAAAAATAAATCTTAAACCGCGCATGCGCAGATTGTTCTCCTCTCCATAAAAATAAAAAATAAAAATAAAGAAAGTAACAATTCAATTTGCCCAAGGCATCCAAATTTCATTCTTTCTGAATAACTGAATGGGTGGGGGTTGGAGGGTGATGGCAGGCGGAGAGATGGTGGGAATAACGGGAGCACACCGGGACAAGTTGAATCAGTTGTGATCTTATTGAATGACAATACTAGTTCAAAGGACCAATTGGAGGGAGAGTTCCTTTCGCAGCATGTGGGGAGTCTGGCCAGGGGTAAAGTTGTGGGGAGGGCAGGAGCATTGAGAAGGAGGGGGTCGGGGATCATGCCAGTAACCCACTCGCTCACCGCTGCCGCGGCGCTCCGGATGTGGAGCCACCGCATTGTGGCCTGGGAGGGAAGCAACTCGCGTGGCTACGAGCGGCCACCGGGACCTCAGCGCCTACTGCCGACCCACTCACCTCTGGCAGTGCTCTCCGTCTGAACAGTGAGGGGACCAGCTCAAGAGCAAAGATCATAGAGCAGAGTGGGTCAGCGGGTGATGGATAACAGGACAGCGGGCAGTGGAGCTTACTCCTGTGTCAGCGCGAACAAGGGACCAATTGAGGTTACTCGCACTGACATATGGAGTAAGCTCCACCGCCCGCTGTCCTGTTATCCATCGCCCGCTGACTCGCTCTTGAGCTGGATGCTAGCATGATCCCCGACCCCCTCCTTCTCAATGCACTTGCCCTCCCTGCAACTTTACTCCTGGCCAGACTCCCCACATGCTGTGAAAGGAACTCTTTTCCCCCCCCACCCCCCCCCCCAGCGGCGCAGTCCTTTTACAGCCGCTTTCCACTTCACAGCCGCTTCCCATCAGCTGCTAGCAATGAGGGATAGACTTGGCTATCCCTCAGTACAGCAACATCGTTCTTGATTGATCTTTCTTGGCTAACAACCTAACCTTCGGCCCCCCCGTGAGAAATGTTATTTAACTCTGAAATTGAAGATACACTCCTGGAGTAACTCAGCAGGACAGGCAGCTGGAGAGAAGACCCTTCTTCAGACTGAACTGAACTCTCGTCGGTGAGAGTACTTGTGATTGTCTGAAGAAGGGTCTCGACCAAAAACGCAACCCTGTCCTGCTGAGCCACCACAGCCCCCTGTGTCCACCTTCAACTCCAGAGCCAAACAAAAAACACAGAGTGCTGGAGGAACTCAACGGGCAAGGCGTCATCCGCGGAGGGAACGGACCAGGATCCGCCACGGGCCAGGACTTCCCACCCCACCCCCAACAGAAAGGAACCTCAGATGCAGCTGTCACCGCAAATCGTCAAATGATTCCGGGAATGCCAAGTCATGTCATGATTGAGAGCTCCGAAACGTGAGCACGGACAGGGTGAGAGAGGCAGTGAGAGAGCGAGAGAGAGACGACATGTGTGGGAGAGAGGGAGGGAGGGAGAGAGCGAAAGACAGAGACACAACGTGGGTCGGTAGGTGAATGACTTTACCTGCACACCAAGAAGATGCCCGTGCTCACGTTTCGGAGCTCTCAATCATGACAGTGAGTTTTAAGAAATTCTCAATGTGTCATCAATACATTGATCTACATTCCTCAGTAAATGTAATTGTGTTTTGACCAAGTATTAATAACGCCGCGTTCCTTTGAATAAAATTCGCGGTAGCGGCGTCATTAAGACTTGGTCAAAACACAATGACATTTACTGAGGAATGCGGATCGATGCATTGATGACACATGATATAACTACCTGTTAACTATTGGCTGTTAACAAGTGCTAACAGTGGTAGTTAACAAATCGTTTTTGTCTGCTGGCCGGTGCAGCGGTTTTTATCCATGGTCGTTTAAAAAAAAAATCGTATTTAACAAGGCAATTTAAAAAAAAAATCTGTATTTAACAACGCAAATTTGTATTTCCGTACGAAATACGGAAAATTAGCGCGGGGCCCCCTTAGGCGTGGGGCCCAATTGGGAGCAATCGGCTTAAGGCTTGAAAGTGAGGTAAAAAAGCCACAGCACACATAATAAAACAGACACAATTAGTAACGTGCAATCTAAATAATATTGCAATTCTTTGTTTATTGTCTTTTCATGCTCTAGTTAGGAAGATCACCTATTACTCTACTTAATTATCCCTGCTGGGAATATGTAATTTACTGTTGTATTTTTGTAAGCCCTTGGCATTATCTATTATTTTGCACCTTGGACAGTTGAAGTAGTGTTCTTAAGATAGCCTTTGGAATTTTTATTGGTGGTAAATGCCAATGTGTTAGTGAACACCTGCATGCCATCAAGTTATGTGTTTAAGGATTTCAGGGCAAGCCTTTAAGTAAATAATAATGCAATTGCTGAACAAAAATATTTGCCGTAAATAAATGCACGGCTGTGAAATGCATCTCGCTATCCTTTGCTGGAAACAAAGTACAGCTGAATCAGTTTGGTTGGTACAAAAATTAATAGGTTACATTTTGATGATTTAAATGTTTGAGGATCAATGAAGAGGTGTGACAAATCACTATAAATTCGCAACATGTAAAATAGTTAATGATGCTGAACAGTTGCAGTTTTTGACAATTCATTGCTTCTGAAGGATTCTGAAGGAAGTTTATTTAGTAGACATTTCATCCAGAAAAATTCCCACTTGAGGTTATAATTTCATTATGTGCCATAGTTTCAAAACTTGCCGGGCAAGGAGAGGGACAACAGTTTGCGTGACTATTTGGTTCATGTCAACAGCTGCAAAAGGCCTTTATGGCCAGCTGCAACTGGGACTTTGAAATGGCGCCAAAACCTGACGACTCCTGCATATGGACTCGGTGGACTGTTTCTAGGCTTTCTACACTTAATTGGGGCTGTACTTATGCATGGCAATAATTTTACTGATCTGTATGCAAAAAACAAAGAATTTCACTATACCTCGGGACACATGATAATAAAGAACCATCGAGCTGTAACTTTGCTGGCCGAGCTCTGTTGGTAATTGCTTGGCTGCGATTTACGGCTACGTTACCCTGGTACAGTGGCAGCTCGCTGGAGATCTGCTCTCACATCTTCCAACTTGTTGGATCACGTTAACAATATTTCTGAAAACAATATAAAATCTCTCACCTGTAAGAGCGAGCACATTTGTGTAGGTGGAGATGTAACCAGTTTGAGGTATTGTGTGGTTTCAAGTATTTGGGTTTGCAATTATTCAGATGATATCCACAGGTGAGGCGTATCTGGTCCAGCCCATGTGTTGTGATGTGATCACATGAGATTCTCCTCAATGTCTTTCCACTCGGCTCAAGACTCTTCTCGGTCAAATGAGTTTTCCTTTGTGGAACTGACAATGCATATCAATGCAGTACAGCAGTGAGTGAAAACAATGCATCTCAATGAAAACCGGCCCAATTAATTGAAAACAAAAATATATTTTCTATACAGTTGATGGAAATAATTAATTTTGCATCATGTGGTTTCTGTGAAATTTTGAGATGCTTTATTCTTTGTCGCTGTAAGAAAGCACCCATGCCCTTGAGTTAGATGTTTAATGATTTGGTTGCACTCCAGAGATCTGAATACAGGATTTAGACTGATAATACAATGTACTAAAAGAATGGTGTTCTTCCAAAGGAGGTGGTAAACTAAGAGCAGAGGAGAGGACAGAGGAATATCTGTTATTTGGTGTGGACTGAAGCTGTTGTAACAACTATTGTATAAATTAGCAGGTAAAAATTGAAGGGAAAAAAGAAAAAACAAATTGCAGTTAAACCTGTGGAGAGAAGGAATGAAATTTTAAATTCAAGGAATGTGCATACAGAAGACAAAGTGCAATACTTTAATGTGCAAACAAGGAACTGCGGACGTTGATTTACAAAAAAGATATAAAGTGCTGGAGTAACTCAGCAGGTCAGGTAGCATCTCTGGAGAACGTGAATAGGTGATGTTTTGGGTAAGGACCTTTTTTCAGACTGATTATAATGGTGGGGTGGGAGGGGGGGGCAGGATAAAGCCTGGCAAGTGATAGGTGGATACAGGTGAGGGAGGGGTTTGCGAGGCAGATGGTTGGACAAAAGCCAGAGATGAAAAGACAAAAGGTGTGAGGAATGGATAGCAGAGTTGCAAATTGTGAAGCCAGAGGTTGGTGTGTAGGGGAGGGGAGAAATGGCCACGAGTCCAGGAAGGGAGAGGGGGAGGGGGGGGGGGGGGGTGCTAGTTACCTAAAATTAAATAATTCAGTGTTTATGCCATTAAGTTGTAAGCTACCCAAGTGGAATATATGGGGCTGTCCCTTGAGTTTCCGTGTTGCTTCACTCTGGCAATGGAGGAGGCCCAGGACAGAAAGGTCAGCACGGGAATGGGATAAGGAGTTAAAATAGTTACCAAATTGGGCGATTCAATAAGCAGTCGCCTGGTCCACCCTCTCCCTCACCAATGTAAAGGAGGCCACATGAGGAACATGTGGAGATGAGGTTACAGGAGGTGCATGTGAACCTCAGTCTCATCGGGAAGGATTGCTTGGGGTGCCTGGATGGATGCGAGGGAGGAGGTTTCCCCCTCTCTCTTCCCAGCAGAATTAGGATAGGTTCTCCCTTGCCCTCAGCTTCCACCCATATGCCTCCAGGTTCAGTGGATTATCATTCAATATATATCGTTCATCTTCACAGGGCAACCCTGAATTTCCAGTCACCTGACATTTTATTTTGCAATCCCACTCCCACCACAATCTCTCTACTTTTGTCAACTAAGTCCACCAATGTACTCGGTAGAAGCTTCTAGAAGAGCACCTCATCTTTCACCTTGGCATGTTGCATCCTTGGCATTTGGACATTTTGGGTAACCACCAATTGTTCTCCCTCTTGAAATGGCTGGAGATTGTATTTTTTTTTCTCCCCCTCTTCTGTTTTTAAATGCTGTTTTTTTTAAATGTAATGGATGTAATTATGGATGTGCACCATCTGTATGCAACATCCCTCTCAGCAAATTAAAATGTCTTGTTTTCTCAGCTATCTAATTCTGCTGACATGAAACATATGCCTGACATGAAACATTGATTCTGGTTCTTTTCTCACAATGGTGTTTTGGCCTGCTAAGAGCTTCTACCATTTTCTGCTTTTGTTTCAGACTGCCAGCATCTGCAGTTTTTGACTCCAGTTATCACATCAGTCTTTGCGGGACCTTACACTGCCCATTTATTACAGAATAAATTTTAGATATGGTGCAACAGTGAAAATCGTCCATATGTATTTGGGTGTGAAGCTCTTTTTGAACACTGAGGTTGTGAGTAAAATGTCATCGAAGTTTGCTGTCTTTTGTTTCTCTGCAGGCAGTGAAAGGGCAGGGGTTAGTGCTGCATCAGCTCCTTCAGACGTGGAACCATCACTACCTCATCCTCCTACCAGTGGTCACCTTATGGCTCAGAAAATGAAACTAGGTCGGCAACTTGAGGAAAATGAAACAGGTAAAGATGCAGTAGGTGGAAACCTTCCTTGGTTGTATAAAAGTTTTTCTATGATACAGATAAATGTAATTTTCATCTTGAGAACTCCAACGTGCCAATAAACCTGCAGGTGGGAAATCTGAGATTCTCTTCGCTTGCCTGTTTGGTTCATCTTGCAACAAAAAAAGAGTCATATTCTACGAAAGAACATGGTCCCTTTGAAACTGTCTTTTGAAGCCCATGCAAAAATGTATTCATCAGTTTTCTATCATTTCTGGCAGTAGTATAGCTCTTTTTAGTATATGAAGTAACAAAGAGAAGTTTCTTTGTGAAGCAAATATAATTTAGCTGGAATAAATGAGAGTTAGATCTTAATTTAATCTTAGTGTGATCCTTTTGGAAAAGTAATTGAATAGTTTAAGGATTAGATGACTTGTATTTCCATAATCTCTTGGAGTAAAATAAAAAAATTGGCACATTCTAAATAATCCTGTTGAGATGTGGATATGGTAGGCTCTGAGGTTAATTTGTGGTCTTTGCTGAATTTATCAGTGTCTTTGGTAAGGATGTAATGAAGCTGCTACATTTAATTGTAATTCCACAATTTAGAGGAATGAAAAAATAAGTGTCTTTTATTCAAAAACCTGAAAATATGAGTTTATAAACTGGATGAGACATGCGTGGCATCTTCTTCCCATAGTCGTAAACCTTTGTGTAAGCACTAATCTGTTTCCAGAAATGAAATAAATTGAAAGAATAATTTGGGTTCAGCAAATTGGAAAGGTATGGATGAAGTTAAAGGGAGCACAGGAGAGGTTACTAAAGTCTCCAGAAGAAGTAATAAGACAGAAAGTTTAAGACGCAATAAGATTATAAGCTCAGGCAAAATGGGGAGCAATTTGAGAAGAGAGATGGTGAATACTGAACTAAAGGTGTTATATTTGATTGCACGTAGTATACGGAAAAAAGTGGAGGAGCCTATTGCACAGTTAGAAATTGGCAGGTGCAACGTTGTGAGCTCACTAAGATGTGACTAAATGAGGATCAGAACTGAGAGCTGAACATCGAAGGATACATATCCTATCGTAAAAAAAGACAGGCAGATGGGTGCGGTGACTGCTGATAAGGAATGAAATTCAATCCTCAGCAAGGATCAGTAGATGTAGATGTAGGATCAGTAGATGTAGAATCCTTGTAGTTAGAGTTAAGAATCTGCAAGTGTAAAAATACCCTGATGGAAGTTATATACAGTAGCTAGGATGTAGGGTACAATTCACACTAGCATATGCAATTGGCATGTAAAAAAGGCAATGTTATCGTGGTCATGCGGGATTTCAATGTGCAGGTAGACTGGGAAAATCAGGTTGGCACTGGGTCCGAAGACAAGGAATTTGTAGAGTGGCTTCTTGGAGCAGCTTGTCGTTGAGCCTACTCGGGAAAATACAATTCAGAATTTGTTGTGCCATGAACTGGATTTGTTTAAGGTAAAGGAACCCCCGAGGAAGTAGTGTCCATAATTTGATAAAATTGAAACTGCAGTTTGAGAGGGAGAAGATGAAATCATTTGTGTCGGTATTATTGTTGAGTAAAGTTAATGACAGAGGTATAAGGGAGGAGCTGGTGAAAATTGAATGGAAATAAAACCTAGTGGGAATGACAGTGGAGCAACAATGGTAGCTTGCCAAGTACTTGATTAGTAAGGGTATCAAAGGCTACGGGAAGATGGCAGGAGAATTGGGTAAGGAGGGAAGGATAGATCAGCATGATTGAATGGCGGAGTAGACTCGATGGGCCGAATAGCCTAATTCTGCTCCTATGACTTATGGAAAAAGTTCAACTTTGTCTTCTTCACATGTAATTAATTATTTTTCATTTTTCTAGATGTCAATGTTGCTGGCATTTATCGCCAATCTAAAATTCCCCTTGATTTGCTGGCGAACTGCCATCTTGAACCATTTAAATTCTGTGTGTATTTTTAATTGTCAATGCTTTATTAGAAAGAAATAATTTTTAAGATTAGAATTCAGGCATAAAGCTGAAAGCCTTTCTGCAGATTGTTTTATTATTGTATGGCTTGAAAAGAGCTAGAAAGCCAGATGTTAAAATGTATTCTTTACCATGTATATAGACAAGCTTTCAATGTTAATAAATTCTGGTGCTTAATTATAGTGGAGAAGAAGACGCCGAAGAAGCCACCTCGATTCTCTTCTTTCCTACCAACTGCTCAAGAATTGTTGAAGATAAAAGGCAAGAAGAAGGTAAAGGAGAACATGTATTACTAACTTGAGAGTAAACATTTCATATATTGGGTCAGAATAATATGCATATCCCATTACAATTTACACATAAGCTTCTGAAATTGCATTTCTTCGTTGACAACTGCTCTGCTTAAAAGATTTGGCATGTTAAGGCAGGATTAGTACTGACATTGGATTAATAGTTAATTAGACTTTGTAATTCTTGTATTCATTTGGGTAAATTTGTGTGGTGCGGATGAATTGTGGCAATCGTTGCCTTGGTCTTAGTCCTACAACTTCAAACTTTCTTCCAAATATGTCTACTATTTGGAGAGATTTTACTTTTTGCTCCATTATTAGACTTCTTTCATACTTTTTTCACAGTACCATAAGTAAGTTATGTAACTGGGCCAACGCATTCAGTATTCCTTTACATTTGCTTCCCTCAAATGAACCTGAAGGGCCTGTCCCACTTAGGCGATTTTTCAGCGGACTGCCAGCGACTGTCAAGTTCGCGGCACTCCCCTGAAAAACCGGGAACTGGAACGGCGACTGTCAGTGGAGAACACGCACACGCACACCCGCACCCACCCGCAAAGGCGGGGGCTAGGGAAAGCGGGGGAGTGCTGTCTGAAATTCACACGGTCCAAAGCCAAGGTGATACAGACACACACCATGATGAACAGGAAGGTTAAGACGGCTAGCACAGTGTACGGTAAGTCCTTTAAAAGAGGAGAGAGAAGGAGTGGAGACACTTTTAAGAAGTCAGACAACTTTTAATAAGCCAGAGATACACAGCTGTGAAGTTTGGCATTTAACATTACCGGTTGGTTATCCTTGGTTCTGAAAACTCGTGCTTATGTTTTTTTTCCCCCAATGACCATTGAAAATGCCCGGTCAGCAAAGACAAATAACTAAAACTACCTACAACTACCTCGACTACCCATAACTACATGGCGACCCCACTACAACTGCACCTACGACTACAGGATTATCGATTTTCTCCATGGCTACCAATTTTTGGCCGCAGAAAATGTTTCAACATGTTGAAAAATATGCACCGACCATACTGAGGCTCCGACTAGTTCCCAGAATGTGGGAACTCCTCGCGACCATGAAGGAGACTCGCCAGAGACCACCAGCGAACATGTGGCGACCATGTGGCGATCATGAGGCGAGCGCAGTCTCCTGCACTCGTCTAAAAAGACGCCTAAATGGGACAAGCCCTTGAGTTTGGAACACAGTGAAGGAAACTCTTCAGAGTTTACAGCCTGTGCTTCTGAGTGAAATGTATCCAATGGTAATAACATGGAACATGCATAAAGTGCCTGTTATCTTTCTTGGTGGTGGTAAAAACACAAATGAATAAATCCATTTTTATGGCTATCTCTCTCTCTCTCCCTCTCCATATTGCTGTGTATTGCATTAGCCATACACCTGATCCCTGTAAACTCCACATTCCTCTGATACTGGCTTCCTGCGCAATACTTTCCATTCGCCTACCAATTGCAGTTTTGCCTTGAGGCATCTGGGTCGCTACTGTTCACCCCCATTTCTGCTCTTCCTTAATCTGAAAGAACAGGTGTGAGACCACTCTGTTAATGAGATTACTATGAATTGTCTTAAATATTTAATGTTAATAAAATGTGGCTCTTTAATTTTGGAAGATATAAGCACCTCTAAGCACTTCAAAAAATCGTATCATGTTTTTGTATCTTTTTTCTTCACAAGCTTCTTATCACTGGAACGGAACAATTTAACCAGAAACCAAAGAAAGGCATTCAGTTTCTTCAGGAAAAGGGCTTGCTTGCATCTCCCATGGATAATCGCGAGGTAGCTCAGTGGCTGCGGGAAAATCCACGCCTGGACAAGAAAATGATTGGCGAGTTTATCAGTGATCGGAAAAGTATTGAACTTCTGGACAGTTTTGTTGGGTATTGAAATGCATTTTCAAAACATCTTTAGAAAAATAATTTCAGTACAATGAGTAACATAATATGAAAAATATTAAGTGGATATCCCTGGGGAAAGGGTCAAAAGTAAAAATGTTTATTGACTGTTATTTAGCATTATGAGTGCAATGATTAGTACAGTGATCTGCTAGCTTGATCCACCAAAGCTGAGGTTTTAGGGGAGGGGATAACTATTAATTGTATCAAATACTTATTTCCTTACAAACATAATTAATTATTGTTTAACAAAACCAGTTTTGAGTTTTTCAGTGCATGGTATACAATTGTTGTTAATGTCATAACCCGGATGGAATCCATTTCTCCAATTTCAATGATAAATATATATTTTGCATTTATTTGGGTCAAATGATTTAGCTGGCTTCCCAGTAATAATTGTGTTCATCTTTTCCCAGAAACATATGTTTTCCTTTGGTGCTTATTTAACAATCTGATCCAAGAGTTAAGGTGTTTGGAGAAATTGTCTTTGAAATTTTTGTGCACTTTCTGATCCGTTAACATTAAATGTTGGCTTTGAGTAATCGCTTCAAATTTATTCCAAAATTACACAATATATATCATAATTCCACATCAATGTTTGTTAAAGACTGAGAACTAATTTATATGTGATTAGAAAAAGATTCTCATTTGGCCCTTAGTTTAAGTAGGAACTGCAGATGCTAGTTTAAACCGAAGATAGACACAAAAAGCTGGAGTAACTCAGCGGGACAGCCAGCATCTCTGGAGAGAAGGAATGGTGACGTTTTGGGTCAAGACCCTTCTTCAGACTGGTTAGGGATAAGGGAACCGAGAGATATAGACGGTGATGTGAAGAGATAAAGGACAATGAATGAAAGATATGCAAAAAAAGTAACAATGATAAAGGAAACAGGCCATGAGGGTTTCGGCCCGAAACGTTGCCTATTTCCTTCGCTCCATAGATGCTGCTGCACCCGCTGAGTTTCTCCAGCATTTTTGTGTACCTTCGATTTTCCAGCATCTGCAGTTCCTTCTTTAAAACATTATAAGCTGTTTGTTGGGTGAAAATGAGAAGCTAGTGCGAATTGGGTGGGGGAGGGATAGAAAGAGAAGGAATGCCGGGGCTCCTTGAAGTGAGAGAAACCAGTGGTATGAATATTAATTTCTCTCACTTCAGGTAGCCCCAGCTACCTGTTTCCTTGGTCTGGCAATGGCCTGTTTCGTTTATCATCGTTACTTTTTTTGCATTTCCATTGAAGTAAGCCCACCACACAACCAATTCTCTGTTTTGCATGTAATATTTGGCTGATCCTTCTCCAGTATCTGCATCAATAATTATATGAGGAAGGTACAACTTTTCTGCCCTTTTAGATGTTTTGTTTAGTTTATAAGTAGATTTCAGTTATTCTCATTTTGTTTATTTGAGAAAAGTGTGGGTTTTATAAGTGGTCTAAAATTACTAACGTTGGGATTATGTTGACTATTGCAGTGAAATTAACAGTCAGTGAAACTCTTTTTCAAATTGTAAAGAGGCTATGTTGATAATTTGTGCTCTTATTTTAAAATTAGGACATTTACATTCCAAGGATTGAGAATTGATGAAGCACTGCGCTCATATCTAGAAGCTTTCAGACTTCCTGGTGAAGCCCCTGTAATTCACAGATTATTAGAAGTCTTCACAGATCATTGGCATGTATGTACTTCAAAAACAAAATAAAAATGTAATAAATTATGGATATGTAAAAATAATTCTGAGGAATAATAATGTACAGCTACTGTTCAGCAACAACTAACAGCACTTTGGAGACCATTTGTGTACTATTCATCTCTGCTGTTGGTGTTCCTTGCAGAATGATTGTTGGCAGATTTTTGCTAAATTAATTATTAGTAGCAGCGATTGGAGATCCATGGTTATATTTTAAGAGTGGCAAAAGTTCCCGCTGTGGAAAGCTAGTCCCTGTGTTACTAATGGAGATGCTTTACTACAAGAGACGCTCAAGAACGTGTTCTCTTGATTTAATTGCAGCTTTGGTGGAGAACAGAGGGGTATTTTATCTGTAGTTTTAGTTTATTATTGTCACGTGTACCGAGGTACAGTGAAAAGTTTGTTGTGTGCTATCCAGTCAGCAGAAAGACGATACATTATATATCTTTGCACGTTATATTCTTAGCTGAGAGCAATAATGCAAAAGATTTGGGGAAAACGGAGAAAATATTTTGATAGCCTTTTAATTCAGAGGTGATAAATTCAAAATTTTAATTCTGATGAAAATCATTTTAAAAGAGCTTGCAGTATTTCACAAAACATTTAATTTGAATTGATTTTGATTAATTTTAATATATGGATTTAGATTTAGATTTTAATCAATGTGTTTTCTCGTTGTAAGATTTGTTTTTCCCTGTTACTCCACCTGGTTGCAATCAAAAAGTCATTAAAAAAAAATGTCATTGACACCATGGAAGGAGAAGAGGAAACTTGTATATGTTTGTGTCTCAACGTTTATTCACCTGGTTATCTGCACGTTGATACTAATTGAAAATTATACAGTTGAACCAGTTTTCGCATTTACTGAGTGGTAAATCTCTACATTTGTCTCTTACTCTGTACAGAAAATTAATGGATCACCATTTGTTAACAACGATGCCTGCTTTGCGCTTGCTTATGCTGTAATAATGCTCAATACGGATCAGCATAATCACAACGTTCGTAAGCAAAATGTGCCGATGACACTGGAGGTAGGTATTTCAGGAGCTTTGGTGAATCAGTTTTGAAAATATTTACTCCTCACTATTACATTGCATTATTAATTGATGTAATAATAAGAATGTAAAGACACAAGACAAAGATGAAAGGGTTTACTGTTCAATCTCAGAACAACGCCTACATGAGACCTGCGTCATTAGCTTTTATGATTGAGCCATAGTAATCATGTCATAATCCGCACATATTCTTTTTGAAACCACTCCTCCCACCATTTTCAGTATTAGCATTTGATTTTGTGCATGACTGACTTTGGAATTATACTCAATCAGGTGTAGAACATTTTCTACACATTAATCTGTGCCTGGTTGGGAGTGAAAGGGTGTTGAGTCGTCAGGTGATGCACCTTTGCAAGGGCACCCAGCTTCTAACCTGCTTTTCAAACTATCACATTTATGTAGCAGGTACAGTTAAGGTTCTGATTACAATGGTGACCCCATTTGCTATTGAGGGTGAGAGTTTTAGCAATGGTGCTGAACCGAAATTTCAACGTTAGGTGGTCAAAGCTCCTAAGGTTCAGTGATGAGCACTTGCATGGGTTCAATGTTGCCACATTTTGACCGTGTTTGATGTCTTCAGCATTATTAGCTTTGTTTTGATAAAAGACAAATTATGGTGGTAATTTTTAATATTGGTGCTTTGTTAGGTGCTTTGTTACTGAAAATATAATCTCTTTCCTGTACAGGATATATTATAAAATTGTTTAATTGACTGTTAAATATTATTCCCTGCCTTGATTTTTATAGTTTGTGTGAGGCTGTTGAGAAAATAGTACCATATCATGACAGATTAAGGCCACCTACCTGATTCTATCCATTTTAAATTGCTATTATTATTTTAACAAAAGGGTCCTTAAATATCCCCTAAGGGTTTGATGTTTAATTAAGATTTTAAGGACCACTTAACCAATTGGTATCTTGTTGCCGTTGCCATAATAGAAATCACTCGCATTAATGACTTGGGTTTAAAGCAGTTAGGCATGCAATACTTCTCAACATTCATGATAAATTAATGCCTGTTCGTGGCAGGGTAATTTGAAAGCTGCCTTGAGATTTAATTTAATAACACTGCAATGTAGCTGGTTTAAAAAATATATATATATTTGAAGATGATCATATTTTGCAGTGTGGTTCTCAAAATTGATTTTCCTAATTTCAATGGCATAAATTAATCAGTGTTTCTGCATCTCATATTATCAATTTGAGGTATTTTTTCAACTGAATTTGGCTGGTAATGTCTTCAGTTTAAAGGTATTCATATCATACCTTTCCCATGTTCAGGCCAATGTGTTTTGGACCCAATCAATTACAATCGATCAATCTTTTGGCATAAGCATTGGGCAGTAAATTTGCATGGATCACAGTTCCATAAACAGATTAAAGTAAAGGTTTTTAGAAATGGGACATTTTAGGATATAGCTTCTGAACTTCATATTGATAGAAAGGGTTTGTCCTGATTTTGGAAGGTAATTAATTATGCCATTAAATAAAATGTTCATTACTTTCTGAAGGAAGAAACTTTACATTTGACTGATGTCTCAAAGTCAACCTTTTAAAACTTGAAGTGAAACAAGCCTTTTGGCAAAAGTCAACAGTAATTATATGTTCACTGTAAAATAAACCTTTAAATCCCTTTAGATTCCATGGATCATACTGTGTTTCATCAGATAGTCTACTTGACCTATTCGCTGAAATCAGTTTAATAAACTGAATGTTAAAATATGTACCAGCACTAGTTATATCTCATGATAATTTTAGTAAGGATAGTGATTGATTATTTTCAATGCCAATGTGAATTTGTGATTTTTGACTTTCCATCCATCCTTTTGTCTTCTCTACTGATTAAAGGTGCTGTTAATTATCATGCGATCATACTATAAATTCTTGATCATAATTTGCTTTGTGATCTTTCTCTTTGTAGCAATTCAAAAAGAATTTGAAAGGAGTTAATGGCTCCAAAGATTTTGACCAAGATATGTTAGAAGACATCTACAATGGAATAAAGTAAGTTTGTTAAAGAAAATATTTCACCTTGTCAGCTTTAGTTTCCTTAATATATTTAGTTTTAATAACAATCTATTGAGTGAGCTACAGGCAGTGAGTAACTGCGCTTCATTTTATAAAACGATATTTGCAATTCAGGTTTTGGAAATGATTGCGACAGAATAGAGTTAATTAATCAAAATTAATTGAGGCCAGACTGGTGCCAGATCACAGAAGAATCATGCAAAAAAATCCACAGATTCACCACCCTCTGATTAAAGAAATTCCTTCTCACCTCCTTCCTAAAGGAATGCCCTTTAATTCTGAGGCTATAACTAGTCCTAGACTCTCCCACTAGTGGAAACATCTTCTCCACATCCAGTCTATCCAATTTGAGCCAAAAAGATCTTTAGAGATGTTGTTTTAATTCACTGTAACAATGGGTTAGCTAGTTCAAAAATTAAGCTCGAACTGCCTGAGATCCAGAACGTTTCCACATTTTTCTTGGTTGCTTTATTATGGAAAATTATGATGTTCATTATTTAAAGTTAGTTTTACATGGATTCAGTGTTAAAAAACTTCAATTTAAATAAGAAATGGTGATGAATGGAAAGTGTATCTGATTCATGGGATCATTTCATATTTCCAAAAGTAACTAGAAAGAAAGAAAAAAGCAGTTATTAATCAAGATCACATTTTCTGAGCAAACAAAAGACTTTTACATTCAATTAATTACTTTCTATTTTGGAGAGATGCATAATTTACTCGTCAGGATACTAATTTATGTGAATTTGGGAAACAGCAAATGTAAAAGACGATGACATTGAAACAAGCTTTAACATTTAAAAAAAGGCAGCAATTCAAAAGCAGCTGTACGTGAACAGGTGACCAAGGTTATTGGCTTATTGCTACTGATTAGTTAATTTATTGTTATTGAATGGGATTCTCAGATTTTTACCAGTACATATGGTCCATTTATCTCTGGAGACTGAAATCTGAAAGGCATGTTGGAGTGATCTTTATAAGGAAAAAGTTGATCCCTATCAACAAATCTTGTGAACAATTCTGAGGAATTGGTTTTTCATCTTGTAACTCGGTATCACAGCAGATGGTACACTTACTCAGTGGAATACTCGTATTTCTTGATCATATCTTTCTAATCTTTATTAATTAACTTTTGTTTGTTACTGTTAATCAAAATACTAACTAATGGAAAATAAAAGACAAATGGGATTAAAGAGATGGTAAGGTTATAAAATCATACAATGTGGTAATTAGATGTTACATTTGTAATTATAGCTTTTTTATTTGAACAGAAACTAGATTTTATGATCAAATTTGATGTTGAAATATTTCTTTGGGGATTTCTTTTGAACTGCACAAATGTTAACTATACCTAATTTACTGACAAAAGCTGACAGTAGTACAGAAAATCAAAAATGCACGTCACCAGAATATCTTTTCCTCATGCGCAATATTTAAAGAAAGTAATAAGTTTACCATTGTAGATAAAGTGCAGATTAGAAAAAGAGACTCAAACTAAATTCACAGAATCAAATGTTATAACAGCTCTCTGTGCAATTCAAATATCTGAAAGAAAAACGTTGTTATACCTTAGGAATGATGAGATTGTGATGCCTGAGGAACAAACGGGTTTTGTGAGAGAAAACTATATATGGAATGTACTTTTGAATCGTGGGAACTCGTCAGAAGGCATCTTCCTCCATGTGCCTCCAGGAAGCTTTGATCATGACCTATTCACCATGACGTGGGGTCCTACTATAGCTGCACTTTCCTATGTTTTTGACAAGAGTTTAGATGAAACAATAATACAGAAGGCAATATCTGGATTCAGGTAAAATATTACCAAATGCTAATCAATTATATGTTTTAATATTAATGTGTACAGGAAAAATCTCTGATTGAAAACAAGTTTTATGCTTGGCAGCAGAAGGGTGTGTATAGAACATGGGTGCTAAGAGTGTAATCATAATGGAATTAATTCTGTGCAGAATAGTGATAGCCTAGGTTTTTGTGTGTGTTCGATATCAAAATTAAGATTTTCAACAAAGTGAAGCATGTTGATTTATCTTTGACTTGAATCAACTTTATTGCTTTTTCTAATGTGGGTTGGATTCCTTTGGTGGTTATTCTTAACTTGAGTTGATTCCCATTCTGTTGAGTGTTATTTAAAAGTCATAGTTGCAGTTAATCTTCAATAATTTAGAATGACTTTGGTGATCAATGCCTCTCAAGTAGAACAATTGGGATGGAT
Source organism: Malacoraja senta (assembly GCA_038087875.1). Classification (NCBI taxonomy): domain Eukaryota; kingdom Metazoa; phylum Chordata; class Chondrichthyes; order Rajiformes; family Rajidae; genus Malacoraja; species Malacoraja senta. Next base: position 10,805,257 of record CM075990.1, on the reverse strand, counting down.
TTGGATGAGCTCTTGATTTTTTTTTTCCCCTTAGTCATTGCTTTTTCTTAAATTAGTACTTTGATAATTTGAGAAAGTAGAAAGCTGGTTAATTTGGGTATCCTTATACCTGTGCTCATCGACATTGTTCACTGAAGTTGTAACAGATTTATTTGTCGAAACCTGTATTTCCTTAGAATTACACAAACCCTATTAAGACCATCTACCAATAAATATAAGATCAAATTATAACTCAATGCTTTTTACCCTTTTGTGTCGTTAGAGCAATATTGAGTTGATATGTTAATGATCATTTTCCTTCTCCTCTGCAGGAAATGCGCCATGATTTCAGCTCATTATGGACTAAGTGATGTGTTTGACAATCTTATTATTTCCCTGTGCAAATTTACAGCTCTCAGCAGTGAGGTCGGTGCTTTGTAATACTTAATTATTTCATAAAACTCCTGAGACTGTCTTTGCATTTTAAAAATATAATCTGCATTTTTTGGGGGATAAATTCTGCAATGAAGAATTTGTTTGCTGAAATATAAAATGTAATTTTTATAATTTCATCCCATTCAAACCTTTTAATTCCTCATGTGATTAATAGCAGTTGATTAAATGATTGTGTCCATTATTCATGAGTATTTTCCGAACCACCTGAAGTATAATATCATGCCATGCATCTTTTAGACACGATTCTAAACAGTTCAGTGTAGTATGGAACATTCTGTGTTTCAAAGGAAAACAGCCTTGTTTGGCATCAATGTGGGATGTCAGTTTTCCCTTAAAACAACAGAGGACTAGAAATCTCCAACAGTGCCCCAACTACTTTTTTTGAAGCTTTCTGTTGGGTGGTGGTCATAGGAAGTGCCTTCAGCATTGCCCTGAGACCCACTTCCTGGTTGCAGAAGGCCCTGGGGTCATGCCACCAGGAACCTAGTTGAGCCAGGTCCTTTCTATTGAGTCCAAGCTTTTATCCAACTCTCGACCCAGGGCTTCCATACTGTTTGGTATAGATCTGTCGCAATATAACATTGGGATAAAATCTTGAATCTCTTGAATCAGTATAATGGGTACACGCCACTCTCATTGGCACGACTGGAATTTAAAGGGTCCTAGAGCTGTTGTAGGCATGGTGAACTGCAAGATCATTTAAATTACAATTCCTTCTCTCGCTGCCCACCAAGATTTATTTTTTGTTACAAACAGGTATATTGGATGAACTTAGGATATCCTTAGTTCGCAAGAAGATTTATTCTGATCAATGGAAAGTATTTGCCCTGTCACAGGAAGGCGAGTTCAGCTAGCTTTGAGGGGGAAGAAACCTTGCCATTTATGTTTTATTTTTTAAATGGCTCGAGTGTTATCTTTAGATTTTAACGATGAATGTAATAGCTCATACTTTGGGGAACAACAGATTTACACTGCCCCTTTCATTATTTAATATCATTAAATAATATGATGTGACATAATGTATAATCTCAAAAATACATAGCACCAAGGTATTTTATCCACTTGTTATATATAATCTGCTCGTTAATTTATTATATCACGAGCTACATTGTTCAAATTTGCAACTAGCTGTCATTTCATTTGTCTTCCTGCTCTCTGCATTGTTTTAGTTGCTCCACTATATATACTACACCAACTTCTTTGGCTGAATCTTTCTCCTTCAGTTTTTCATGTGTTGTTAACCGTGTCAATTTGATCCCGTCCCTTTTAATTAAATCAACCATTGGCAATGGGCTGCTTTGCTGTAAATTAACTGTATTGTGCTCTTTTCCTGCAGTCTGTAGAGAATCTTCCAAATGTTTTTGGTAGCAATGCGAAAGCTCAACTGGCAGCCAAGACGGTGTTTAATTTGTCACATCGTCATGGCGACATTCTTAGAGAGGGGTGGAAGAACATTATGGACGCGATGCTGCAACTTTTCCGTGCCGAGCTTTTGCCCAAAGCCATGATAGAGGTAAGTATTTCCTCCAGAACTAAATCCTACTGTTAAAGTATGGTGAATATGTGAGATGACGTTTACAAATACAGTAATGCCTATGGCTATTTATGCTCGTTGTGATGTTGTTCTATGAAATAAAGAAATTTTTTCCAAGCAAAAAGATGAAGACATTATTGTGACAGAGCCAAGCTCATGTACATTTTTTGTAAAATAAATCCCAACACATAGTAAATTGAGATGATGATATTGGTGGGAGACAGTATGGCTTAAATTGCCCCCTTTAGGTTACTAACCTCATGCTGCACAGACATTCAGACAAAAATGAATCTGTTAATAGCCCTCGTACATGATGGGCAGGGCCATATTTATTGTTTGAGACTGAAAGACATTTTTAATCCATGGAATAATAAGGAATAAATACATCTTGATAGTTGGTAGAAATCCTCATCTCCGTTGTGGGAGTAACTTCACTACATAGACGATAATATTTTACGAACATGGGGTAATACCATTTTTTCCTAAAGCAATTGAGGATGGTCTATCAAGGAGAGGCTTGTTATTCATGCAGTCTTGTGAGAATAATGGGGGGAAAATAATCAAATAATCGGATGAATTTTAGTTTATGGCGCTTCTTGAAAGCCTCCAAACTTAACCCTGTTCATCCAGACCCTAATTGTCGGAACACAGTGCATTTACTCATGAAACTTGTGATGTCTGAAGTACACTAATTCGGATAACTATTGGGAGACTTGGTGCACAAGAATGTGTTTTGCTTTGAACAAATTTGTTGACTGTATTGTGCCTTTGATATTAAGAAACATTCCAGTACAATGCAGAAAATTTTACTGAAAACTTGTACTTGTGCAAGTATGGGAAAATATATTAAACACGTTGAATAAATGTTGTTGTTGCAAATGCTCTGAAAGCATGCAATGCCCATCGTGCAATGCCCATGCATTGACCAAAGTTGTTAATTGTGCTTGGAAGTAAATTATAACTAGGAGAAAACAAAATGTTATTTTTAGGATTGATCTGCACAAAGAGGGAGGGAACAAAAAATGGCGAAGTCGGCTGTGTTGATTGTTACGAAAAGGTGATTAATAAATTTAATTGAAGTGGTTAAAAACTATAAGGATACAAAGTTCTAGGTAGCACACCCTAGTGATTACAGCCAGCCTGTGGAAAAAATATTGGAACAACACAGGATGAGTAATAAATGAGAAGAACGTTGACTGGGTGGGGAAAAAATGAGACAAGTTGAAATTTGTAAAATTAGTATTTGGCTATTGAAAGAGCAGCAATAGAAGTGTTGAGATACTGTTGCAATAAGCTACTGTGCAGTAGTCATTGTAACAGGTAATTTTCCTTGGGGGCTGGAATGATGCACTTTCTATGAAGCAACTAGGGAAAGTTGATTGTTGAAGCGAGAGATTGAAGATATTGGTGAAAAATGGCCAGTTCATTGGCGTGCAATTTCAAAAACACATCTGCTTAATGGAAACCTGCATCATTCCAATCCCGAAGAAAAGTAAAGTGACCTGTCTCAATAACCAGTTCCCCACCATCCACTCCATCTGACAGTTAAACGCTCTTGATCTACACTTCACACCGCCTCGGGAATGCAGCCTACATAATTAACGACCTTTTTAACTCCGGTCATTCACTCTTCTCCCTACGGGCAGAAGATACAAAAGCTTGAAAGCACAGACCCCCAGATTCAGGAACAACAACTTCCCCTTTGTCATGAGAGTACTGGACGATCCTCCCATAAGTTAGGGTGTAGTCCTGATCTCCCAACCTACATATTTGCAGACATTGGACTTTTTCCCTGGGACTGTAATGTTGCAATCCTGTAACATTATATTCTGCACTCTAGTATTTTTCCCTTTGCAGAACCTGCATACTTGTGTAGGACTTGATTGTAGTCATACATAGCATGATTTGACTTGACTGGATAGAACACACAGTTTTTCCACTGTATCTTGGTGCATGTGACAATAACATATCAAAGACTATTGGCCAGTCGCTCATTGCAAATGTATCTCTATTTTTATTCCTGCTCTTCCAACAGCCCAAACACTCATTTTACAAATTCCAACCTGTCCCATTTTCCCCACCCAGTCAACATTCTTCTCTTCCATTACTCAACTTGTGTTCCTATATTTTTTCCACAGGCTGACTCCAATCAGCAGGGTGTGCTGCCTGGAACTTTGTACCTTTTCGGCTTTTAACACTGCCATTAAATTTATTAATTACCTTTTTATAAAGTCAAGGATGGCACGCTGGTTATCGGAATGAGTTGAAGCAATCTAACTTTTAACTTCTGGGAAATTGTGGTCATATTGAGTGGAAATGTTCAATGAACAATAATCCAATTTATGTTTGGTGAGCAGAAAGACTTGCGGAAGCAAAGCATGTTCATTCAAAATACATGTAAATTATTTTGGAGTAGCATTAGTATTAAAACTGTAGTTACATCAGTTTTCCTTCACCTCTTTGTAATTTCCTGCTTGTTCATTGCCTCGTGCACCAGCGAATATGCATTGAACTTTCATGAATTACTGCTTCGGAATGCTACTTTTATTAATCCGGTGAAATCTGAGCTAGATGTTAATCTCAGATTTATTAACAAATTGTTGTGATGTGAAATTTTGTTGAGCACTAACCTAACGTTAAGTAGTTGCATTGAGTTCTTTTTACTCCACCTTGACAAGTCAAAGATTAGAGAAAAGCCTGTCGTCAGAAATGAAAATATAATTGATGATTTCAATGGGAGCAGCTTCCTTTTCCCCATCAGAATCATAAAACCATTCATTTTTCACTCAAATTTCATGCTGTGACAATCATGGTCTTGGGGAGGGAAATAAAATCCATGGGTTTTTTTTCGAGTTAAATTTGACTGTTGGACTGACATTACAGATTTATTTGAAAGTGTTGGGTCAGCATTTTCTTTTCAGTTAGAATCATTGAAGCATGAATTGACAGAGTACAAGTCATCTCTTTCATTTTTGTGGTGTGGCAGAAATTCTTTGTGCATAGCGTAAATTCTGGATTACTACATACATCTGAACTTTGAACTATGTTTTTACGAAGAGTTGGTACTGTGCGAGAGACTACTCTCTCCTCCTTCAATCTTGCTGTGCCCAACCCAAGCTGGAGTGTTTATGTCACAAACTTACCTTAAGGGCCTGTCGAGGTAATTCAAGAGCTCTCCCGAGTTTAAAAAAAAATCAAACTCGTGGTAAGTACGTAGAATGTACGCAGCGGCTGCGTCGGAGCTCGTGGACGTCTCGTAGCGGCTCGTAATGCTAACGGCAGGTACTCGGGAAACGTGGTAACTCGTTACGTTTTTTCAGCACTGTGAAAAATGTCCACGAGAGCCCCGAGTACCTACGAACGGCTATTACCGTAATTCTCCGAGTTCGAATCAGGGGAAACTAGGGAGAATTACCTCGTACAGTGGGACAGGCCCTTTACAATTGAGGAGCTTGAGATTACTGAGTTCAGAACAGTAGTGAGCTCCACTGAGACTTTGACAAGGGGTTATTAAAATAAAACAATGTTTGTAAAGACAAATAGTGCATTGTTTCATTGGACAAAGAGAGGTGAACTTTGACTACATTATATATGCACCAGGCAGGGTGAAGGTGTAGAACTGCGCATGACTTGTAGATTTCCACACTTGACATTTGGTATTGGGTTCACTTTTAGAGGGTTTGTCGAGTGGAGGAATCCCTTGGAAGCTCGGTTGTGAAATCTACAAATATGATTGTTAATACCCCAAGTTATAAACTAATTTCAGTTTATTTCTTGCCTTACTGGTTGAATATTTCTAAATAAGATATGGAAATAACAGTAAGGTCTGTAATAATGAAAAGCTCCTAATAAAAGTAGGCCTATTAGTGTTGCCTATTTGTGATAATATTGAGGCAATACTGCCACCTGCTGGTCACAACTAATCAATTTTTAAAGCCATTTTTAAATTGTATTCAAATGCATTGCCTGTAGTCAATAGAGTATGATTTCTTACCATATTGACTGCAAGTCATCTTAATGCCCTTGCTTGGAGGATCAGAGCGATGGCAAAAGCAAAATACTGTGTTATGGAAATCTGCAGTAGTAATAATGAATCTTGGAACTGCTCAGGTCAGGTGGTATCTGTCAAAAGTGAAAGAGTTCATAGTTTAGGTCAAGGAAGTGAATGAATACTTGATCACATGTGACAAGTCACAGTGAAATTATTTGCTTGCATACCCAAGGTATGCAAATAGTCGCCACTAAATTGTTATTAAGGAAATTTCCAGCATGGTAAGCACACAATATACACATGTTTTGGTTTTTTTGAAAACATTTAATTTTGTATTGGAGTATCTCCATATTACACTCATATTACTTTCCCAGCTATTACACCTGTTTGATTTATGCATGATTTATTTTAAACAAGAAAAAATGAGTATAACTTTCTCTAACCTGAGTTCGAAAGTATTTAGACTAAGTTGATCAATTATTATTCTGGAGTTTTGTTAGCAAGTGAATCTTTGTTTGTGCAGGTAGAAGACTTTGTGGAACCCAATGGGAAAATCTCACTTCAGCGGGAAGAAACACCCTCAAATCGGTAGGAAGAATATTTAGAGACACAAGAGACAGCAGATGTTGGAATCTTGAGGAAAAAAAATTGCTGGAGGAACTCAGCGGGTCAGGCAGCTGCCTGATCCATCAAGTTCCTTCAGCAGTTTGTTGTCTGCTCAGGATGGATCTTAACATGGCAGACTGAGATGATTTTAATGTTGGAATAACAATTCATTTGAAACCACCACTGCATTATTAATATGTGGAATATAAACACGTTCATTTATCATGGTGTTGCTTTTGTGAAATTGAGACCAAACCAAAGTTACGAAAGGTAAAATATACTTGGATAAGGATGAAGGATTGGCAGAGAGAAGGGCATCTTTCAGAAGGGAAGGGAAGAATGGAATTTGGGGGATGCTGTTGGAAGATGGGTTGGGAGGAGGAGTGCATCGTGAACGAGGCGATGAGGGTTGGGAATCTGAACGAGGAATGCAAGAAATGATAAATGGTGGCCTAGAAGTCAAAATGGATGAGAATAATTGGATAATTACTGGAGTGTAAATTTGCTAACTCTGGCCATAAACCAGGATTTTCATCACAACACACAGCATCACTCCAGTCACAATCTCTGAGATTTCACCAAATTATCTTATTTTTAAAGTATACCCATTTTTAATGCCTCTTTGAGACCATGGGACAATTTGGCAGGATAAATTACCGTAGAGGCAGAAAAAGAGTCAAGAGTGTTTTATTGTCATATGTCCCAAACACAACAATGCAATTCTTTCTTGCAGCAGAATAACAAAATATGTAAACATAGTACTCTCTAATCAATATATTAAGTGGAAACAAAAAGTTCAGTATATTTTTATATACACACGCATACAGACAAATAATAATAGTGCACAAAGTCAAAACCAATGCTCCCGTCTATGTAGTTCAGAGCTTATTTGGATGTTGTAGTGTTTAGTAGCCTGATTGCTGTGAGAAAAAGCTGTTCCTGAACCTGGGTTTTACGGTTTTCAGTTCCTATATCATCTTCCCGATGGCAGGAGTGAAATTAGTGTGTGACCATGATGGGGTGGGTCTCTGATGCCCTTTATACCTCTTGCCAGGAGCAGTGTAGTAGCTTATGTACTTTATTGAAATTTAACGAATGAATGGGTCATAGCTGGTCTTGCATTTTAAAGCTAGTTTCAAATAAATAATTTCTTCCAATTCTGTTACAAATAAAAACTGATACTAAAATGGTTTGTGCTACTTGGTCATCTTAAACGGTGCAGTCGATCAATATTAAATAATTTTGTGTAATATTGACTTTAAATATTTGCAGCTGTACTAAATTGTTTTGTATTGAAATGCAGTGGTGAATCCACAGTCCTGAGTTTCGTTAGTTGGCTCACACTAAGTGGTAATGAACAGTCTGGTCTAAGGGGACCCTCTATAGAGAACGAAGAGGCCAAGCAAGCAGCTCTGGAATGCATTAAGGTAAATTAAAGTTAATGCTGCTTAACTGCCTGGAAAGAGTACATGTTTTTCTTTGCAAGATGTTTAACATTTGGTAGACTTTTATGACATATATTGAAAGTTACTTATCCTTTAAGAAAAGATTTGTTGTGGAAATGGAAAAATATTGTTTTCTAAAATTAGTTTACACACAAGTGCTGTCTACACAGAAGTGTTCCTTTCATTCTTATAGACTATTACCACTTTCCATTTTGTTCTCCTTTTGTTCTATTTGTTGGTAATATTTCTCAATGTCTTACCAGATTAGTCAGAGATTAAAATTTTCCCTTCTGATTATACCATTATTAATACCCGTAAAGAACTGAAATGGGCCTTGCAGCTGCCTACATTAAAAAATTTTTTTATCAATGTAACAATGACATGTGCAGGCAGAGGAGATTCGTTTAACCCGGCATCATGTTTGACACAGACATGTTGGGCTGAAGGTCCTGTTTCTGTGCTATACTGTTCTGTGCTAATGAATGGTTAACTTGAATTTTATGACAGACTCTAAAATTACGCTGTGTACATTTTGGCTTGTGATGCCATCATAAGAGGATGAACTTGAATTCTGGAAATGGAATTTCCCAAATGTCATTATATAAATGTCATTAGGCTGTGAGTTCAATAGCTGTGTAATAGAGATCCAAATCACCAATAACACTATGACCTGATATTCCGCTGCTGTTCTTCCGTAGAATCTTTCAGCTCAACGTCCGTTCCCCATCCTTCAGGCTTAGAGGGGCCACCTTCCCACAGTGTGTTAGCATTCTTTTACCATGTTAATACTGAAAGAGAACTGGCCTGGCTTCAATTTTATTTTTTCTTTATATAAATTGCACGGCGTGGTTGTGGTATTTACTGGAAACCTTGATGGTATCATGACCTTCCAATATCATGAGATTTTCAAAGGTTCAATTATTTCTCAGACTATTCATATTATTTGACAGTGTCGTTAGGATATATCATCTGGGTATTTACTGATTAAATATTGTTTAATGATCTGCAGTGATGTTACCTCAACCCCATTGGTCATGACATGACTTTTAACTTTTTTTAAATTCCAGCAATGTGACCCTGAGAAGCTGATTACTGAGAGCAAATTCCTTCAGTTGGAGTCTCTTCAAGAGCTGATGAAGGTTCGATGATTATAAAGTAAACAATCCAAATCTCATGCTCTTGTCATTGATTATCATGTCTCTTGGCCATAGTTATTGTGTTTAAATGTTGATCTCCTATTCGGTTAAGAGTTTTGCTGTGATGAGGCAAATCCAGGTCATTTTAGTAACTTATGGAAGACCCAAATTCTTTGGAGGGCTGTGAATCTGCTAAAGACATTATATGAATCTCTTTCATCAGTTTATGCCCTATAACTATCCCACGTGAATCTACCACACGACAATTTCATCAAAAAGCTGTTAGATTGATCAATTCTTAATGCAATGTTGATTTACCTTGGTGTTTTTATACCAACTTTACCAGCTTGCTTTAGTTTGGACATCTTTCCTTTAAAACAATTTAATTTAACTTGTTATTTCATTAGGCCCTCATTTCTGTTACACCAGACGAGGAGACCTATGATGAGGAAGATGCGGCTTTTTGCCTTGAGATGCTGCTCCGGATAGTGCTGGAAAACAGGTACAAGAAAATGTCTGGGCTGCCTCACGGTTGAACAACTGATCACTCTCAGAAGCCGAATATGGGCCCGATATCTAGGCAGTGTTCATTGGATCAAGCAGCATGGATGGAACCACAAAATTAATGTCCACAGTCAATGACTTTCTGTCAGAACTGTGAAAAGTTGTAGATCAAGCAGGCCAGTTGTAGGCCAGCTTTCAGATTGTACGATGCAAGTGGTGGTGTTAGTTGGGAGAGTGATAAAGGTTTGAAGATCTCTGGAGGATTTGTATGTGAGAGGTGTTTTATTGGAACAGAGCGAAAACTAAGAAGAAAATTCAGGAACTTTGAGCTACGGTGTGGAGAAGCAAGATTCTATAGATGCTGAAGATCTGAAATAAAAACAGGCTATGCTTGTAATACTCAGCAGGTCGGGCAACAACTGTGATGAGAGATATCGTATTAACATTGCAGGTTAAGGATGCTTTCAGAATTGACCAGTTCCAATACAATCTGGATAGACTAATTATCTGATATTGTTGAATTTGGCGTTATGTTCTAAGGTCTGTAATGCAGTGTTCCTCGAGTTTCTATTGGGCTTCATTGGAACAACAGTAAGAGGCCAAGAGTGGTAATTCAGAGTGGGAATGGGATTGAAAATTGAATGTTCATAGTCATCCTTGTGGATGAATAGAAATGTGCTTCAAAAAAGATATCCAATCTATCTTTGGTTTCTCCAATATAGAGGAATCCATAGCACTGTAAATGAAATTGGAAGAAATGCTTGTCATCGCTGCTACATCTGGAAGATATGATTAGGGCCCATCAATGCAGAGAAAGGGTAAAACTAGAAGGGCAGATGTTTCATCTTCCGCCTTCGTGGATTTCTTAAGCAACTTCACGTGTGAAAGATTTCTATTTTTTTTATATTTGATGCTTTTCTTTCCTACAGAGATCGTGTCTCCTGTGTCTGGCAAACTGTAAGAGACCATCTGTACCATTTGACTGTTCATGCCACAGAGCAATGTTTCCTTGTTGAAAGAGCCGTTGTAGGTCTTCTGAGGCTGGCAATACGGTTGCTACGCAGAGAGGAGATCAGTTCACAGGTATGAGGAATTGCAGGACCAAGCTCATAAAAGACTTAAACAAAAATAAAATTAAAAAGAATGTGAACTAAGTCCAATTTGAATATGAACATTCAAGGAGTCATTGAATTTACCTTCCAACATGAAGCCACAAATTCACAACACAGCAGATTATCACTGACTTGTTTAGTTCCTTCTTTTAAAATCATATTCCATTTGTTCATTTGCTTTTATAATCATGTACAGAATCCAAGAAGTAAACTGAGAAATATGGTAGTTAAAATCTGTCCGCAAGTCTGGGTTGCTGCAGTTTGACAGTTCATGTGCAGATGTTTTGGACAATGTTGTTTAAACATCCAACACCAGAGATTGGATTTTGAACAATGGAGCTAGCCAGTGAAATCTGGTCTAATGTTAGTTTTTCTTTGGTAGATGTAAATTCCTGCAAAAAAAGGAGTATTATTGTAAACTTAGTGCTCAGCAGTATCCAATGTGGATTCTGCCATTTCCACTTCTCATGAAGTATTCTATCAAGACAGTTCTAATCGCACTTCAAATAATAGAATGAAATAACATGAATTATATTTTTGTCTAACATATTTTGATTTATTTTTCAGGTGCTTCTCTCCTTGAGAGTTCTGCTCATGATGAAACCAATTGTCTTATCAAGAGTGAGCCGACAAATTGCATATGGCTTGCATGAGCTGCTGAAGACCAATGCTGCCAACATTCACTCGAGTGATGACTGGTGTACCTTGTTTACGCTCCTAGAATGTATTGGCGCAGGAGTCAAACCTCCACCTGCTCTACAGATAGCATCTGGAGTCGATAGCCATGATGCAGGTTAATTTCCAGAATTACCCTTTACTAAGCAGCCGCTCAGATGTTATGTCAAGTGAAAGCATATCCACTAACAAGCAGCTGGTGTTTACTTCATTTCAGTTAATCTTTTAGTTTCAGTATATTGTCACGTGTACCGAGGTACAGCGAAAAGCTTTTGTTGCATGCTAACCAGTCAGCGGAAAGACAATACATGATTACAATCGAGCCACTCACAGTGCACAGATGTATGATAAGGAAATAACATTTAGTGCAAGGTAAAGCCAGTAAAGTCCATTCAAAGATAGTCCGAGGGTCCCCCATGAGGTAGATAGTAGTTCAGGACTGCTCTCTAGTTGTGGTAGGATGGTTCATTCATGACAAAACAGAGCAGGAAAGATAGTGGAGAAGGAAACAAACTGAAAATAAGGATGCAAAGTGAAATTGGATGCCCAGTATTTCAGCTGCTTACTGTAAATGAAGCCTTTTTAATTAACGCTAATATATTCTGTAAATCTCATTGATCTAACAAGAGGTCCATTAATGAAACAGTGTATTGAATTTCACTCATTGCTATAAACACTGAACTTGAGCTGAGCTTATTATAAGTAAACAAAATGTGATAAATGTCACACATGGGTAGGTGGGCTTTGCTAATTAGGTACTTTAAAAATAGGAAATCCTGCTCTTTAGCAGGCTTTCTAACAGGAAATTGGCATTATGTGGTGGCAAAGTATTTCTAAATAGTCTTGTAATCTTATAGTAGGAATTAAAATTGCAATTAATTAGAATTTATTGCATCTAAATGTGCATCCACACTCAACATAGATCAATATTTGTAAAAGATGCTCTGCTGTATTAGAGAATTGCTGCCATTTTTAACTAACAGAAACATCTTTAAACATTGCGATCATCTCGAAAGGGTGCTTTCCACATCACATTCAGAATTTAGGCGATTTATTATGAAGTATGTAGATTTTTTGAATTCCTTAAAATATTAGCTCCTTCATTCTTCAATGTCACACTTACACTACATATGAATAGGCAGGGTGAGCTGGTCTCTGAAAAGTGGACCTACAGAGTCAAAGGAAATTTGTAAGTGGCCCAGGATATCTGAATACTCAATTTTTCCTTTTTTGAGGGATGCAGGAGATGCATATATTTTGATCTCAAAAATCCCATATTCAGTACAGGCTCGGTGTTTGATTATATAATTATCCAATGCATCAAAACCAAATGAGGTTGCAACCAGTTAAGATACAAGGGTTTTCATCCAGTGGCTTCACTCTCAGATTTGGGCAACTAACTACATTGTCAATGTGGGTTCTTTTATCTGGTTGCAAATAGATGGTTTTAGTGGAGTAAATGTGTGCAGCGGGCCCCAGTGTTGATATCAGGGTTGTACTTTGAATGGTTCCCAGCATGGCTGGTACCAACTTGAAAATTTAAAATAGCATGAATATGCTCCAAGGTTCTTTTTCCTGGCATGAATAGTAGAAAGATGCAGTGGGAAAGTTAAGCAAAATAGCTTAAATTTCATGCATCTTGGGTGCTTGTACCCCATTGGGATGTGTTCAGGTTAGACATCATTTATTCCAAGTTCCATTAAGAATAAGTAATGGAATCAATCTACATTGGCGTTAGTTCTTCTGCTGGACTTTGGTTTGTATGATCTTAATATATCACTACTGTCCCTCTTCCTTCACACACTCGGGACAATTTTACATTCATACCAAGCCAATTAACCTGCAAACCTCTACGTCTTTGGAGTGTGGGAGGATCTCAGAGTAAACACACACAGGGAGAACGTACAGACAAGCACCTGTAGTCAGGATCGAACCCGGATCTCTGTCTGCTTGCTGTAAGGCAGCAAGCAGATCTACCGCTACGCAATCGTGCCTCCCGTGAAATGTTAACCATATCTTGCACAGATATTGTTGGAACTGTCGAGAAATAAAGATTCTGATTTTGTTATTTTGGATTTTATGCATCTATACCTCAGTGTACGTGATCTTACAGTAAAGAATGTTGTGCTTCTTTAAAAGGTGCACAGTCTGATAGTGAAATTGCATCCTACCATCCCAGTGAAGTTAATTCAGATCGTGGCTACACCTCAGACTCTGAAGTGTATGCAGAGCATGGGAAGCAGACCAAGGTACACCGTTCTGCCACTGATGTTGACATTGCCAGCAGTGGCTGGCTGGTGGTGAGTCATGTACAAGTGAACTGTATGCATTTTCACTTCTTGTTTCCAAGAGTCGAGAGCGTTTTATTGTCATGTGTCCTGAAAGGGAACGATGGAATTCTTACAACAGATAAGTAAACATAGAACTCTGTAAACACAATAATCAACAACAAAGTTCAGTATTATAAGAAAAATAAACAACCAACAATAGTGAAACACAGTAATAATAATGTTTGGAAATTATTAACATTCATTTATTGCCAAAAAAAGGTTTTCAGCACTGTTTGCTAATCTGCTGTGAGTGTATTTAATAGAGAACTATAGAGCTATGCAATATGAAACAGCTTTGGACCAAACCAACAATGCCGACCAAGTTGCCTAACCAAGCTGGTCTCACTTGCCTCACTTGGCCCATATCTCTCCAAAGCTTTTCTATCTACATACCTGTCCACCTGTCTTTAAAATGTCATAATTGAACCTTCCTTTACCGCTTCTTCTGGCAGCTTGTTCCATGTTTCCACTTCCCTCAGTGTGAAGAAGTTGCCTCTCGGGTCCATTTTAAATCTTTCCCCTCTTGCCTTGAACCTATGCCCTCTAGATTTAGACTACCCTTTGTTGGGGAACAGACTGTGGCAATTCACCTTATCATTGCCCCTCATGATTTTATAAACCTCTATCCCTTGGTCTCCAATACTCCAGGGACAGAAGGCTTGGCAGACCCATCCTCTTCTGGCCAGCCCAATAATATCCTTATAAATCTGTTTTGCATTATTTGAAGTTTAATAACATCCTTCCTAGAGCAGGGCGAATCAAAGCATACACAGTACTCCAATTGGACCATAACAATATTTTTGGATTAACTGAGCACCTTGGTGTATGCATTGTCCATGATACAGTAGCTTAGAAGGATTGATGTACTTATTCTATTTCTTTCAGAAGGGCAATTCAATCAGTTGTACTCCAACTTTGTTTTCTGAATTCTATATATTCCACCTCAATCCTAAATGCATATTCATTTTGCAAGTTATTATTGAATCTGTTTCTATATTCCAGATGGTAAGAAACCATACTTTCAAACAATCTTCTTCTCAGGATCTTCGGCCAATTTATTTCAACATGTTCCTTTCAATTTAAATTGTTGCTACTCATAGAAACATAGAAACATAGAAAATAGGTGCAGGAGTAGGCCATTCGGCCCTTCGAGCCTGCACCGCCATTCAATATGATCATGGCTGATCATCCAACTCAGTATCCTGTACCTGCCTTCTCTCCATACCCCCTGATCCCTTTAGCCCCAAGGGCCACATCTAACTCCCTCTTAAATATAGCCAATGAACTGGCCTCAACTACCTTCTGTGGCAGAGAGTTCCAGAGATTCACCACTCTCTGTGTGAAAAATGTTTTTTCTCATCTCGGTCCTAAAGGATTTCCCCTTAATCCTTAAACTGTGTTCCCTTGTCCTGGACTTCCCCAACATCGGGAACAATCTTCCTGCATCTAGCCTGTCCAATCCCTTAAGAATTTTGTAAGTTTCTATAAGATCCCCCCTCAATCTTCTTAATTCTAGCGAGTACAAGCCGAGTCTATCCAGTCTTTCTTCATATGAAAGTCCTGACATCCCAGGAATCAATCTGGTGAACCTTCTCTGTACTCCCTCTATGGCAAGAATGTCTTTCCTCAGATTTGGAGACCAAAACTGTACGCAATACTCCAGGTGTGGTCTCACCAAGACCCTGTACAACTGCAGTAGAACCTCCCTGCTCCTGTACTCAAATCCTTTTGCTATGAATGCTAACATACCATTAGCTTTCTTCACTGCCTGCTGCACCTGCATGCCTACTTTCAATGACTGGTGTACCATGACACCCAGGTCTCGTTGCCTCTCCCCTTTTCCTAATCGGCCACCATTTAGATATTATTCTACTTTCCTGTTTTTGCCACCAAAGTGGATAACCTCACATTTATCCACATTATACTGCATCTGCCATGCATTTGCCCACTCACCCAGCCTATCCAAGTCACCTTGCAGCCTCCTAGCATCATCCTCACAGCTAACACTGACCCCCAGCTTCGTGTCATCCGCAAACTTGGAGATGTTGCATTCAATTCCCTCATCCAAATCATTAATATATATTGTAAATAGCTGGGGCCCCAGCACTGAGCCTTGCGGTACCCCACTAGTCACTGCCTGCCATTCTGAAAAGGACCCGTTTACTCCTACTCTTTGCTTCCTGTTTGCCAGCCAGTTCTCTATCCCCATCAATACTGAACCCCCAATACCGTGTGCTTTAAGTTTGTATACTAATCTCTTATGTGGGACCTTGTCGAAAGCCTTCTGAAAGTTCAGATATAACACATCCACTGGTTCTCCCTTATCCAGACTACTAGTTACATCCTCGAAAAATTCTATAAGATTCGTCAGACATGATTTACCTTTCGTAAATCCATGCTGACTTTGTCCAATGATTTCACCACTTTCCAAATGTGCTGCTATCCCATCTTTAATAACTGACTCTAGCAGTTTCCCCACTATCGATGTTAGACTAACTGGTCTGTAATTCCCCGTTTTCTCTCTCCCTCCCTTTTTAAAAAGGGGGGTTACATTAGCTACCCTCCAATCCTCAGGAACTACTCCAGAATCAAAGGAGTTTTGAAAAATTATCACTATTGCATCCACTATTTCTGGGGCTACTTCCTTAAGTACTCTGGGATGCAGCCTATCTGGCCCTGGGGATTTATCGGCCTTTAATCCATTCAATTTACCTAACACCACTCCCCGGCTAACCTGGATTTCACTCAGTTCCTCTATCTCATTTGACCCCGCGGTCCCCTGCTATTTCCGGCAGATTATTTATGTCTTCCTTAGTGAAGACAGAACCAAAGTAGTTATTCAATTGGTCTGCCATGTCCTTGTTCCCCATGATCAATTCACCTGTTTCTGACTGCAAGGGACCTACATTTGTTTTAACTAATCTCTTTCTCTTCACATATCAATACAAACTTTTGCAGTCAGTTTTTATGTTCCCTACCAGTTTTCTTTCATAATCTATTTTCCCTTTCCTAATTAAGCCCTTTGTCCTCCTCTGCTGGACTCTGAATTTCTCCCAGTCCTCTGGTAGGCTGCTTTTTCTGGCTAATTTGTACGCTTCATCTTTTGTTTTGATACTATCCCTGATTTCCCTTGTTATCCACGGATGCACTACCTTCCCTGATTTATTCTTTTGCCAAACTGGGACGAACAATTTTTGTAGTTCATCCATGCAGTCTTTAAATGCCTTCCATTGCATAACCACCGTCAACCCTTTAAGAATCAATTGCCAGTCAATCTTGGCCAATTCACGTTTCATACCCTCAAAGTTACCTTTCTTTAAGTTCAGAACCCTTGTTTCTGAATTAACAATGTCACTCTCCATCCTAATGAAGAACTCAACCATATTATGGTCACTCTTGCCCAAGGGGCCACGCACAACAAGACTGCTAACTAACCCTTCCTCATTACTCAATACCCAGTCTAGAATAGCCTGCTCTCTCGTTGGTTCCTCTACATGTTGGTTTAGAAAACTATCCTGCATACATTCCAAGAAATCCTCTTCCTCAGCACCCCTGCCAATTTGATTCACCCAATCTATATGTAGATTGAAGTCACCCATTATAACTGTTTTACTTTTGTTGCACGCATTTCTAATTTCCTGTTTGATGCCATCCCCAACTCCACTACTACTGTTAGGTGGCCTGTACACAACACCAACTAGCGTTTTCTGCCCCTTAGTGTTTCGTAGCTCTACCCATATCGATTCCACATCCTCCAAGCTAATATCCTTCCTTTCCATTGCGTTAATCTCCTCTCTAACCAGCAATGCTACCCCACCTCCTTTTCCTTTCTGTCTATCCCTCCTGAATATTGAATATCCCTGGATGTTCAGCTCCCAGCCTTGGTCACCCTGGAGCCATGTCTCCGTGATCCCAACTATATCATAATCATTAATAGCTATCTGCACATTCAACTCATCCACCTTATTACGAATGCTCCTTGCATTGAGACACAAAGCCTTCAGGCTTGTTTTTACAACGCTCTTACCCCTTATACAATTATGTTGAAAAGTGGCCCTTTTTGATTTTTGCCCAGGATTTGTCTGTCTGCCACGTTTACTTTTCACCTTGTTACCTATTGCTTCTACCCTCATTTTACACCCCTCTGTCTCTCTGCTCACACATTTAAGAAACCCACCACCTCTTCTCTATTTTTTTCTTCTTTCCCCCCTACCTGTTGGGTCTGAGTGCTTCCCTTCTCTGCCTCCCGCCTCACACACCGTCTACAAGCTTCCTCTATTTGAGTCCCTCCCCCCAACCGTTCTAGTTTAAAGTCTCCCCTGTAGCCTTTGCAAATCTCCCCGCCAGGATATTGGTCCCCCTCGGGTGCAAGTGCAATCCCTCCTTTTTGTACAGGTCACACCTTCTCCAAAAGAGGTCCCAATGATCCAGAAACTTGAATCCCTGCCCACTGCACCAGTCCTTCAGCCACGCATTTATCCTCCACCTCGCTCCATTCCTACTCTCACTGTCGCGTGGCACAGGCAGTAATCCCGAGATTGTTACCTTTGCGGTCCTTCTCCTTAACTCTCCTCCTAACTCCCTAAATTCTCCTTTCAGGACCTCTTCCTATTTTCTACCTATGTCATTGGTACCTATATGTACCACGACCTCATCAAACACATCAAAAGGAAAGTAATTGTCTCTCTAAGCCTCGGAAAACTCGACTTTTTGCTCACTGACTATCTGACCTAGTGCACAACATGAAAAACAGAACGTGCTGGAGGAACACAACAGGTCAGGCTGCTTGTGTGGAGGGAATGCTCAGACAACATTTCGAGTTGGGACCTTTCTAACTGACTAAAGATTTGCAGTTTCTTGTGTCTCCAAATCCCAGCGCACATTTAATAATTCAAAATATTTTGCAGTATGTTAAATGCACAAGGTTGACACTGCTGTATCGTGGGACTTGGATTAAGATGCTATTTAAGTCAAGTCAAGCTTATTTGTCACATACACATACGAGATGTGCAGTGAAATGAAAAGTGGCAATGCTCGCGGTAAAAACAGTAGAATGGTACAGTAAAGTTAGTCCCTGGTGAGATAGGAGTTTACAATCCTAATGGCCTCTGGGAAGAAACTCCTTCTCAACCTCTCTGTTCTCACAGCATGGCAACAGAGGCGTTTGCCTGACCGTAGCAGCTGGAACAGTCCGTTGCAGGGGTGGAAAGGGTCTCCCATGATCTTATTGGCTCTGGAGTTGCACCTTCTGATGCATAGTTCCTGCCGAGGGGCGAGTGTAGTTTCCATTGTGCGTTCAGCCAAACGCACTACTCTCTGCAGAGCCTTCTTGTCCTGGGCAGAGCAATTCCCAAACCAGATTGTAATATTTCCGGACAAGATGCTTTCCACAGCCGCTGAGTAAAAGCACTGGAGGATCTTCGGAGACACTCTGAATTTCCTCAATTGCCTGAGGTGGTCATTAATGCAAGTTTCATATACTTGGATACTGATACATGATTATGAAACAACCTAATGCCATATACCTAAAAGAAGCAATAATGCGAGAATGTTTTTGTATATTTCTAAACTTCTAAATCTGATTGCTCACATTGTTGATGATATTTTTGGCAGGTGGGGAGAGATGACTTGGATACCAACAAAACCTCTGGCCAAGGCATGAAGCCGGGCTGCTCGCCTCTAGTCAATCAGTACAGCCTAACTTTGGGACAGGATCTGGGCTCACACGATACTAAGTCACTTATCAAGTGTGTGGAATCACTGTCGTTTATTATAAGAGATGCTGCCCATGTAACACCAGAAAATTTTGAGCTTTGTGTAAAAACAATTCGCATCTTTGTAGAAGCAAATCTCAACGGTGGTAAGTTGTGGAAGTGTTTCCTTTTCCTTGATCCACACTAAAAATCTGCATTTCACATTAAGCAGCAAATTGTGACTAATAAATTAAAATGTTATGCATATCTTTTTTGCTTTGCTTTACAGTCCAGCAATGTTCATTTTAGAATTTTAAACCCTTGGGTCTTTCTAAAATCAGCCCAGGCATAGACATGCAAAACATTGGTAATAACTAAGGAATCCAGCTGTTTTTCGTTGCATCATGTCATTCAGTAAAGATTAATATACAGCTATGATCTCAGTACCCATTCTTGCATGGTATGCATGTGAGCGTCTGCATGTTTGTGAAATGGTAAGAGAAGAAGCAGTTTACAGGGGTGGCAGATGATGTTTTGCAGACTGCCACTTGTATATTTCTTTTCAGAATTGTTTGAGACCAGGTAAGGTATTATCTACGAAAGTACATGTGGCTAAAATTGTGGCGTTACCATCCTCATGGCTTGTCGATCATTGGATTGGATTTTTTCCTTCCACATTGATTTGCTGATATCACAGTTGGTATTTTTGTAATTTGGGGCTTGTTGCAGGGTATAAAACACATGAAAGGAAATCTAAAACATACAAATTTGACAAATCAAACCGACTAAAGAAGAAACAAAAGGAAAAGGAGAGTTCGATGAAGCGGTCCAAGTCTTTTAACCATCGTCCATCAAAGTTGCATAGTGATGATGATGAAGATGACAGTGTACCAGCAAGTTATCACACTGTGTCATTGCAGGTTAGTCAGGATGTAAGTATAGCAGGTCTTTCCGATTCCTCATCTTGCCTCATGCTGCCTGTTCTCAATGAGACTGTTCTGTCGAACTTGGAATCCTATTTTATTTTTTATTCCTTTTCCTTTTCAGAGTTCCTTATGAAATTTCCACCGTTTGAATTGACCAAGAGTAACTCAGTAAACTTGCCTTCCCACTATCTTTCTGTTCTAACACCTCCCTCCCCATCTTGGACCAAGCTCTGTCTCATTGCGGTCTGATTTAAATTAGCAATGCACCTTTTGGGGAATGTCCTACACAACTCCTTTAATCTTCTCAGTTAACTTTTTGCGGGCTGCTGTTAGAGACTTAATCTCAATTTTGTTTTGGGTGACTATAAATTTTATTGATTAAATTTATACTCTTTTTTCCCCCCCACTTGTGCTCAGTGAAATGTGTGCTCCAAGTTTATTTGGACCTCAATTTTATACATTTTAATTGTCTCCCCTCAGCTACCTTTGTTTCAAAGTAAACAATCCTAGCTTATCCAACATTTTCTCCATGGCAAACTATTCTCAGTCCTTTCAGCATCCTTGTAAATCTGGTCTGTCGCACATTTGTGTCTTTTCCATTCTATGGTTATCTGAATTCTAGTAGTTGCTGTGCCTTCAGGTGTACATAATTCTAGAGTGACTTCCTGTTCTTTGTTCTGTATGATAACCAATGAGAAAACTATATTGTATGCCTTGTATATATGTATGAATGTATACTCCAAAATCCTCTTCTCTACACCACATAAATCCTATTTTTGTGTATGTTCCCCCTGTAGATATGTCCTACAGGAGGTAGGTCCTGTCTGGTAAATATGTCGTTGCAGTGTTCAAATCAGGGTGTTACTCAAGTATTGTTACCAGAATAATACTGGGGCTCAGGTTAAATTGTAAGATTAGTAGTTTGTATTCTTGTAAGTTTTGGAAAATTAAGGGGTAATCAAATTAAATTTTTTAGGGTGATTTAATGGACTAAATCGAGATATCAGTGTTTTAGTTGGGATTATCTCAAACCCTGAATTAGGGCACTCGGGTGATGTCAAGAAGCACAACTTCATGCAGTAGTTGTCTTCGATAGAAGCTTCAAAGCTATGTTTCAGTTTAAGGTTTGAAAATTGACCTTTGTTGGACAAGGGTATAAAATATAACCAAAGTGAGTAAATGGAGTTAAGAGCTAGCCATGATTTAATTGAAAGTTGGACCAAGCTCAAGGGTTATGTTTTAAAATATACTTTGTAGTTTCTATATAAAATGCCTACAAGATCCAACTAACTTGTTCTTGTCTCTTGATTCAGCTTCTGGATTTGATGCACACACTACACACAAGAGCTGCCAACATTTATAGCTCTTGGGCTGAAGAACAGCGCCACCTGGAGCCGGCAGGAAAGAAAATTGATGCTGATGCCAGAACTTTGTGGTTGAACTGCTGGTGTCCGCTGTTGCAAGGTGAGCCATTACGACCGGATTGTGGGGAGATGGTTCATAAGTTGCGTATGTTTAGCTTATGAGCTCTTGGAGCTCGTGCTTTCAAAGTAATGAGAAGAAATGAGAGTCAAGTCAGGAGTGTTTTATTGTCATATGTCCCAGATAGAACAATTAAATTCTGACTTGCAGCAGCACAGCACAATATGTAAACATATGTAAACAATATAATAAATGGGGGGAAAAAAGTTCACTATATCAAAATATGAAATAGGGTAGGTCTTTGTACTGGCCTAGTATCTGCGTTCTTCTCCCAGTTAGATATATTAGATGGAGCTAAATGATACTTCCTCACTGGTGTAACCAACAGGCCTTTTGTATTGACACAAGATGTATGATACATCTGCAGCAATAAATTCTATGAAATCTAAAATTCATTTGTTAGAGGGTATTAGTTACAAGAGGAGGTTGGACAAACTTGGATTGTTTTGTCTGTAGCACAGGAAGCTGAGAGGAAATTACGAGATGCATAGATAGGGTAGACAGTTGGAACCAATTTCCCAGAGTGGAAATGTCAGACATTTGCGGAGTTCCGCAGGGGTCGGTGCTGGGGCCGCTACTCTTCCCGTTGCGTATTAATGGTTTGGATGAGGGGATTGAAGGCTTTGTGGTCAAGTTTGGGGATGATTTGAAAATAGGTGGAGGGGCAGGTATTGTAGAGAAAGCGGGGACTCTACAGATGGACTTGGACAGGTTGAGAGAGTGGGCAGAGAAGTGGCAGATGGAATATAGCATAGCAAAGTGTGGAGTTATGCATTTTGATAGTAGGAATAAAGGCGTAAACTATTTTCTAAATGGGGAGATAATCCAGAAATCGAAGGTGCAAAGGGATTTGGGAGTGCTGGTGTAGGATTCCCAAAAAGTTAGTCTGCAAGTTGAATCAGTAGCAAATAAGGCAAACTCAATGATAGCATTTATTTAAAAAACGGATGTAATGCTGAGGCGCTGGTCAGGCTGCATTTGGTGCATTGTGAGCAATTTTGAGCACCATATCTGAGGAAGAGTGTGCTGGATCTGGAGAGGGTCCAGAGGTTTACAAGAATAATCCCAGGAATGAGTGGGTTAACATATGATGAGTGTTTGACGACACTGGCCCTGTACTCGCTGGAGTTCAGAAGAATGAGGGGGGACCTCATTGAAACTTACCGAATATTGAAAGGCTTGCATAGAGTGGATGTGGAGGATGTTTCCACTTGTGGGAGAGTCTAGGACTAGAGGTCATAGCCTCAGAATTAAAGGATGTTCCTTTCGGAAGGAGATGAGGAGGAATTTCTTTAGTCAGAAGGTGGTGAATCTGTGGAATTCATTGCCACCAAAGGCTGTGGTGGCCGTCAATGGATATTTTTAAGGCAGGGATAGATAGATTCTTGATTATTACGGGTGTCGGGGGTTATGGGGAGAAAGCAGGAATATCAAGTCAAGTCAAGTCAAGTGAGTTTATTGTCATGTGTCCCTGGTAGGACAATGAAATTCTTGCTTTGCTTGAGCACAACAGAACATAGTAGGCATTTACTACAAGGCATTCTATAAATATATACACAATGGTCAATATACTGATAAAGTGCAAATAACAGTATTGGCTAGTAAAGTTCAGTGTTATGTCCGAGCCAGGTTTAATAGCCTGATGGCTGTGGGGAAGTAGCTGTTCCTGAACCTGGTCGTTGCAGTCTTCAGGCTCCTGTACCTTCTACCTGAAGGTAGTAGGGAGATGAGTGTGTGGCCAGGATGGTGTGGGTCCTTGATGATGCTGCCAGCCTTTTTGAGGCAGCGACTGTGGTAGATCCCCTCGATGGAAGGGAGGTCAGAGCCGATGATGGACTGGGCAGTGTTTACTACTTTTTGTAGTCTTTTCCTCTCCAGGGCACTCAAGTTGCCGAACCAAGCCACGATGCAACCGGTCAGCATGCTCTCTACTGTGCACCTGTAGAAGTTAGAGAGAGTCCTCCTTGACAAACCAACTCTCCGTAATGTTCTCAGGAAGTAGAGGCGCTGATGTGCTTTCTTAATAATGGCATCATTGTTCTCGGACCAGGAAAGATCTTCAGAGATGTGCACGCCCAGGAATTTGAAGCTCTTGACCCTTTCAACCATCGACCCGTTGATATAAACGGGACTGTGGGTCCCCATCCTACTCCTTCCAAAGTCCACAATCAGTTCCTTGGTTTTGCTGGTGTTGAGGGCCAGGTTGTTGTGCTGGCACCATATGGACAGTTGCTCGATCTCTCTTCTATACTCTGACTCATCCCCATCAGTGATATGGGGTTAGGACGGAGAGAGTGCTTATTGATGGATCTCAATACAATCTCAGAGGAGAAATTGGAGTTTTCAAACAGATTGTGGTGCATTGTACAATGCATTAAAAACAAATGTCTGCAGGAGTTTTAGGTGGGCCTCAAATCCATCTCTGTACATTGTCTCTTCAGGCATTGCGTGGCTTTGTTGTGATGCCAGGCGCCAAGTCAGAATGCAAGCACTTACTTACCTACAGAGAGCACTATTAGTGCATGATCTGCAAACACTGGATGCTTTAGAATGGGAATCCTGCTTTAACAAGGTACAAAGAAGCCTCACCACCAACAATTTTTTTAAAATCCATGTTTAAAACAGATTAAAATAAATTAGCAGTTGCTTAATCATGTTATTTGTTTGTGAAGGTATTGTTTCCATTACTGACCAAACTTTTGGAGAATATCAGCCCAGCTGATGTCGGAGGGATGGAAGAGACCAGAATGCGAGCTTCAACCTTGCTTTGCAAAGTGAGTTTGTTGTCCTTGTTTTGATGAGACGGGTTTGGGGCTGTGATGACGTCCACTGTCCACTTGGGCTGTGCATGTACAATATAGTATTTTGCCACACTAGTAACAAAGATTTGATTTTGTGTGCAAATTATTCTAAATTGAATTAATGACTGAGAAATATATACTTGTTCCATGAGTGGCTACTGGTGATGTATTTCCATATATCCACATTGTTCAGGCAGCTCTCATACAATTGATCTGGAGATTGCTTTAGGTGATTTTTTCCAGCTAATTATTGGCTATCTATGAATAAACGAATGAGATGTTGTTGAACTGGAAGCCAGTAGGTAAAACAAAATAGGGATAACTGCATTATGCTGAATATAAGGTAGTAGGGATGGAAAAGACAACCGTAATATTTTCTGGTAAGTTTCTACCTTTGTAGAAAGCTACCTCCCAGAGTGTATTTTTTTCTTACCAGCCGGCATAGACGGTAGAAAGTCAAATAAACTAACATCATTGAGCGATTTATACTTTTGTTCAAAATTCAGCTCAATCTATTGGCTGTTGATGTCAAGCTCTGCATCTCACATCAGATCATAATAATTCACATTAACTACCATCCACTAAATTTGATTTACATTGAATATAGTTTACATGCAATATAGTTATGTAAAATTAAAGATTTAAATCTTCTGACAATCTTTGTTGGACTGATAGGAGTTGCAAAGAATGAATATGTGTACCA
Organism: Malacoraja senta; assembly: GCA_038087875.1. Lineage (NCBI taxonomy): Eukaryota > Metazoa > Chordata > Chondrichthyes > Rajiformes > Rajidae > Malacoraja > Malacoraja senta. The sequence goes on along the minus strand of CM075990.1, from coordinate 10,779,884 downwards.
ATATGTTCAGTTCGTGAGTGATGGGCCTGAGTTGTTAGCGACCTTGCATTGGAAAGGAGGCTGGCATTTTCAAAGAATTGAAACACAAGATCTACTAAATGAACTTGACTGGTCATTTTGCTAGGATGCATTTACCTTGTACAATTATATTTTGGACTCATTTGGCAACATTGACTTTCTTATGTAATAATATTTCTCCTTCTCTGCCCATCTAAAGGTTTTCCTCCAACATTTGTCTCCATTGTTGTCTCTACCAACATTTGCTGCTCTATGGTTAACGATCCTGGATTTCATGGACAAGTATATGCATGCAGGATCCAGTGACTTGCTGGTAAGAGAATCTATCTCGTATCAAAGTCTCCACAAATTCTCCCTCAAAATTACCGTTTAAGTTCTGGTCCAGTTTTTTTCCTTTGTGACAATTCAACAATTTGTTTAAGCATCTTATGAATGATGATTTTCTTGAATCCTTTCTGTCGATAATTTAGAGATACAGGCCTTCGCCTCGCTGGGTCTGCAGCGGTCCTACACACTAACATTATCCTACATACACTCAAGGGACAATTTATAATTTTGCCAAGCCAATTAACCTACAAACTTGTACGTCTTTGGAGTATGGGAGAAAACCGGAGCACCCGGAGAAAACCCATGCAGGTCACGGGGAGTAACGTACAAACTCTGTACAGACAGTACCCATAGTCGGGATCAAACCCAAGTCTCTGGCGCTGTAAGGCAGCAACTCTACCACTGTGCCACTGTGCCGCCCATCTTTGTTTATGCTGTGATTTGTCCCAATTACTGCTTGGAAGTATCAATAAAAATGATAGTTCCATAATATAATGTAGAAATTCAATGTGAGTAGTTTCAAGGTTTGTTCTTGTCTTGTTCCTGTACTAGCCATATATTCTATCACTATGTCTCTGTTTCCTGACAGTCAATGAAAATAGTATGGATAAGGAGCTCAATGACGTCATGCTCCCACTCTCAATTTCTGATTTAATTGCTTTGCTTAAGATGGTTATAAGCACGAGTAATGAGAGTGCACATAATTAATCTGTACATTTAAATCCCTGCAATTTGGATCACATGCACAGGTTTTGTTATAGAACTGTCACGGCTTCAAGCTTGCTTACAGTGCATTCAGAAAGTATTCAGACCCCTTCACTTTTTCCACATTTTGTTACGTTACAGCCTTATTTTAAAATAGATTAAATTCTTTTTTCATCATCAATCTACCCCAGAAAGAAGAAGAAAAAATAGGTGTTTAGAAATGTTTGCAAAGTAATTAGAAATAAATAACTGAAATATCACATTTACATAAGTATTCAGACCCTTTGCTATGACACTCAAAATTGAGCTTAGATTCCCTGTTTCCATTGATTATATTTGAGATGTTTCTACAACTTGATTGGTAAATTAAATTGATTGGACATGATTTGGAAAGGCACACACCTGTCTATATAAGGTCCCACAGTTGACAGTGCATGTCAGAGCAAAAACCAAGCCATGAAGACGAAGGAATTGTCCGCAGAAACTCCGAGACAGGATTGTGTCGAGACACAGATCTGGGGAAGGGTATAAAACAATTTCTGCAGCATTGCAGGTCCCGAAGTGCACAGGGGCCTCCGTCATTCTTAACTGTAAGAACTTTGGAACCACCAGGACTCTTCATAGTGCTGGCCGCCCGGCCAAACTGAGCAATCAGGAAAAGGGCCTTGGTCAGGGATGTGACCAAGAACCCGATCGTCAGTCTGACAGAGCTCCAGAGTTCCTCTGTGGAGATGGGAGAACCTTCCAGAAGGACAACTACATCTGCAGCACTCCACCAATCAGGCCTTTATGGTGGAGTGGCCAGACGTGAGCCACTCCTCAGTAAAAAGCACATGACAGCCGTTTGGAGTTTGCCAAAAGGCACCTAAAGGACTCTCTGGTCTGATGAAACCAAGATTGAACTTTAGCCTGAATACCAAGCGTCAAGTCTGGAGGAAACCAGGCACCGCTCATCACGTGGCCAATACCATACCTACTGTGACAGCATCATGCTGTGGGGATGTTTTTCAGCGGCAGGAACTGGGAGACTAGTCAGGATTGAGGGAAAGATGAACGGAGCAATATACAGAGAGATCCTTGATGGAAACCTACTCCAGAGCGTTCTGGACCTCAGACTGGGGCGGAGGTTCGCCTTCCAACAGGACAACGACCCTAAGCACACAGCCAAGACAATGCAGGACAATTCATGTGTGTAAAGATTTATATAATGATATATGGACACACTGATCTGTTTTGTAGTCAATGCCTTCTATGTTCTGTTGTGCTGAAGCAAAGCAAGAATTTCATTGTCCTATGACACATGACAATAAACTCACTTGAACTTGAGTGGCTTTGTGACAAGTCTGTGAATGTCCTTGAGTGGCCCAGCCAGGGTCCGGACTTGAACCCGATCGAACATCTCTGGAGGGACCTGAAAATAGCTGTGCATCGACGCTCCCCATCCAACCTGACAGAGCTTGAGAGGATCTGGAGAGAAAAATGGGAGAAATTACCCAAATACAGGTGTGCCAAGCTTGTAGCGTCATACCCAAGAAGATTTGAGGCTGTAATCGCTGCCAAAGGTGCCTCAACAAAATACTGAGAAAGGGGGTCTGAATACTTCTGTAAATGTGATATTTCAGTTATTTCTTTTTAATTAATTTGCAAAAAATTTCTAAACACCTGTTTTCGCTTTTTTATTATGGGGTTATTGTGTGTAGATTGATGATAAAAAAATGAATTGAATCTATTTTAGAATAAGGCTGTAACATAACAAAATGTGGAAAAAGTGAGGGGGTCTGAATACTTTCTGAATACACTAGCTACACACAACTATTCACGTTGTGATAGTGCAAATAATTAACAAACTTACATAGTCGTGTAAACAAAAATATTAGAAAATTAGATTCTCTTTATCTGATACAAAATACTGCTTAATTTTGAAAAACGAAAACCTTTAATATTCAGCCAGTAAATTACTTCAGGGCCCGAGTACGGGAGGGAGTGGTCTGGGGGGCGGGGGCTGGGGGGGGGGGGGGGGGGGGACGTCAACCCCCCGGTGACATCACTCGCAGCGCGAGCAAGAAGACTGTTTTTTCCCCCAAAGTATTTTCAGATTTTTGAACATTTTCATTAATAACGAGAAATAAAGCATGAATATTTGAGATGAGGCGATTTTGGACTCCACGGAAAAAAATTCTACCGGAATATGTAATAATGTTACCGCAAGCGAGTCGGTTTTTCGAGAAGATGTGATTATACACCAACAAATAAACACACATACAAGATCAGACTTTGAATAGGTATATGATATGATGATGAAGGTTTTTGACCTTTTTTCCTTACTAGTTACCATTGAATGTTATATATTTATTCTGAATGTTCAGATTTAGGATCTAATCATCAATAGAGTGACAGCACAGGAAATATTTTTGCCCAAACCTGTTGACTCTAAAATTAAAAAAAAACAGCAGTGGGGTCAGTTTTGCATTCAATTCATGCAGACCCAGCCTTGAAGCATCTCATTCTCAACGTATAAAATGAATTATCTTGTCAAGTGAGAAAAACTTAATTCCAGTGGAATTTGCTACAAATATTCTATAATTTGTACATTTTTCATTCTGCTGTGGAATGTTGATAATGTGTTTCCTTTCAGTTGGAAGCAATTCCAGAATCACTAAAGAATATGCTACTGGTCATGGATACAGCTGGCATTTTCCACTGTGCTGAGTCGAGGACTGGTTATTCCCAGCTTTGGGAGATTACATGGGAAAGAATCGATTGTTTCTTGCCTCGTCTAAAGGATGAACTCTTCAAACAAACTGTTATTCAAGGTGAAAAACATATGCTCCATGTTTAACTTTTTAATTTGATGCCCCCCTTGCATGTAAATTAAGCGTATTCCTAAATTAAGGTAAAAGGAAATGCTCCCACATTTTCAGCAATACTGATATAAAGTAGGATGTGGTCAGGTTGGAAAACAGAATCAATAACAAAAAGAAGTTTGCATTAATTAGCCAGCTCCCTTGGGGATCACTCTAAAATGGACCAATTAATATCAGTGAAAGTACAGATAATACAGTAGAGCTAATGAGAAAGTAGAGATGCCTGAAATGGCAGAGTTTGTGGCCACTTCAGGCGTGTGGCGGCAGGAAAAGTGAAGGGATCTGAATACTTTCAGAATGCACTGTATGTCCCCTAATGCTGCCTCAGTATTTGAATACGGGGCCGTCTGGTATGATCATTCTTTTGGTTCATGGAAGATTTTTACTTCAGTCCACTCGACACAGTATGCAATTAATTTTAGTTGATGTCAACATACTGTGCATGAGTGTGGGCATACACAATTTTTGGTGCGTCAGCTGGTATGAACCAGTACCATTATATTGGCCAATTGTGAAACTGAAATAGTAATCGGCAGTGTCTACACATACAATAAAAATTTCTACATTTTAATAATCCCCCTTGTCCTGCACAATTTGGTGACGTTTGTTATATTTTACTTCCCAATTTTATTGTTTACCCTCAATATATCAGGGTTCTTCTGTGTTATAAAGGGTACTGTGCTGTTATAACTGCTCTTTTTCAGGGCATATTTTCAATGTTTGTTAATCACTGTATGCTTCCGAAATTATGGCCATTGATTATTCAGCGCATCTCTGGAAGTGTTATTGTTGTTGGAATAATATTGGAGTTGCAAATTTTTTGGGTAAAAAGCTAAATATATATTACGCTGATGATTTTTAATTTTGTAGATCCTGTCCTTGGTGTACCAGACCCATCTTCTAATTCAATGCAGCATCTTAGTGGACAAGCATCTATACTCCCTGGTTCAGATACAAATCCATCTGGTCATATTTCAGCATCAGAAAAACCCACAGAGGCTTGTGCCAAAGGTGAGCAAAGGAGTCGTTTTCAGGCCAGGAGGGCTTTGGTGTACAAAGTCATATTCCATCTTTTTATTATAAAAAGTCGCTGAAATTGAACTTTAGATTTGATTTATGGTTTCCTGCCTTAAGTTGTCCAACTTTCCTTTTTTTTTTCTCCAGTTGGCTCTTGCCATCACAATTGTTGCAGGCATTGTTACTCTCAGCACAATTTAGTCCAGTCACTATGAATCAAGAGATTTGGGTAAAAGTCCCACAGCAGAGCTTGGGCATACAGTGTTGGCTCGCCATGCAGTAATAAATTGTCAAATACTTTATTAAACTAAATTTGGTGTCAAATCCCAATCACCCTTGAGGGCAAAGAATTATGCCAACGATTTAACAAAGATAAAGATATTCCTTAGCAGAATACATGGAGCGATTCAAAATATTTTGGAAATCATAGTAGATTGAGTAATACTGGCCAGCCAGTGAGAAACGCAACCTAGTAATGAGAAAAATCAAGTTATTGCAAGTGGTCAGATTTCTTGGACCTTGCAGCGTTCTGACTGCTTCAAAAAAAAAAATAGTCTTTAAGCGGTTCCAGAAAAAATGAAACTTTTCTTTCCAAATCATTTTGATTAATACAATATTACCTTTTAAGTTGATGAAATTGAGATAGCCACGTAAGAAATGTCTTAAATGACGAATGGTTTAATTTAAAATACCATTATTCAAATGAAATTAATTCACCTAATTATCATTGATTTTGTCAATTTTAGTTCTTTTACACTAATCTAATCTTAATTCATTATCGGGACTGTGTTCCAGTGAAAGAGGATCCTTCTTCAATAAAAGGATATATTTATTATTGTATTTATCCCATGGGTGGTTGGAGTATGTTTACTAAATTAATGTGTCCCCACATTCCGCATGTTGCAAAGTTCCTGACACCTGTGTGATCTACTGGAACACACTCTTGTAACTGCTTTAGATTCACATTTTGCATCATTTGCAAGATTAATCCTTTATGTAGATACAAATGGGAAGCAGTAGGTTTTCAAAATAGGTTTTCATGTATCAATTGTTTTAGTGGAAACTAGACCGGGGGGACCCGTTGGGTTCCGTCCCCTCAACGTGCGGTTGCGTGGGGTGGGGGGCCTTCGGTGAAACACACACACTAACCCCCCCCCCCCGATATTATGTTATTATTCATTCTCTCCTTTTACCCCATCCCCTGCCCTATCCACTCACGCATAACCCCCAACTGCGCAGGCGCGGCTAGAGGGAGGGATGGGGGCAGAGATTGAGGGGTGGGGGGGGCGTGTCGTCACAGGGGAGGGCTGGTTCCCGAACGCAATACTCCACCACTCACCCAAAGGTCCCAATATTCACCACTCCCAAGAGAGGGAAGGGGGGGCAGAGGGTGGGCCCCCTACCCCTGCTCCCCCCTCCCACCCTCTCTCTCTGGTCGTAGAGCAGGCCTCCCCACCAGGCGCAGGGCCCGAGCTAGGCTGCGGCAGGGGTGAAACCAGAGCAAGGCCCGGAGCGATCTGAGGACGGTGAAAAGTAGTGGAGGGCCGGCCGATCGTGGCTTCCGTGAAGGGAAGCTCACCCACCAGCGTGACAGACGATTGGGCGGGGGAAAGGTCGTCCCCTGTGATGGCTGCCATGGCGACTTTTCCACTGCGTTTGTCCGCAGCCGCCATGTTGTAGAACTTCAAGGAGCCCAGCGGGGTGCGACTTGATCACGTGTTCAACGGCTTCAATCCAGAGCTGGGGGGGGGGGGGGTGGCGGGTGGCTGGGCCACGTAACTTGCAGCTCATGGCTGCGCGTTGAAAACTCTGCGCAGCTGGCCGCGAGGAGCAAAGGCATTGTGACGTCATCAGCTCACTTAAGCACGTTAGATTTAAAAAAGATGTCAGATTGGTGAACAATTTTAGTAAAAAAACTCAAGAAATGATGAATCAAATTTTCAGATGAGATTTTGAAATCATGGGGTAAATCTCTACCGGAATATGTAAAGATTTTATACCTAGAATAGTCTGTTCCTTTAATAATCTGTATGAAATTAATGTTTATATTAACATTTACTTAGATACATTGAAGATTGTGGATTTGTTTTATAATCTCACTTATGAAATCTAAAGTAATTGACACGAAGATATTTAAATTAACTGCACCCCCACACCTCGACTAGCTAAGACTTGATATCTGCTTTTGGACTATGTTACTTCTGCAGCGATGAGCTGTTTGTGTCAATGTGCGATTTAATGTAGAGCCATCTGAAGCAATGCAAGAGAGGAATTTCGGGCGAAAATATTTTCCTTTACAAATCAAGTTTGTGATCTTTTGTACTAATTTTAAAAGATGCCATTCAAAATCCACAAAACTGGCTCAAGAATGTACTGATCCATCCATTAAGTGAACCCATTTGTGGTCTGTGAAATTCGTTTTTTTTTTTTAAATGGCACCCTGTAAATTACATACCAAATTAAGTTAGTAAATAGCACCGTACGCTTTTTAAAAACAGCAACAATGACTCAATCATGTGGAGAAATAAGCACTTAAAGATAAAACATTTGAATAGTGTGGTATGTCATTTCATTACATAACTTAAACGGGAGCCAAAAATGACACTTGGTTAATGAAGATTTTGTTTGAGTAACATGAACTATTATCTCAAATGCAAATGCAATTTTGCATATTTCAAACACTACACCTCCTATCACCTCTAAACAAGTCCCCGTTTCTGTGCTTCCATCTGAAGACTAGCAACAATGTCCAATTCCTGCTCTGCCATTCAGCAGGAAGTCAGCATCTTCAGGTTTCAAAATACAAACTCTGCTGTTAATAATCAATATAATCATGGCATGTTGGTTTTAACCTATTAAATGATTTTCAGTTAAATATGAACGCTAATTATATTTTTTGTCCTCAGATTCTGAACACATCCAAGTTGGAGGGACTCCCAGCCTTACTCCACTCTCTACACCAGTGAAGATGAATGTCGGGCCAGATGTTAATCAGTCAATTGCACAGTCCCCTTTAATTCTGCACCCTCTTACTTCATCACTTCAAGTTGGTGTTCCACCTATGCCTTTACCAATTATACTTAATCCTGCTTTAATTGAAGCGACATCTCCTGTCCCACTGTTGTCTCCACCCCGTCCTGCCAACACGTCGACGGCATCTGAAGTGAACTAATTCCTCTAGATTAGGAAAGGATCAGTTTATTTAACATGTTCTTCTGTTTTGTATTATGACAATATACTTCTTTTTGTCAAGCTTTTAAAAAAATAATTTCTCAACTTTTCAAACCGGTCACTGACTCTAATGTTCAATTTGTGTGAAGAAATCATGCATCCATCACTGCAAAGAATGTATTGCTCCACAGATACCATTATTTATTTTTGGAGCATTAGCCATATTGAGCGCCAAATACTGTCAAACATTCAATGTAGAGTATGACCGAAGGCAAAAGCCATCTGTGGTGCATTGCAATGTTTTATTCATTATCTGCTCAAGTTATCAATGTTTCTAAAATGCTGTTTGCCACATTATAATGAACATGAAAATGTGTTTTTTGGCTGTAAACTAACATTAAGTTATCTGTATAGTAGCCCTTTATTTAACTGATATGTTTAAAGTAATTTTTAGAAGACAAGTGACAATGTGAAGGGCTACAACAGGACCCTGATACTCAGGTTGCATAAAACAAAAGAACAAGAGATAAACAACTTTGTTACAGTAATAAAATGCATGATTTTTTAAAATATCATGCAGCAGGATGGATGTTTTACCTAACCCAAATGTGATAGTCAAAGTATTCCACCCTTTGAAAACTCATGTTAAGTTCCATTTCGTAGTAGCTTATTTCCTTTCCCAGGACTTGGCTCATTTTTGTTGTCAAATGCAAAGATCTTGGTCAAATGTAAGTTTGTCAACTTTAGATTTTCACCCCAATTAATAATTTTTGGTCAATTGTTTTGGTTTGTATTTCCAATTGTCCGCAGTTTCTAGGAAGTTTCTGTACTGCATATTAAATGGAAACCTAGTGTAAAACATTAAGTGTATAAATATAAATGAATTTGCAGTGGTTAAAATTTTCACTTGTACCATTATATTTAGAGATGTGAAATTGTAATATAAAAAATAATGCTGGCGGATATGTTGAGCTTGCTTTACATTCCTGTCCTGTTTGCTTCCCATAAAGCCTGAATTAGCTGTAAATGACCCAAAACATAAATAGGCATGAAGGCCAAAGCTTGTGTAATTTGAGACCAACAGAATCTACATTGTTCTAAATTTTGTACATTTCACAAAGATTTTAATTTAATGTGTGCAAAATGACAACAAGACTTTCTGTGGTTATGGTAAAACTTAAATGATCTGTCCCACATTCTCTGGATGAGAATGAGGGAGGGATAGTAGACATAGGTAATGTATATAGAAAGAATGGTTTAAAGAAAATTTAAATGTACTTTTTACAGTAATAAATATCAAAATGTAAAGACATTTAGCTGTGGTTTATTGATTTAACTAGGTGATCTGTGAGGAGTTGTAGTAAGTAGCTTTCATTATTGAATTTATATTGAAAAAGCAAATTAAGTTATACATCACATTTATGCAAAATCTTATTCTGAAACAAATTGTCTGGGCCTGGAAGGTCACAATGGCGCGTTCCAGCTAAAAGACAATAGAAACAGACTAGTGGCGCCTATGCAGTGATAAATCTTTGGGAACATTTAAGGTGAATTTTGTCAACTTGCTGTAAACATGTCTTTTGTCATGGCCAACAGACCTCACTCAGTTGAATGAATTACAATAATTAGGATCCAAGGAATTCAAGTTAATAAATTACTTGAATAATGCACTGGCATTTCAGAATAGTTCTAAATGTTCCATTACGGTAGGCACACATGACATTTTGTCTAAACATCTAGCCCAAATAAATGTTATGGTTACACTTAATTCCTTCAGCAACATGGTATAATTTTCCCAACTTGAGCATCTCCATTAGGAAAAGATGCTTCATTTCAGACTTATGATCTGTTCTTATCTACTTATGCTGCCTAACTTGTTGAGTACCTCCAAAATCTGCAGTATTTGATATCTCTTTACAAATGTGCATGACAAGGTGATTAATCTACATTTATTTATTTAAAACTTGTCATCGTCCATGTGTACAACTTCAATGAACAAAGAGAAAGAACATGTGCTTTATTCTGCCCTTTAATTATAAGAGAAATTAAAAGTTGGTCACACAGAGCCCAGGGTTCCACTGACACCTGGCAGCCGTTCAGCCCACTGTTCATGCCAACTTCCATTTAGGTTCCCTTGTGATCTTACAACTTGTTCTAATATGCCCAGTAACTCGCCCTTGTTTCTTTTTTACCACTTATCTACACTTGAGATATAAAAAAAAAGATTAGCACGTGTAGAGGGGATGTTGGGAATCCAACTGCTTACAAGAGAGTAGCATCCAAGGTAGATAGAAAAGCTGAATCATTGGAGCTGTGAGGCAAAAGCATTCATTTAAGCCCACTTGGGTAAAACTGGAAACTCGTGCACAGGTTATAGGTTCAAATTACAGCCACATTATTTTCATGGTCTTATTGAACAATGACCCTCCTTCCACAATATTTAACATACTTTAAAGAGCCCATGTGTTTCTTTAGAATTACCTGCCTCAGAACATCCAGATATTTTTTAAATAGTTTTTCTTAAACTGTCACATATGAAACAACAGCAAATGGTATTGGAGGAAACATATGCAGCAATATTGCTGTTTCAATTTTCTGTTGTTCTTTTACACACTGAATGTGAAACCAATACACTAGCTTAACAAAAGGAATACGTAACCACAATTACATGAAGTCATTTGTCTAGCATGATATATTTTCCACTAGACTGTTAAATGTCACAATTTTCTTTAAAAATCTAAACTTTCAATGTTTTAGTAAAATCACAAAAAAACCCTGCAAAAGATGCACAGTATCAAGGTTGTTTTCTGATTTTCCACAAGTAGATTTCAAAACATTTTCCTTATTTGGGAGGAGTGCTATAAAAATGTAATCAAAAGTTTACACTTCAACCATCTGGTCATGTTTGTGATAACCGAACGAATATTTTGTACTTTCTCATTTACTTTTTGAACACACATTCACACTTTTCTGCATTGCTGAACAAAATGCTGTTTCAAATTGTTATTAAAAAAGGATTACTAGATGTGAAGCTTTGCCATTTCCTGCACATAGATGCCGATACTTTCACTGTCGAATAAGACAAAAAAGATGTTCTTCAATGATGATGATGTTGCGTTATCAAAATAATTGGAGATGGCCTTGAGGATGAGCTGCGCTGCAATGTGCTTTGGGAAACAGTTTCTGAAAGCAAAAAAAGGATTAACCATTACTTCTCTAATATTGCTTTCTCACATAAGGTTAATTGTGCAAAAGGCAAAATCTTGTAATGCTTCGCAGCTGCTCAAGTCTAGTTATTAGTGATTAAGTTAGTTTCAATGCAACATACACATTTTAGACATTGTTAGGAGACTCCTGGCACTTTCATGGGAAAAGTGGATAAATATTTGAAGTAGATGATAACAATTTAAAACCAACTTCTCTTTCCCATTTAATTTCCAAGAAGCAGCACAACCACAGAATGCTGAGGTTGTCCTGCACTAAATACGAGACTACATTTTTTATTCCTTAATGATTTTTTTCTAATCACTAATACAAATTTAAACATAGTTTGGTTTAAAGATATTGGATTGTAACAGGCCCTTTGGCCCATCGATCACCAGCTTACTAGTTTTGTTATCTCATCCATCCACTCTTCGAAGGTCATTTTACAGAGTTCAATTAACCTGCGGGATGTGGGAGGAAACCCATGTAGTCACAGAGAGAATGTAAACTCCAGACAGTATCCAAGGTCAGGATCGTACCCAGGTCTCTGGTATTGTGACACAGCAGCTCTACCAGCTGTATTGTTGGTGGATAGTCTCTTCCATGTTTAAATAATTTACTGCATGTTTATTCTCTTCCATACATTTCTAATACCATGCCTCCATTGAACTTTTGATGCCGTTTGCTGCTCCGAGGGTCTCTTATCCCTTGCAATTCCCACACAAGCCTCCTGCATAAATGATCCAGATTAAAAAATGGAGAGAAAAATGTTGTGCCATTGCTGCATTCTTCAGTGCAGTGACGACAAAAGAAATAACCAATAAATCCATCAAAATTATCAATTGCAAATTACCAGTCTGAGTGCTTGCCTTCATACTTCACAATTGTTAAAAAGAGTTCTGTTTGATTATGAGATTCATAAAGTTGTTACCGATAAATCTTCAGTCTGAACAATGCAAGATTTGAAGAATGTTGGTAGTGGCGGGTTTTCTATTCCAGTGGTTGACTTGGCAGTTCGAATTGAGATGAAGAGACCAAAGGGAAATATCCTGGTCATGTATTTGGTCCTAGACGTCATGTGAACTTTTCTGGGAGTAACACTTACATAACAGCCCTTGTACATAACCAGACTCTAGGCCATTAAGTAATCCATCCTGAACCTGAAAGAATCAAATCTGGATGCCAGTTTTGTTCCAGAATAGAGGTTCAGCGCCATTACTATGTAGAGATGCCAGAAGGTTTTGTAGAAGTAGGGAGGGTTGCTCTTTGTGTTCCATTAGATTGAGGTTTTCATTAACTACTGCAATGCACACTTAGTAGCAACAGATGTGTATTGTGAATAGTACTGCTGATTACCATGCCAAAATGGTTAATCTACAACAGTGTAGTTAACAGATTCCACTCTAAAACTGCTCAGAGACATTTGAATTGAGGTACTGCTCATAATTCCTGTCCACTAACAAAAACTGCACAAATTAAGATTTTATAACAGGGGAAATATTCATTCTTAGGCATAATTTCATCTGAAAATAATGTTAATGGTTACATTCATTCAAATTTATTTGGTGGATCGGGGATTTTCTAACTCACTGAGATATGCCAAAGAAAAGGAATTGGATACCAATGGTGGGGGTCTTTCAAGGCACCAAATATGGCAACTCGCCCTTTAACAACAATCTTCCAGTTAAAGGAAAATGTTAAAAGTGGATGACCATCATTGTAGAAGCATTTGAACATCCTACCTTGATTGGTTTGGAGACCGACCTGAAGCTCGAGAGCTGGTCCTGTCCAATGACATGGAAATCAACCCCAAAAGACAAAAGAGTTTATTATTAATTTTAGTGGGAGACTCCCCCCTCACTCTGGTATGATCTGCATTAGGAGAGCTTCCACGATGAAGCTTGCATTGAATTACAGCACAAAGATGACCAATTGTTGGTATTTGTACTCTGCACATGTCTATTCCCATCTTGCTTCTGAGAATGATGTCAGTGCTTAAACTAACCAATAGTGTAGTAATGTTTTTTTCAATGGCAGACCGTTGTTGTATCTTAGATCATTAATTAAAGAATTTATGGGATGTTAGACAAGGAACACAAAAGCTTGGTCCCAAAACCAACCTGATATTAACTGGCTATTAAGCAAAAGAATTACATTTGCTGGATAATGTAGCAGTAAAAGTTTACAATTAAAGCTCCTTCACAAACTTCAACTATTAGCTTATCTTAAACATTGAAATCTCAGAGGATGAAACATCCTCCACTTTATTTATTTCTCAACCACCATTTATTTAAACTACTGCAATGGTTATTGGAGTAATACCTTCCATTATTTTCCTAACTTTCTGCACAACTGTGATGTGGCACTAATAATATTTGAATAATTTGTACCCGTAGTGTAGTTTTAATTATATTAATTTTAATTTAACATAGTTAATAAGACATTCTGCCATTTCAGATGGAACGACATCAACATATTGTTTCTTCGTGCCTCCATCGTCTTACCCAGCTGTGCATAACATATTTTCACGGAGACTGCATTGACAATCTGGAGTCCGTTTATGCACCCCCTTCCACTACTCAAGGACAAAATAACGCGGGGGTGGTATGAAGCAGTTTATCTTTTACTTTGTAACCAACAATTAGGAAGCTCAACATTTTTCAGAAATCTCTTCAGTTACCCAGTAAATGCAGCCTCGATTCAGTGCTAATGTGAGGAATTGTTTTTCTCGTAATTCTAGAGAATCTTGATTATTTAAAATTACAAATGTCCTTGTTTTATACCTGCAATATACCTGGTGCTTTCACATGTCCTTCAAATATTTACAAACAACCCCAGAAACGCACACAAGCTTTCGTACAATCTGTAGAACTTGTTTGATATCCATGATCCGCTTAAAGTTTTCAGATGAAATTTGATATAGCTAAAAGCATTGTAGCACAATCTTTGATCTTCTGAGGTAACCCAACAGATAGTGAAAGCCCCTTAAGATTTCCCCATTCTCTCAGTTCAGCCTTCAATTCCCAATGATAGTACAGCAAATTCACAAGATACCTTGCGTCTAGTTTGAACTATTGTCTTTCAAGCTGCAAACGTAATGTTCATTCCTGCATCATCTGCCGTTGCTTGAGAATTGCAGCAAATTAGTGAATCTCCTGAGAATAATTATTCCATGAATAAATGGTGAAGAATGGAAGACTTGATGACTTTGCATTAATTAACGTGGTCATGTGTGATTCGTTTAAATCAAAGACTGGCTGAAAGTGTTCTCTTTTTCACAACCTATTCATTTTCAGACAGTTTAAAGTAGAACCAATGGATATCCAAGTAATAAACTCTTTTGGTCGCAATCCATGGTTTTAACACAGTTTTCTGGCAAATCATCATGGCCTCGAAGCTAAAATTAACACTCTCACAGGCACTGGATGCAATTTTGGCGTCTTGATCCATTCAGTTTGCATTAATTGCAGCAGAAAGTTTAACTGTAGCTTTGGTTTCTCCCCTCTCCCCCACCCCAGAAGATCCATAGGCAAGTCTTTTTTATGCATCACCAGCCGTAACAGTACTGCCAATCCTGCACCATCAGTAGCCATGGTCAAAAAAGGTTGGGCTTTTTCCTGGAGGCATTAATATTGCCACAACAGATATTAGTTTTAGCTTAATTAATAGCCTGAGTCAGGAGGTTGTGGGTTCAAGTCCTTCTTCAGGGAAAGCACAACATTTTGGCACCCCCATACACCGAGTAAAAGAAGTGCTAACATTTGTTTATTGAAGGCGAGTTCAGGGCCTGTTTGCCTTATCAAGTGGTAAAAGGATCTGATGGAGCCATTTTAATGTCAACCACTGGATTATTGTCACTACTGCAGTACCTTTGTCATGCACTCATACAGAAGTTATTACTGCATAGATATTATATACACCCTGTGTAAAATTAACTTCACCCTTCACACATCCCGTTTATGCAGAAATAGACATCTTGCATTTAACTTAATACAAACCCCGCAAAAACAAAGCCAAATGATGGCACACAAATTTCTGTCTCTGAAAAATGTCAGTGGAAATTTATGGTAAATATTTATTATAACCTTTCAAGAGAGCATTTACATATTTCTGTTTTAAAAGAACAAAACCAAAATTATTCAAAGTTCTGGTGCAAGTTCCAATCAATTTGAACATACCTTTAACTTTTAGACATAAAATGCATTTTACCTGCTGCTGGCAATGGACGGGAAAGCAATCGATTTTAGTTTCTTCTCATCTGCCAAAGTCAAGCAGTTCATCACAGCTTTTTCCAGTTGCTCTTCACATTTATCCACTCCCCATTGTGGGATATTACAGTGAATTATGAATTTGGCCGGCAGTCCAGGAGCCTGACCCAAAACAGCTGTAACAGAAACAAAGAATTTAATATGTTTGGACTCAAACAGAACATAGGAATTGTTGAAAAGGCTAATTTAGTAACTGTTCCTAGTAGGGCATATGACCAAATCCTGATTCGATTCTTAAATTCTGGAACCATTATAACCCTACTTGAGCATGCTCTGATCGCCATATTGGGACAGTGCAACAATAATTTCCAAGTATGATTATAATGGCAGCATGCTCCAAGCATCTACCACAGTGTAACAAAACAATTGCCTCCCGCATCCTCTTACCTTTCCCCTTCTCACCCTCTTGTTATTGGTTTATTATTGTCACGTGCACCAAGATATAGAACAAAACCTTTATGTACTTTCCAGGCAAATCATACTATACATGAGTACAACATGTAATGCAAAAGAAAAATGGAACAGAGTGCAGAATATAGTATTATAACTAGATAAAGTGCAGGTAAAAAAAAGTGCCAGGGTCACAATAAGGTAGGTGATGAGTGTCAGCTCAAGAGTCTGATAACAGCCGTTCTTGAATCTGGTGCTCTGTACTTTAAAGCTTTTGCATCCCAAGGAAACACAGTGTAAATAGTTTGCGTGATATTTTGAGATACCTCCACATCTCTGCAATTTTTTGTGGTGTCTTGGGTAGAGCAGTTGCCAAAGCAATCCACTCTTTAGGAAGTTTCAAAGAGGATCTCAATTGGATTTATAGGTCACATCTGCTCATATATAACTGGACAATACTAAATTTACAACCAATTTGGAACAAAGTTAACCATGTGTAGGTCTGCAGGCTGTCTGGTGTTGCAACTTGCACAAGCAAATACAATAAGGTACATTTATCAAATGGATAACATGCCATTGAAGACAGTGTGAAGTGTAGATTAAATCAATAGGGATGGGGTGGGGGAGAGTGGAGATGGGAAGAGGCTGATTTGTATGATGGACTGGGCCGTGTCCACAACTCTGCAATTTCTTAATCTTTTGCAAAGCAGAGCACTTCCATAAAAGCTGTGGTGCATTTGATAATTTGCTTTCTATGGTGCACCTTAGAAATCGGTAAGTCATTGGAGACAAGCTGAATTCCGTAATCTTCTGAGTAAGTAAAGCTGTTGGGTAACATGCTCAAGAACCTTTTCCATATTCTTTCTATCTTAATGACATTCTTTCCATCTTAATGATAACCCGGATTCCAGAACGGCACACATTACTCCCAGTATGGTCTCACTCACATTTTGTAATGACGTCCCAACTCAATCTCAATATTTTGAAGGCAAGATATGAAGGCAAGTGTGCCATATGGTTACTTCTACAGCTCCACACTGCTGAATAAGTAGTAAAATATGCATTGACCATAGAACTCTTGTTGAATTGCAATTACAATATAGATTAGGGGCACGTTGCCTTTGATATTTCTATACATTATTGCCTTGTTCTCCCATGATGACTACTCTGCAAAGAGGATATTGGGGTATAATATGAAATCGAACTAGATGAAATTTTGAAATATTTCTAAAATGAGATTGTTGTTCAAAAGTGTCAATGTGTGCATGTTAATATTTCACTTGTTTTGAATGCCACAATATTATATTTCAAGCAGATTCCTCACACATGACAAAGTACAGCTTTATAAATGCCATAACTAAGCTCAATCAATCTAAGCAGATAGCTATAAATATGTTTTAAATTACAAATGACTACTTACCCCCAGCTACATCCAAAGGTCCATTGGATTTAAAGAGCTCTTTCACAGCTTCTAAAAACTTCTTTCCACCTGCTTTTTCCAATGCGTTGCCTGAAATTACAATTATTATTCCGAAGATTCATAGGCTATTGGTAGATCTGCTTAAAGTGGTCAAACTGATGAATACCTAACTGGAACTGTATTTGCAAAGTACAACATGTGGGAGGGTAGGGCATCATAATACAGATTTAATGACATCTTAAAATGAAAAAGGTAAAATAAATACAGGGGACCAGCACTTGTAAGTATACTTCAAAAAAGGCTTTAATGCATCATTTGCTCTTTCAAATTGGAAGATTACTTTATGCAATAATTCCCATTTATATTGTCTTTAATTTTGCTGGTTCCCAAGCAGTTTTCAAACAAAACAGAAGATAAGTATACAGTGCCCTCCATAATGTTTGGGACAAAGACCCATCATTTATTTATTTGCCTCCGTACTCCACAATTTGAGATTCGTAATAGAAAAAAAAATCACATGTGATTAAAGTGCACATTGTCAAATTTTAATAAAGGACATTTTTATACATTTTGGTTTCACCATTGAGAAATTACACCAGTGTTTATACATAGTCCTCCCATTTCAGGGCACCATGTTTGGTACACAGCAATGTCATGTAAATGAAAGTAGTCATGTTTAGTATTTTATTGCATATGCTTTGCATGCAATGACTGCTTGAAGTCTACGATTCATGGACATCACCAGTTGCTGGGTGTCTTCTCTGGTGATGCTCTGCTAGGCTGGTATTGCAGCCATCTTTAGCTTCTGCTTGTTTTGGGGGGCTAGTCCCCTTCAGTTTTCTCTTCAGCATATAAAAGACATGCTCAATTGGGTTCAGATCAGGTGATTGACTTGGCCACTCAAGAATTGACCATTTTTAGCTTTGAAAAACTCCTTGGTTGCTTTAGCATTATGTTTGGGATCATTGTCTTGCTGTAGAATGAACCGCCGGCCAATGAGATTTGAGGCATTTGTTTGAACTTGAACAGAATTCATTATGCTACTACCATCAGCAGTTGTATCATCAATGAAGATAAGTGAGCCAATACCTTAAGCAGCCATACATGTCCAGGCCATAACACCCCCGCCACCGTGTTTCACAGATGAGATGGTATGCTTTGGATCTTGGGCAGTTCCTTCTCTACTCCATACTTTGCTCTTGCCATCACTCCGATATAAGTTAATCTTCGTCTCCTCAGTCCATAAGACCTTTTTCCAGAACTGTGGCTGCTCTTTTAAGTACTTCTTGGCAAACTGTAACCTGGCCATCCTATTTTTGCAGCTAACCAGTGGTTTGCATCTTGCAATGTTGCCTCTGTATTTCTGTTCATAAAGTCTACTGCGGACAGTGGTCATTGACAAATCCACACCTGACTCCTGAAGCATTCCTGATCTGTTGGACAGGTGTTTTTTTTTTTCTTCTTTATTATAGAGAGAATTATTCTGTCATCAGCTGTGGAGGTCTTCCTTGGCCTTTGCGATTAGTAAGCTCGCCTGTGTTCCCTTTCTTCTTTATGATGTTCCAAACAGTTGATTTTGGTAAGCCTAAGGTTTGGCTGATGTCTCTTAACAGTTTTATTTTTGTTTCTCAGTCTCATAATAGGTTCTTCGATTTTCATTGGCATAACTTTGGTCCTCATGTTGATAAACAGCAATAAAAGTTTCCAAAGGTGATGGAAAGACTGGGGAAAAGACTAGGTGCTGAGAGCTCTCTTATACCTGCATGAAGGAAGTAATTAAACACACCTGAGCAATTACAAACACCTGTGAAATCATGTGTCCCAAACATTAAGGTGCCCTGAAATGGGGGGACTATGTATAAACACAGTTGTAATTTCTACATGGTGAAACCAAAATGTATAATACCCTTTAATAAAATCTGACAATGTGCACTTTAACCATATGTGATTTTTTTCTATTACAAAATCTTAAATTGTGGAGTACAAATGGCCAATGGTTAGGTGGAAGAATAGGTCATAAAGAGCATCTTAAACAAGAAAGCAAGAGGCAGATAAGATAGGATTATAGAAGGAATTCAAGATTGCCATGGCTTTGCAGATGAAAGCATAGGGATGAGCAGACTACAGGAGCACATTATTACCCATTACTATTTTTCCAGAAAAGTTCTTTAATCATTTCAAAACTAGTTTGCTATAATGATTTTTCGGCGCATTTTTGATTTACATTTGAAAGGTTTTATTTGGAGTTTCGATAGACTGGATTAACTTTTTATTTGAGGAAACAATATTATAAAAATCAGTGCTGACAATGAATTATCTAATTATGTACTTAGTGCAAAGTTAGTGCCTTATATATTTCAGTATTTTCAAGCAACTTTATTTATATTAGTTGCTTTATGAAAATGCATTCAGCAGACTTAATTGTTATTTTTAAAAATTCCCTCAACCAAAAGCAAAAATTGTGAACCAGGAACAAAAACACCAAAAAACTTACCAACATCCTCTTTAAGGTCTATTTCAGCATTCGTCGGGTTAATGATGCACTCAACCTTAACTGAACCAATCTTACTGACTTCACTCTGTGTTAATGACAGCTGAAAAAAGAGATAAGATTTAATAAACTGCGGAAACAACAATCAGATTGCCAAGATAGTTTGCCTTTAACTTTTTTGAGCAGGACATTAAGCCCTCCATGTTTATACCTCTCCCTTAATTTCATACATTCTTTCCCCATACTCCTGGATACCATTTCATTCTTAAATATATTTAGCAAGCCTCACAAATTCATCACCATATGTGGTAAGAAATTTCACCTCATATTAAAGTCTTAACCCTGAAAATGTGACCCACAATTCATGAACTTCATTCCATTGCATCCCAGCCAAGGAAAACACCTTTGCATATCCCATCATACATTTCAATGTGATTTCCTCTCAACCTACTGTTGACGTCAATCCAATCTCTCCTCTAATGACAGTGTCACCATCTCAGAAATAGTTTGGTGAACTTCACTGTACCTCCACTAGGGCAAATATCTCTTTTATTTGAAAAGACCAAAACTGCATAGACCACCTGTGGTCTCAGAAAGGACCGTTAAAAATGTAACAAGACAGCCTTGATTCTGTACTCAAAACATTTCTTAACAAAGGTTGACATGCCTGCTGCCTTAACTACTTGCATGTTACCTTTCAAAGGCTTGGTACACAGACATTATCATCGCTTTGTACGTTGCTATTTTCTAATTGAATCTATTGCCATTTAAATATTACTCTGCCTTGTAATACTGCATAGGCCATGCATTTGTCGAATCACTCAACTTGATGCATGCTCCTAACAACCCACAATCCCCACTGCTTTTTTATTATTAACAAATTTAAAACATTACAATTAACTTAAATCCAGATTTAATATTGACATTTATATAATGCTAAATCAATAATTTGTCATAATTGGCATCAATTCTCAAAATAGAAAAGCAGAGAATTGATAATGTATTGTGTGCACTTAATTGAAATTGATACAACCCAGGGGTACACATTTACCCATATCCAATTTTAAATTAAAATACCACATAACTTACCTTTTGTCCCAGAAAAAGGCTCTTTGTTGAATGAATTGTGAAACCTTCACCAGGTACATCATCTGAAGTGGAACTAGATGCTCCTTCCTTCTTGCTTTCTATTCGTTTACCCTGATTTTAAAAAAGTGTTTGAATTGTTCATTTTGAAATAATGAAAACTATTCCATAAAACAGAACCAATTACATTTCTCTGCACCCCTTTTATTTGTTCTGTACTAATGTAGTCACCAACAAAACACTGATAACAATGACTAAGGTAGTCTATTTGTTTTTCGTACAAGTATGTGACCTACTAACCTTAGCATGAATACAAATCTGTCTTTCCACTTTTAGACAGATGGTATTATAAATTTTGGATAGCTTGTGAATACTTGAATGTTTAAATCTTCAGGTTTTGATTAATTTTAAACATAGCTGAACATACTAGAGATCTGTGTATAGCATTATAGTCTATGAAAATGAAACATTCTTAAAGGCCTTTGATAGAATTGTAATAATCCACAGCAGAGGCAGAGTCTCTCACTCTCTTTTCCTCCCCCCCCCCAACTCCTTTCCCTTCCCCTTCCCCTCCTCCTTTTTCCCTCTCCCCCCCCCCCCCACCCCGTGGGGAGATGAGGGGTGATCATATAGAGGTGTACACAATCATGAGAAGAATAGATTGGGTAAATGGACAGAGTCTTTTGCCCAAAGTAAGGGAATAGAGAACCAGAGGAAATAGGTTTAAGGTGAGGGGGACATTCAATGGGAGCCTGAGGGGTGACTTTTTTTTTACACACAAAGGGGAGTGGTTGTATGGAACAAGCTGCCGGAGGAGGTAGTTGAGGCAGGTACTATCACAACATTTAAGAGACATTTGGACAGGTACATGGATAGGATAGGTTTGGAAGGATATGGGCCAAAAGCAGGCAGATGGGACTCATGTTGGTCGGAGTGGGCAAGTTGGGTGGAAGGGCCTGTTGCAACCTGGAGTAACATTTTGGTAATAGATTGCCTGACAAAGAATTACATTGGTGGATTTGTTGCGATGGGATCACAAGTCAAATTTCCACACCTGCTACATCACATCTTTCTTCCCCACGTCAAGTTGAATGCATTAAAACATAACTAATATTGCAGTTTAATCGTAGGGAGCTGCCTGAATTATTGATTAAATATTTAGGGATACATTTTTTAATTAAGTGTCAATGCAAATGTCCAAATTAATTTAGTCAGTAACCTACACTTTCTCATGCAGATACTTAATTTAGATTAGACTACACAAAAAGCTAAAACAGCTTCAAATTGTGATATTTCAGAAAAATCTACTTTGGCTTCTCACTCTTTCTTTTACAGATTTAATGGTGGAAGTGCGATGTCAGAACTAAAAATGAAAACTAAATTGCACAATTTAAATTGAGGTCCATTTGGAACTCAAATAATTAGGTTTGATAAAATTCCAATAATCTGACACATTTGAGACATTGGTGGTGCCAGACGTACAAATTTTCCAGATCATTGGACATCATTTGAAGCAATGCCCCAACACCCATAGTTTTTATAAAATATGTTACTCAGGTGAAACATATTTTGCAATGAAGACAGGCAGGTTTAAAAAGAATGTGGGAGCCAGGGCGTCTGGGGAGTTAAGGAGTGTGGAAACAGATTTCCGAGAACAGGAAGTGAGAGGTGAGACCAGGTGCAAAGTGAACTGGCAAGAAGCTCACCTTTGATGCAGGTGCTTAACCACCAGTAATTCCAAATCGTCATGATGTAATCAGTTTTACTGCATATCAATTGGCATCACAAGTTAACGTTTCTAAAGATAATAGCTGACCGTTTCCTAATCCAAAATGATTTAGTGCCATTGTAGTACAGCAAGTCGTCCCTCTTAGACAGCAGGAATTGCGTGTTTGATACAAACCTTTCTGGGCGATTTGGATTTTCTACCCTTTTTGACAGTTGCTTTCTTGGCTGCTTTTTTAACTGGAGATGGCTTTGCTTTCTTTGCCTTCTTTGCCTGCTTTTCCTTCTTTTCTTTTGGCGTAGATAGAATGGTTTCCACTTTACTTCTGGCACCACGTTTCTTTGCCAGGAGTTCAGGATGAATTCGAGGCAGCACACCACCACACGCAATTGTTACTCCCCTTAATAACTGCAGGCACAAAATTAATTATATATAGGCAAAGCTTTTCAATAAAATGATCCTGCACTGAAATACTACTGTTCTAGAAAACTGCACCCAAAATTAATACATTTCAAAATGAAGGTTGGTTTGTTTTTGGTTCTTTATATTATGTGGACCACTTTGTGGGAAGATGTACTATTGAGCGAAATACTTTATTTGTCTAAAGAATCAATGCATAAAGTTAGATGGAAGTTTATAAAAACTAAATGGATGGAATTTCTAATGTTTCTAACATTTCACTGCATCTTATTGCTGCTCTAATAGCAGCCAATTTATAAAATACACAAATTTTAGTTTGTAGCAATGTTGGTAATTAAATGTTTAATATTTCTACCATTACTCGTGTTTTTGATGGTACTAGTTTTCAGGCGTTCATTATGACAGTTCTTGTTGCATCTGCATTCTAAATTAAAAATGGGAAACATGTACGATAAAACTATTAAATATAATGAACTCATTACTTCACACTGTGCTCCTTAAATACGCCAAGTGGACTGGGTCAATCTGGAGCAGATTAATTAGTTTTCAGCTATAGCCACTACTATATTGACAAATGCATGAACATCCAAGAATGTAGATGCCACAGGATTTTTTACACACTCGGATGAACTCAAAACCATCTCCAAAAGTACAGCATTGATTATGCGCTCAAATTATTTCCAGGACTGGAATTAAACTCGCAAGAGTGCTCCCATTGGGCCATGACAACAAATGTTACTTCATCGATTACTAAAGTTTTTATTGCACTCAAAGCCGCAACCCTTCAAAATCTGTACACAAGTATAAGTATACTTGATGAAAGGAAAGGCACTTTGCAATTCTCAAGAGGATTTTGCAGTGTGCAGCATGGTGAAAAGCATGATGCTGCCGCACCCACTGAGTTTCTCCAGCACTTTTGTCTACCTTCGATTTTCCAGCATCTGCAGATCCTTCTTAAACATGGTGAAAAGCATCTTGTCTTAGAAGTCAGTTCAATTCTAGATACAGCATGACAAGACCAGAGATCAGTATAACTAGCAGATGCTCTTCACACCTGCTTAATTTATTCTCATTATTATTAATGTATCCATATTTTCATATTAGAATCAGTACAGACATAAATGTTTCATGCCTTCATTCAGTTCTAATGAAAGGTCCATGGCCCGTGATGTTAAGTGTTTCTCTTTTCACGTGCGCTGACTGGCCTGCTTTATGTTTCTAACTTTTCCCATTTCCTTTCAGATTTACAGCAATCTGTATAACGCTGGAGGAATTAAAAAAAAATTCCAATACAGTGTCCAGTTTTCTTCCAGTTCGCAAAAATGTGCCGGTAGTTAAATGAACTGTAAATAGTGAGTAAATAAATAAATACCCAGTGTAAATAAATAGCAAGTGTCAAAGTATGTGGTAGAAGAATCACAGGAAAGAGGGACAGGATGGGTCTGAAGGAGTGTGCTGCAAGAAACCATTATGGGCTGAATTAAGTCCTTCTACACTTAGCTGCACTCTCCAATGTTTTCCAAATCCTCCAAGTATCTTTCTCCTTTGAAAATTAAAGATTTCTACAAGCATCAAGAAAACGAATGAATTGGGTTTCAAATAGATCAAGATAACTAACACCATGAGCCTTACCTGGTTTAGTTCTTCATCATTTGCCACTGCCAGCAGAATATGCCTTGGAGTAATTCTACTCTTTTTGTTATCCCTGGCTGCATTTCCAGCCAGTTCCAGAATTTCAGCTGCACAAGAATAAATGTTTGTTATTAAGTTTAAAACAACTGATACCAGAAATATTTGCCGAAAGTGCCAAAATAAAACATCCTCCAAAATGAACAGATACATTTTGATTCCTCAAAAATAATTTGTTTTTAAGCTTTAGACTTTAACCTGGTTTTCATGTTCTAAATTTAGACTTTTACCGGCAAGGTACTCCATGACTGCAGCCAGGTAAATGGGTGCTCCCATTCCAATACGATAATTGAATGTTGATTTCCGCAAGTAACGCAACAGTCTGCCAACAGGAAAAATGATTCCAGCTCTGGATGAGCGTGATATCTTGATCATTTTCTTTTTTCCACTTCGGGCTGACATCTTGCAATTTGTGAGTTAGAAAAATACCACCTGTAGATCTGAAAAGGATATAATCGGTCACTTAGACATTGAATCTTGTAGCACACCAGGATATTTGGCTCATCTGGGACATGCCAGCTTTCTTCCCACTCTCCCCGTCATTCCTTTATTATCCTGCAAATATTTGTATTTTAGAATTAAATGAATATTTTAAAAGGTGTTTAATGTGCATAATAGGCCAGCAACTAAAATCTTTCTTACATTATCAAACAAATTCAACAGCTGCAGATAGGTTTGTGGATATAGCAATAAATGGATATAGTAGGAAGCGTCAGCAAGTTTGGCAGTAGCTCAAAAGAAATGTTGAACAGCAATCCTTATCCATCACTCGGAATGTTCAAATTTTTATCTTACTATTTTGGGGCCACAAAGCTTAAACATTAGTACTTTGGCACAGGTCTACACCACAATTTTGTAGCACATTTAATCTCCAATCTTTAAACATTAGCTTGAATTGTTAAAAAAAAATGATTAAAGTAGCAACTTGAAAGACAAAACAAAATCTATGCATTAAATAATGAAAATAAATTTGACAAGTTCAGCTTTAGAACACCAAAATGTAGAAAAAGGTCAAAAACTATAATTAATAATGAGTGGCTGAAGAATCATATTAAGAACTGTTGGCATTACTATACCAACAGTTAAGATTATTGTTTGAAATTTTAATTCACTTTTCAAAAACAAGGGACTGGAATTAATTTGAAGCATGCTCAATGATTTTATGAACTATATTTTAACATGGTATTGCCTCGACCATTTAGTCATCATCAACTAGTCATGACTAGTAACTTGGCAATTAGCAAAGTATTTTCAATCAGGGTGACCAGCATTGACTGCCTCGCCAACAGTCTCTCTGTCCTTTCCTTCTTTGTGTAATTAACTTTTCAAAAACAAGGGGGTTAATTAGAATTAATTTGAAGTATGCTCACTGATTTTATGAACTATATTTAAACATGCTATTGCCTAGACCATTTACAGTCTTATCATCAACTAGTCACGACTAGTAACTTGGCAATTAGCAAAGTATTGTCCTTTCCTTCTTTGTCCAGTCTGTCTGTCCATCCTTTCCTTCTTTGTGTTTTAATTGTATGTGTTAAATGTACGTTTTCAGTGTTCTTTAGCTTGTTTTATGTGGGGGGGGTGGGGGGAGTTGGGGAAACTTTTTCTAATCTTGTACCTCAACGGAGATGCATTTTCCCCCCCCCAGATCATATCTCCGTCAGCAATGCGGCCTAACTTCGAGGAGTTGGCGGCCTTTGCTGGAGACCGATTTTGAGAGCTCCACCATGGTCGCCTGCGGACTTACCATCGCGGAGATCGCGATCCCTTTGCTGGGGGTCGACCTCGGAGGTCCAACTGTTGATGCTTGCGGACTTAATATCACGGAGCCCGCGGTCTCTGGTCAAGGACCGATTTCGGGAACTCCAAGCCACGGGAGTTTCGATCGCCCCGACACGGGAGCTTCGACTGCCGGCTGCGGGAGCTTCGATCGCCCCAACAGATGGTTCGACTGCCCCGACCGCGGGAGAATAAGAGGAAGAAGATTGGACGTTTTTGCCTTCCATCACAGTGAGGAATCCGCTGTGGTGGATGTTTATGTTAACTATTATTTAGTTGTGTCTTGTTGCTTTTTTCTTCGTATGGCTGTATGGTAATTTGCATATCACTGTACCTCAATTGGTACATGTGACAATAAAAGACCTTTGCCTTACTCTGCTTTTCTCGATACGTCTAATCTTTACTTCTGTTATCACCCCAATAAAGCTTCCCTGCACTTTCTCTATATTTCTGTATCCCTTCTGCAAAACATGCATAGCATACCAAGCATGATCTAATTGAGCTGAATAATATCAGGGCAGAAGTCAATAATTTGATCCACTCTGCCATGTCTTAAGATCATGGACAAACGTCTGAAGAAGGGTTTCGGCCCGTAACGTTGCCTATTTCCTTCGCTCCATAGATGCTGCTGCACCCGCTGAGTTTATCCGGCCTTTTTGTGTATCGACAATCTTTTAACGTTTCCTTCCCCATTTCCATACCCCTTGGAATTTCAAATCTATCCATCTAATTTCTGATGTCCAAGATCTCTGGTGGAGTGAATTATAAAGATTTACAAACTTGATATGAGATTTCCATTTGTTTCAATCAGCTAAATAACCTCTTCAAAACTTTTAGCAGCCTCTCCATATCCCCCAATTCCATACATCTCCATGTCCCTTTCCAAAATTATCTTAAATGCTATTATTCTATCTGTCTACACCACCACGACACGTTCCAGGCATTCGCCACCCTCTAAAACAAAAATTACCCTGCACATCTCCTTTAAGCTGTGCCCCTCTCACCTTAAAGTTCTACCCTCTGGTAATTGAAATTGGGAAAATAGTTCTCACCATCTATGCTATCAATGCTTCTCATAATCTTATATTAGATACCCCCTCAATCTACAGCATTCCAGAGAAAACAATCCAAGTCTGTCCAACCTCTCCCTGTTACCAATACTTCCTAATACAAACAGCATTCTCTTATACTTTTGCAAAGCCTCCACTTCCTCCTTGTTTTGGGGCTACCAGAATGCACACAATTATCCAACTGAGGCCTAATCAAAGTCCTACAAAGCTACATCATTAGTTCCTAACTCTTATACTCAATGACCTGACCAATGAAAGCAAGCAAAACACATGTCTCTTTAAAACTCCATCTACTTGTGTTGCCACTTTCAAAGAGTCATGGATCCCCAAGATCAGTCTGTGTATCACTGCTGTTAAGGGTCTTGCCATTAATTGTATACTTTCCCCTTTAGTATTCTCCACATAAACTCAGGTCAGGCAGCATGTGTAAAGAAAAGCAGTTGGAATGGTTGAAAGGTCTGCCTGACCAGCTGCATTCCTGAATCAGAATTTTAATGTCAATAGCCCAGCTAAAATTATTTTGGATTACTTTTCCTACTAAAATAGACCACATTTATTTCCCACCCATTTGATCTATCTATAATTACAGCTTTAAATATCAATCACTGTATACTTTTCTGTTTTATTTTCAAAGTATTCAATGAATGTCACAGTTTGCACCCTAAAGCTCCACTTGATACAGACAATGGAGGAAACTGCACAAAATGACATCATGTTCACGTCATAGGAGCAGAATTGGGCCATTTGGCCTATCGAGTCTACTCTACCATTCAATCTTTCCCTTTCAACCCCATTCTCCTGCCCTCACCCCATAATCTTTGGCATCCGTAATCAAAAATCTGCCCATCTCCTTTAAATATACCCAACAACTTGGCCTCTGAATCAGTCTGAAGAAGGCAGGGCTCTCAATTAACTTTTTTTCCCTGTTGCCAGCCGGGCAACCTCGGCAGCTTTTTAGGTTGCCAAATGACAGTTTAGGTGGTCATTTAAGATGGCTTGCATGACGAGTGCGATAATGTGCTCGGACGAAGTGCGTAGTTACCAGTCGGAATTATGGTCAATAAAGCATTCACATATTATTTCTGCTTCAAATAAAGTCGCAAACTAAACATATTCACCAATCAAGACATGATATATACCACAATCACATGCAGCAAAATTACAATACAGTATCTCATCTCTTTTTACAGATTGCAATTAATGCAATTTCTATTATCTCTTTCCACTTCCAAACAAAAATCTGGTTGGATTATTCAGCGTATGATCAACCTCGGTGAGACCAAGCGCAGGCTTGGCAATCGCTTCGCACAACACCTCCACTCAGTTTGCAATAACCAACCTGATCTCCCGGTGGCTCAGCACTTCAACTCCCGCTCCCATTCCGACCTTTCTGTCCTGGGCCTCTTCCATGGCCAGAGTGAGGCCCACCGCAAATTGGAGGAACAGCACCTCATATTTTGCTTGGGTAGTTTACACCCCAGCGGTATGAACATTTGCTTCTCCAATTTGAGGTAGTCCTTGCTTTCTCCCTCCTTCCCCTCCCATTCCTAGCTCTCCCACAGCCTACTATCTCTGCCTCTTCCTTTCTTTTTCCCGCCCCACCCCTCCCGACATCAGTCTGAAGAAGGGTCTCGACTCGAAACGTCGCCTATTCCTTCGCTCCATAGATGCTGCCTCACCCGCTGATTTTCTCCAGCTTTGTCTACCAACGGGATCCCACCACTGGCCACATCGTCCTATCTCCTTCCCTGTTGGCTTACTGCAGAGACCGCACCCTCCGTATGTCCCTGGTCAATTCGTCCCTTCCCACCCAAACCACCCCCTCTCCTGGCACTTTCCCTTTCAACTGCAGGAAATGCTACACTTGTCGCTTTACCTCCCCCCTTGACTCCATTCAAGGACCCAAGCAGTCTTTCCAGGTGCGGCAGACGTTCACCTGCACCTCCTCCAACTTCATCTATTGCATCCGCTGCTCTAGGTGTCAGCTGTCCTACATCGGTGAGACCAAGCGTAGGCTTGGCGATTGCTTCGCCCAACACCTCCGCTCGGTTCGCAATAACCAACCTGATCACCCAGTGGCTCAACACTTCAACTCCCCCTCCCATTCTGAATCCAACCTTTCTGTCCTGGGCCTCCTCCATGGCCAGAGTGAAGCCCACCGTAAATTGGAGGAGCAGCACCTCATATTTTGCTTGGGCAGTTTACACCCCAGCGGCATGAACATTGACCTCCAATTTCAGGTAGTCCCTGCTTTCTCCTCCGCTTCCCAGGTCTCCCTCAGCCCACTGTCTCCGCCTCTTCCTTTCTTCTCCCCCCCCCCCCCCACCCTCACATCAGTCTGAAGAAGGGTCTCGACCCGAAACGTCGCCTATTTCCTTTGCTCCATAGATGCTGCCTCACCCGCATTTTTGTCTACCCATTCACACAAGTTCTGTTATCCCACTTTCCTCACCCACTCCCTACACATTAGGGGTAATTTTACAGAGACAAGTTAACCTACAAAGCTAATGCGTCTTTGGGATGTGGGAGGAAACCAGGGTGAATGTGCAAATTCAACACAGACAGTGCCTGAGAACAGGATCAAACACAGATCTCTGGCGTGTGAGGCAGCAAGTCCACCAGCTGTGCCACTATATTTTATTTTCCAACACACAAAAAATTATACGTTGATAACTTTGGTTACTAAAAAAAAGAAACTATCCATTTTCAGTCTTAAATCTCTAAGTGACGCTATGTCCCCCTTTACAATTACTGTATGTTTTAATTCAGTTCAAGACTATGGGGCAGTACATTGGCCATAAAGTTGCTGCCTAAAATTGCCAGAAACCCAGAATTGATCCTGAATATGGTTGCTGTCTGTATGGAGTTTTGTTTTCTCGTTTATAACATTGTTTACAGAGTACCATGTTTACATATTATGTTGTGCTGCTGCAAGTAAGGATTTCATTGTTCTAACTGGGACGTGAGAGAATAAAACACTCTTGACTCTTAACTTACGTTGCTAATGTGTGGGATAGAACTAGTGTACGGGTAATTGGTGGTCGGCGTGGACTCGGTGGGCTGAAGGGCCTGTTTCCACGCTGTATCTTTAAATTAAACTAAAAACACTAAAACCAGAGGAAATCTAAAGAAGGGTCTCTACCCGAAAGTCACGCAATTTCTTCTATCCAGAGATGCTGGCTGCTCCATGGAGTTCTCCCGCACAATTAAAGCATGGAATAGTCTTCACCCTACCATAGGTACCCAACCAGACGCAACTAAATTTAAGGTAGCTCTTTTTCACCCAAGAACCCTTTTTTGCTTCAGAGTCAAGAATTTTATTGTCAAGTGTCCCAGATAAGACAATGAAATTCTTGCTTGCTGCAGCACAACAGAATATGTAAACATAATACAGAACAGGAGATAAAAGTTCAGTGTGTCTGTATACCATAGACCATATATATACACACAATAATTAAACAGATAAAATGCAATAAGCTGTTATTTTTCAGAGTTTGGAGTTTGATGGTGGTGGGTCCACTCCAGTTTAAATTCCATTTCGAATATTTTTGGAGGACCAGGAAACCAAGAAGCAAGAGTTACTCCAGGGAGTTACTCCAGCTCCAGGGAGTGATTCTGCGTTGGTTTTCAGCGGTCGCGGTGAGGCGGCGACCGGACAGCAATGGCGACCAGATCTCCCACAATGCAAAAGGAGGGAGAAAGTGGCCGACCTGTTGCCGTGGCAGTGCGCAGGGAGGATGTGCAGGCCGTGGCAGTGCGCATGTATAAGGCGACCTGTCTTGCCGGCGGATGCGGAGCGCGCGGAGACCCGAGACGGATGGCGGGCGGAGACGGAGAGTGACAGAGAGAGAGAGAGAGAGAGATAGAGAGGGGGCCCGTTAAGAATTAAACGATAGGTGTCCCGGGTGCTTGCCAAGCCGGGCAAAATGGCATGACTTTTAGGTTGCCCGGTGGGACTGTAGGTTGCCATTGGCACCCGGGCAACTGCTAATTTCGAGCCCTGGAAGGGTCTCGACTCGAAACGTCACCCATTCCTTCTCACCAGAGATGCTGCCTGAGTTACTCCAGCATTTTGTGTCTATCTATGGCCCCCATAGCCGTCTGTGGCAACGAATTGCACTGATTCAGTCTGAATGAGAGTGCAACCACACTGAGGCGAATTGTGCGTGGATGGATAGGCTAGTACAATGAATTGTATATCCTGCATTATAACTTATTTTGTCACTAGTTTTACATGAGTTAACATAACTTCACTGGTTTTCAAATGTCACTCAATAAAAATTATGTCAATTAAAAAAAATGTAAACAGCTGCTGTTAGTCATTTATTTGAACCAGACTATTTATTTAACATTAATATTTACATTTATTGCTCATATCTCTTTGATTTTTCCTTATTTGACCAAAAAGTAAATCAATTTTAACTATTACTATTCTCTACCACCACCCTCCTCCCCCAAGTATTTTTGATTGATGTAGCATGGAAACAGGCCCTTCGGCCCACCAAGTCCGCACCAACAAACCCGCATATCTTTGTGATGTGAGAGGACACCACAGCGCATGGAGGAAACCCACACAATCAAAGGGAAAACGTGCAAACTACACAGACATCACCCAAGGTCAGGATTGATCCTGAATCTCGAGCACTGATGTATTTGATAATTTAATTATAATCATGCAAGTCAAAGAACTGGTAAAATTCTAGCAAGGGCCTCACGAAACCCTAAAAATAAACCAACACTGGCTGCAATTTACAGTTTACAACTACAAAATATCAACAGTACAATGTTCAATGTATCTGCACCTCTTTAGCACTTGTCAGACAACTTATATATGAAAAGTTCAGAGTTCAAATTGATAAAGCATGTCAAAAATTGAAGGGGCAAATTTATCACTTCTCTCAAACCTCTACAGATACACTAAAGAAGGTATTCTGACAGGATGCATCTCAGCCTTCCCCCCAATTTGGAACATAAAACTTAAACTATATAATTATTCAAGAAGTCAAAACTAACAAATCAAAAATAAACTGCATTTTCCAAACAATTTCTTGCATATAAGCAATGCACCACTGGCTCGCAGGCTGTTCCAAACAAAAATACTAGTTAGCTGAAATACAGGCATCAGGAAGTTCTGGATTTTTGCACCTACATGCTGAAGCTTGGAAAGTAAAATACCCTCTGGTGGTCAGAGGCTCAGTTATGAATTCACCAGTCTTGGAGCAGTTGCTAATTTTAATGAGCCAAGGGGCTGGATACATATGTTATTCCCATTCATTCAAAAGGGGTTGCCAACCTTCAAAAAATGAAGGTGTTTAAAATTGTTTTTTTGTTCGGTAAAGTCTTCAATCAATTTATATCTAAATATATTTTAATAGAAATTAATTATTAATCGTTTTAATTTTCAGCTTATTTTCACCATTACTAATCTCTTTGTTCAGGAGGCTTTGGGCAATCCAAAATCAAGGCCTCAATTTTGCCTTCCAAAACCCACTTGGGCCTTTCAGCTTGCGCCATCTTGTGGGCAGCTGCAATGGTGTGGTTATAGTGCTGCAAGAAAAGTTGAAGATCATGATTGTTTATTTAAATCCAGATACTAGCTGAAATACTCATTTACAATAGAAAAGTGGTGCATTATTTTGACTCAAAACCACATTGTTAAACTGGTTGATCAGGTGTTAAAAATATTATGTTTGCTTAAAAGCTGAAAGAAAAATGTGGTCTACAAAATTTTCAGGAGCAATGCGTTTTTCAATATTGCAAAAAGAATATGTGTCTTTTTACAATACTGGAGAGATTTTGAGGAACAAGATTATTATTCAGATTATTAACAGATGTTGCTCATAAAACTTGTATTCTTACACCAATCTCTTTTGCAATATAAAACAAACAATTTCTCCCAAATTGTTTATTGTTCCTGCGTTTTAATTTTGTGATCCGTTCCAGATACCCAAATTTCATCCCCCCACTTCCATCAATGGCCAATAGTACGAACACAGGAATTAATAGGCATATTCCCAGTCAGCAGATTGTTCCTTGTTGCAGAGCTACATTCACAATTTATCTCAATGCCCTAGATGGGAAGAGAGTGTAAGGTATTCATGCTTGCTTCTGTCAAAGCACAGCGAGAAAGTGAATTGTAAGAAGGAAACAGAGTCTTAAAAAGGCACCAGTGTTTTAAGCAAATGGACTGGACGCTGGAGATGGAGTATTATGCGTGTGAGTGTGAGGCTAAATACTTTTACAGGAAGAAATGTTTCTTTCTAAATTGTGGTTTGAAACCAGTATATGTTCATGAATTGAGAGATTTAAGTGTTCTGATTAAGGGCCTGTCCCACTTTCATGACCTCTGCCGAGTTTGCCCTTGACTCATACTCACAGCATGGTCGTCACGAGGTCGTAGATAGGTCGTAGGAGGTCGTGATGCTAGCCGTAGGTACTCGTGGCATCAAGTAGGTCAGGGCGTTTTTTTCTAGCATGATGAAAAATGTCCATGAGTAAGAAAGGTCGTGAAAGTGGGACAGGCCCTTTAAGGTAATACAAAAAATGTTGGTATGGCAAAGCAAATAAGGCAGCAAATGAAACATTTGCCTTTACTGCAAAGTATAAATGCAGTGCTGAGACTATATAATTCTTCTGTAAGAGTACATTTGCACGTCATATTGGTTTTTGTATCAGAGGATTAAGTTAGTGCAATGTAATTTTACAAGTCCGTTCATGAAAAATTGGATTTGTCCTACAAAAGGCAACTGAGGACGCTTGCCGTATGCTGACTGGATTTTAGAAGATCAGATGTGATCTAATTGAGGCATACATGAAGAAGGATTTATGTAATTGATGACAAGAAGTTCACAATGGAGAGTCCAAAGTTGAGGAGCAATTTCAAGTTAAGGAAATCAGCCACTTGCGGCCGATGAAAAATTCCTTTGCATACGTTGTTGCAAGTCTTTTCAATTATCCATTTCAAAAGCTCTGCGCACACTCACCGAGTACATTCAAAACTGAGATCAAAAGATTTTTATGATCTAAGAGGATACGACAGGAAACCGGACTTGATCAATCACTATTAGCAGATTTGATCCATGTCTGGTTTTTACTGTTGTACACCAGATCCGTAATCCAGTTTGGGTTTCTACTACGTCATCTAGTATGCCGGTTCGGCTATTCTTCAGATTCATCTTGGGGCTTGAACCTACAACAGTTATGTGTATTCGCTCTATATGGTTATGCTAATAAAGAACTTGTATACGAAGCTAAACAACTCAGTGTTTATACATCATCATACATGGTGTCAGAAGTACAGGATTAACTCTTCAGATCAACATCAGTGGCTATTTTTTTACTACTTTTGACTGTCTTAGCCATGGCTGAATATCTTCGAAAGCCTGACCCACTTGTCTTCGACGGCGATATCGGAGAACGATGGCATATCTTCAAGGAGGAGTATGATGTCTACACGGATGCTGCACACCACGACAAGTCTCCCTGCATACAAGCATCCATTCTCCTCAATCTGGCAGGATTGGAAGCAATTCGACTTGCGAAGTTGTTAGTCTATGTGGAGGCTGTACTGGATGCAAATGATGCAGTCGTCACACCTGCTGAGACAATTCATGACCCGGTATGTCTCAAGAATAAATTTCAAGTGTTGTGCGATCCACAGACTAACCTCATCATGGAACGGCACAAATTATTTGCATGCAACCAGAAACCGGATGAGCCAATTGAAGCTTATATAAACTTTATATAAAGCGTGTAGCAAAGAGCTGCAGATTTGGCGATCTCTACGACAAACTTATTAGACAGACTTGTGTGTGGCATCATTGATGATAAATTGAAAAGGGATCTTTTACGTGATTACGATCTGACTTTGGCTAAAGCAATTAGAACCCGTTGGATTCATGAAATGACGGATGCTCACACAAAGACTTTGTGCACCACGCCGCAGTCTGCTTTCAGCATTGACACGGCAGGACCTTATTTCAGAAGTGAACGTCAACCGAATGAAGCGAAACAAGCCCAACCTGGTAGGTCTGGCATAAGATTTATTAACGATTGTAGTAATTGTGGAAACTCTCATATTGCCAACCGGGAGAAATGCCCGGATTTCGGACAGATTTGTCATGGTTGCAAACGTAGAAACCATTTCTGGAGATGCTGCAGATCGCGTTCCAGAATGAACGAGACAAAACAGGCTGTACATTTGCTACATTCTGAGCTTGCACATGATTTATCTGATGGTACTACTGTAAACATTCCTGAGAATGTATTTTGTCTCAAAACAGATTCTGACCGTGAACAACTTGATAAACACAGATCCCATGGTCACGTTAAAGATAAACAATGTGGCTGTTGTTGCAAAGATAGACACAGGTACGAGGTGCAATGTAATGTCTCAAGTTGAATTTTCTAGACTTCGGAATGCAGAGAATGAAAACAAGTAACGCAACGCTTCTAGCGTATGGGGTTAGTAAAGTACTTCCTATTGGAGTGGTGGACCTGCAGAACCACCTAGCGGCAAGATAGTATAAATTACAAATTTTCACAGTTAAAGGCACAGTCCTGCCTCTCCTTGGCATAGATACCTGCATGGACATGGGACTGGTTTCATTTGGCAAGGCTGTGCATCAGCTTGTGCCGGTCCCCGATTCTACACAGCGTATCCTTGCGGATAACAATGACTGACCATATGGTGCCAGCACAACAACCTAGGTCTCAATATCAGCAAAACCAAAGAACTGATTGTGGACTTTGGAAGAGGAAGGTTGAGTTCCCACAATCCTGTTTACATTAATGGAACGATGGTGCAGAGTCAAAAACGTCAAATTCCTGGGCGTGCATATTTCTGACGATCTATCCTGGACCCAGCACACTGATGCAATCATAAAGGAAGCACATCAGCGCCTCTACATCCTGAGAAGATTACGGAGATTCGGTATGTCAAAGAGGATTCTCTTGAACGTCTACAGGTGCACAGTAGAGAGCATACTGACTGGTTGCATCGTGGCCTGGTTTGGCAACTTGAACGTCCAGGAGCGGAAAAAACTGCAAAAAGTTGTAAACATTGTCCAGGCCATCATCGGCTCTGAGTTCCCCACTATCGAAGGGATCTATCGTAATCGCTGCCTCAAAAAGGCAGCCAACATCATCAAAGACCCACACCATCCTGGCCACACTCATCTCACCACTGCCATCGGGAAGAAGGTACAGGAGCCTGAGAACTGTAACATCCAGGTTCAGGTACAGCTGCTTCCCTACAGCCATAAGGCTATTAAACACTACAAAGCTATGAACTACAATAGACTATTATTATTATTATTGCACTGTAATTGTTTGTTCTTTTTTTCTGAGTTTTTGTTATATTATTTATTATGATTACATATTCTGTTGTGCTGCAGCAAGTAAGAATTTCATTGTTCTATCTGGGATATATGACAATAAAACACTCTTGACTCTTAATCTTTTTAACGACGAACTTGGCAAGCTGCCTGTCACGTACTCGATGATTACAGACCAGGATGCAAGACCGAGTTAAGGCAGAGCTCGAAAGGATGGAAGCTCTGGGGGTTATTACTCCTGTTACGGAGCCCACTGGCTGGGTGTCCTCGATGTTAGCCGCTACCAAGAAGAACAAGCAAGAGATACCTATCTGTATTAACCCGAGGGACTTAAACACTGCATGCACTCAAGAGACATCACCCCATACGCACCGTGGAGGAGGTGGCCGCACACATGGGCAAGGCAACAGTGTTCTCGGTTCTAGATGCCAAGAGCTCGTTCTGGCAAATCCCCCTGGACGACAAATCATCTCTGCTCACTACTTTCAGCACATCTTTCGGATGCTACAGATTTCTGCAGATGCCGATTGGTATTAATTCGGCCAGCGAAGTGTTTCAACGCACTATGGGCAGATCTTTGACGGATACCTATGTTCGATTGTTGTTGATGACATTATAGTGGTGGGTAAGGACAAGCAGGAGCACGATGACAATTTGAGAAAGGTGCTCAATCGTGCCAGGAAGGTACATTTGAAACTCAACCCCCATAAGTGCAAGTTTTGTGTCAACAAGGTGAACTATGCGGGACATGTTTTCACCAGCGACGGCCTCAAAGCTGATCCTGCGAAGCCGGCAGCCATCAGCGAGATGGCAGTGCCGACTGATGTCACCAGCCTGCAGAGGTTTCTGGGCATGGTAAACTATCTTGGCAAGTTCATTCCGAACTTTAGCGAACTCTTGGCTCCACTGTGACAACTTACTCACAAGGAAGTGGTATGAGCAGCAGCAGCGAGCTTTCGACACTCTCAGACAGCAGATGTCATGCCCTCCCACTCTTGCATATTTCGACATCAATCAACCAGTTATGTTGACCTGCGACGCATCCCAGTACGGTCTCGGCGCAGCGTGCCTGCAGGGAGAAAACCAGCCTATTGCTTATGCCTCAAGGACTATGACAGACACAGAGATACGATACACACAAATCGAGAAAAAGTTGTTGGCAGTAGTTTTCTTGTGCGAAAAATTCAATGACTATATTTTCGGCTAGGCCATCACCGTTGAGTTACTATTTTGAATAAGCCGATACATGCTGCCCCAGCGAGGCTGCAAAGAATGATGCTACGTCTCCAAAAGTACGACATTACCCTGATTTATAAGCGCGACAAGGACATGCACCTGGCTGACACCCTGTCCAGTGCGCCCAGGAAAACTGATGGCAGACATGCAGACGAGAAGGATATTTTTGATGTGATGATGGTCGACTATATTCATTCATCCTGTTTGGACATGTTAGTGGCACGCAAGGCTGAGGATAACTCTTCACAGACACTTGCGTCCATCGCTCAACGCTGATGGTCAGACAATTAGCATATGCTACCACTCACCGTGCAGCAATATTTTCCCATCAGAGATGAGCTGGTAATCGAGAACAGGGTCATTATGAAAGGCCTCAAAGCGGTGATCCCGGCTTCACTACAGCAGAAGTACTTCAACGCTATACATAGAGGAAACCCTGGCACAGAGGCAACGGTTCAACGAGTGAAAAGTATGTTTTGCTGGCCTGCTATGTCGAACTACGCCAGAGGACGCAATCGTACGCGGTATGCAACAGGTTGACACCGCATCAACAAAAGGAACCACTTCTCTAAACACGGTTCCTGATTTACCGTGGTCCACAGTGGCTTCTGACATTTTCGATTGGCGCGGTGATCAGTACCTAGTCCTAGTGGATTCCTATTTCCGGGTGGTTCGAAATCGATTTGCTCCCCACAACTTTGTCGGCGGTGGTAGTTCAGAAACTTGCGAGACATTTCTTGGTCCATGGGGCTCCTCTCACCCTCATGTCGGATAATGCTGGACAATTTGCTAATCAATGTTTCAAAGACTTTGCTAAGCGCTGGGATTTTTAACACATCACCAGCAGCCTGGAGTATCCGCAGTCGAACAGGTTGGCCGAGAGAGCTGTCCGTAGTGCGAAGCAAGTCATGGAAAGATCCAAAAGAGCTGGGTCCGATGTATTCCTGGACCTCCTTAATCTTCGCAATGTTTCACACGACCCGGTGCTGGGTTCGCCAGTGCAACGTCTGATGTTCAGACAGATTCACACCACTCTTCCCGTTGCAAGGCAACTACTTCAACCTCACGTTTACGAGCCTCAAGCAGTTCAGGCTCAGTTGCAATACAAACAACAGATTCAGAAGGTGTATTACGACTAGTCAAGTCGTCCACTCCAGCCACTATCGGAGGGTCAGACGGTCCGCGTGCAAACCCAGAAGGGGTATGCTCGTATATAGCGATGTTACAAAACCTACCTTCAGCGGCGCTGCAGTTCTGCCACTGGCTGTGTGCACGACTTTGCCGCCTTTGAGGGGGGGGGGATTAAAATGCAGGTTTGTATTGCTTGTCGGAGAGGGATTTCCTCGGGCTGCTAGTTGATGAAAAAAAATCGATCGGACCTCCGTTCCCGTTTTTTTTTTAATTAAAAAAAAAGGCTGGACAATTTAATAGTTGGATTAAAGTAATTAAAGCGACTTCGAACACCTACAATGTGACGGATCGTAATATCAGGACAAAACAAAGGGTAAGTCGTTTATTTCACATATAATCTTGCTTCTTGGGGTGGCTTTAATCTAATTTTACGACGCGAAAATGTTATTTAGTCCTCATACGAACTGGCAGTGTCTTTGCCTAAAATTCACGGCAACGTTCCAATCGATCGCATTCCAGAAACACCCACTCGCAAGATGATTTAAATCCTCTTTTCTTTTGGACAATCATGTCATAAGAGCATCTAAATCGTCTATATTTTGTGTTATTGTCTATCCATAATCAATATTTTTATACTAAATATCCACAACAGTTTTAGCTACATGTATTGTGCATAAAATAATAATTTTGATTATATTCAGTGGATGTTTCTAGATTAATGTATGGGAATTAAACATCAAATTCCTTCCATCTGGCATATGGTCATGACAGTGAGATTTAAAAATCATGTTATATTGTGAATTCTTGTGTGAATGGGATTAGTTTATTATTTGGATATTTAGGCTATTAAAAAAATAATAATTTTCTTAAGAAATGGGTAGATGTTTAGATCTTGTAATTGAATTTAGATGAATTTAATTGATTAGATGAATTTTATTGATTTGAAACTGATGAATATGAATTTTTTGTTGGGTATTTTATTATTTGTTTTAGCGTTTAACTTGATCATTTCTACCTTTTTTCTAAAACTGCAAATAATAACTTGTTTCTGTTAATGCTGTTCAGTGTTATTTTTCCTTTACATTTTAAACAGATGTCTCCGAAGAAGAAATGCAAAATTGTCAATCCAAATGCCCAGCAAAAGAGACTGATTTCAACAGCATTCGCAGAGATTATCTGAATTTGGACTACTCCAAATGTGATGATCTACAGGACATTCTTAATGGGAAAGTAGTGGGCAGAAAGGCATGTAATGCGTGGTTTGAAGAGCAAAAACTTGTAGTTTACAATGCCAAAATTGAAAAGTTGAGGAAAAACAAGGTGTACAGATTGGTTACAATCGGAGGAGTATGATGATGCTACTGATTATGATATGCCAATGTACCAGCTAGCAACTGATCTTCTCTGTAGATTGGTTTATGCATGTGAACCAATCATAGT
This sequence comes from Malacoraja senta, assembly GCA_038087875.1. Taxonomy (NCBI): domain Eukaryota; kingdom Metazoa; phylum Chordata; class Chondrichthyes; order Rajiformes; family Rajidae; genus Malacoraja; species Malacoraja senta. Next base: position 10,739,097 of record CM075990.1, on the reverse strand, counting down.
AGAATAGCATCACTAACCCCACCTTACTGTATGATTTATACTAACACCCACTTCCTACACTAGTCAGTCTTGGAAGCGGTCACGATGAACTAACAACCTGCTGCACCGTTATAATATGGGTACTGATTAAAGATGATCTTGAACTTCAGATTGTGGAAATTACTTATTTACATGGTGTCAGATAACTTGGAGTAATCCACTGCGTCCGTTTACCGGGTTTTATTTCTGTTTATCAGTTTTTTTCCCCTTGCTTCACTATGGCTCAATCATGCAGAAAGCCTGCACAGCTTATCTTTGATTCCGACATCGGCGAGTGATGGCGGATTACGGACTACGGATTGATTACGGACACTACATCAATATCGTCCACCGAAATGAACCAGACGCTGTCAAGGCTTCCCTCCTACTTAACCTTGCGGGACCCGAGGCCATGATGAGAGCTCGGACGTTTGAATACGCACCAGCCGTCCAAGACGACAATGATCAGGTAGTTTGTGCCTGCCGAGTCTATGCATGACCCTAATGTTTTACTGTGTAAATTCCGTGAGATATGTGACCTACTGTCGAACCGCATTTTAGAAAGAACCAAATTCTTCGCGAGACACCAGCTTCCTGATGAGCCGGTAGAGAGATTTATTTGTGATTTGCGATACATGGCTCAAAGGTGCCGATTCGAAACCATGACGAATGAGCTGATAAGGGATAAACTAGTTTCTGGGATGAATGATCAGAAGCTAAGGACAGAGTTACTGCGGAATCCTGATTCAACCCTAACAAGTGCAAGTTCAGGGTTCCAGAGGTCACCTATGTCGGACATGTTTTCACCCCTGGTGGTCTCAGACCAGATCCGAAAAAAACTGCTGCCATCACAGAGATGCCAGCCCCCACCGACGTGTTTAGCCTGCAGCGATTCCTGGGTATGGTGAACTATCTGGGAAAGTTCATACCGAACCTCAGTGAACTGAGTTCGCCTCTGAGACAACTAACTCGAAAGGATACTGCCTGGTCCTGGTTCCAGCAACACCAAAAAGCATTTGATGCTTTAAAATCGAGGCTGACCAGCGATCCCACCTTGACATTTTTCGACCATGACAGTTACCTGCGATGCCTCACGATATGGACTCGGTGCCGCCTGCCTACAACCATCAGCCGATGGGACTTTACGTCCTGTCTCCTATGCCTCCCGCACCATGACCGACACCGAACAGCGCAACATGCAAATTGAGAAAGAGCTGCTGGCTGTGGTCTTCGCTTGTTTTAAATTCAAGGACTTTGTCTTTGGGAATGTTTTCACGGTCGAGACAGACCACCATCCCCCGGTGACTATCCTCAACAAACCTATCCACGCAGCACCTGCATGTCTGCAGCGTATGATGATGCAACTCCAGCGATTTGACTTCAAGATTGTTTACAAAAAGGGCAAGGACATGCTCGTGGCTGATACCCTCTCTCGCGCACCACGGGCATCCAACGAACGACACCCCTACGAACGGGACGTGTTTACGGTTCCCAGCATTGACTTTGTTCCCACAAAACAGCCTGGCGATGCACCAACAGAGACAGCCCCTGCTGCAACAACCACCACCAGCACTGCCCTGGACGTCGCTGGCGGCAGACATTTTCGAGTGGCACGGTAAACATTAACTAGTCCTAGTTGACTCCTATTCTAACTGGTTCGAGCTTGACTTACTGCCTTCTATCACATCAGAGATGGTCATTCAAAAGCTACAGAAACACTTCTCCACATTCGGCGCACCTGTCCGTTTGCAGACTGACAACGGAAGACAATTTACCAGTCACGCCTTCAAACACTTTGCTAACCGATGGAATTTCCACCATGTCACGAGCAGCCCCGAATACCCACAAAGTAACGGGCTCGCTGAACGAGCCGTCAGAAGCGCTAAACAGCTAATGGAACGCACCCACCTAGCCAAGTCAGATGTGTATCTCGACCTCTTAAACCTCAGGAACATTGCTAGAGACGGGATCCTGGGCTCACCGGCCCAGCGACTGATGTCCAGGATGACAAGACCTCCGATACCGATTGCCCAGCAGAAGCTGGTGCCACAGGTGCTGAAGCCAGCTACGATCCAGAAGCGCATTCAGGAGAAACACGACATACAGAAACATTCTCATGACAAGTCCAGCAGACCACTTACGCCACTACTACCGGGCCAAGTCGTTCTTTTACAAACTACTGTGGGACATTCCCGTCTAGGTTGCGGTCAGCCCGTCTGAAGAAGCCCGATCCTACCTTGTTGACATCGATGGCGCCCTGTACCGTCGGAGCCACCAACACTTGCTGGCTGTGAAGGAGCCACGTTCATCACCAGCTGATCCTTTCGCTCCACCTCTACTGTTCCGGCCGTCTACTGCCGCGTCCACCACCAGTTCCAGCATGTCCCTTACCCCACCACGACCGGCGGCTATGACTAACCACAAAACTACCTCTCCTGCATGCTCCCCCTGTCGGTCCACGGGTGTCCCCTGCTGCTTTCTCACTTCTGGGTTCACCGCCTCCTAATTTTTCTGGCGAAGGGGGAGATGGCTTGGTCCGTACGCGTTCGGGCCGTATTAGTAGACCGCCCGACATATATGGCGAGTATGTTTGAATTCTTACGGCATGTGTGTTTAACCATATTCACTCTTTACGGGGAAGAATGTAGATTGGTTTATGCATGTGAACCAATCATAGTAGAATAGCATCACTAACCCCACCTTACTGTATGATTTATACTAACACCCACTTCCTACACTAGTCAGTCTTGGAAGCGGTCACGATGAACTAACAACTAATGACCTGCTGTACCATTATAATATGGGTACTGATTAAAGATGATCTTGAACTTCAGATTGTGGAAATTACTTATTTACACTAAAGACTTGGTCTATTGCTAGAAATTGTAATTTATTTACCTATCTGTTACGGACTTACAGCATATAATACAATAATATTAAAGTTCTGATCTTGAGAATATCACATTTTTGAATTTTCAAGGCAGTCTGGGTGTTTATTACTATTTCCGTCACAATGGTCAATTTTGTAATTTACTACAATTAGGTAACGAACTAAATATATGCTTTAATTTCAGGTCATCCAAATAAGATGTTTTATAGTTGTTTCAGAATGCTTCAATCTATAATAACTGAAAATTTCATTCAGTTCTCTTAATTTTTAAGAAAGTTATGGGCTTTTGACTGTCGTCAATCACAGCTTTTGTGTTAAGTCAATGGAAAAGCAATAGGAAACAAGATGCTAATTTCCGAGTATGAAAACCGGTGCCATCTCAGCAGTATTTGTATGGTTACACGGATGTCCCAGATGGCGTGTTATGGACTGATGGAGAGACCGTTGGTTTGAATGGGGGACAGGTATCAGCAGACCGCGAGTTGGTCTTTACACCGGCGAAGGAACCGCTGGTGCCGATGGCGAAATCACCTATAAAGTCACCTGTGGAAAAGACTCTTGCGGAACCAGTGCTGACTGAACCACCATCTGCAGTGCTATCACCTGCAAAGAGCACGCGTGCGGGACGGATTTGTAAGCCCAACCCCAAGTACAAAGACTGTGTTTAGACACTTATCACGGATTTTAATTGATTAAGGTCTTCTTCGTTTCCTTATATTCATCTTGCTCATTTCGTATCCTCCACTGCTTTAGCTGTTGTTTTAGTTAATGTATACATCCTTATATTGTGATGTTCGTAAGCTTTCGTCTTATGTACTTTTATTTAGTTTGCGAGCTTATGTTTAAGGAGGATGTAGATCAATCACGATTAGCTGATTTGATCCATGTCTGGTTTTTACTGTTGTACACCCGATCCGTAATCCAGTTCGTGTTTCTACTCCGTCATCTAGTGCAAAGATTATATAGCGGAGCTCCTCCAGTATCTTTGATCTAGTGTGCCGGTTCGGCTATTCTTCAGATTCATTTTAGAGCTAGAACCTACAACAGTTATGTGTGTTCGCTCTATATGGTTATGCTAATAAAGAACTTGTATACGAAGCTGAACGACTCAGTGTTTAACATCATGATACACGCACAAGCAATTCGATCAATAACACGTTGAATGGTGGAACTGATAGAAGGGGGGCATTTCTATTCAATTTTATTTAAAAATCTATACCATTTAAAAGAAAATTCTGCTTGTCCTGCAAAATTAATATCTTCACATTCCCCCATGTTACGCTCACCTCAGAACATTTTCCTCGCTTGTTTAGTACCTTTGTAAAAACTGCCTGCTCACTCTCCCTCCGCTTTCGTCCTTCATTTAACGGTCGGCACCTTCTGCCGAATGGAACGCGGCGTCGTTCAAACCGCGAGCTCGAGCGGCCCCGCTCAACCGTCTCCCAGGAGCGGCTCGCACAGGGCCTCGACTCACAGTCCTCCCATCTACCACCCTCTCCCCAACACACGCACAAAAAAACCCGCATCTTCTGAACAACTCCGCACGGTAAGCATTCTTAATTCCGCAATTAGAATTTGCTTTTTTTGTTTTGTTTTACTGTTTATACATTTACACGCGGAGTTGCGAGGCCGTTACAGCTTTTATTCAGGCAGCGGGTGCATCGCCTCCCAACTGTTCCTCAGAACCAGATACTCTTACTCTAGTATCTTTGCTCAGAACGGCGAGCAGAATGAATCGGCGACTTAAACAAAACACACCCCTCCCCCTTCCTCTCTATTTACAAACACTTAAAAAATAAAGACAAAACCTGGAGGCTTAGAAAAAGAAACGCGTAAAACACACGATGAAGCTCCTAGGCCGAGTGTTCCCATTCTCACCGAAATTTATTTTTAGCAAACGAAATAAATGACCACAATTTTTATCAATAAAATACAATTGTTCATATTTTAAAAATATGGCGGCAACAAAAACCTCTAACATCCACAACAAGGTATCAGAGATAAGTCTGAGTTGCCGATGTAATTTGTTTTCTTTGCGGAGGAGCGTTGAACAAGATTCGTTCTTGTCAAGTGAACCCACTATTGTTTATTTGTAAAACATATTTAATAGCGTGTTGTGCTTACCTCGTCTGCTGCGCGGCAAAGGGGTCTATAGATCCTTGTCGTCCGGCGTTAATCCTGTGCATGGAGCAGGAAAGGGAAGCTCTCTGGCTCTCGCAAAACCCATTTGAAAATACAAACCCAGACTATCAGCAAAGTAAATTGATCAGAGCAGGGGAGGATAGGTTACCGGGGGGCGGGGGGCGAATTACAAAAGACCCAAATTTCCCCACGCACAAAAACAAATTAAAACCAACCGTCGGTATTGATTTCGTCGCCAGAGACGTGGCAATGTAGGACAAGTTATCACCTGCTCTGTGTCACTTGGTCGGATAAAGCTGATGAATCCTATTGTAAATTTCTATCCGAGTCACCTCTGCGTTGAAATGGTTCTGCCTTTGCTTAATAAAACTGGGTGGGATCAATGGAGCAGAAAAAATCAAACTGAACGTGCTTTCTCGAGCGAGGGGGTTCAACTATGCAAAACAAAAGAAAACGTACAAATTTGGTGGTGGTTGAGTTTCTAGACAAGTGGGAGTATGAACAAGTCCTACCATTGCAGCTGTGAATTTTAAATTCGGATTAATAATTTGTAATTTAAAATTATTCTATATAACGGTAACCACATAAAATTCATCAGTGTCTCTAATGTATGACATGTGATTCCAGATCAGTAGCAATAATTTTAACTGTCCTCTAAAACACAAACCATTTATTTGCATTAAAATAAGCAAGCAACCTACCAACGAATTTGAACACAGTTGTTCCTATCCCAGTTGAAAAAGGTTTACTTGCAAACATTTGGGAACAGGTGTCTAAATAAGAGACTTCTCCACTGCCTTATCCCACCAGGTACTTTTTTTCCAATAATTAACTTCAGAATAAAAGTATATTAAAAGCAAAAACTGCACAAAGACTCGTCAGACATTCTCACTCTATACGTTCATTAATGTCATACTCTACAGTGTAGTGACAGATTTCAATATCGTTTTAAGGAATCTTTCCTTTAGTCACTATGATTGAAGACAGGGGATCAGGAGATAATCGAAACACTCACGAGCTCTCCACGAAACATTCAATGCCGTCGAAAGATAAATCTTCCAAACATAGTCTATTGATTAATAGTTTATTTATTGTAGTAGTAAAACAGTAAGATATTCATCCAAACTTCTTCTTGTATAAGTACATTTTGATATTACTCATGGTCAAACTCATGCGTTGTCAAAAGCTGTGACCTCTTCCCCATGCTTCTTCAAACTAGGGAGTCTGCACGAGAATCCCAGCTGCAAACACTCGTCAGACGTATAAATCCCACCCACATAATTACAGGCAGTTAAATTTGAAGGTAACTGGGTTATAGTTATAACATACCGAGTTAAGCTAAATGGCTACTACATACCGGCCCCTAATTGTTCTGAGTATATAACGAGGCAATTACTAATAGACATTAAAAAAGGAGCTATAAAAGCTTAACATATGTCAAAAAACTAAAAAATAACATGCATCATATATTAGCATTCAGACTTCTTTAGCGATTCTTCAATCTTCACCTTCGCCTTCTAGAAGCAAGCATTGGTTATTGGTCTTATTAAAACATTATTCTTAGTCTGAAGTCGTACTGTGCGCACCAAACCCTTAACGTCAGGCATGATCTCCAGTATCCTTCCCATCAACCAAGAACCTCGTGATGCAGTAGAATCAACCACCAAAACAATATCACCTGGGACAAAATGTCTTCTAACCCTCGATCATCGTTGTCGCTTTTGGATCAGAGGCAATTATTCTTCTGTCCATCTCTTCCAAAAAAGATCTGCCATATATTGTAGCAATGTTACAAAATGTTGAGACTTTAATAATCAAGTCTGCAATTTATCCCATCAAAGCATCAAAAGAAGTTTAATTTGACACCTAATTCACTTTCATATCTTCAGTATTAAAAAAGTTATGGCCATTTTCATACTCAGAAATTAGCATCTTGTTCCCTATTATTATGACTTAACACAAAAGCTGTGATCGAGGACAGTCAAAAGCCCATAACTTTCTTAAAAATTAAGAGAACTGAATGAAATTTTCAGTTATTATAGATTGAAGCATTCTGAAACAAATATAAAACATCTTACTTGGATGACCTGAAATTAAAGCATAGTTAGCTAGTTACCTAGTTGTAGCTAATTACAAAATTGACCGTTGTGACGGAAATGGTAATAAACACCCAGACTGCCTTAAAAATTCAAAAATGTGATATTCTCAAGATCAGAACTTTAATATTATTGTATTATATGCTGTAGGTCCGTAACAGATAGGTATAAAAATTACAATTTCTAGCAATAGACCAAGTCTTTATGGAGAAGATCAGTTGCTAGCTGGTACATCACTAGTCCCATCTACATGTTGGGGAACGGCTGCTAACCAGCAGCCGTCCGTTTAAATCACCTTTTTTTAAAATAGTTTTAGTGTGTCCATTGTCCAGTGTGTGGGACTATTCTACTTTTAAGTGTAGGGTGAATGGGGTAATTATATCCTAGGTCCCTACCTGGTCGGTGAGGCAGCTTTTTCTCCGGGCTGCCCCGTCGACCCGTCCTCGTGGCCTACCAGCGGGCATGGAGCGCCGTTTCCTGACGGAGACCGCCCAGCACCTTCAGCTTCGGTCGGCGGCACAGTGCTGGAGCGCTATCGTGGAGCGTAGCGGGCGATGCCTTGCCTGGGTCGCCACGCTGGATCGACGTGCTGGAGCTCCGGTATGCGATGACCGCCGAGATCAACACCTCTGGGCTGCCGGTCTGCGGAGCGACCAGCTGCGGGCGGCGGCACCGACTTTAACATCGGGAGCCTCGTGGCTCCAAATCGGCGCGGCCCTGTCGGCTTCAGGTGCCATGGACTCCGCTGGGAAACCGGCCGTTCCAGCCGCTGCAAGGACTCTCCCGACGGCCAGGAACATCGGGCCTCCGTAGAGGCAACTGTGGCGGCCTCGATGGGCCTGACTCTGGGGAGAACTGGGTTGGGGACTGGACATTATGCCTTCCCCCACAGTGGTAACCATTGTGGGGGGATGATTTTGTGTGTAGTGTTAAGTGTCTGTGTTAGTCTATGTCCAACATGGCAGTCGGAAGGGAGAGTGTACGCTGGCGCGGTTTGGCTGCCGCTGCTCTCCCTTCATATTGTGTTTTCTGAATTTTGTTGTTTTCTTTGGATCAAATTTCTGTTTTTAATTTATGTATTTGTGATGTCTTTATAACTTATTTTACTCTGATTATATGTTTATATGTTTCTTTGTTAAATTGTTTTTTTTTATTATTATTATTTTTTTAATTTTTATTTATTACAAGTACATTACATTACAACCACATACATTAATACTCGTCATTTGTATCTTCTTACAATTAATGTACTCCCTTTATTTATTTTTTTTACACTAGAAAAGGAAAAGATTGAAAGAAAGAAGAAAGTGAAGGAAAAAGTGAACGTGTAGAAAAGTGTAGAAAATGTAACAACAAAAAAGGACGAAGACCCTATAAGAGCGAAATTAAAAACTAAAAAAAAAAAAAAAGAGTTAAGAGATAGGCCCTAGGAAAAAAAAGAGAAAGAGGAAAAAAGAAAAAAAAAATTTTTTTTTTGAGTATTACGTAAATAGGACATACCAACTCTTCAACTATCATCCCCCCTTACCTGACCTCAATTTTTTTTTTTTTTTAAGTACTTTTGCACCCTATGTTTGTAATAATTCTATAAATGCAGACCACGTCAGGTGGAAGTGATCTGGTTTACCTGCTAGGAGGAGTCTTATCTCTTCTAGGTGTAATGTTTCAAACATATTTGAAATCCACATATTTATAGTTGGTATTGGAGCCTTCTTCCAAAATTTTAGAATTAGCTTTTTTCCGGTTATTAACCCATAGTCCATTAATTTCTTTTGAAACACATTTAGTTCTGGATCATCTTCCGTTATTCCGAAGATAATCCATTCTGCTTTGGGTATCAGTCTTGTTTTAAATAACTTTGTAAAGATTTCAAAAATTTCATTCCAAAATTTTTGAATTTTTGTACAGAAGACGAATGAGTGCGCTATAGTAGCTTCTTGGGATTGACATTTATCACAAATAGATGATACGTTTGGGAAAATTTTATGAATTTTAGTTTTCGAATAATATAATCTATGTAAAATTTTAAATTGTATTAAAGTGTGTCTTACATTAATCGAGCATTTATGCACGTTTAATAAGTATTCATTCCAACTTTCCTTTGAAATTTTAATAGCTAACTCTTGTTCCCAGTCTCTTCTGATACCCTCCGTAGGTGGTATTTGTACATTTAAAATAATATTATACAAATATGATATTAAGTTTGCTGATTCCGCTTTTATCTGCATTGCCTCGTCCAATACATCTACTGGGTTTCTTTGTTAAATTGTAAGGTGTCCTAGAGACTTCTGTATAGGCGCCCTTAAAATAAAATCTATTATTATTATTATTATTACATTGGCATATCATAATCAGTAGCATCATCATACTCCTCAGATTGTAACCAATAAGCAACTCTGTACACCTTGTTTTTCCTCAACTTTTCAATTTTGGCATTGTAAACTACAAGTTTTTGCTCTTCAAACCACGCATTACATGCCTTTCTGCCCACTACTTTCCCATTAAGAATGTCCTGTAGATCATCACATTTGGAGTAGTCCAAATTCAGATAATCTCTGCGAATGCTGTCTAAATCAGTCTCTTTTGCTGGGCATTTGGATTGACAATTCTGCATTTTTTCTTCGGAGACATCTGTTTAAAATGTAAAGGAAAAAAAACGCTGAACAGCATTAACAGAAACAAGTTATTATTTGCAGTTTTAGAAAAAAGGTAGAAATGATAAAGTTAAATGCTAAAACAAATAATAAATACCCAACAAAAAAATCATATTCATCAGTTTCATCAAATTAATTAAATTCATCTAATCAATTAAATTCATCTAAATTCAATTACTAGATCTAAACATCTATCCATTTCTTAAGAAAAGGATAATTTTTTTAATAGTCTATGTATCCAAATAACTAACTAATCCCATTTACACAAGGATTCACTATAATATGATTTTTAAATCTCACTGTCATGAATTTATATGCCATATGGAAGGAATTTAATGTTTAATTCCCATAAATTAATCTAGAAACATCCACTCTCAATATAATCAAAATTATTATTTTTTGCACAATACATGTGGCTAAAACTGTTGTGGATATTTAGTATAAAAATATTGACTATGGATAGACAATAATACAAAATATAGACGATTTAGATGCTCTTATGACATGATTGTCCACAAAAAAAAAGAGGATTTAAATCATCTTGCGAGTGGGTGTTTCTGGAATGCGATCGATTGGAACGTTGCCGTTGCCGTGAATTTTAACCTCATATCGGCAGGAAAGACACTGCCAGTTCATATGGGGCCCAAATAACATTTTCACGACATAAAATTAGATTAAAGCCACCCCAAGAAGATTATATGTGAAATATACGATATACCTTTTGTTTTGTCCTGATATTATGATCCGTCACGTTGTAAGCGTTGAGGGCGTTCGAAGTCGCTTTTTACTTTAATCCAACAATTAAATTGTCCAGCGGGTTTTTTACAAAAAAAAACGGGAACGGAAGTCCGATCGATTTTTCATCGACTAGCAGCCCGAGGAAATCCGTCTCCGGCAAGCGATACAAACCTGCATTTTAATCCCCCCCCCCCCCCCTCAAAGGCGCACACACAGCCAGTGGCAGAACTGTAGCGCCGCTGAAGGTAGGTTTTGTAACATCGCTATATATTGTACTTGTCTCCATCTGTTTCTTATATGCAAATCTTCTTTCACAAAGAGTCCAGTTGGTAGTGTTGGATTGGCCTTCAACAGAAGAATATGATTTGGTGTAAGTGCTTCCAGGTCGTTCGGATCATCAGAACTCGTAGTAATAGGTCGATCATTTAAAATCGCTTCAACTTCGCAGAATAAAGTTTGCAATCCTTCGTCGTCCAGAACTTGTTGTTTAAGACAGCGTAGCACATTTCGAACCATGCGGATCAACCGCTCCCCGCCGTGATGAGAACCTTTGGAGGATTAAAGTTCCATCTTATCCCTTGTTGAAGCATAGCATTCTGGATCTTATCCTGATTTAAGCCTTTAAGTGCTTCTTTTAATTCTCTTTCTGCTCCAACAAAATTTGAACCATTATCTGATCTTAACGATGAAACTTGATCTCGCCGATAGATAAATCTCCGTAATGCATGAATAGAGGAGTCAAGTGTAGATGCAACTTCAAGATGTATTGCTCTACTTGCCATGCAAGTGAAGATTACACAGTACCTTTTTACAAGGCTTCGGCCTCTCTTAACCTCTATAGGACCGAAATAATCCATCCCCACATCTGTCAATGGAGGTTTATCAGGTAGAATCCTCTCCAGAGGTAAGTCTGCCATCTTTTGTCCTCCAACTTTTCCACGCTGTCGCCTACACACAACACAATTTTTAATTATCTTTCTTGCAGCGGATTTAGCCTTGATAATCCAATATTTTTTAAGAAGCTGGGACAGCATATAATTTCTTCCTCCATGTCGGATCAATTCATGGATATGTCGTAACAATATTGTTGATATGTGAAAGTCCTCTGAGAGAATAATAGGATGTTTAGCCTCTTCAGGAATTGTCAGTCTATTTAGATGACCACCCACACTCAGAAGTCCTTCCTCCAATACCGGATCAAGCTTGTACAATTGACTGTCTCTTTTGGCACCATGTACTCCAGCTTTTAACGTCGATATTTCTTCTTTGTATTTCTGTCTTTGACAGAGATAATCGCGTTTTCCGCTTTGAGGAGATCATCATGATGTAAACCCTGTACGTGCATCTTCTTTTCAACCGAAGTGATGGAGAGCTTTGGTACATTCCGCACCACAGGGTGTATCACTCGAAGAAAGGGACCTTGAGGGAACATCACTTAACTGTCGACTACTGCTAGGTCCAGACCTTACCAACTCACTCATTGGAGTTCTTATTAAATTCAGACAAGAACCAATTGCTTTGATGGCTGATATTAAAGCAATTTCATCAAGTCAAAGTATCAGAAAAACACATTGATTACTTGCGATTCTTATGATGGCCTGAAGGGATGCACAAGATCTTGTTGAATACCGGATGAAGGTACATCTCTTTGGAGCAGTGTCATCACCAAGTTAAGCAAACTTTACATTAAAGAAGACCGCAGAGGACAATAAAGCTCACTTTCCAGAAGTGATAACCACTGTGAAGAATAATTTCTATGTGGATGATTGCTTAAAATCCATGTTTGCTGAGCATTAAGCAATTCAAATGGTAAAACATCTGACTTCCCTCTGCAATAAGGGAGGATTCACGCTTTCCAAGTGGATCAGCATCAGTTGTGTTGTATTGGAAAGCATTCCACCAGATGATAGAGCCAAAGAGACCAGGGAGTTGGATTTGGACAGACAATTTGCCAATGGAGAGAGCGTTGGGACTGCATTGGTGTATTAAAACAGATGTGTTCAAGTTCAGAATCTCGATTCAAGAGCGACCATGTACTAGAAGGGGTATCCTATCTGTGATTTGTTCCGTCTACCCTTTGGCATTTCTTGCACCATTTACACTGCCTGCCAAGTTGATTTTGCAAGATCTTTGTAAGGAAAAACTTGAATTTGTAAGGAAAATACTTTAGTAGGGAAAGGATGAGGACCCACAATCCTGTTTATATCAACAGGATGATGGTGGAGAGGGTCAATAACTTCAAATTCTGGGGTGTGCATATATCAGAAGATCTTTCCTGGACCCAGCACACCGATGCAATTGTAAAGAAGGCACATCAGCGACACTACTTCCTGAGAAGATTACAGAGATTCAGCATGTCGAAGAGGATTCTCCTAAACTTCTACAGGTGCACAGTAGAGAGCATTCTGACTGGTTGCATCGTGGCCTGGTTCAGCAACTTGAACGTCCAGGAGCGAAAAAGACTACAAAAAGTTGTGACCACTGCCCAGTCCATCGCCGGCTTTGACCTCCCCACCGTCGAAGGGATTTATCGTAGTCGCTGCCTCAAAAAGGCAGCTAAAATCATCAAGGACCCACACCATCCTGGCCACACACTTATCTCACCACTGCCATCAGGAAGAAGGTACAGGAGCCTGAAGACTGTAACGTCCAGGTTCAGAAACAGCTGCTTCCCCACAGCCATCAGACTATTAAACACTACGAATAAGCTATGAGCTCTGAACTGCAAAATACCATATTATTTGTTATTTGCACTATATTTGTTATTTATTGAACTTTCTCTTTTTTTTCTGGTTATATACAAAGTTTACATATTCGCATATTCTGTTGTGCTGCAGCAAGTAAGAATTTCATTGTCCCGTCCGGGACATATGACAATAAAACACTCTTGACACTTGGATGGGATGAGAGTATAAGACAAACTTCCTCTCACTGATGGACAGAATGGTTAGCAGATCTCAACAAGATCTCAGAATTCAAAGTGGACCAGTGCATGAAGCCTACAAGCTTTGGTAAGATCAGAGGTGCACGGCTGCATAATTTCTCAGATGCCAGTGAAAGTGGCTCCAGTACTGTTTCATAGTTAAGACTGGACAATGATAACAAAGAAGTACATGTTGCATTCTTAATGGGGAAGGCCAGTGGCACCATTGAAATAAATGACAATTCCCAGAATGGAACTTACTGCCGCAGTCTTAGCTGTTAAAGTTGGCATATTGTTGCAAAAAGAAATACAGCTGGAAGAATCTATCTTCTGGACTGATAGTGCCACGGTGCTTAAATACTACAACAATGAGAGCAAACGTTTCTTGACATTTGTAGCAAACAAAATCTCTTTTGTATTGGGAGCTACTAATGTTTCACAATGGAAATATGTTAACACAAAAGTAAATCCTGCGGATGAAGCTTCTAGAGGACTGACAGCAGACAGCTTCTTAAGCAATAAGAGATGGATCAATGGACCAGAGTTTCTCTGTAAGTCAGACAGAGAATGGCCAAAACTTGAGCTGAGATTTTAAATCTCTGCTAATGATCCGGAAATTAAACAAAACATCACAGCGAACGTTATTGCTAAAAATCCTATTATTCTCACGAAGGACTTTCACATATCAACATTATTGTTACGACATATTCATGAATTGATCGGACATGGAGGAAGTTTCATGCTGTCAAAACTTTGGACTTTTGTGTTTTGGGACTATATACTGGGTATCATGCCTGATGTTAAGGGTTTGGTGCGCACGGTACAACTTCAGACTAAGAACAATGTCTTAAGACCAATAACCAAGTTATGCTTCTAGAAGGCGAAGTAGTCTGAATGCGGATATATAATGCATGCTATTTTTTGTTTATAATATATATTTAGCCTTTATAGCTACTTTTTTTAATGTCTATTAGTAATTGCCTCGTTAAATACTCAGAACAATTAGGGGCTGGTATGTAGTAGCCATTTAGCTTAACTCAGTATGTTATCAACCATAACCAGTTACCTTTACATTTTATCTGCCTGTAATTATGTGGGTGGGATTTATTACGTAGTTGGAGGCATGTTTGTGGCTGGGATTCTTGCGCAGATGCGCTAGTAATTTTTAGTTTTAGTCTGGAAGAAGCATGGGGGAGGTCACAGCTTTTGACCATGCACGAGTTTGACCATCCATGGAGTTTGTCTACGAGTAGGATCAAAATCTATTTAAACAAGAAGTTTGGATGAATATCTCTGTTTTTACTACGACAATAAAGAAACTATTAATTAAGAGACTGTGTTTTGAAGATTTATCTTTCGACGGCATAGAATGTCTCGTGGAGAGCGCGTGGATGCGTAACGAAACTATCTCCTTACCCGTCTTCAATCATAGTGTCTAGAGAAAAAAATTCCTTGCTATATTGCACATTAATCTGCTACTACATTCTGTTTTGTATTATGACAATATACTTCTTTTTGTCAAGCTTTGTTTTTTTAAAATAATTTCTCACCTTTTCAAACCAGTAACTGACTCTAAGGTTTAATTTGTGTGAAGAAATCATGCATCCATCACGGCAAAGAGTGTATTACTCCACGGATAGCATTATTTATTTTTGGAACATTAGCCATATTGAGCGCCAAATACTGTCAAACATTCAATGTAGAGTATGACCGAAGGCAAAAGCCATCTGTGGTGCATTGCAATGTTTTATTCATTATCTGCTCAAGTTATCAATGTTTCTAAAATGCTGTTTGCCACATTATAATGAACATGAAAATGTGTTTTTTGGCTGTAAACTAACATTAAGTTATCTGTATAGTAGCCCTTTATTTAACTGATCTGTTTAAAGTAATTTTCAGAAGATAAGTGACAACGTAAAGGGCTACAACAGGACCCCGATACTCAGGTTGCATAATACAAAAGAACAAGAGATAAACAACTCTGTTACAGTAATAAAATACATGATTTTTAAAAATATCATGCAGCAGGATGGATGTTTTACCTAACCCAAATGTGATAGTCAAAGTATTCCACCCTTTGAAAACTCGTGTTAAGTTCCATTTCATAGTAGCTTATTTCCTTTCCCAGGACTTGGCTCATTTTTGTTGTCAAATGTAAGTTTGTCAACTTTAGATTTTCACCCCAATTAATAATTTTCTTTCAATTGTTTTGGTTTATATTTCCTATTTTATGCAGTTTCTAGGGAGTTTCTATACTGCACATTAAATGGAAACCTAGTGTAAAGCATTAAGTATAAATTAATTTGCAGTGGTTAAGATTTTCACTTTTACCATTATATTTAGAGATGTGAAATTGTAATATTAAAAAAATAATGCTGGCAGATATGTTGAGCTTGCTTTACATTCCTGTCCTGTTTGCTTCCCATATAGCCTGAATTAGCTGTAAATGACCCAAAAACATAAATAGGCATGAAGGCCAAAACTTGTGTAATTTGAGACCAACAGAATCTATATTTAAAGACTTTGTTACTTTGTTCTAGATTTTGTACATTTCACAATGATTTGAATTTATTGTGTGCAAAATGGCAACAAAACTTTCTGTGGTTATGGTAAAAACTTAATTGATCTGTCCCACATTCTCTGGATGAGAATGGGGGAGGGATAGTAGACATAGGTAATGTATATAGAAAGAATGGTTTAAAGAAAATTAAAATGTACTTTTTACAGCAATGCATATCAAAATGTAAAGAAATTTAGTTGTGGTTTATTGATTTAACTAGGCGATCTGTGAGTAGTTACTGCAAGTAGCTTTCTTTATTGAATTTATATTAAAAAAGCAAATTAAATTATACATTACATTTATGCAAAATCTTATTCTGAAACAAATTGTCTGGGCCTGGAAGGTCACAATGGCGCGTTCCAGCTAAAAGACAATAGAAACAGACTAGTGGTGTCTATCCAGTGATAAATCTTTGGGAACATTTAATGCGGATTTTGTCAACTTGCTGTAAATACAATAATTAGGATCCAAGGAATTCAAGTTAATAAATTACTTGAACAATGCACTGGCATTTCAGAATATTTCTAAATTTTCCATTAAGGTAGGCATACAAGACATTTTGTCTAAACATCTAGCCTAATGAAATGTTATGGTTACACTTAATTCCTTCAGCAACATGGCATAATTTTCCCTACTTGAACATCTGCATTAGGAAAAATGCTTAGTTTCAGACTTATGATCTGTTCTTATCTACTTATGCTGCCTAACTCGTTGAATACTTCAAAAATCTGCAGTATTTGATATATCTTTACAAATGTGCATGACAAGGTGATTAATCTCATTTATTTAAAACTTGTCATCGTCCATGTGTACAACTACTATGAACAAAGAGAAAGAACATGTGCTTTACTCTGCCCATTAATTATAAGAGGAAATTAAAAGTTGGTCACGCACAGCCAGGGTTCCACTGACACAAGGCAGCTGTTCAGCCCACTGTTCATACCAACTTCCAGAAGAACATTCCCCATTTAGGTTCCCTTGTGATCTTACAACTTGTTCTAATATGCCCAGTAACTCGCCCTTGTTTCTTTTTACCACTTGAGATTAAAAAAACAATTAGCACATGTATAGGGGATGTTGGGAATCCAACTGTTTACAAGAGATCAGCATCCGAGGTAGATAGAAAAGCCGAATCATTGGAGCTGTGAGGGAAAACCATTCATTGAAGCCCACTTGGGTAAAACTGGAAACTCACTGTAGCCAATTAATAAGCACATTATTCTCATGGTCTTATTAAACAATGATGCTCCTTCCACAATATTTAACATACTTTAAAGAGCCTGTGAATATGCAGGGATTGGGGTGCTTTGGGAATGGAAGGTATCTGTTGAGACTTGGCTTCACTGGTGGTGACATCACAAAGTGGAGAGCCAATTCCTGGATATCATGCGACGCACCTGCCACCCCCAAGTCTGGACCCCTGAAGAAGTTTCGGTTTTGTTTCAATGTACTGACAACTGTTATGTATCTGTGATTGGGCAAAGGGATTGCCTCTCTCTGTACTTTCCCGCCGGTATCTGTGATTGGGCTAAGGGGTTGCCTCTCTCTGTACTTTCCCGCCATTGTATATATGTATAAATAGGAGGTACACAAAAATGCTGGAGAAACTCAGCGGGTGCAGCAGCATCTATGGAGCGAAGGAAATAGGTAACGTTTCGGGCCGAAACCCTTCTTCAGACTGATAGGGGGTGGGGAGAAGAAAGGAAAAAAGGAAAAGGCGGAGGAGGAGCCCGAGGGCTGGGGGAGGGGAGGAGACAACCAGATGGCTGATGAAGGGGAGGGGACAGCCAGGGCTAGCAGAATTGGGAGAATTCAACGTTCAGGCCGCCAGGATGTAGACTGCCCAAGCGGAAGGAGATCGGTTTGTTGGGGCGTGTCATCTTTCTTTCTGTTTGCGTGAGGCTGCTGCAGGCTCAAGTGAGTGGATCCGAAATTGGCCCCATTATGAATAAAGGGTTTGGACTACAGTATTCAAATCAGTGTTTTACTGACCCAGACTGGGGGGGTACAAGAACCGGAATCAACATTTGGGAGCTCGTCCGGACCCTCAACGGATTACCATCACGAGTTTGCGATCGAGGAGCTGAATCGTCTCGGATCGCGGAGGGAGGAATTGGACCCCCAATGTAAATAGTTTTTACTACATTGGTTTTCCTCATTCTGCTAATCTGACAACGAATTGGTCATTCGCTGACTTGTGAGTGAAATCCCGACGAGATGAAGGTCAGTCTGGCGAATACTGGTAGTAGGATTGGTATATGGTCAGCGGCTGCTGAAGGTCCAGGGTTCAAGTCCCTGTTGTTGAGGGTTCAAGTTCCTGTTGTTGAGGGTTCAAGTCCCTGTTCAGAACCACTGGATTGGTTACTGAAGTATTGGGGTACGATTGGCAGGGTACCTTGAAAGACAATACTGAGAGGGCTCAGTATTAAGCAGGGTAAGTACTGAGGGCCAGTGCTGAGGTAATATTGGCTATTTACTTTAAAGGTTGGCGCTGAGATTCCAGTACTGAGCGGGGTAAGTACTGAAGGTCAGTAATTTATAGGTCGGTACTGAGAGTCAGTACTAGGGTAAATTGGCATACTGTTACTGTAAAAATTAGTGCTGAGGGAGAACGTGGCAAAGTTAGGGAGATGCGTCCGCGACATTCCACGACTGTGTGATCCAAATTTTTCTGCTCTAAATTCCGCTAAATTTAAAGTGTTCGTATTGAATGCTTTTGCTTAAGTTTGTGTGATTTACTCTTGTATTATAGTTGCTTATGCTTTTGCTTAAGTTTGTGATATTTCCTATTGTATTATAATTGCTTGCTGCCTTAAGGAGGCAATATCGCTTTAATACGCTGTGTGAATTGTGTGTTTGGGCCCTGTTTATCTTGTCGCATGGAGATAATTGTGTGTGGAAGTGCTTGTTGTGTCGATCTATCTTGTGTGTAGATCTTTGGCCAAAATGGGTAATTATCTAAATACTACAACTGATCCCAAGAGTTCTTTGCAAATACTGTGTGCTAAGTGTCCTGATGAAGCAAAACAATTCAAACAGTTCAATCAGGAGCTTTGAATAGGAATTTGGGAGTGAATTGTGGCCTCAGGGAGGGGCTGAAACCCTGGAAGATGTAAAACAAGTTCAGGAGATAATTTGGAAATATAGTAGAGATATTACTGCCAAGGAACTTGTTGGTCTCTGGTGCCACCATTATCAAGAACAGAAAGAAGCCGCAAAGTTGGCGAGTTGGCAAGAAATTGCTCTGAAGTTGGGAGTAGAGCTCACGGAGGGAGGAATGACCAAACCTGCAGACGTACTAAGAGAATGTGCTTATAGTAAATGCCAGAAACAGGAGTCCGGACGGACCCTGGATGGGTTAGTAGATAAGGAAAAAAGATTGCATAATGGTTGGCTATTGCTTAGAAGAGGGAGACAACAAAGAATTAGAGAATTGGGAAAGTAGAACCCGTGTCAGTACCCACCTGCCTCTACAACACCCACCATATGCAAATATTGATCCCGCAGCACTAACTATGAGTTCCCTAACCCCAACTTTGGTAGATGCCCCAGTTGCATTCCATACCAGGAGTAAAACTAGATGTCTACCCATACCACGAGTTCAGGAACCCCCTAAACCAAGGGCAAATCGTAGACAGAGGGTACAGAACCAGTCCCATGACAGTTATCGGCTTTGCAACAAAACCGAGAATGAGGATTCTGAGAATGACTTACCCCCTGGGAATCTGAAGCCGAGCCCGAGACAGACTGGATAGTTGAGTAAGGATCAGTTAACTCCCGGTTAGAGAAATGCCTAACCCCACTTTCAACCCAGCAAATGCAGTCGGCGCTAGTAACACACAAACAATAGGTGTTTATTTCCCTTGGAAGCCGAACGAGATGATGGCCATACTGAGCCAGATGCCTGATATAAAGAAGTCACCCGCCTCATTTGTAGACTTCCTCCGAACCACTATGCGAGACTATAATGCCGATCCAAGCCACCCCTAGTACCACACTGCAAAAATCCATTGATATCTCCAAAGTTTTGGATACTAGACCCCAGAAAGGAGAGGGGGCAGAAAAACCTTTGGGGAGGTTTTCGGAGATGTATATAGATCAGTCGGGAGATGGTAATTATCGACGGTGCGAATTCACCCCAGAATTGTGCCATTTTAATAAACTGCCTACCAGCCACTGTTGCAGAGGCAATAAAAACTAATAACATGGTTGCCCCCCTCTGTACTTTCCTGCCACTGTATATCTGTATAAAAAGGAGATTGGTTCGTTGGGACGTGTCGTCTTTCTTTCTGTTCTGTTTGCGCGAGCCTGCTGTGGGCTTGAGTGGGCCCGAAATCGGTCCCACAGTGAACAAAGGGTTTGGACTACTCTATTCAAATCAGTGTTTTACTGACCTAGACTGGGGAGGGGGGGGGGGGGGGGTAAAAGAACCGCAATCAACAAAGCCGTGTGTTTCTTTAGAATTACTTGCCTTCCGAGCAGGCTATCTATCTTATAATATCAGAACATCCTGATTTTTTTTATAGTTTATTATTTTTTTTTAAAAAGCTGTCACACTATGAAACTACAGCAAATGGTATTGGAGGAAACATATGCAGCCATATTGCTGTTTCAATTTTCTGTTGTTCCTTTACACACTGGAATGTGAAACCAATACACTAGCTTAATAAAAGGAATAATTAAAACCACAATTACATGAAGTCATTTTTCCAGCATGATATAATTTCCACTAGACTGTTAAATGTCACAATTTTCTTAAAAATCTAAACTTTCCATATTTTAGTAAATTCACAAAAAAAAAACATGTAAAAGATGCACAGTATCAAGGTTGTTTTCTGATTTTCCACAAGTAGATTTCAAAACATTTTCCCTATTTGGGAGGAGTGCTATAAAAATGTAATCAAAAGTTTACACTTCAGACATCTGGTCATGTTTGTGATAACAGAACGCATACTTTGCACCTTCTCATTTCCTTTTTGAACACACATTCACACGCACACTTTTCTACTATGCTGAACAAAATGCTGTTTAAAATTGTCATTTAAAAAAAAGTTTACTTTATGTCAAGCTTTGCCATTTCCTGCACATATATGCCGATACTTTCACTGTCGAATAAGACAAAAAAGATGTTCTTCAATGATGATGATGTTGCGTTATCAAAATAATTGGAGATGGCCTTGAGGATGAGCTGAGCTGCAATGTGCTTTGGGAAACAGTTTCTGAAAGCAAAAAAAGGATTAACCATTACTTCTCTAATATTGCTTTCTCACATAAGGTTAATTGTGCAAAAGGCAAAATCTTGTAATGCTTTGCAGCTGCTCAAGTCTAGTTATTAGTGATTAAGTTAGTTTCAATTCAACATACACATTTTAGACATTGTTAGGAGACAGAATGCTGAGGGTGTCCTGCACTAAATTTCTTATTCCTTAAATTGATTTCTTTCTTCTCGCCGATACAAATTTAAACATAGCTTAAAGATATAGGATTGTAACAGGCCCTTTGGCCTGACTTAGGGTGACCATCGATCACCAGCTTACTAGTTTTGTTATCTCATCCATCCACTCTTCGAAGGTCATTTTACAGAGTTCAATTAACCTACAAATCTGCATATCTTTGGGATGTGGGAGGAAACCCATGCAGTCACAGAGAGAATGTGTAAACTCCAGACAGCAGCCAAGGTCAGGATCGAACCCAGTCTCTGGTATTGTGACACAGCAGCTCTACCAGCTCTAGCATTGTGCTGCCTATAAAGTAGTTTGTTGGTGGATACTCTTCCATGTTTAAATAATTTACTGCATGTAGATCAACTGCATGTTTATTCTCTTCCATACATTTCTAATATCATGCCTCCATTGAACTTTCGATGCTGTTGGCTGCTCCGAGGGTCTCTTATCCCTTGCAATTCCCACATACAAGCCTCCTACATAGCTGATCGATTTTAAAAAATTGAAAGAAAAATGTTGTGCCATTGCTGCTTTCTTCAGTCCAGTGACGACAAAAGAAATAACCAATAAATTCAGCAAAATTATTAATTCCGAATTAGCAGTCTGAGTGCTTTTCTTCATACTTCACAATTGTTAACAAGAGTTCTGTTTGGTTATGAGATTCATAAAGTTGTTACCAATAAATCTTCAGTCTGAACATTGCAAGATTTGAAGAATGTTGGTAGTGATGGGTTTTTTATTCCAGTGGTTGACTTGGCAGTTCGAATTGAGATGAAGAGACCAAAGGGAAATATCCTAGTCCTGTATTTGATCCTAGACGTCATGTGAACTTTTCTGGGAGTAACACTTACATAACAGCCCTTGTACATAACCAGACTCTAGGCCATTAAGTAATCCATCCTGAACCTGAAAGAATTAAATCTGGATGCCAGTTTTGTTTCCAGGTGTGCCCAATCCAGAATAGAGGTTCAGCTCCATTACTATGTAGAGATGCCAGAAGGTTTTGTAGTAAGGAGGGTTGCTCTTCTTGTTCCATTAGATTGAGGTTTTCATTAACTACTGCAATGCACACTTGTTAGCAACAGAAGTGTATTATGAATAATGCTGATTTCCATGCCAAAATGGTTAATCTACAACAGTGTAGTTAACAGATTCCACTGAGCAGTTTTAGCTCAGAGGCATTTGAATTGACGTACTGCTCATAATTCGTCCTGGATTACTAGCATAGCTTTGTTTTCCCTGTCTACTGAAAAACTACAACAAAATTAAGATTTTATAACAGGGTAATATTCATTGTTAGGCAAAATTTTATCTGAAGATAATGTTAATGGTTACATTCATTCAAATTTATTTGGTGGATCGGGGAAAATGAATTGTTGGATACCAATGGTGGTGTCTTTCAAGGCACCAAATATGGCAACTCACCCTTTAACAACAATCTTCAAGTTAAAGGAAAATGTTAAAAGTGGATGACCATCATTGTAGAAGCATTTGAACATCCTACCTTGATTGGTTTGGAGACCGACCTGAAGCTCGAGAGCTGGTCCTGTCCAATGACATGGAAATCAACCCCAAAAGACAAAAGAGTTTATTATTAATTTTAGGAGGAGACTCCCCCCCCCCCCCCCCTCACTCCGGAATGATCTGCATTAAGAGAGCTTCCACTATGAAGCTTGCATTGAATTACAGCACAAAGATGACCAATTGTTGGTATTTGTGCTCTGCACAAGTCTATTCCCATCTTGCTTCTGAGAATGATGTCAGTGCTTAAACTAACCGATAGTGTAGTAATGTTTTTTTCAATGGCAGACCGTTGTTGTATCTTAGATCATTAATTAAAGAATTTATGGGATGTTAGACAAGGAACACAAAAGCTTGGTCCCAAAACCAACCTGATATTAACTGGCTATAAAGCAAAAGAATTTCATTTGCTGGACAATGTAGCAGTAAAAGTTTACAATTAAAGCTCCTTCACAAACTTCAACTATTAGCTTATCTTAAACATTGAAATCTCAGTTTAGAGGATGAAACATCCTCCACTTTATTTATTTCTCAACCACCATTTATTTTAATTACTGCAATGGTTATTGGAGTAATACCTTCCAATATTTTCCTAACTTTCTGCACAACTGTGATGTGGCACTAATAATATTTGAATAATTTGTAACCGTAATGTAGTTTTAATTATATTAATTTTAATTTAGCATAGTTAATAAGACATTCTGCCATTTCAGATGGAACGACATCAACATATTGCTTCTTCGTGCCTCCATCGTCTTACCCAGCTGTGCATAACATATTTGCAGCGAGGCTGCATTGACAATCTGGAGTCAGTTTATGCACCCCCTTCCACTACTCAAGGACAAAACAACATTAGTCAACTTCACTGTACTCAAGATGCGGCGGGGGTGGTATGAAGCAGTTTATCTTTTACTTTGTAACCAACAATTAGGAAGCTCAACATTTTTAGAAATCTCATCAGTTATGCGGCCTCGATTCACAGTGCTAATATAAAGAATTGTTTTTCTCGTAATTCTAGAGAATCTTGATTATTTAAATTTACAAATGTCCTTGTTTTATACCTGCAATATACCTGGTGCTTTCACATGTCCTTCAAATAGTTACTGTGTGTTACAAAACAACCCCAGAAACGCACACAAGCTTTTGTACAAAATGTAGAACTTGTTTGACGCCCATGATCCGCTTAAAGTTTTCAGATGAAATTTGATATATCTAAAAGCATTGTAACACAATCTTTGATCTTCTGAGGTAACCCAACAGATAGTGAAAGCCCCTTAAGATTTCCCCATTCTCTCAGTTCAGCCTTCAATTCCCAATGATAGTACAGCAAATTCACAAGATACCTTGCGTCTAGTTTGAACTATTGTCTTTCAAGCTGCAAACGTAATGTTCATTCCTGCATCATCTGCCGTTGCTTGAGAATTGCAGCAAACTAGTGAATCTCCTTAGAATAGTTATTCCATGAATAAATGGTGAAGAATGGAAGACTTGATGACTTTGCATTAATTAACGTGGTCATGTGTGATTTGTTTAAATCAAAGACTGGCTGACAGTGTTGTTCTCTTTTTCACAACCCATTCATTTTCAGACAGTTTAAAGTAGAACCAAGGGATATCCAAGTAATAAATTGTTTTGGTCGCAATCCATGGTTTTAAGAGTTTTCTGGCAAATCTTCGTGGCCTCGAAGCTAAAATTAACACTCACAGGCACTGGATGCAATTTTGGCGTCTTGATCCATTCAGTTTGCATTAATTGCAGCAGAAAGTTTAATTGTAGCTTTGGTTTCTACCCTCTCCCCCACCCCAGAAGATCCATAGGCAAGTATTTTTTATGCATCACCAGCCGTAACAGTACTGCCAATCCTGCACCATCAGTAACCATGGACAAAAAAGGTTGGGATTTTTCCTGGAGGCATTAATATTCCCACAACAGATATAAATTTTAGTTTAATTGATAGCATAGCCGAGTCAGGAGGTTGTGGGTTCAAGTCTTTCTTCAGGGAAAGCACAAAAAGTTGGCACCCCCATACACCGAGTAAAAGAAGTGCTAACATTTGCTTAATGAAGGCGAGTTCAGGACCTGTCAACCTTATCAAGTGGTAAAAGGAACTGATGGAGCCATTTTAATGTCAACCACAGGATTGTTGTCACTACACTGCAGTACCTTTGTCATGCACTCATACAGAAGATAGTTGTTACTGCATAGATATTATATACACCCTGTGTAAAATTAACTTCACCCTTCACACATCCTGTTTATGCAGAAATAAACATCGTGCATTTTACTTAATAGAAACACGGCCAAAACAAAGCCAAATGATGGCACACAAATTTCTGTCTGGAAATTTATGTTAAATATTTATGATAACCATTCAAGTGAGCATTTACATATTTCTGTTTTAAAAGAGTAAAACCAAAATTATTCAAAGTTCTGGTGCAAGTTCTAATCAATTTGAACATACCGTTAACTTTTAGACATAAAATGCATTTTACCTGCTGCTGGCAATGGACGGGAAAGCAATCGATTTTAGTTTCTTCTCATCTGCCAAAGTCAAGCAGTTCATCACAGTTTTTTCCAGTTGCTCTTCACATTTATCCACTCCCCATTGTGGGATATTACAGTGAATTATGAATTTGGCCGACAGTCCAGGAGCCTGACCCAAAACAGCTGTAACAGAAACAGAATTTAATATGTTTGGATTCAAACAGAACATAGGAATTGTTGAAAAGGCACATTTAGTAACTGTTCCTAGTAGGGCATATGACCAAATCCTGATTCGATTCTTAAATTCTGGAACCATTATAACCCTACGTGAGCATGCTCTGATCGCCATATTGGGACAGTGCAGCAATAATTTCCAAGTATGGTTTTAATGGCAGCATGCTCCAAGCATCTACCACAGTGTAACAAAACAATTGCCTCCCGCATCCTCTTACCTTTCCCCTTCTCACCCTCTTGTTATTGGTTTATTATTGTCACGTGCACCAAGATAGAGAACAAAACCTTTATGTGCTTTCCAGGCAAATCATACCATACATGAGTACAACATGTAATGCAAAAGAAAAATGGAACAGAGTGCAGAATATAGTATTATAACTAGATAAAGTGCAGGTAAAAAAAAGTGCCAGGGTCACAATAAGGTAGGTGATGAGTGTCAGCTCAAAGAGTCTGATAACAGCCGTTCTTGAATCTGGTGCTCCGTACTTTAAAGCTTTTGCATCCCAGCTGCTTTCCCAAGGAAACACGGTATAAATAGTTTGCATGATATTTTGAGCTACCTCCTCACCTCTGCAATTTCTTGTGTAGTGCAGTTGCCAAAGCAATCCACTCTTTAGGAAGTTTCAAAGAGGATCTTAATTGGATTTATAGGTCACATCTGCTCATATATTACTGGACAATACTAAATTTTCAACCAATTTGGAACAATGTTAACCATGTGTAAGTCTGCAGGCTCTCTGGTGTTGCAACTTGCACAAGCAAATACAATAAGGTACATTTATCAATGGATAACATGCCATTGAAGACAGTGTGAAGTGTAGATGAAATCAATAGGGATGGGGTGGGGGAGAGTGGAGATGGGAAGAGGCTGATTTGTATGATAGACTGGGCTGTGTCCACAACTCTGCAATTTCTTAGTCTTTTGCAAAGCAGAGCACTTCCATAAAAGCTGTGGTGCATTTAATAATACATTTATTTTATTTGTATAGCACTTTTCAAGGATTTGATAAGTTGCTTTCCATGCTGCACCTTAGAAATCGGTAAGTCAAGCTGAATTTCGTAGACCTCTGAGCAAGTAAAGCTGTTGGTGCTTTCTTGGGTGAATCGTCAATGGTACTAAGCTCTCAATATTCTATCTGTACTCTGCCAGATCAATGTTTGAGTTCCGGCACAAAACAGTGTTGTCATCTGCAATCCTGCAAATGGAATTAGAGCAGAATTTTGCCGTACAATCATGAAAATATAGCAAGGACAAAGGTTGCAACCTTAATGGGCACTGGTGTTGACAATTATCATGGGAGGATGTTTTCTCGTCTTTGATTGTGTTCTGTGCATAGAAAATCAACCACAGATTGGGCAAGAGAGAGGTTAGAAATGCCACAGGTAGCTGGTGCATGCAGGTTCTGAGGGCACAGTCCCTTTCTGTAGATTCACTCTCTGGAATGGTGATATGACTTCTGAGATGGCGACTAGGAGTACAGGTGCACCAGACGGTGTCGGGGCAAGTGACTCATAAGTAATGGTACTTGTAGGGTTAAAATGCTAGATTGTGTGGGAATATAATTTTCCTACTGATGTTGCTCCCTTTTCCCTCATGCATGTGTAGTTCCGAGCTGTTGGATCTGTTCTGAATCTATCTCATTTAACACAATGGTAGAACACATGGAAGAATTCCTTAGCCTTATGGCAGATGCCTATCTCCATGAGGACTGTGTGGCAGTGATTGTGATTAATGCTGTTTAATTATGACTAACAAAAATAAGTAATTTTCCTGTCAGCACTTGCTGAAAACTGCCTTAAAATTCTGTACCTGCATTCGTTCAGAACCATTGACTCCCGACTGCACAACTGCACTGCCACTATATTATCCTTCTAATCGTGCAAGGTATACTCAGGAATGTGAAAAGGAAGTTTGGAATTTGGCCGAAAGCTATGATCTTGTAAACAGCATTGGTTAGGCGGATGCTTGATTAGTCTGCAAAATAAGGTTGCATTTTAACGTTGCAAAATAAGACTGCAAGTCCCCACCTTCCTAAGAGTCGCTGACGTAATCACTGGATGTGCCTTTCATACATCGCAATCCAGTGCCAGGTTGAGGCTGAACATGACTATATGCCGATATAGTGGTTTGCTACATGGGATTAGTTGCTCAGACACTGAATGGGCAGTTAAAGAATTGAGCAAACCTTCAAAGGAGGGTTTTGAAAAACTTTTTTTTTTTTAAAGTACATTAATAAACGATGTTTCTTTTATTCAAATGGCCCCACCAAGTAGCTAACTATTCCTTGCTATCAGAATTATAACTTTCCATTAAAATGTATCCGACATCTGAAAATTACTGGAGGTTACATTTAAATATCAATAATTCTTGTGAACTGATGCTGTTCTAGGAACTAAAGGAAATAAAACACCACGTAGATTCATAGAGTTAAACAGCATGGCCCTTTGGCCAGTCTTCCAAGCCGACCAAGTTGCCTACATTTGATTGATATCTCTAAATCATTCTTGTCCAAATGTATTTTAAATGTTGTAATTGAACCATTCTCTTCCTCCGGTAGCTCATTCCACATTCCTGCCACCCTGTGTACAAACTATCAGTTCTCCTACCAATCTTTCCCTTCTCACATTAAATCTATGTTTTAGAGCCCCTTTACCTAGGAAGATGACTGACCATTCATCTTATCTATGCCCATCGCGATTTCATATACCTCTCTAAGTATTCTTTCTACCTTAATTACATCCTTCTGATAGCTAGGATTCCAGAACGGCAATCCCATTACTCCCAGTATGGTCTCTCACATTTTGTAATGACATCAACTCAATCTCAATATTTTGAAGGCAAGATATGAAGGCAAGTGCACCATATGGTTACTTCTACAGCTCCACACAGCTGAATAAGTAGTAAAATATGCATTGTTGTTGTTGAATTGCAATTAAAATATAGATTAGAGGCACGTTGCCTTTGCTATTTCGATGCATTATTGCCTTGTTCTCCCATGATGCCTACTCTGCAAAGAGGATATTGGGGTAAAATATGAAATCAACTAGATGAAATTGAAATATTTCTAAAATGAGATTGTTATTCAAAAGTGTCAATGTGTGCATGTTAATATTTCATTTGTTCTGAATACCACAATATATTTCAAGCAGATTCCTCACTCATGACAAAGTACAGCTTTATAAATGCCATAACTAAGCTCAATCAATCATAGCAGATAGCTATAAATGTTTTAACAAGTATAAATTACTACTTGCCCCCAGCTACATCCAAAGGTCCATTGGATTTCCGGAGCTCTTTCACGCCATCTAAAAACTCCTTTCCACCTGCTTTTTCCAATGCGTTGCCTGAAATTACAATTATTATTCAGTAGATTCATGGGCTATTGGTAGATCTGCTGAAAGTGGTTAAACTAATGAATACTTAACTGGAACTCCATTTGCAAAGTTGTAAGTATACTTCAAAAAAGGCTTTAATGCATCATTTGCTCATTCAAATTGGAAGATTACTTTATGCAATAATTCCCATTTATATTGTGACTTTAATTTTCCTGGAGATCCCAAGCAGTTTTCAAACAAAACAGAAGATAAGGATACAGTGGCCTCCATAATGTTTGGGACAAAGACCCGTCATTTATTTATTTGCCTCTGTACTCCACAAATTAAGATTTGTAATAGAAAAAAAATCACATGTGGTTAAAGTGCACATGGTCAAATGTTTAATAAAGGCAATTTTTACACATTTTGGTTTCACCATTAAGAAATTACAGCAGTGTTTATAGAGTCCCCCCCCCCCCCCCCATAATGTTTGGGACACAGCAATGTCATGTAAATGAAAGTAGTCATGTTTAGTATTTTGTTGCATATCCTTTGCATGCTTGAATTCTGCGATTCTTGGACATCACCAGTTGCTGGGTGTCTGCTCTGGTGATGCTCTGCCAGGCCCGTGCTGCAGCCATCTTTAGCTTATGCTTGTTTTGGTGGCTCGTCCCCTTCAGTTTTCTCGTCAGCATATAAAAGTCATGCTCAATTGGGTTCAGATCAAGTGATTGACTTGGCCACTAAAGAATCAACACATTTTTAGCTTTGAAAAACTCCTTTGTTGCTTTAGCAGTATGTTTGGGATCATTGTCTTGCTGTAGGATGAATTTTGTGTCATTAGTTTGAACTTAAACAGATAGGATGTGTCTATACACTTCAGAATTCATTATGCTACTACCATCAGTTGTATCATCAATGACGATAAGAGAGCCAGTACCTTCAGTAGCCATACATGCCCAGGCCACAACACCCCCCCCCCCCCCCCACTGTGTTTCACAGATGAGGTGGTATGCTTTGGATCTTGGGCAGTTCCTTCACTTCTCCATACTTTGCATTTGCCATCATTCTGATACAAGTTAATCTTCATCTCATCTGTCCACATGACCTTTTTCCAGAACTGTGGTTGCTCTTTTAAGTACTTCTTGGCAAACTGTAACCTGGCCATCCTATTTTTGGATGCATCTTGCAGTGAAGCCTCAGTATTTCTGTTCATGAAGTCCTCTGCGGACTGTGGTCTTAGACATATCTACACCCAACTCCTGAAGAGTCTTTCCGATCTGTCGGACAGGTTTTTTTAAATTATTATTAGAGAGATAATTCTTCAGCCATCAGCTGTGGAGGTCTTCCATGACCTGCCAGTACCTTTGCGATTAGTAAGCTCATCAGTGCTCTCTTTCTTCTTAATGATGTGCGAAACAGTGGATTTTGGTAAGTCTAAGGTTTGGCTGATGATTCTAAGAGTTTTATTCTTGTTTCCCAGTCTCATAATGGCTTCTTTGACTTTCATTGGCACAACTTTGGTCCTCATGTTTATAAACAGGAATAAAAGTTTCTAAATATGATGGAACGACTGGAAGAAAGATTAGGTGCTGAGAGCTCTCTTATACCTGCATAAAGGAGGCAATTAAACACACTTGAGCAATTACAAACACCTGTGAAGCCATGTGTCCCAAATATTATGGTGCCTTGAAATTGGGGGGGGGGGGGGGGCTATGTATAAACACAGCTGTCATTTCTACATGGTGATACGAAAATGTATTAAAATATCCCTTAATAAAATCTGACAATGTGCACTTTAACGACATGTGATTTTTTAAATATTGCAAATCTTAAATCGTGGAGTAGAGGCAAATAAATAAATGACGGGTCTTTTCCCAAACATTATGGAGGGCACAGTATATTAGGGCAAATGGCCAATGGTTTGGAAGTGGAATAGGACATAAAGAGCATCTTAAACAAGAAAGCAAGAGGCAGATAGGTTTACAGAAATAATTCAAGAGTGCCAGGGCTTTGCAGATGAAAGCATAGGGATGAGCAGACTGCAGGAGCACATTATTACCCATTAACATCTTTCCAGAAAAGTTCTTTAATCATTTCAAAACTAGTTTGCTGTAATGATTTTTCAGTGCATTTTTAATGTACATTCGAACGGTTTATTTGGACTTTCGATAGACTAGATTAATCTTTTATGAGGAAACAATTAAAAAAAGAGCTGACAATGAATCATCTAATTATGTACTTAGCTCAAAGTTAGTGCCTTTTAATTTCAGTATTTTCAAGCAACTTTATTTATATTGGTTGCTTCATGAAAATGTTTTCAGCAGACTTAATTGTTATTAAAAAAAAAACAACTCTCAACCAAAAATTGGGAACCAGGAACAAAAACACCCAAAAAAAACTTACCAACATCCTCTTTAAGGTCTATTTCAGCATTCGTTGGGTTAATAATGCACTCAACCTTAACTGAACCAATGTTACTGACTTCAGTCTGTGTTAATGACAGCTGAAAAAAGAGATAAGATTTAATAAATTGCAGGAACAACAATCAGATTGCCAAGATAGTTTGCCTTTAAAAATGTTGAGCATGACCCCTTCATGTCTGTACCTCTCCCTTAATTTCATACATTCTTTCCCCATACTCCTGGATACCATTTCATTCTTAAATATATTTAGCAAGCATCACAAATTCATCACCCTGTGGAAAGAAATTTCACCTCATATTAAAGTCTTAATCCTGAGAATATGATCCCCAATTCATGAACTTCATTCCATTGCATCCCAGCCAAGGAAAACACCTTTGCATATCCCATCATACATTTCAATGTGATTTCCTCTCAACCTTCTATTGACGTCAATCCAATCTCTCCTCTAATGACAGTGTCACCATCTCAGAAATTGTTTGGTGAACTTCACTGTACCTCCTCTAGGGCAAATATCTCTTTTCTTTGAAAAGACCAAAACTGCATAGACCACCTGTGGTCTCGGAAAGGACCTTTATAAATGTAACAAGACAGCCTTGATCCTGTACTCAAAACATTTCTTAACAAAGGTTGCCTGTTGCCTTAACCACATGCATGTTACCTTTCATAGACTTGGTAAGCAGACATTCTCATCGCTTTGTACGTTGCCATTTCTAATCAAATCTATTGCCATTTAAATATTACTCTGCCTTGTAATACTGCATCAGCCATGCATTTGTCGAATCACTCAACTTGATGCATGCTCCTTACAACCTACAATCCCCACTGCGTTTTTATTATTAGCAAACTTAAAACCAGATTTAATATTGACATTTACATAATGCTAAATCAATTATTTGCCATAATTGGCTTCAATTCTCAAAATAGAAAAGCAGAGAATTGATAATGTATTGTGTGCACTTATTTGAAATTGATACAACCCAGGGGTACACATTTACCTATATCCAATTTTGAATTAAAATACCACATAACTTACCTTTTGTCCCAGTAAAAGGCTCTTTGTTGAAAGAATCGTGAAACCTTCACCAGGTACATCATCTGAAGTGGAACTAGATGCTCCTTCCTTCTTGCTTTCTAGTCGTTTACCCTGATTTTTAAAAAGTGT
Organism: Malacoraja senta; assembly: GCA_038087875.1. Lineage (NCBI taxonomy): Eukaryota > Metazoa > Chordata > Chondrichthyes > Rajiformes > Rajidae > Malacoraja > Malacoraja senta. The sequence continues at coordinate 10,706,490 of CM075990.1, read as the reverse complement.
GACATTTTCTTTTTTTTTAATAATGAAAACTATTCCATAAAACTGACCCAATTACATTTCTCAGCACCACTTTTATTTGTTCTGTACTAATGCAGTCACCAATAAAACACTGATAACTTGTTTTTCGTACAAGTATGTGACCTACAAACCTTGGCATGAATACAAATCTATCTTTCCGCTGTTTAGGCAGATGGTATTATAAATTTTGGATAGCTTGTGAATATTTGAATGATTAAATCATGTTCAGGTTTTGATTAATTTTAAACATACCTGAACATACTAATGTTGGCCTAGAGATCTGTGTATAGCATTATCCTTATATAACTATAAAACTCTGATCTTGGATGTCTGTCCGTCCATGTGTGTGTGTGTGTGTGTGTGTCTGTCTGTGTGTATTTATTTGTTTGTGTGTGATCACATATACTCGGGAGAAACAACGCACTAACGGGAAAATTTTACATATTCCGGTAGAGATTTACCCCCTGGACTCAAAAATCGGCTTACCTGAAAATGTTGTGCTTTATTTCTTGAGTTATTAATAAAAATGTTCACAAATCTGAAATGGCTTTGAAAATAAAAAACGAGCGGCTTTGGCCGACGACGTCACAATGGCTCTGCATGCTGCGGGTTCTGCGTGCTGTGTCTGCGCTGCGAGCTGCCGCCCCGCTCCCCTCCACACCCCCCATCCTGCTCCGCTCCCCCTCGCACATGTCTCTGCCCCTCTCTCTCCGTCCTCACTCTCCATCCCCCCCTCCCTCTCTAGATGCGCCTGCAAGTTGGGGGCTATGCTTCAGTGGATAGGGTGGGTATGGGGTAAAAGGAGCCAATGAATAATATTACTATAATATCAAGGGGGTGGTTAGTGTTTGTCTGTGTGTGCGCGGGGGGTAGTTAGTGTGTGTGTGTGTGGGGGTGGTTAGTGTGTGTGTGACGCTGCAGGCCCCCCTCCCCCGCCCAATGGGTCCCACTTGATCTAGTAGTCTATGAACATGTTCTTAAAGGCCTTTGATAGAATTGTGACCTCATCCACAGTCAGCAGTGAATTGCTCTGTCTGTACAATGTAATTTATTATGTCTCGCATACACGTGTGCACACACACACACACAGTGATGTCATTACCCAGGCAACTCTCTTAAATCATTGAATCATAAATTTAGTTTACTTTTATGAAAGGTTCACTTGCCACCAAGTAATTTCAGAATCATTTTATTAGAGCTACCCCCCTAGCAGATCCCTGCCCAGACTGGTAAATAGACAATAGGTGCAGGAGTAGGCCATACGGCCTTTCAAGACAGCACCGCCATTCAATGTGATCATGGTTGATCATCCACAATCAGTACCCCGTTCCTGCCTTCTTCCCATATCCCCTGACTCCGCTATCTTCAAGAGCCCTATCTAGCTCTCTCTTTAGTTTCCAGGGAACCAGACCCCACCGCCCTCTGAGGCAGAGAATTCCACAGACTCACAACCCTGTGTGTGAAAAAGTGCTTCTTCATCTCCATTCTAAATGGCTTACCCCTTATTCTTAAACTGTGGCCCCTGGTTCTGGACTCCCCCAACATCGAGAGCATGTTTCCTGCCTCTAGCATGTCCAAACCCTTAATAATCTTATATGTTTCAATAAGAACCCCTCTCATCCTTCTAAATTCCAGAGTGTACAAGCCCAGCCGCTCCATTGTCTCAGCATATGACAGTCCCGCCATCCCGGGAATTAACCTTGTGAACTTATGCTGCACTCCCTCACTAGCAAGAATGTCCTTTCTCAAATTTGGAGACCTAAACTGCACATAATTCTCCAGGTGTGGTCTCACTATGGCCCTGTACAACTGCAGAAGGACCTCTTTGCTCCAGTACTCAACTCCTCTTGTTATGGAACTATCCAAATACATTTGGATAAGTTCCTTACTTATCACCTAACCTTCTCAGCTATCCATGGTCCCACCTCAGGTTCACCAATCTCACCCCAATGACATTCAATTCCCAACAACTCTTGCTGTTCCCTCTCATTAGCTTGTTTCTTTCCAATTTCAGAAATAGTCATGTTTCAGGCAAGGTACGGGAAATTGAATGCCAAGTTTGCCTGCACTAATAAACTAAAACAATTTATGGAACTAATATGCTAGTACCGAGAACTATATTCTGGACTTCTCTGTACCTTCCACTTTGTTCTTTCTATTGCACGACTTTGACGATTGTATTTATGTATAGTATTATCCGATCTGTTTGACAGCATGCAAAATAAAACTTTTCTGTACCTCGGAAGATTGCTCTGAAAAGTTAGAACGCATGGGATCCAAGGATAGCTGAATGGATAGAAAATTGGATTCATGGATTTTGCCAGGACCTGAAGGACTGAGCAGACTGGGTTGAGAGAGGTTGAGCAGACTGGGGCTTTATTCCGAGTTCCGCAGGGAGATGAGGGGTGATCATGTAGAGGGTGTACAAAATCAGGAGAGGAATAGATTGGGTAAATGGGCAGTCTTTTGCACAGAGTAAGGGAATAGAGGACCAGAGGATAGAGGGGGAAAGATTTAATGGGACCCTGAGGGATAACTTTTTGTTTTACACAAGGGGGAGTGGTTGTATGGAACAAACTGCTGGAGGAGGTAGTTGAGGCAGGTACTATCACAACGTTTAAGAGAAATTTGGACAGGTACATGGATAGGATAGGTTTAGAAGGATATGGGCCAAAAGCAGGCAGATGGGACTCGTGTTGATCGGCGTGGGCAAGTTGAGTGGAAGGGCCTGTTGCAACCTGGAATAACATTTTGGTAATAGATTGCCTGACAAAGAATTACATTGGTGGATTTGTTGTGATGGGATCACAAGTCAAATTTCCACACCTGCTACATCACATCTTTCCTCCCCACGTCAAGTTGAATGCATTAAAAAACAACTAATATTGCAGAGTTTAATGGTAGGGAGCTGCCTGAATTATTTATTAAATATTTACGGATACATTTTTTAATTAGGTGCAAATATCCAAATTAATTTAGTCAGTAACC